>CM048664.1:4916500-5529500 GCA_026401315.1 Dysphania ambrosioides | reverse complement strand
CTCCAAATCAGGCTCTCTTCCAATGATATCAGCTTCATACACATAAGAGCAGGTCTCAGGCCTCCTATTCCTAATAGGCTTAGGATCAATGTTGAGGCTGAACTTACAATTATCAGCAATAGCATCCAATCTTTTCCTGATCTTGTCAACCCCACGAGCCATGTTATAAGCAACCCCGGACTTGCTGAAAAAGGAGAAGAGACGATCCTTGAAGCCATTGTTCAACTTGTTCTGCTCAGCAAGAGTGACAAACTCATCAAAGAGATCATCAGCATCATAAACAGCATTCTTGAGATCCTGAACATAGAGCTGTTCCTGCTCAGACAGCTCGTGCTTGGCCTCTGCATCACCAAGTACGGCTTTGATTCTAGAGACAGTGCCTCGGAGTTCATCAATCTGGGATTTGTAGCCAGCAATGGAACGTATGCCGCCTTTGAGTTGACAGTATTCCAAGGCTGCAAACAAAGTTTGAGCAACAGACATTGCCGTACCGACATCCATTCTTGGATTCACACACACAATCAGAAGGAGACAGAGAGAGGTAAGGTGAATGAAAATGGTGTATGGGTTGTTAGAATTGGTGATAAGATACAGAGTATAAAGTGAACAAAATTATTGTGGATTTGTCGTAGGATATATTTTCTTAAAATTTATTATAGCTTCTATTGTTAGTTACACGACAGTGGAAATTGCCACGTCATTTCCTTAGTCTCAATTATTGTAGCACTTTGCATGACTTAACGGGAATGATTTCATACTTTCTAGAGAGCGCACACCAACTACGAAGATACCCTTATTGTACCACTGTACATACATTCATCTAGAGGTAGACTTCTAGGCTGCTAGCCCTTGTTTTCTCTGTCTTACGCTCCCTATCCTATATTTAAGCGTCAAATATAATTAGAATAATTATGATGTCGATAAGTTATTGTAAAATAAAATATTTTGAGATAATGATTATTTAATGTATATTATTGTATCGCACGAGTATATAACGTGTATTATTAGTATATTGATTTATTATTTATATTAATCATGAACACATCATACAGTAAAATTGATAATGGAATCATTTTATCAAATATCGAACAAGTATTAAATATCATTTATATTTCAAATAATTTCAAATTTGGATATTGAGCATGATATAATTAATCGAATCAAATCATTAGTAATCACTCTATTTACAAATGCATAGCTATTTGTTAATATATACTTATAACATAAGATGTTGAGTTCAAGTAATTATTGATTAGTTTTGAAAAAATCAATTGTCAAATTCTTGATACTGTCTCAAGATTATCTCGTTTTTAATTATTTATGAAAAAGGGAAAATCTTCATTAGTTATAAAATAGTTACTTTATATTTAGGAACATTTCAAAAGTTTAGTTCCACACATGTACCTTGTGAAATAAATTTAAAATTTGAGTTTTAAGGTTATATTAAATCAGGTTAAAACAGGTACGATAAGATTAGGTTGTCAAAGGCGTTCAGGTTGTTAATGAGTCCGGTTAAATCAGGTCACAGGTTGTTATTTGTCTAGTCATATCGATTAATTACCGGATAAGATCAATTTCATATTGTCTTCGGGTTGGGTCTGTTAAGGGTCGGGTCGGGTCTGCTTACAGGTCAGGTTGGATGCACATCGAGTTCAAGGCTTGAAATATCGAATTAAATCGATTTCGGATTGACTTTAGATAGAGTTGAGTTTGTTTATGTTAATCGAAGAATTAGCTATAAACAATGAGAGGAATGACTGATATCTTGTTGTAATGTGACTGGATGGGATCTATTCTAACCTTCATACTGAGTGCTTGCCTCCTGATGATAATGTTGGCCACAAGCTTCAACATAAGTACTATAAGGATCCCCCCACCACCACCCCCCTTTGAGTACACATCGTCATTATATTCTTCATGGTCGCGCCATTATTAGTTCACAGTCTACCAGTCCACAGAACTGGAGCTTGCTCTAAGCCTCTAAGACTGCAGTTCTTAGCTTACTTTATGCATACAGCTTAAAGCCTTGCTTCAAAACCTACTTAACTTGAGAAATGCAGCAGCACAACGCTATACTGTACACAGTTGCTGACGCCAAATGTTAAATATTTCAATTTTGACAAGCCTCCTAGTCCTTACTATGATCTACAATCAATTTGAAGCATAAAAGCATCCAGGCCTTCTAGAGTTTTTTTCTCAATCATCTACGTAATAATATTCAGCATGAGTCCATCCCTAACTAATGAGCTTTAGCCCTTCCCCTCTAACTCACTCACCTATCTTTTCCCTGGAGCTACTCTTAACTCACCGATTATGCATTGCCTACACTACATACATCTGCCAATTATGTCAGTCGTCCATGACAAAGGGTAGCACTAAATTCAACAGACTCATGCCACTTACCTTTGGTATAACTATTTAACTAAGACTTCACATCAAATACACAAGCATCACATGCGAAGCTATTTGTTTGAAGCATTGCCTACATCAGGAATCATCTGAAGTTTGAAAAACTTATTGTTTAAAGTTTCAACCAAGTTATTTGACTTGAAGACATGCTAAAGCTTACACTTTCCACAAAAGATGAAATTTGATTGAAATAGTAAAGTATTTCAGTGACACATCCATCCCCCAATTCCCAACTTAGTCGAATAAAAGCCCATGATGACTAAATCATCAACTTTAGAAAACTATGGAGTATGTATTTTTCCAAGTCACTTAAGAAAGAAAGAAACAAGGATGAGCCAGTATGAATGAAAGCATCAAATCTTCCTAAAATTTACCTTGTTTCTAAAGTGGTGTTGCAGCTCCTGCCTTCACCCCACCCTCAACCCCCCATGTAAAGTTGTTGCTGATATGCAATTGTAACCATTGATTTATTCAAATAAAACCAAAAAAAAAAAGCATTGGGAAGATACCTGCTAAATCTACTATGGAATGATCCTACTACAGGAGCCTTTAATTCTACACACATGTTTAACAAAGCTAGATCTTAGTCTGTAAGTGCTCAAAATTAATTATACCAATAAATTAAATAGCCTAAATAAAGGTGCAGGCTTTCACCTGAGCCATGGGAGGCCTTGAATCAGGATCCTTTCTGATGCACAGCGATGCACACTGTTGTAGAAATCTAGATGTGTTTAGCGGAATTACAAGAAATATTTTCTTAGTATCTAACCAGGATCTCATACACATAATAGTACGAGTTATCAATGTAAAATAGCATACCTTTGATGCGTGAAATCCTTAAAGCAAAAGGATGCGTCTTTCGAAGATCTTAGAACGTCAATCATCGTTCCTCTAATATTGGTCTATAAGCAATAATCAGATCTCCCCCGTATGCTAGTATGGAATCAAGAACAATTCTTTATTGCTTTTTAGGGTTTTTTGTTTAGTGTGAGAGGAGGCAAGGTGAGCATAAAGATTAGGGTTAGGGTTAGGGTTAGGGTTAATAACCCCATATGTATATATTTATATTATGTAACATTTACATATATAACTATTACATACATGTAACATTCACATATATGATTAGTTACATATATAACACTTTATATATATAAGAACTTATATATAACCGTTATAGAAGAACCCCTCCTTATATAAGAACCATGCATATATAAGAACTTATCTATAACCGTTAATTAAGTGTATTTTGATGGTTGTGATTAATTCTTCAATAATGGAAAAATTGTAAATATAGAAAAATTTGAAATTAATTGGCAGTTGAGAAAATTCTGCACCCCGTAATTAGTGGGTAGTTTCCAAAAACGTCTCTTTATATTATTAATGAATCAGGCTTTCAATGTCAACTTGCATAATCTTTTAATAGTTTCCAAATTATTTTTATTACTTTATATTTTATTTTCACTATTTTTTTAGTAGTAATTTGAACACCAATATTTAAATTTGGAATATCAATATTAGACCTTAAAACAATAGCATAAACATTTAAAACATATGTGTTAAGATTTAGAACATCAGTATTACATTTTACAATAATAGATAAAAATTTAAAACATATGTGTTAACCTTTAGAACATCAATATTAAATTATAGTGCATCAGTATTAAACCATAGAACAATAAAATAAACATTTAGAACATATGTGTTCAGATTTAGAACACTAGTACTCAACTTTAGAACATCAATATTAGACCTTAGAATAATAGAATAAATATTTTAAACATATGTGTTAAGCTTTAGAACACAAGTACTCAAATTTAGAACATCAGTATTACATATTATTACATATTACAACAATAGATGAAATTTTTAAACATATGTGTAACCTTTAGAACATTAATATTAAATTATAGTACATAAGTATTAGACCTTAGAACAATAGAATAAACCTTTAGAACGTATGTGTTAAGATTTAAAACAACAGTACTCAACTTTAGAACATCAATATCAGGCCTTAAAATAATAGAATAAACATTTAAAACATATGTGTTAAGCTTTAGAACACAAGTATTCAAATTTAGAACATCAGTATTACATATTAGAACACTAGTACTCAACTTTAGAACATCAATATCAAACCTTATAATAATAGAATAAACATGTAAAACATATGTATTAAACTTTAAAACATCAATACTAAAATTTAGAACATCAGTACTACACATTAGAAAAATAGAATAAAATTTTAAAACATAGGTGTTAAGTTTTAGAACATTAGTATTGCGTTTTAGAACATCAGTAAACAATGAAATGAATATTAACACTAGTGTCCTAAAAAGTTAGACTATTGTTCGAAATATTAAGTCTATTACTCGTATTGTATTAACACTAGTGTTCTAAAAAGTTAGACTATTGCTCGAAATAAAAAGGTAGACTATTGTTCAAAACATCAGTAAACGTATACTAGTGTTCTACAAATCTATACTAATGTTCTGAAATACATACTATTGCTCGTATTGTACTTTATTATCTTATAGCCTGAATCTAATGTTCAAACAATCTATACTAATGTTCTAAATATAATTATAGTATACTTATAATTCTAAAATAACTATTTTTTATATTGTAATTCTAGTGTTCTTAAAATATATACTAATGTTCTAAAATAACTATTATTCTACATTATAATTCTAATGTTCTTAAAATGAAAAATATTATTCTAAAGATTTATATGAATGTTCTAAAATTCTATAATTTTGCTCGTATAATACCTATTCTTCTATATTCTAATTCTAATGTTCTACAAAACTATACTAATGTTCTACAAAACTATACTAATATTCTAAAATACATAATATTGCTCGTATTGTATGTCTTATAGCCTGAATCTAATGTTCAAATAATCTATACTAATATTCTAAATATAATTATAATATACTTATAATTCTAAAATAACTACTTTTATATTGTAATTCTAGTGTTCTTAAAATGTATAATATTGTTCTAAAATAACTATTGTTCTACATTGTCATTCTAGTGTTCTTAAAATGAAAAATATTGTTATAAATATTTATATTAATGTTCTAAAAATTCTATAATTTTGCTCATATAATACCTATTGTTCTATATTCTAATTCTAATGTTCTAAAAAACTATACTAATGTTCTATGCATACTATTGTTCTATAATTACAATTCTAAAATTGTCATTATTATATATTCTAATTCTAGTGTTCTAAAAATGTTCTGGTGTTCTATAATTACAATTCTAGTGTTATAATTACAGCCATCAAAGTACACTTAATCATGCACTATATAAATAATGAATCAATTACGGAAAAAAAATGAATCATTTACCTTATTTTCCAATGCAAAAATAGCAAACCTATACTTTGAATATGATATATAGAGACACTACTGATTTTAAAACCTACATTGACATTTTTAAATGGATTAAAATCGAAAACTGATTATGGAGTAAAACTGATTTTTCAATTATGCGAATTTTAGTGAAAAATTCCCATTAATCACGGAACTTCCTTAACTAACAAATCCGACTTTATTCTATTTACCAATTTGCCATTAATGTTGATTGAATCATAACCATCAATCTCAACTAAATCAATGGTATTATATGAGTTCTTATATAACAAAGGTTCTTATATAAGTAAGAGATTCTCACATGATCCCATTGTATATATATATATATATATATATATATATATATATATATATATATATATATATATATATATATATATATATATATATATATATAACATTGTGTTAATTAAGTGACTTAATTAACCTAATTAATATTGTTGCAGCTCCTACATAATTATATCATATTTGTCAAATCCTTATATATGTGACCTCATAGGATTCGGTTGAAGTTAGTAGTAAGTTAATACATATTATAGTTGATTTATAGCAAAAAACTATAATCACCTAAAATAACCGAATATATTATCTCCATAATTGGTCATAATTATATTTAGTTGTTAGACTTGTTGAGGGCATTTCCTTCAATCTCCCACTTGTTTGAAAACAAGTGGGTAACTATAAACTCCTTAAGTCTCTTCATGTCGAATTTGATAGTATGATCACATCTCATGTCTTCCATCCTAATGTTCAAATCATTTCTTGAAATCCGACCTTAAACTGTCAAAACAAATGATTAATTGTGAATCCATATACTAAATATCCATGTAAATGGCTAGACATCTCCATGTCTCTATAGCCCATGAAACAGCGTATCAATCAACTTATAAACTAGTCCTTAAATGAATCATTTATGTCCAATTTAATTCACTTTCACCTTTGTACACTAAGAAATGAGTTTTAAGTATTTAAACGATTTAAATAACAAAAGTTACGCATACTTAATTCTTTTTAAAATATCCCTTTTGATTTAAGTGATTCCAAGCTCCTGTCTAAAATAATTAAAGCTGACTTGGGCCCTACTCTTAAAGGTATTTGTATCAAGATAAGTAAACTATTTACTAATTACAATATTTGTAATTCTTGGTTGATATGTGATAACTTCTTATCTTACTTCTATCTCTTTGCTCCAAAATCCAAAACCCTTTTGATGATTTTGTTGAGTATAACTAAACAAGACTGGTAAATCTCCCAAATAACACCCTGCTTAGGTTGAACATATCACTAATGATCAAAGGCTTCTATAGGTGCTTTGTTTGGAAAAGCATATTTACTCAATATTATTAGGACCTAAGTCATGTTGATTTATTTAAAGGTGAACTCATGACATAAATAAAACAACATAAACTTAAAAAGCATTTTAAAGCAATATAAAACGCAAAATAAATGTGATCCTAGTATGACACCTAACCCTAAAGACTATTTTCATGGGCTTTTGTGCTCGAACGATCATGGATCTCCATCTTTGGACCTACATTTCTTGGATCTCCATCCATAGAGCTTACAAATGATTTTTGATATTTATAATAACTAATCAAAATAAATTACAAAAATACAAACGATACGCAAATTGTAATTAGATTACAAGAAAACTTGTTAAACCCATTATAGACGATGGATGTAGTTAGAAGACATTAAAATCATTAGCCATGGATTTAGGATAACCATTGTTTGTTTTTTGGGTCCAGGCCACATACTTTGCTTCATATTGCTCATACTTTAATTTGTAATATTATAATACGCATGATTACTATGATTGGTCGAACATGTGATTAAGGTTTTGGTACATGACTTTGGTAGAATTGGTATGAATGATTGATGTGGAATTCTTGAGAATGAGTAAAAGGGTTTTTAAATTATTGTTTGATTACTTGATGTTGCCATGAAATAATATTTGGGATAGTTTGGATATTTGTTTAAAAAAGTTATCGAAATTAGGAATGACCTATTTTCAAATGAGTCTCTACCGGATTCTCCACTCCAAGTCTAGTTTTATTTTAACAACTATTGAATTACCTATATAAAGATATTGCAAGGAACGCTTCTAGATTTCTGGTATTGCTGACTTATGCAAGAAGAAAGCGGGGCCAAAAAAACTACAACCCAAGCTCAACACCTGATCCAGCAAGAAAAATTTGTACCAAATCATACTTTGGTTTTTATATCACAATATTTGAGTACATGTCAAATGGTTTTATTCACAAATTTTGAGTAGATCATCACAAACTTTATCACTAATAACTAATTTTTGTACTCATATCGCACTTTTGAATTTATTTTCTAAATGTGTTACGTAATATAGGATGATTAATTGTAGATTTGTAGCTACTTAATTATTCTTTAACTATCTATGATAACGGTACATGAATTTATGGATGTCAATTTACGTAGTTAGATAGACGTACGTTAAGGGAGAGAGCGAGGGACGCTGGCATTAAACACCTTGGACCGATTGCTGTTACAAACCTTAAAAGATGAAGAAATAAGTTATACAAAGTTTATGATACAATCATAGCAGACTGAACTAACTGTAGAATAAGTCTAAGGTTCCTACTTGACATGAAATGTTTAAACATACAAGTAAACCGAATTAACTCTATAAGAGACAAATTTTACAAGGGGGTTAGTGAAAGTGTGAAACAGAGAATTTTTTTATTTTTTTTTTGTTATGTTATAATCTTAACCACGAGGACAGCAAGAACAGCAAGAAGAAAATAACGAAGAAATCCATGAAGTAAATGAAGAAGTTGCTTCAGCAGTCGTTTTGCGTGGCTTATTGGTTGCCTCTTGATCAGTTTCTGAGTTTTTTTGTTGATCTGCTCGAATATGACTCTGCCC
Source organism: Dysphania ambrosioides (assembly GCA_026401315.1). Classification (NCBI taxonomy): domain Eukaryota; kingdom Viridiplantae; phylum Streptophyta; class Magnoliopsida; order Caryophyllales; family Amaranthaceae; genus Dysphania; species Dysphania ambrosioides. Next base: position 5,520,816 of record CM048664.1, on the reverse strand, counting down.
TGAATTTACTGATTTGTCTCTGCCAATTTCGGCTAGCCTGGAGTTCATCAGAATTACTATACATGATCAGTTAACATACCATAGATGATATAAGTCGATCTACATACATGTCATGGATCGAATAAGTTTATACTATCTATAACAAATTCAGACTTTTATCCTACACCTATTTCAATCTTCTGTAAATAATCAGTTGAATGTAAATGCTTTTCTAGTTGCCTATTCTTTGTGCAAGGATGGTAAGGGATAAACGCACGCGCACACACACATACACTACAATATTCATGTACTTCCCTGCATCTTCCGATTGCTAGAACCATTTCTAGAAATAATTGAATGAGCCTATGTCTATGTACACTTGCATACTTTACAATCCTTTTCTGTCTAATACAGAGGAAAAGTAGCTGAATTTTTTGACATCAATTGTAATGCATTGCACTTGTCAATGAACTCAAGTTGGACATGTGATAGCAAGTACATCATGACATGGATATAGATTTTCATCTCAAGAACTCCAGTATTAATTTAGCAAGGGAAAGGTAAAGACGTTGTAGCCAACTTACAGTGGAAATGCGAAAGACTGACCGCTTGTATCTGAATGGTGGGATACACAGGTTGTAAGAGGTGCATCATCTGAAGGCGAAAGTAAAGCTACCATGTCTTTCATATCTACTGTTGGATCATGTTTTTTCATTTCAGCTTCTGTATCAGAAGATTCACTCAATTGGGACGAACTTATTTGGGAAGAACTCGTTCCCTCACTTGCCCGGGAATCAGTTTCTTTATCAGATGTATTAGCTGGCGCTGCTGAAGTTGCAGCAACTGCAGTTGTTTTCTTAAAATGAGCAGCAATGATATCTTCTCCTGATTTGGGTGTGGAGAGGGATGAAGTCGGAATACTGTCCTCTCTATAAGGATCCATAGTTCCACTAAATTTTGGTACATGTTTCGGTGAAGGAGGAGGGATTTCCACCGATTTTCGTACATCACCAGGCCCCCCATACGTACCCAACTCACCAGATTTTAGCAACCAACTAAACTGATCTCGAGTGAAACTCATGTTTCCCGTATGAATACTAAACAACGACTCATTAGACGTTGTGCTCCATTCCGGATGATTTGCTTTGGAGGCAAACACACAAGCCGGGATTCTGTATTCAGTAGTTTCAGCAGGCCGCTCCATCACCTGAACAGGCGGCGGGGACTCTAACGACGATGCATCATCACCAGGGACTGTTTGTTGAACATCACATTCCTCCCCATCAACAATACCAAAGCTACCTACAACTTGAAACACACCACATCAATTTCTAAACCACTTCCTTGAGAAATATTTCATGATCATAAGCAACTGATGTAAACCTTACCTTTGTTGAGATTATCTATTGGGTACGAATCATCGAAAGAAAAATTTGGTCTTGCTGACTTGACATCTGACGCAGAGGAAACAGAGGAAGAACTTAGCCTGTCTGGAGGAATAGACTGTTCGTCTTCTCCTTTTACATTTTCTTCTTCTCCTACAATGTATTCATCATCTCCTTTAACGTATTCGTTACTGTTTTCATCCTCAATTAGATGTTCCATTACTTAGCTTAGTCTAACAAGTTGGTTCTTCTCCAAAGTTTTTGCAATGTATCCTACAATAAACTAGATATCAGTCATTGAAAAAATATTGTATGCATCAACACAGGAAATGAACTCGAATCCAGTGTTCATTTGACTGTTTACTCTCTAGGATCATGCTTCCAACTATCGACACATAGTAAGATTATGATGAATGATAAATCAAAGCAGGAGGAGGTTTTCTTATTGTTTGGCACACTAAAAACAAAGTTATCCCTCGTGCAAAAACTTAGTTTGCAAATAACATTAAACTTAGTTTGCAAAAAACAATTTGAGAGCGTTTGAAGTCATATCAAATATATACTACCGTACATATATAAAGGGGTATGATGATAATTTAATTACGTAAAAGTATAATTTTATGTTCAAATATAGTATAAATTCATTTGGAATATTATTATAAGATTCTTTTGTTGAGAAGACGAGTAAGTTGTTCGATTTTATTTTTTAATAACACATTTTTATTTTCAATTAATATAATTTTATTTTCAAATAGTACAACTCTAATTTCAAATAATTCACATTGTCCTTATAACTTAATATAAGTTTCACAACTTAGATTAAATATATTTTTTTACATTTCTCTAACAACTTGGCCACAATTGGTCAAATTTAACCATGTTTAAACTGATAGTTTGTTTAATTTATCAAACCATGTACTGAAATGAGATTTTCCAAGAAGTTAAGTAAACCGCTCGTACTCCTCGTGTGCTTATTCGTGGTTAACTCTCAACATTATTGCATAATGTTCAGAAAGTAGGAGATCGACCTAGCTAGATAGCCAAACTCGAATCACCTTAACCTCCACAAGCTATTAAAAAGAACATTCAAGTTTAAGCGATGTTAATAAAATTTATGTTGTACCGATACAAATCCGGATATAGATAAAATACGGGTACGACTACGAAAAACGACAAAATCATTAAATTGCAAATGAAATGTTGCACTGATAAAATTCGAATACTGATAAGGATACAAGTACGGGTACGGAAAACGACAGATTACATGTGAATCCATGAAACTTACATAAAACTAATAACAAAAATCCATCTGTGCGTCATCCTTAGCTTTCGGACGGAATACGACTCTAGACAAAAATAATATTGTTACCATAGTGTTCAATGAACCTAACTATAGCCACAAGTTGAACTAATGATAACCTATGGGTGATTAATATTGTTGGGCTTTCTAAGGGTTTTGAATAGTTGTCATGTTAGGTTGTTAGCACCATTGCCAATGTATTACAATCCACTCTATGAATTAAAAGAACCATACTTTACACTTTCATATTCAATCATCCAACACGTAAAAAACTCAACCTTTATAATAATCAAACCAAGAAATTTTAGAAATATCATTCCAAATTAAAACTACACATATTATCGTAGAAATAAGGAAAATATGAATAAAAAAAATTAACACAATAAGAGCGATGATCTATACACATATTTTCACCAATTATAAAATTTTAAAAAAAAGCTGATAAATTATTTAACAATTTATACATGCCTAATCAACCCAAAAAAAAAAGATGTGAAACAGAAGGATTTGATTTGATAACATGCAAAATAATAAAATAAATAAATAAATAATAAAAGAGCAAAAAAATTTGAAGGGGTTACCTTAAAAATGGGTGTTGTTACAAAACCTTAGAAAATTAATTAAGAGTTTGTTGAATCTCAAATTGTTGAATTCTTTCCAGAAAAAAAAAAAAAAATTCTGTGTGATGAGGAGGAAGGCAAGAGAAAGGAGAAGACCAATCAAATAGCTAAAAATAGGAGTTGGTTGACATAGAAATGTGAATAAAAATGAGGTATTTTGAAAGCGTTTTAAGCAAATATTTGGCAAAAAAAAAAAAAAAATTCTCTTTCCTCAAAAAATTAAAACAAGCAAAGTTTATTAATAAACTTCTAGCAAGGAGTTGCAATGCAACGTTCTTGAACCAACTCTTGCTTAGGTGTTTTCGTTGCAATCTTAGGTGTTGTACTTTTGACAATATGATAGACACTTTACAACTTCATTCTTTTCCTTTTTTGTGAATTTTGGCCCTTGCAACTCTAATTTTGGCCCTTGTACAATTTAATACTCTCTTTGTCCAAAGTTTTCATAAAAAATGGTCAAATAGAGTAAATATTAAGGGACAGAGGGAGTAGGTAATAAGTCGTTACTTGACTTTCGATGGATACAACACAAATGGAATTCAAGGGTGTGTAAATAGAGATCAGCTAGTTAAAACTTGAGTTAATGTTAAATTTTAACCCTTTATCACTTTTTTTTTTTTTTTTGTAAAAAGAGCTGTAAGTGGAAAATTCTTATCACTTTTACTAAAACTTGAAACTCAATTAACAAGATGGTGTATCTCTAGAGATGCCCTTTTGACAAAGTTTGATCATGATGCAACCAATGGTTCAATTATACTAATAAGCTCAATTCTTAACTAAGGACAGTAAACAATGACACTTATTATTTAGTTGATCATATTTTATAAAAAATATATCATCTTAAACTCAGTTTTCATTCTTAGATTTTGGAAATTTTAAACAGAAATTTCCCTACTTTGAATTACTTGTTTTTATTTTCAAGCAATTAAGTACACACCTTTCTCTTAGCGAAACTATATCAAATCTAAAATAACAGAAATGTTTGTAGTTGAATTGGTAGTTGAATTACAAATAATATTCATAGAATTGCTTGCACTATTACCAATACTCAATATTATCTACTTTGTCAACACTTTCATTTGCTTCTTAAAATTCTATATAAAACTATAATGGAATTGATGTAGGAGCAATTAAACCTTCATACAAATTAAATAAACATTATCATTGACCTCAACCCAACATATGTCAATCTTTATCAACTTTAAATGATAATTTTGGTTATGTTGATGAATTACTTTTATGGGGGACAGAGTACATTAATTTACTGTAGCATGTATACAATATTTTATATTTAAATATTATCTTAAAAATCATTAAAAAATATAACAAAAAAAATAGAAACAGGAGAAGGGTGGCACAAGTGGGGGGTATCAGGAAGCAAAGTTATGAGGGCCTTAGTATAACTCATGTATTCCCACTCTCCTAGCAAAGTCCATTTTAACATTTCTGAAAAGTCAAGCATGGTTGGTTCCTACTTCTCTAGTTGAGGATAAAGTAATTCAGGAAATTGCTCAGAAATTAATTCATCAACAAAGTTGAACTTTCGTCTTTTATCACATACTATAATTATTCCATTTTTCTTCAGTTTTCTGCTCCCATAAACTCCAAACTTCAGCCTCCTCCCACCCTTATCTGCCCTCTAAATTCCCACGTTTTTAGTCAATTTGATGGGCTGTCCAATTTCCCCATTTTTTTTATTTCATCAACTAATCAATATTTCAGACAAATTCTAATCATATATTTTATTTTTAATAATTTTTCTGCTGTTTTCTATCTGATTTTCGATTTTCTAAATTGGGTTCTTTTGTCAGTTTGTGGGTGTAGCGTATAGTTGAATGTTCAACTTCAAGCAACTCTGCTAGTTGTTCAGCTCATATATTTTTTTCATCTGTTTTTTTATTTATTATTGAATTAAGTGTTGAGAATTTCTTAATTTTTTTAATCCAAGATCTCGACTTGATTGAAATAGTGGACTGCTACATACTTTTGCTAGCCATGTCTTTTGCTTTGCTAATCATCTGCTAATTTGGTTTTTTTTTTACCAAATTTTTTGATAATCAGATTTATCCCACAATTTCAAGCAAGAATCAGAGGTACCCTTCAATTCTTTTGCTTAAGTTTTTCAACTTTTTAGAGCTTTTTGTATTTGATTATATTATAAAGTTTTGAACTTTTGATTATATCTAAAGTTTTCAACTTTTGGTTATAATCTGGAGTTTGAAAAGTCAAATACCCATATTTTTGTCCTGTGTTTGCAACTTTATCGGGATTGTGTGAATTTGTCAAGGAATCCTTGAATTTGTACTTGTACTGTGACGTTAATATGATGGGGATGGGGGATGTAAATGTTGATATGATTTCAGCAAACCCTATGAAACGAGAGAGTTTGTTAGCAGCTCATAATATGTTGAGGGAGTTGGAGGCTAATGATAGTCTTCCTGATGATATGAAGAGGATTTTGGCCGATCTTGACTCTAAATTGTCTGCTATGGAGTTGAAACATGTTAGCAGCAATATTAGTGAATCAGTTCAGGACTTGAGGAAGAGGGAGTTGAGTGATGCAAAGGAGAAACTGAAGAATGCCCAAGAGAAGATCATGATTTGGGAACCAAACAACCACGATATGATTTGCGAATCCGGCCCTGGAATGGCCGCAGAGTATATAGAGGCTGTTGAGGATGTCCTGTGTTTGGTGGAATTGTTTAGGAGTTTGTTGTTGAAGGGTGATGAAAACCATGTCTTCTCCCAAGCTGAGGATATCCTGCAAGTTGCTATGCAGAGATTGGAAGAGGAATTGGTGCATATTCTTGCTCACAGAAGGCAAACCTATGTTCCAAGTGAGGTAGAGGATGATGAGGAAGGAGCTGATTGTGCTACGAAGGAACAAGGTGATCTTGTTTTCGATTTGATTGACCCGGAAGCAATCCCGTTTCTAAAGTCAATCAAAAAAACCATGTTTGATTCGAAGTATGATCAGGAATTTTGTGCAGCATATATAAAGATCCAAAAAGAAGCGTTGGAAGACTGCTTGATTAACCTTGGAATGGAAACAGTTAGCATTGATGAATTGGTAAAGATGGATTGGAACCTTATGGCTTCCAAGATTAAGACCTGGATTGTGGTGATAAGAACCGCGGTGCAAGTCTACTTCTTAGCTGAGAAGCGACTGTGTGATGAGGTCCTTGGGAAGTCTGAGCCTTTTGCAACGCTTTGCTTGGCCAACATCACGAAGTCCTCCATGACTTGCCTCTTCAACTTTGGTCATGCCATGGCCCTTGGACCTCATACACCAGAGAAGCTCTTCTGTCTTCTCGATATGTACGAGGTCTTAGCAGAGGTTCGGGGGCAGATCAATACCCTCTTCTCCGAAGACGGAGGCTCATATGTGAGGACTGAGTTCAAAGAAATCATGGGAAGACTAGGAGATTCTGCTCGAGCTACATTCTTAGCATTTGGTGAAGTAATTCTTTCTGATCCTACAACCGACCCTTTCCCTGGAGGAGGAGTTCATCCACTCTGTAGGTATGTCATGAATTACGTCATTGTGTACCTTCCTGACTACTTTGAAACTCTCAACACCCTCCTTCAGGAAAAGGATGTAGATATCAATAATGTCACCACAAATCAAGGTTCACAAGATAAAAGCTTGCTAGCTTCTCATCTTCGTGCAATTGTTGATAAACTGAAGATCAACCTTGAGAAGAAGTCACACTTGTACAGGGATACTGCCTTGCAACATTTGTTTCTGATGAACAACATACACTACATTCAACAGAAAGTGATAAATTCTGAACTACGGAAGATATTTGGGGATGAATGGATCAGAACTCAGATAGTGAACTATACACAGCATGCTACTAGCTATGTGAGGACTACTTGGAGCTCCGTGGTGGCGTCACTTAGGGATGATGGAATACCATCAGGGTCAGGTTCAGGAGTTAAAATGGTTCTCAAAGAGAAGATTCGAGTATTCAGCGTTGCATTCGAGGATGTGTATAAGAACCAAACGGGGTGGTTCATTAGAGATGAACAGCTCAAGGAAGAGTTGAGGATCTCCATTTCCCAGAAGGTGATTTTGGCATATCAGAGCTTCATCGGAAGACACAGCAAGTATGATATTGAGAAATATGTCAAGTATGATTCTGAAGACTTGGAGAATTTGCTCAGAGATTTCTTTGAAGGGTCACAGAAATCTTTGAATAACCGCAGAAGATGAGTTCGATAATAGAGAAAAATGAACAAAAAGTTGTAGACATTGTTTTTATATCTTTGGTTATTGACCTTATGGTAGTTGTGCTCTCAGTATCCTTTTCCTAGTGAGTGAGACGGTTGCTGTTGTGTCTTATGTTGATATGTATTGGCTCAAACATAATACTTGTAATTTTGATGCATAGATGTTGAATGGAAATCTGTATTCTGTCACAGGAGTTCTGAATGAATTTTTCAAAGTCTCTTATTGATTGATTCCGGAAAAGCTTGCAAGTGTACTTCTACTTCGTATGTAGTGAAAAACTCTGGATTTTTGGGAAATTTGGTCTGAATATGCAGTCCTGAAAGAGCTTGTGAAAGTGCACTTCTACTTCATATGTACTGAAGAACTGTGAATTTTTAGGGAATTTGGTCAAATATGCACAATCCTGAAAGTTTTATTTGGAGAAAATGATGATGTTTACCTATTCATTTGTTCATGGTTTTTTTTTTTTTTTTTTTTTGGAGCAAGGGTATCAGTTCTTGCTGTGGAATGCAATTCCTGTGATGAGTACTTGTATAAAATGATCCAATATACTCAATCAATCAGTAGATATTTACTTGTTATATTTTCATTTTTAGGGTCAAACTTAAAAAATTTTGACCATAAATTCTAATTATATTATAACAAATAATATATCCAAGTAGAATCTCATTAAATGTATTTTAATTAAATTTTTTTTAAAACATCAAGTTTTAGTAATTTTTTGTCTAAAAATTTTAAAAAACAAGTTTTGAATTATGCCTTAAATATCGTAAAAAATCAAATACATTAAACAAACGAACATGGCAATTATAACCGTCCTTTTTTTTGCAAGTTGGTACTTTCGTACTTGAAAACTTGCTAAACAAAGAAAAGTGGACAATGTGCAGACGAGCAGTCTAAAGCATCTGAAATGCGAGCAGCTCAAGTGCACAACTGTCTGCCCCAATGCCACAAGTTCATCAGTAAACGTAAATGCATTAAATTTTACTTTGACATTTCAAAAATGATGCATTAAGGATCTTCCAAATTGCTGTCAAAAAAAAAAAAAAGGATCTTCCAAATGTATTACATAGTCAAACAGATAACCAAGTCCAACAAGTTGACAAGGCTCTCTTCTTGTTTTTCCTTTTCAACAATAGAATCAACTTTATCCATATTTTTCCAAATATTACAAAATCAAATATGGTTATGTCCTCTCCATTCTCAAGCATGAATATAGAAAAACTGGTCACTATAAGCCAGGAGACTTTGACGGGTGATGGATGGGTATGCATATAAAAGTTGTTACTGTTGAGGTAGATATGATTTTGAGATTAATTTTGTCAACCGCATACTCCTCACTTCATCATTTGTCTCATCTCATCCATGTACACATGTAGTGATATGTTCAATTGTTCATACAGGCCAACTACAAATTTACAATATAATGTAACAACCGTTTAAAATCATTAGCTTTGATTAGTGTCAAAAACTTTGGTAAAATACTAGAAACGACCTAGTCATTAACTCATTTCATTTTTCTCCATAGTTTGTCAATCAGGTCGATGGAGCTTGGAATAAGGGTTCGAAGTTGGCCAAAATGGGTTAGGAGATTTGTTTCACTCATGGGGGAGAATCAATGGGAGAAGGGAATTCTGCCTCAGTCTATGCTTTTTCGGCGTTACATTCTGAGGCGTTGGCATGTCTCTTCTCCCAGCGTCGGTTGGGTTAAAGGTTTATTCACTATTCGAGTTTGTACTAACTTTGCAAGTCTGCTATTGGCTCTTCGGAATATGGATCAGGAAGTAGATTTTTGGGATGTCGACAAAATAAAAAATAAAAAAAAAACCTTTGGTAAAATAACATTTAAGGTTGGTATATGAGGTATACATAAGGAACAAATGCTCCAAATCCTCATATTGACCTCAAAAGTCTAAAAAGTAATTATCTTAAAATTGGCCCTAAACTTTACACTTGTCATATTCCAAAATTAGTAAGTTTAAGTCGAGTGAAAACTAGAAAGGTTAAGATAAACTAATTAAGGCAAATCAAACATTTAAGCAAGTGACCTAAATGCTTTCACTAAAGAGTAACCCAAGTACCAACTACTTGCCTTTCTATGATTGATGGAATTAATTGCCCATTATGTTACTCCTCATCTTTTATATAGTGGTTCTCCTACTATCAATTTATTAATTTTATTTTAAAAATGTATAAGAATATCATTATTGACGTGATTTGGTATATATAATTTCGAGAAAGTAATTTCCCGAAATAGAAAAAAAAAATTAACAATTAATTTTGACGCAGTATTTTGGAAACGGTAAATAACAAGACTCAATAAAGAAAAAAGTGATGAAATACTTTAATTGGTGTAAAATATGGGATCTTTAACGAGTTGTTAGAGATAGATTTAAAAATTCCAATTAGTAAAATGTATGAAATAGACATGTGTTTGGTAGGCTTGATCTTCCTTCCATTTGACATAACTTAATATAAGTCAATTGTCAAGAGTCAATAGGGGCTTGCTAGTTAGTAGCCTAAGAGAACGTAACGTAATAGTACAATTATCATTCAAGAAGAAAAGGGTTAAACTAAATGACTCTATGAGCAGACCAAAGAATTTGACAATGTTAATTGGTCTTATGCAAGACAAGTGTCAAGTAATTTCGCTAATTTGTACTTGACAAGGAAAATTTGTCAAATATTATCTTTTAAGTGAGGACATTTTGAAGTACAATTATAACGTATTGTTTCTGAGAAATCAATTAATATCCAATACTGATCAATCTCACACTATCACACATTAGAAAAATAAAACATTTAGGTCATGGTCTCCTTATTTTAAATATTTTTTAGCAAATATAAGTTATAAAATAAAACATTAAGGTTATAGTCTCCTTATCGTATTTTGTATAAATTTTAGCAAATATAAGTTATAAAATAAAACATTAAGGTTATGGTTTCCTTATCTCATTTTAAATAAATTTTAGCAAAAATAAGTTATAAAATAGGCTCGTAAAAATAAGTGAAGTTTAGCAAAATAAAATGAGTGTAAAAAGTAAGTCCTTTAACAAAATTAAAAAAATTCAATAAAAAAAAATTAACTTCTTTATTTATTTTTGAAAGAAAAAAGAGTAGTGAATAATAAACTATTCACAAAAACTGGTATATATGGGTAATTTCTGACAAGGTTTCCTACACAGAAACTTGTCACCTTCGCTCTATCAGACTTTATCATCAAAATCATGTTAACATGACATGAACAGATTCACGTAGGAATGTTTGTTGGACCTGACTTTTATGGTCCGAAAGATAAAGATTTCAAAATCTACAACCTGTGAAGATTTGTATTCAAAAAAGTTGGCTTGTCATATCATTTCCTGTAAGGTAAATAAGAGGAGCATTTGTTCCCCAAAATAATAAGAAGACTCAAGCTACCACTATAATATTTTCAAAAATAAATTTTATATAAGAAAAAAGCGAGCACAATGTAAAGTAGATTCTCTTCAAATATTCCTAAACTTATCTTGATCTCTTAAAATATAATAAGAAGCTTCTGCAGGACTACAAATCCTTAACAGTTAACACTAAATTTGAGCACTCTGTTATAAAGCATTTACCGAGGCAAAAAAAACTAAAGAAAATCAAAGGATGTTTCATCTTTCATCAAAGACTATCACATACGGAGTACATCGTATGCATGAAAGCTAGCTATTGAGGTTTAAATCTGTTCAACGGTACATCAGTGGCTATAGTCAAGCTTAAGAAACACAAGGAAGGACATGGGTTGATGACAGACTTTTAGATCAGTCTACAGAAAGGAGCAAACAGATGTGTCGGGAAAAAAAAATTCCTGCAACATGGATTCATCGCCATCAACCTTATGACGCTGAGTATTACCTTGTGAATGTATTAAGACTACATCAAACAATATGACATATTACAGCATTCACTGCTGAGAATTTCATCTCAGATCCATACAGCTGTAGAAAACTTCGGTAAGAAGGGTGTAAGGAAGTTCAAGACAAACGATCAAAGTTAATTTTCATGATTAGAAGTGATATCAAAGTAAAAGATTTGACAACATGGATGCAGAAACTCAGCAGGTTGATGTTCCAGTCAATGGAAAGAGGATAGCAGAAATCAGAGCTGAGAAGCAGTGCCGCTAATTCTAATCTGGTAAAGTCCCTGTGTGTGTGTGAGGGGGGGGGGGGGGGGGGGGGGATGGGGGGTATCAAGATCAAATCATTTCTACAAGGACTAGAACAGTGTCATTTACTCCCTACAGACAATAGAACACAACAAACAAAGAATTTATTGCATTACACACTACTCTGAAATAAAGGGAAGTTTTCTTCGTGATCATAATTTTAGGAGCAGAAAGAACTTCTCAATCAATGCAATTCATATGGTTTGAGTTTATTAGATCTTCGCTAAGGCCGACTATAGTACACCATTATATTTCGTCCAATATTATGATTTGATACCAGCTCATGCTCATCATTCCATGAAATAAACCTCATAACACAACCGAAATTGCCAGCAAGAAGAAGGCTAATATAAGCTGACACTGATTTGTGGACATTCATTTGACACCATAAGTCATTGACCCATTGGGGACAGATGAAACAAACATCATTACAGCTTGAGTGTAACGAGAAGCTTGGGAACTTGAAACTTTAACTTTAGCTCTAATTTGAAGGCTTCCCCTTACCTCCCTTCCGTCCCCCCTGAACTCAATAGGCTCTTGAATCTTTATCAGTTTAGGTTCATTATCAACAAAACTTCCATAGACGATAGCATCTCAGACAAAAACTCCCAACAATGAAACTTTCATCCATAGTTGCACGCAAATATACAATCAATGGGTTAGAAATTCAGTGCATAGCAGGTTTGAATTCAACATTGTTTCAGAATGATTTGGTCTACAAGAATTATGGGATAGGATGTGTTTGAGTGTATTACCCTACACAAATAACATTTAAAAATGTAATCATGTTATTCTATATGAATTAGAATCACAAAATACAGGACAGTCTTACAAGATTGACAGGTCTAAAAACAGATGTAAAACCCAAAAAAAGTTCAGCTAAAAGTGATCCTTCAGTATGATTCTTACCACAGTATCTCCATGGAAGTAATTGCATCAGTTTGTCAGCTCTTTACATTTTCTTGTCCGTGACCAGCAACACTCTTACAAAACAGTTATACCAACTGTAGCAGCACCAACGAAAGTTATACCAGTTTCCCACTTCTTTACTGGAACTGACTGTTGACAAAGCATTAAAATTTTTCTGGCATAATGACATTCCCTTCAAGAGAAGACGGTGACAATTTTACATGCCGTACTAGTCTCACAGGTACTTCAAGAAGCAGATGCTTCCATAAATATGTTAATTACAGGAGTTGGTGAGCACTTAACACTACCATAAAAAATGAGCCTCTCTTCAGATAGACTTGCACAGTTCCAGACTCTCACAGTTCCTCTACATGACTATCAGCTACTAAAAAATAACTGCCAGCATTTGATCAACTCCAGCTTTATGCCCTTACCCTTATTAAATTAAAATACTGCCAATTCACTACTGAATATCTTTCCGAAAACAGATTCCAATGAGATCCAAAACAAGGAGAGCATAAGTGTCAATCCATATATCCACAGTGAAAAAAGAACAGTTGTGTGACAGAATTTATTGGCACCCAAATGTTGAACACAAGTCACTGCTTCAAAGGTGACACAAATTACATGTTTACAGTATCTCTAGAACATAACAAAATTTGTGGAGCACTGCACCACAAATTCTTCAAGTAAAAACCGAGTCAAGACATAGAACAACACCCCAAGCATGACAGACACGGGTAAAGCAGGCAAAGCTTTCTGATAAACAGCCAATAGTAGCAGGGTAATTCCAAGACCGGCTATAATAGCCAAATAGCAGGCATACACCGTCATATAATCATACATTGCTGCTCTACCAACCAAAACACTGTAAAAGATAAAATCCCCAAGCCCTAGCTTAATAGCACCAGAAGACCCCAAACCAATCCCTTCAAAAGCCATACCATCATCGGAAACCAGAACTTGGTGTACATGCCGTTCAGCACTCATTCTATGATCAAGCAATGGCATAGTAGTATCATGATCATCATTTGTCACCCTTCCTTCTTCACTAATCAATAAAGCGCTCTCAACAGTACCCCTTCCAACACTTGCCATTGTTCGATGATCCCTACTTGATTCCACATTCTCTTGTCGATCACCATCGCCCCTTCTCTCCCTCCAAAGCCTCCTCTGACCAACACCATCCTCCTCCTCAACAACCCCAACAGGCCTGGCCTCATAAACCAACGCGGGTATATCCTCATCCCTCGATATAGCCAACTCCACCAACAAACGAAGCGGACCAACAGGCAACAGCACAGCAGCCAAATCATAAAGTGACATAGCAACCAAGAGCACCCAAGTAGTCCACTCAGGTAACATAGTAAACCAATAAGCAACCAACACCCCAATGACAACCAAATACGCTTGGGTCACGAAAATCGCAAACTTTAACATAAACACAGCCAAAACACCAACAACTGCAAAATTATACAACGCTAACAAGAATGTGATCGCATCAACACCCAAACTCAACCTCCCAATCAGAATCACACCAATCTGACCACCCATGAATCCCAACACCATGAAAGCAGATAAACCCATGTAATACTTCAAGAAATTAGTGCATCTTATGTAGAATAAGAACACCAAAATGAAGGTAATAACAGTTACAATTGCAACAAAAACAAGGGAATTCAAAAGGGCACCTTCAAATTTGTCCCAAAATGAGTCTGAGTTGGAACTGCCCTCATCATATGCTAGGTTTGCAATTGTGATGATTGAACTTTGGGGAGATGAAGAGGAGTTTAGGGTTGAAACTAGTAGGACTACCAAGAACATGCAGATTGATACTGGGGTTATGATTCTGACTAGCTCCTCCCCTAGTGTGTTGATTACGCTACTGGGTCTTTCGTTTCGGTCCATTTTGGGGATGGGTGATTTTATAGGGTTGTGATGATCCGAATTGGATTGGATCTTTTATAGTTTGGGTGAAAAATATCGGATTTGAGTTGGGGATTTTCTGGGTTGAAATTTTTGAAATTGACCTCCCAGTGAAGAAGACGGATATGAGGGGAGGGTATATATGGGTTTTTGGTCCTTTCTGTGTTTCATATTTTTTTTTCAATTTCTTCCTTTCTTTTGTTTCAGATATTAATTGAATTAGTCTACGGTTGAAAGATGCCCTACGGATGCCCATGGTTAGAGGTGGTTACGGGGCCAATCAAGGTGGGCTGGGTCGGGCCAGACACCGGGCTGGGCTAAGAAATTGGAGTCCGAGACCGGACCAGTCTTTGGGGTGGGCCGGTCCGAGCTCTGGGCTAGAGTTGGGATTGGGATTTTGGATTCGTACCAAACCAAAAACCGAATCGAACTGAATTACGAACCACATCGAACCGAGTTCGCGAATCAAATCGAATCGGAATCGAACCGAATTCACGAACCGAATCGAATTGAATTAAGATAAATTGACATTTATATAAACTAAACTAAGATTCAACTAAATTAAGATTCATTGATTCATCTAAATTAAACTATATTCAAGTATTCAACTAAACTAACATTATATAAACTAAATTATGTTCAACTAAACTAATATTCATATAAACTAAACTATATTAAACTAAACTAACATTCATATAAACTAAACTAACATTTATATAAACTAAACTAACATTTACTAATTCATATGAACTAAACTATATTCAACGAAACTAACATTTATTGATTCATATAAACTAAACTATATACAGTTCAACTAAATTAATATTAATAAATTCATATAAACTAAACTATATTTAACGATATTAACATCCATTGATTCATATAAGCTAAATTATTATACAATTCAACTAAACTTACGTTCATTGATTTATATAAACTAAACTCAACTAAACTAATATTCATATAAACTAAACTATACTCAACTAAACTAACATTCATATAACTAAACTAATATTCATCGAGTCATATAAACTAAACTAAATTTAACTAAACTATACTCAACTAAACTAACATTCATATAACTAAACTAATATTCATCGAGTCATATAAACTAAACTAAATTTAACTATACTAACATTCATTGATTCATATAAACTAAACTAACATTCATATAAACTAAACTATATTAAACTAAACTAACATTCATTGATTCATATGAATTAAACTAAAGTATATTCAACTAACATTCATATAAATTAAACTATATGCAAATCAACTAGCATTTGTATAAATTAATTTATATTCAAATAAACTAACATTATATAAACTAAAATACATTTAAAATAAACTAAATTTTACGAAATTAGAAGATTTAGGTGGGCTGAATAGGGTCGAGCCGGTTCACCGGGCTGAACCGAATATGGGGCGAGTTGAATTTTTTTGTGGTCCAAATTGAATAGGGCCAGGGTTTGGAAAATATAATTCGAATTCGGCTCATTTCTTTGGTGGGCCGAACCAGGCTCGACCTAGTTCCTTAGTGGGTCGGGTTGTGTGGGCCGAGTTGGTTGGGTCGAGATGAACTGACCCAATGGCCATCTCTACCCATGGTGTATGGTGCTGTTAATTTTGAAAATTAATTTGATGCAATGTAAGAGATTTTCGATAAGAGGTGATGGTGCACATTTTGCAATATGGTAGTTGTGGCATAAAGTGGGTGACATGACATAATGTATGTGCTAAAAGGAAAGCGTCACATAACATCTAGCCATTCTTAAAAGGGCTTTATAGATTTTAATTTTGGTAGTGAATTGAATTCTTTTACTCAAGAAAATTTGATGTGGTTGAAGTCCATTATTAATACAGAGTAGTTCATAAACAATTTCATCAATATTAAAATTATGAATACAATTATAGTAAAGACTTTGCCTAAGTTAGCCAATCAGGTGAGAGAAACAAAATTATACATTAGAGCATAGAGACGATAAATATTTAGTATGACTTATAATATCATACTCCATTATTCAAAAAACAAAAGAAAAATAAGTAGTCCATATCCATATTTTTTTACTACCCTTAATTGGGTAAGGTTGGTAGAACATTAGTTGATATTGTCCATACCCATATTTTTTTACGATCCATGTTATGCATTAAATGTATAAAAGGGCATCTTTTGCTCAAGTGCAAAGGAGGTTGTAAGGGACCAAGAGCGCTTTTGGAGCTATAAAACTTAGGGCATTGGACAGTGGGAATGGGCATCTCTTATGTGTCTAACACTTAGTTTGTGTGTTGGGTGCCCTGCTTTGGGAAGTCTGACACATAGTTTCTACATTAGTACTCTGAAATTTTTTGGTTTTGGACGATTTTTAAGTTTGCTTAGTGAGTAAGGATATGTTCAAGGATATTTTTTTGAGTTTTTGTTTATGGGTCAATGTGAGGATTCAAGCTTAGTTGTGTTTAGGCTTTTTAAGATTTTAGGTTCTTTAAGGGCTTTTCGAGTTTTCACTCACTCAATTTTGAGAAAAGTTAGATCCACCTGTAAAGATTGATTTGTCATTGGATCGTGACATGGGGAGATATAGTTTTGTGGTGGAGACATTATATGTGCACAAATTCAATCAAAAAGCAATGGAGAATTTCTTAGTTGATTTATGATATAATTACAATAGTTGAAAAATATCGTGCTTTGAGAAGATTTAATTTCTTTCCATTATAACAAAGTTACAAAATTCATGGATAACTATGGTTCATAAGTGCCATCATGCTATATTCGTTCACTTCATGTAATGATTTGTTATACTCTAACATCCAATATCATGAGTTATAACTAAGCTTTTTCGACATTTAAACAAATGGATATCCAATTTCCTCTACTTTGTTTTGGCAACAATTAATGTCGTACAAAACAAAGTTTTTCAAATTATTGATTCTTCTAGTCAATAATTAAAGTTATTTTTGATAGATTATGACAACATTAATTGATATTCAATTTTTTAAAATAAAAAACCTTTTGTAAAGATATACTTTTAAATCAATAAAAAGTCTCTTATTTATCATTGGAAAAGGAAAATATATACTAGGTAATACATACTAGCATATGTGCATTTCCAAACATATCAAAAAAGAATAATAATTATAAAACAAATGACTTATAAAAACTATATGTGACGTGGAGTGTAGTATTTTTTTTTTTGGAATAGGTTATTTATGTTTGTAAAATGTTAAAATGTGTTTTTGCTTGATAAAAGAATTTTTTTAAAACATTTTCCAAATGACTAATAGAAACCATATTAGACAAAATCCCACCTAAAGAGACCAATTAAAAAAATGTATATAACTTTGAATTAACTCACTATAATACAATATTTGTCCTCGTTAAACTTAAAATAAGTACGGATATTTTTTATGTTTAATTTTTTTTATTTATATTCATCATAATATTCAAAATTAACAACATTTCTTATGAAAAAAGTGATTAACATATTTACTTATATATAAATATAAAAAAATAAGCAAAGTTTAGTAGCTTACAAATTATATTATTTTTGTTGTTCCTTAAAAAAATCTGAAATCATTTGAAAACTCGAAGAATGGATAAATTTTAAAATTTGTCTAGGTACATAATTCCAGACGCGTACATTTCTACAAGACTACAACCATAAGTCCATAACCCCTTGACAGTGACTTCCAAAAACAACAATCCAATCACAATCTACCACGCGTTGTCACTAAACCCTGACATTCCCATCTTACTAAAATCGAACGGTCCAAAAGAAACATCCTCCCCATCGACGACCCTTATATAACATCCCCACCATCCTTATACTACACCTTCCTTTATTGAATAAGACCCCCTCCCAAAAAAGATCACTCCAACTCGATCAAAAACCCTTGTTAGGGTTTAGACTTCAAACTTCAAACTTCAAACCCCAGAGCATCGTACTTCTCTCTTTACATATTCAAGGTGTCTCTCTCTGAAATTTCTGAGCTTTTTTTCATGATTCAATTATCTGTTGGTGCAATTTATTGTTGATTGTTTGCTGATTTGTTCTTCTTCATCAATCTCTGTTAATTGTTGATTGAATTTGCTTGTTTAGTGTTGAAATGAAGCTTATTGCAAGATTTGATGGTTGGGTTTAGGGTTTCTTGTGTTAAAGTTGTTGGGTTTTTGATAACAAGGACCCGGGTGGTTTCGTTTCGATCCAGGTATTTTTTAGGGTTCTGGGATTTTGTGTATTTTGCAAGGGACTGAGATTTGGCTTCTTCTGTGGAAGGGGGGAGTTTTGTCACAAAACTTTGGTAGTTTCGTATTGATTCAGGTATTTCATTCAGGTTTTTGTGATTCTTGGTTGGAATTTTTTTTTTTTTTGGCCTTTTTGTGTGGGTGTGAGGTAATGGGGATTGGCTCATCTGGTAGAAAGGTTGACAATTTATCGATCTTGAAGATTATGTTTTATTTAGTTGGTTTAGTAGTTTAGATGTGATTATTGGGTGTGTGTGGTGTGCTGTAATATGTTGATTTAATGAAAAAGAAATGGTCTGGGAAGAGGGAATAGGTTAGAAAAGGTGTTCGTGCATTATAATATGTTGATTAATTGGAAAATAAATGGTCTGGAAGGAGGGATAAGTTAGAAAAGGTGTGCGTGCATTGATTGGATGAAAAAGAAATGGTCTTTTTTTTGGGGGGTGGGGGAGTAGGTTGTAGAGGGTTTACCTTATTTTCCCCTAGCTTGTTTATCCATTGCTTGTGTAGAATACGGAAGGCGATTCATTTTGGAGCCTCTTGTGGGCACTGAAAGTAATATATCTTAATCAATCTCTTTTGACAAAAGCTTGATGCTTGGTTTTTTTTCTTAGTAGTTTGTGTGATGTGAATTGTTTAATTTTGCTGATACTTTATTTTGCTTGTGGGCTCTGGAAGTAATGTATCTTAGTCAACCACACTTTAAATAAAGCTTGATGCTTGGTTTGTGTTTTTAGTAGTATGTGTGAGTGAATTGTTGAGTTTGTTCTCACTTTAGGGAATGTTTTGCTGATAATGTTATGTAATAGAAGCTTGATTGTGGTAGTGTTATGCTGTTTTTTTGCCTTTTGGTTTGTATTCATTGATAGTGAACAGCCTTACTCCTTATATAGTATTTGCTTTATTGATTGGAAATTTGAAACTTATTTTTTCCACCTTTTTGCTTTTGACTTACTTTTGAAGACTGCAGCTATGGCGTTCTTCAGTAAGGTTGGGAATATACTTAAGCAGAGTGCGAGCAAGCAGGTTACCTCACTATTTCCAGCATCAAACCCCTCTATTTATCAGGCTCTTAGATGCATGTCATCTTCAAAACTCTTTATTGGAGGTATGTTTTCTTGAATATTTTAAGAGTCTTGTGTAGTGACCTTTTCTAAATGTTTTTGCGGTTGATTGTAGGTCTCCCATGGGCTGTAGATGACTCGAGCTTACGGGAAACTTTTTCTAAATATGGTGAAGTTATTGAAGGTGTGTATCCATGTGTTTGTTTCAATCTTTGAATTTATTTACCCTGCCGAACATTTGGTGTTGGATCCTTGGTTTGATGCGACGGGGTCGTTAGATCTAAACACTGATTGAAAGCTACTGATATGATTTTGGGAAGTTTTCAATGTATTGAGATATGCAGAATACAAAATTGTTTATGATGAAGTCTTTATATTGCTTCTTTGTTTTTATCAAAGTCCCAGTTTGCAACAGTTGTAGTACTATCAGGTGAACCTATGATAGATATGGCTTCAGTTCTTCCCATGTGTACTAGATTAACGTTCCTGGTAATTAGAAGGCCTAAGGCAAAGTAATAAATCGGGGCCTATAAATTTGAAATTTTGTACCAAACAATATTTGTTTATAAATGGAGACTAATTTTAATAAGCTACATGGTGAACCAAGTAATCTTCTTATGTTTAAATAATTACTATAATTTATTTTCACCATTCATACATCGCTTTCAAATGCATAGTATAGTTAATTAGGTTGATCCATTGAGAATATAGGCATTATTCACGTTTTATTTTCTTATCAATTTAATTACTAATAAGTTATAAAATTTAGTCTCAATATATTTTTAAAAATAGGAAAATTTTATTGTAATTTACTCGAGTAGTTATTGTACAATGAACATGAGTTATTACATCATCATAGAACTTTTCAGTTAGATTTTGGATTAAGGCATTTGAATAAGGATTTTGGGTTTTGGATTGCATCTGACCATGTGTAATTATGCTTCAATTACAATGGTATGAAACAAATAAAGGTAGAAGAAGCACAATATGAATTAATACAAGGATGTAAAAGAACGTAGTGACAAATATAAATTTTATCCAGTGAAATGGGAAGAAGAATAATGAGAGTAAGAGAAAAAAATAGAAGTATATCAATAATTTGGGTTGAAATTATAAGAAAAGAAAAAAAATGAGAAAGAACACAAAAAAAAGGAAAAAAAATATAGCCATTAGCGCATGTCTAATGGGATTCAATCTTTGGCATAAGGAGTTGAATAGTGAAAGCTCTTCCATTGAGCTACACTCATGCATGATAGTCATTTATGTGTAGTTTACAATAAATATCAGTACACAATTAAAACACAATGTATATGGCCCCTTTGTCGCTAGGCCCTGGGCAATTGCCCCTGTTGGACAGGCCTGTAGATTAAGTCAATATTTTGAACACCTAATATCATCACAAAGGTGAACAATCTACCTGGAAAGGAGGAAATGTCTTCACTTGTTCTTTTACTAAAGTTGTAAGTAATCTCTGTCTAATTAACATGTTGAAGATTGCTTGATGCGTGTTTTTGTATTCTGGCTCTCTTTTCTTTGGTGAGCCTTGCGCCTCGTGCCTATTAAAACTAAGGACCTAGCGGATCACAAGTAAACACTTAACCATCGTGCCAAGCACGACCATCTGCCCGTGCCCTCACATATTCACAAATTCATGGATATTGTTCCTGTTTCTTCCCTCCCTCTCCCTTTTTTTTTTTTTTTTGTAGGAGGGGAGAGAATCTAGAGTCTTTAGACATTTTTTTAAAATTATTTGCATGGGTCATATTCTCTTGCAGCAAGAGTCATTGTAGATCGTGAAAGTAACAGATCAAGAGGGTTTGGTTTTGTTACATTTGCTTCTAGTGAAGAGGCTTCGAGTGCTATCCAGGCTATGGATCAACAGGTACTTTAATTCTTGTTTCTACTTCCCCAATTGGTTTGGTACAGAATTTTTTGAAGGCATTTTTATTGTTCTTTGGCACCCAAAAGTATTGTTCTGTTTTCTAGATTAAAATTTAATGAATTACTGGCAAAAATGGTTTGCATAAATGCATCTATAATTCTATATACTTGGTATCGTTTTTATAACTAAAAATTCATGGAAAATGCACCAGTGATTTTTTTGGTTTAATGCATTTCAGTGAATTAAAGGTTTCATATCAAACTGCCTACTTTCTCTATGGTTCAGGGTCTAGAGTATTGCTTCAAAAAAATTTATACTGAAAACTGTAATACATTCATTGCTTGCATGAAAGTATTTTTGTCAATTCTGCAGGATATGCAGGGTCGTAGGGTGAGGGTCAATTATGCAACAGATAGAGCACCACGCAGTGGTGGCTATGGGGGTGGCGGCTATGGTGGTGGTGGCTTTGGGGGAGGTGACGGCGGCTATGGTGGTGGTGGTGGTTACGGTGGTGGTGGTGGGTATGGAGGGCAAAGTTATGGTAGTGGAGGTTATGGTGGGGGTCAAAACTATGGAGGTAACTCTGGTGGCTACTCTCCTAGTGGAACCTCTAGCTTTGCTGGTGGAAGTTACGGTGATGCTGGTGGTACTGGTAACACCACTGAGACAGGCTTCGCTAGCAGTGGCTTTGAGGATGGTTCAGCTGATCAATTTGGTAGCAATTCAAACGATGGCTATGGTGATGATATTGGAGACATAAATTCGAAGGGTGGACTGGAAGAAAACTTCTCCAACGATGACGATTTAGCTAAAAGGGCTTGATCTTTCTAAGACTGAGTTTTGAGTGCTGGCAACATTCAATAAATAGCTCTTTCTTTCAAAAGGAAGAATATAAACAGTTTTTATCCCTGCAAAGAACATGATGTCAGACATTGTTTAACCGCTAGGATTATTCAGTATTTTCCATTTCGTTTATTTTGTTATTGTTGGAAGAATTTTACATTTTGGTTGTATGGAGCTGCCAACATTTTGAACTCCTTAATGTGAAGGGATTCCCTAATTGTATTTGACGCCCTCTGACCCTCTGTCCATGTCCTTTTACCTTTTAATAGTTTAACTGCTAAGTACTGTATTCTCTTATGATTGGTACAGATGTTGCCCAATAGAGGAATTTCCAAACTGTGTCAGCTTATTGCCTTAAACTGCCTTCTAATATGTGCAGACTGCAGAGTACCCAATTGTGTCTTAATTCTAAAGAAAGGACTGATGGGTGGTGTAACCGGTGTTTTGAGTATAGATGTGAAAATTTGACCCGACCAGATAAACTGTTCGAAATTGATTTGAATCCGATCTGACAATGACCCAAAAAGTGAGACCCGTGAACTGACTTAACCTGATTTGAAGTCAACCTGAAACCTATATGACCCGATATTCATAGACCTGAATCTGATTTGCGTCCCCTTGTAAGCTCATGTCACGTCAAGATACTGTAGAAGAAAAAACTGCAAAATTCAATCCAATTTTAGACTCGATCAGATTACAATCTAAGATCAATTGAACCCGACAAGAACTCGTTATGACCTGACTTATTGACAGTATCATTGTTCAGTTTATAAATTAATCATTATATAAAAGTGAGTTATCGCATGAGTTTATCCGAAATTACCCAATATGACCTTATGACCTAAGACGAATACAATAAAATAGTCAAATACAGAGTCATAAATTGAAAATAACATATCATTAATGACCCGATGCGAATTTGATATAACCCAACCGAATTTTAATCAAAATTGACGTGACTCATTACCATAATTAACTTGACTCAAAATTTACCTAAATTCAAAATAACCGTTATAACCCATCTAGGAACCGACCTAGATTGACCAAAATTAACCTTGACCTGAACCGAAACGATATGACCCAAACTCAAGCAAACAAATAATTGATTTTAACCCAACCCTACAATGACCTATTGTCGCCCCTAATTTTGAGACACTAGTGTCTGTTGTGCACCAGCGCTTTGGGATTGAGGCGTTAGCTATACAACTTGCAATATAGCGTGGAGTTGATAATGACACTAAAGCATGCTTGGGATGAGAGTAATATATTACTAGGGTAACAAAAGTCAAACATAAGAAAATAAAATGTGAATATAAGGAAAAATAAGAGAGTGGTGGTGTGATGGAACTAGATTATGTAATGATGATGTGTTGGAAAGTAAATAATTGGAACTATTGCCCGAGTCTACCTCCCACCATACCATTAATATTTAATCAACTTGTAAATACATTATCACTTTCTTATTTTTTCTTAAATTCACATTCACATTTTTAAATTTAACTTTTATTACCATAGTAATACGTTACCCTAATCCCAAGCATGTCTTATGGGACATAAGGCGGCAAGCGTAATCCCGTTTCAACAACTACATCATTCAACATATACCTTTTTTCAGATTAGTGACTTTTTTTAGGGGTATCAGACTAGTGACTTCCATCTTACAACACGGATTTGTTTTAGTAGTAGCATTTATTTTTTAAAGGGGATAGTACATGTCTTTGAAAAAATAAGCTACTCCGTTGTATGAAAAAATTGGAATCCATGCAAAAAGGTGAACTCAGAATGTACTCGAGAGATCTGCCATCTTGTTAAATTAGTTGAAAAAACATATGAATTGGATAAACTTCCATTCTCCGCTATTAAATCATCTTGCCAGAATAATGGATAGGTGTGGTGTGTAGTCATAAGACTGACTCATAAGCCAACTACAAAGTAACTATTAGGGAAAAATTTATAGTAGCCTAGCATTTCTCCATTTGTTCGTCCACAAGTGTCTTAAAAGAATTTACTACCCTACAAGACAAAAATGTGATTTCTTTCTTTCTTTTTTTTTTTTTTTACAATGCATCAAAAATCACATTCCACTGTATCTAATTCTGATCAGTGTTTAACCATAGCATAGCTCTTTGCGCCCTTAATATCGCTGGAGAGCCTTGCCTAGCTTTCTCAACTATCTGTTTTATCAGTAGCAAATCATCATCACCATCTTCTCTGTTGACATAGTCATTTGGGCTACCTTCATTTGGCGGTATTCTGTTACCACCACTTTGAATGTCATTTAGCTTGTCAGCCATCCCTTGATTCATGGAGGGTAGATTATATTGCTTATTGTCACACTCAATCCAGGATTCCCCAGTTTGGGACATGTTTAGCTTGTTAAGTTCCCCGAAAGCTTCATCGTAGGCATCAAGGGCATCTCCTGACAAATTCATAACAAGAGGTCGTGCCATGGGGCTGCCCAAGATAGAGGAGGATTCACTTTGAGAAATCTCTCTCCAAGTGTTTTTCTCTGATTCCAAGTGTTCTATCTTTTTCTGGCTTTTATCAAGTTCTGCCTCAAGCTCTATGATTCGCTCTTGCAATCTTGATTGAATGACCTCATGCAAGCGCAAGCTCAGCTCACGAGGTGAGACACCATCTTTCATTGATGGAGGGGTTGAGCCTCGATCAGGCATAGGTTCTGAGCTAGACTTTTCTCTGAAAATATCAGCATTTAGTTCACCATGCACCAATTCAGAAGCAATATCCTGGTCAAATTCCTGATCAAGCTGCATCAATATTGAAACTCTGTAAGTATGATTGACAATTCAAATTCATTGCAAAGGCTCAAGGGCCATAATTCCATGACATGCATTTTTAGAAAATCGAGACAACTATGAAGCAACATAACACACTAGGTTGCACATTAGGTCTTGGCAATAATACCAATGAATCCTTAAGTACAGAGATTTGGAGAGAAGGATTATATTAAAAGAAGCAGAAAGTAGGTACCTCATCAAATTGCATGATGGTGTCTATGCTGGTTGATTATGCATATTCTCCAAAACAATACATAGTATGCAGGAAAGACAAAAAGGACAATATGTGATAATTTGAGAAACGTTACCAATAAAAACTAAAAGCACATATACTGGGAAATTAAGAATTTCTAATCCTTTTTATTTCCATATTCCATTTAATCTGACATTAACTGGAAACACATGCAGAAAAAGAGCATCAAACTGAAGTTCAAGTGCAGAGTCAGATGAGTGCTTCTAAGTTCTGATAAAAACTTGCATGACCAAATCCTGATTTTTTTGGCTTAGTCCAATAATGCTGGATACACATGGAATTTCAGGCAAGTGCCTTACTCGCAAAAGCTATATGGTGGATCGATACATCTCAATCTAGGCACATTTGCCACTAAGTGATGCCATTATCCTACAATCAGCAGAAATGAAGATCAGCTCAACAAATGCTATCATAAGCTATAAATCATTGGCTATCAGCCTTATTTTACAGTGATGAATGAAAACTTCGTAGTAGACGCTACTCTTGCCCGCAAAATACAGGGCTCGAAACATTTTTAGAATGTGTGCACCATCTGATTCCAATGTGGAAGTTTCAGAGTGAGAGAGCTAAGTGTCTCACTATATGAAGCAGCAACTGTTAAAGATCTCGTGTAACTGTCTAATGCAGAACTCAACTTCTGAATAGATGGCAAAACCTAATATAAAACACACTCAAAACTTTATAATTTTTCTGCTTCGAGAGTCCTTTGCCTCAATAACAAACTCAATAAGGATGAGAGCAGGTGTTGGTTACTAGCTTGTCCATATAAATATACATATTAAGCTAAGAATTATCACCATACCCATAAAAGGGGTTGAGATTTAGTTTTTTATAAACAGAGGTGTCCATTAGGCTAGTTTAAGCCCAATCCACTTAAAATAAAAGGTGCGTTAGGGACAACCTAGCTTAAATCAATTCAGAACCGCTCTAGACAGATCATGAATGATTGGGAAGACGATCAGGTTTCGTATTTCTTGACGTGGACTGGACCAGCTCCAATGACAGCCAAGTCTAGCCATTAAAATTAATCTATTAAAGTTGGTATGCCAATACATTATTTAAATAAATATTATTTACTAGCTAAGTTACTCGGATTCTTCATTTCACCTCAAAGTACCTCTATTAGATCCTCGACACTCCAACATGGTTATGGATGCTCGACACTTCATTTTGGACCAAAACTATGCAAATTTTTCACAAAATAGCCAAGTCTAACACTTGGATACAAATACTTTTCACTGGTACCCGAGTCCGAGTAACAAAGCTGGTCAGTGGTTACTAGCCAGGTCCAATGTCTATTTTAAGTTCAGCCTGTACCAAAAGTGGCCTGAATTAACCCACCCCCTTCTGAAACATCGTGTCCCTTATTTTTGTCCTAGTTTAAGCACCACCTAGCTTGGCTTACAAGGACCACACCATGACCAGGCCTTCAAATCAATAGGGTTTGATTATAAGCTGATAAATGGGAAAATGATGGCCAGGCCTTCAAATCAATAGGGTTTGATTATAAGCTGATAAATGGGAAAATGATTACCATACAATCAATGCAACACAAAGTTCATGAACAAAATCTCAACGAACACTAGTACCCCACGCCAAATTAGCAAAGGATGGATATAAGATGTTTGGTGATTTCATGTGTCCCATAGAGTTTGTACAACTACGAAAAATGGAAATTTTATTTTTCTCTGATTTTATCATTTTCCCTCTCATTTATACGATAGTAATGCATGTATTTGTAGTTTAAACCGTATTTCAAGGAAGCTAAAAATAAAAAATTTACTAATTTAATAAGGAGGGTTAAGAATAAGAGAAGACATAAGCTAATTAATGCCCTTGGATGAAGGGAAGGGACCAGAATTCTCCATATTGCACTTCCCAGACTAAATGTCAAATTCCACCATTCCGTCTCTCCTACAACAGCCTCATAGCCATTCAACAATCCACCTCAATTCACAACGTCACTGCAGTGACCATCAGAAGGCAAAATTTAGCCCTGATTTGAGAGCTGACGTCATGCAAACCAAGACAGTACAAACTATAGGTGAATTGAATGGGGCAATCATGAAAGAGGAGACACGCCGTTCATATAGGCAGGTAGGGAAAAGCTAAAATCAAAGCACCATAATAAACTCAGGAGTGTCAACTAACCAATGAGCATATCTAGCATTCAAAAAAGATTTATTGCTACTAGGGTCGTATTAAAAAATGGCTACATTAGTATTGAGCATAGATATAGTATGTACCCCGATAGCATCTGACGATCTTCCTAGCAAAGTTGATCCTCTCATGCTCAGCTCCAGTCTTTCCAGTTCAGCTTCAAGCTCTGCTTCAATTTTACTCATTGACACAATTTTTTCCAGACTTGCAGATTCTTCATCAGCATATATTATTGGCAAACCTGTATCTTCTGGGTTAGAGTACAAACTCATTTTCTCATGACCACACAAACTTTCAAGTATATCCTGTGAGTCATCATCATTGATCATCTCTTTAACAGTTAATGAATCTTTCATCTCTAGCTCTTCCTGAAGATCTTCAACCAAATTTTCACTTTGCTTCAAGCTCTCCTTCAGCTTTTGGACTTCTACTTTGTTAGTTATCAATGTACACATTACACCGATTGAAATCCCAAAACAGAAAAGAACTTGTCCACTTGAGATTCCTGATATAATTCACAACTTTAGGATAAGAAACTGAAAGAAAAAATACATCATTATCAAAAGGGACAAAATAAAATAAGCAAAAAATCAATCAAATTAAAGTGGATCAATGATTCAGGATATAACAATCAAACATATACTGACAGCAAAACATGGCCCAATAGACATTATGAGGATCTTATCATCCGACAGATGGGCCAGAGAGGTTTTCAACAGGAAACTGACGACAAACATAGGACACAAATAAGAATAGAGTTATCATATTATCCAAATAACAATCACCATAGGACTAATAACACTGCAGGAGATATGTTTTCAGGAGTTATTTGGAATATTGAGCATCTTAGGATTCTTATCAATGATTTACATATTTTTCGTAAGAAAATATTATCTATCGACTTCAAGAGCTGCTTCTGGACAATAACCCATCTCGTATTCCTAAATAAATGCAAGTCATTTTTATTTGCCTTGGGAAGTATCTCTCGAGTCTTATTGACCAGTCTTGCTAGTGCTCTCAAGTCCTCTCTTCATTATCTGCTCAGCCTCATTACCATTAAGTTCTTCCACTTTACAGCGTATTGGATACTCAGAAAAGTTACAACCTGCACTAATGCATTTGCGAGATTATTGCATCTGGAAGAGTGCAAAAAATGTCTACTGTGATTTGGGAAGGAGTATAATTCATCCTGAACACCGAATAGCTACAAGGGTTTCCCCTATCTATAATTTATAAGATTCAGATTCCAATGAAAAACTACTGAACTATAAGGCAATGAAAACATTACAAACTACTGAACTATAAGGCAATGAAAACATTACAAACTACTGAACTATAAGGCAATGAAAACATTACAACCAGAAGAAACTAATAAAGAGAGTTACCAAGATATAATATCCTCAGGGACATGAATCAGTGTAAAAGGCTCAAAACAATCAAGCAGGTTCTATGTCTATATTATCTAAGCAAAATAAATAGATAAGTACATAAATAAAGAGTCAATTAAAGGACAATAGTACCATCTCTTGTATCCGGTTGAAATGTTTTGTTTGTATATCTTGATTTCCCCACTTGGTTTTTGCCTTTGCCAAGCCTCTGTTCTGAGTAAACAGCTTTCATGATTTGTGGCAGGTGAGGAACCCCAACTATGGTATCACCTTCTTTTGGGCTTACTTCCTTGTACAGCTCATTCCTGAAATCCCCACTTGCTCTACTAATTACCCTTCTTCCATCAGTGACAAGGAATGGCCTCAAAGCGGGAGCACAAGGTGAAGAAAGAGGGGTAAGGAGATATTCCTCCATTTCTGCACGTTCCCTATGCATCTGAGCCATAACACAACTGTCTAACGAAGTATGAGGGTTAATACATTGCAAAGGAAGACGTTGGAGACGTCTACTTCTCAGGCACTTCCTGCTTTTTCTAGAG
Organism: Dysphania ambrosioides; assembly: GCA_026401315.1. Classification (NCBI taxonomy): domain Eukaryota; kingdom Viridiplantae; phylum Streptophyta; class Magnoliopsida; order Caryophyllales; family Amaranthaceae; genus Dysphania; species Dysphania ambrosioides. The sequence continues at coordinate 5,491,104 of CM048664.1, read as the reverse complement.
CTATGTGAAGCCCCCAAATCCCAAGTGTTGTATTCTTGAATATCATGAACGTCAGCATCTACCCTATACCCATCCTTGTATTCCTCAAACTTCTCAATTTGTTTCACCTGACCCAATGCATCAGTACGAGCCACATTATCATCGAAACGATCATCCCTCACAGATGTTTCTGTAAAAATTCCGTTGGAATGGTCACCCTTTCCAACCTCACTGAAGCATTGCCCTGCAGTTTCTGTTTGTGCAAATTTTCGTTTAGGCATGGTCTTATCACCTATCCGTTGAACCAATGACGGTGATTCAGGATCATCAGGAAGTGAGCCTTTAGAATGACTTCCGGAAGAACCTTCTTTATCCCCTAAAACATTCTTCCAGTACTTTGCTAAGTATCCAGCACCAGTAGCAGCTGCCACAACCCACAAATCCATTTACAACTTCCTTCAAACACACCTTATTACCCAAATTCCATCCATCATTTTTGCTCCAATTCTTTGTGTCCAAATACCATTGCACACAATTTTCACAAAACCCATAATCTCAATCCAACAAAATCCACATATTGTAACCAATTCTCGAAACAAAACCCTTCAACAACCCACCAATTTCCAATCACAATGCACGCAAAAAACAATCAAAATCCTTTAAATTACAATTTACCAAGCCATTGGCATACATACCCGGATAACAAAACCCCTATTGCAACCCAAAAACCGAATCAAATTAGTCCACCCAAACAGCACAAAACTAGAACAATACAATCCCAAGAACCCTAATTTCTCTTTCTGAGCATAAACTGAGGAACACACATTAACAAAAACAGAAAAACGAGACAACCCAACTCAATGTTTTTGAACAAGAAATTTTTTTTTTTAAAGAATTGAAAAGGATAACAATAGGTGATGCTGATGAACTGAAAATTCAAACTGATGCACTAAAAATGGATCCTTTTCATCAATTAATGCTCAGAAAAATGAGGCTTAAATCGGAGGAGAGAAAAAGAAGCTTACTTTATTGCAGAGAGGGAGTAGTCTACGAACTTACGAAGGTTTGGTGAGGTGACCCAAAACTATGACATTCAAATTAATTTAATCTGATTTTAATTGAGTAATTGGAATAAATTTTTTCAAAAAAAAAAAAAAAAAAACAGTTTGATAATGTTTTGATGGTTGAGCTCAGATTGTTTCTTCGTAACAAAGAGGGAAAAAATGAGGAGGTGAAAGGGTCAAAAGGACAAAAATAAAAATGAGGAAAAGAAAACAATGTGGTGTATTGGTTTAGTTTCTTTTCTTTTGTGTGGGTGAGTTTTATCATTCTTGAACCTTTGCTTGTGTCATTTTTCGAATTTCTGATGTTTTATGGTTTAGCGGCTTATTGCTAGTAGCAATTTCCATGTGTTTTTTTTTTTGGTATAAAAGTAAAGACAAAGTCAAGATTTGATATTCTCAAATTTTTGTACAATAGGGAATGACAAAATTGGAATTCAATATTCTTAATGTTATATAAACTACAAGTAAGAACCGGCATTATCTATCTATGAAATTAAAATTTTACTTAGAAAAACTATGAAGCTAAAATTTTACTTAAAATAACTATTGTAATATTATATTTTATATATATCTTGGCTCGATAACGTTGCAAGCTAAGCGACATTTTAGGCATTTATCCACTTTCACTAAGTGTAGTGTACATGAATCATACCAAATTGGCAAACTGGTGTCAATACTTAATGTTGTCGCACATACTTTGAAATATTTAACCTTTTGGAATAAAAATTAGGTAAAAGGTTTTGACTCATGCACAAAGAGATTAATAACGATCATATTAGATGTCACTAAATATTGATCCAAATAGATCCTTTTTGCTTAGAATAACATCCTCATAATAAAGATATTATTTGCTTTGACTGGGTGAAAGTAATATGCTTTTGTATGTATTCATCATCTGTGTACTTGTATATATATTTATAAGTTAAAGTTATTGATCCAAATGAAATATTTATTCTTACCAGCCATGTAAATCTTCAATATGTTCTACTTCTCCCTTCATTTCGTACCCTAATCCTCTTCAGGGGATCCTCGAGTTCTTAAGTCGCGGTGATAATGGTGAAAATCAATACCCCCAACAACAAAGATATATATATATATATATATATATATATATATATATATATATATATATATATGATTCCATTATCAATTAAAATAATTTTCTAATAGAAAACTCAAACAACCCAACATTTCGAAGAACAATCTTTCAAAAGAGTCCTTAAAAAAAATTTCCCAAACAATTGATAAACAAAAAAAAAGCATAGAAGTTAAATATATGCACGCACAAAAACTTTCACTAATCATATCCATCTTATGTAGCTAAAACATCATTTACAATTCAATCCACTTCCCCGCAATGGCCTTCAGACTTATTCCTAATTTCCTATCAACCACATTACATCATTGAATTTCTCTTAAACTTCTACCTGATATCACTACTGCCCACTATTTCTCTATTTACACCAATCTGTCTGGCAATTAGGTTATCACAAAACATAAACAACACACTCTTCGTCCTCACCAGAAAAGCAGGAAGCATCTAATAGCAAACACTTGACAAAATTGGATCATAACTAGATATGTGCATTGGGTCGAGTCAGGGCCAAAATGGGTCACAAGAAAAATGGATTGGGTCGGGTCAAAGAAGATCCAAAATGAGTCGGGCCAGGTCAGGCCAAAGGAGATATATAACGGGACGTCCAAAGAGAGTATAGTTTTTATCTATAGAGGATGATAGTTTACATGTATCACCTCCAATCTTATGTATCACCTCCAATCTTTGGTAGTGGACCATCGATAAGTAAGTAAAAATAATTCATTACCTAATAATGTTTAAAAGTCTTGGAAACTATAGGCCCATTATTGACCCGACTTGACTCATTAAAAATCTAATAAAATATGACATTTTAAGTGACTGATCCATTAGACCCATTATTGATTAGACCCTTTTACAAACGGGTTGGTCAAGGGCTCTTAACGAACCCCATCATTTGAACAAGTCTAATCATAACTGGAATCTCTACCCTACTTCTTACACCAATATACATCTTCACATCTCCTATACTAAAGTTCCTTCGTCAAGACGAAAACATTTTAGACGTTGCAGGAAAGTATGCATTGTGGACGATTCCTCAAGTGTTTGCCTACGGCTTTAACTTCCCTATTCAAAAGTTCCTCCAATCCCAGAGTAAAGTATGGGTTATGACTATATTGTCTATGTTTGTCTGGGAAATACATGTATTCTTAAATTGGGTCATAGTTATAAAGTTCTCGCATCGACTGCTTGGTGTTGCAATTATATCGAATCTCTCTTGTTTTCTCCTCATTTCAGGCCAGATGATCTACATTATGTCTGGATTCTTCGCCGAGGCTTGGACTGGTTTCTCATGGTTGTCTTTCAAGTCATTGAAGGGTTTCGTCAAGCTCATAGTAGCCATTGCTTTACAAATTACAACCCCTTTGAAGACTTCTGAATCTGTATGATGTAACATGTTATTGTTCATTGATAGAATCACAGGCATAAATACCAAGTACAAAAACCTTTAGGACCTGTTAAAGCTACACCTGCAAAAAGGGATGGTAAAAAGCACTACACCAAGCCACCAAAATATCAGGGTTCTAAGACTTCTAACAAAATTATTTTGATCAATACCCAAAAGAACCAGTTAAAAATAGCTTATGGCCGGGTGGACTCAAACTATAAGGCGAACTGAAATCAATTCACTAGGAACACACAAGTTACCCAAGCTTAAACTTATCAAGCCTACTTATTAGACATGTCTAAATGCAGCCATTATATTGGAAGGGACGCTCCTAAAATATATCTGAAGCAAATGAAAGGACTTTCATGTTTTATCAGTAAAAAAAAATACTCGTGAGTTTATACTCAATTTCATGTCTACAATGTAACAACTCCCACAAAAACGCAATTTAGCCTGTAAAAGAAACCCAAAATGTAGGAATAGTTGGATACATGCGTGGCTTATGACAAGAGAAGCTGATCTTAGACTATTTGCAATACTAGAAGAAAATGTGAAGTACTCAATGGCTAGGGAAGCATCTTCACCAGAGGACTACATGAGCAAAAAAATAAAAGAAAGTCAGACTCAGAAGATATAGAAAATGAAATGTTCAAGCAGTATGATATAATTGATGTCACTAAAATTTCTCACACAAAACTAATCGCATCTAAGCACTGCAACAATACTAATAACTCCACCTTGATATGTTTATTTAACTTGTCTATTTTTAAGTGATGGAAGTCTAGCCTCAAATGCAAGATTAGCCCATTACTTATCTTTACTTATTATCTAACCTTGTTAGTTTTGTAGGTTTTTAATTGACTATAATTTTATTTGGGCTTTTTATATTTACTTTGTCTTTTGTTAACCCTTTAATATTTTAGTATAAATTTTTTGCCAAACAAAAAGTCTTTTGTAGCAAAATAAAATATTAAGTATATAGCCCATAAGAATTCTCCATGACTCGTGTCAATTTTTATCTTTTGCATGGGAACAATATTCCTTATTTTATGGGAAAGCACGATTTGACCAACGACTTATTTTTTCTACTGACATGCGTGGAAGGCTCAACCAATTCCACTTTTGTGTTTCCTTGTTTTGTGGATTTTTCTTTTACAGAATGTGTCCTCATTTCATGGAAAAACATGCTCCTTTACTATTCATATTTTTGGCTGTTAACATTTTGACGTACTACAATTTTGGTGATACTCCATTTAAGTAGGGAAATATGTTGAAGATTTCTTTAGTAGTCTTAGCAACAAACATCGCGCACAAAATTCTCATTTGAATTTCTTCAAACCGTCATCCTCAATATTTGTTCAATATGAAGACTTTATGGTTACAACAAATTATTTGAAGCAGTCAAATAGTATATCAATATTTTTGAAGCTTCAACAAACATTCAAAAATTGAATGGCCTTCTCAAGCGTCCAAGTACATTCTCATAGGCCATTTGGTTTTTCCTATAAATAGAAGCTGAAGTTGGAAGAAAATGAAAGAAGCCTACTGGTGTAAAAATTCTGTCAAGCTTAGCAAAAACATTTCTCTCTAGCTCTTCATTCTTCATTGTATTTTAGTTTGAGAGAAAAGAAAAGAAAAAGTATATCAAGTGTTTATAAGAGTGTGTTAAAAGAAAGAGTGATATATTTAGAGTAAAATTATAATACTCAAAAGTATCAAAAAAGTAAGAAATCTTTTTATTTCTAGGATTTGAGACGCTAAGGTGTAGCAAGGGAAGTTACGGAGTAGAATATAGGTGTGAAGTCTTCTAGGTTGCTTTAGGTCTCTAAAGGAAGAAATAAAAGGAGTTAAATCCTACGGGTTGGACACCCTAGACGGAGACATAGGCAAATTGCCGAATTTCGTAATAAATTCTCATGCCTTGACTCTATTATTTATTTTCTTTTCGTACTTACTTTTTATCTATTTTGTTTGAATTGTTAACGTAGCTACAACGAAGTCAAAGTTCAAAAATATCCTTTGAAACGTATTTCAAGGCCTTGATATCTAGTCGCTCTCAAAGTTTCAATTCCGCCCTTAAAAGTCATCTCAAGGCTTTGAGATTCCAACTGCGAAAAACGGTCATAATCTATTCAACCCTTTGATCTTATATTCTTCTCGTATTGATTCTTCAAATACAAAGACAAAACCTCTCAGAAAAGGTCTTCTCTCCTCCTCCTAGTCAACATGAACCCTCAAATGTCTTGTGCTTAAATTAACTTGTGTATCCTTTCTGTTGTAAATAGCCCGAACATAGAAAACTACTTCAACATTAAACACGATATGTTAACCATCTTTCCGTTAGATAAATTATCTTAGTTTATTCCATGGTTAAATAATTAAAATTTGTTATATCGTATTATTTTTGTTCATTTACAAAAGGAGTTAGGATTCACCATAGCATTAGAGTATGTATTCCAAGCCTACTGATGTCAAGGATGTGAACTCATATATCTTTCTTTCACTACATAGTTAATGTCCACAGATGTTGAGAGTCAATCAAAAAGTTCGTTTATTTATTTAAACAATGGGTGGACAGTGCACCAGGGTGCACCGGTGCACCATGAGTATGGTACACTTGCTCCAAAAAAATGTACTATGTAAATTTTCCATGTAAACTTTCCATGTGTACTATGTAAATTTTTCATGTAAATTTACGTACATGACATGTGTACTATATAAATTTTCCATGTATGTAATGTACATTTTTTGGAACAGGTGTACCATGAGCATGGTGCACCATTTAATTTGCTAAAAAAGATAAGCTGAATAATGATTGGAAAGAAGAAGTACATGCAAAAATAAATTCATCTACCTCCATAACTTGTTGCTCAACAGTTCTTCCCTCCACCCCAGATCGCCTACCCAGGAAAGCCAGATATCTTATAAGCATCTTTGTTGTTTCTGTTTTACTGGCACCACCACTAACCATAAAAGAATTGCTTCTTCCCTCATTTATCATCGCCCTATATTCTCGTTTATGGCAGTGACTTAGAATTAACTTGGAGGAGCTAGAGGCAATGATTATAGCTTTTATAAATAATTCGAGATAAGCAAAGACATCTGGTTACAAATAATATAACTAGATGTAGCAAGTGAATTCCACAGAAATTCAGCAAGAAATTGCACAAATATAATCAAAATAACAGTAATGACAAAAATACAATCAAATTTAGAAACCAAAATTCATAGAAAAATCAGCAAACAAATGCAATTAAATCATCAAAACAAATTTAAACAAACAAATAGATACCCAGAATTCGAAATTCAATAAGCAATAATTAGGAATAATCTATAAGATTTAATTAGCAGGTAAAATTCTCAACAGATTAGCAAGAAAAAAAATTCAAAATCATAATTCATCAAAACAAATTTAAACAAACAAGAAGATACATAGAATTCGAAATTCAATAAGCCATAATTAGAAATAATCTACAAAATTATACAAGTAAAATTCTCAAGAAATTAGAAAAAAAAAATCAAAATCATCTCATAAAAATAAGTAAAATAATATGAAATTCACATACTTTACTGAATCCGATTTAAGAATATGAAATATAATTTTCAAAGCACAAAGCGAATCTACACTAGTGGAAGGGAAAATCAACAAAGGGGAGGAAGATAGAGCAGAATAAGAGAAATCCCCTGAATTATTAGACGCCAGTAAAGACGAATTGCATAGTTTCGAATAGAATGTCTCTGCTTTTTGTTCTTTAACCCTGTTTTTGCCTCAAATTGGAGGTGAAATTGAAGATGAATGAGCTGAAATTGGGGAAAATAAAATTAGAGTTTTAGTGGAGATTTAACCGGGATTAGCGAATTTTGATTGGATTTGGCGGAATCATCTTGCTGATTGATTGTTGTCTAGGTATGACAATGGAAGAGAGAGCGAGGAAGGAGGTTCAGTATCGAAGGAGAATGGAAAAATGATTGGGGCAACGGTTATACATGTTTATCCTTCCTTTTTTTTTAACCTGACGCTATTGCTTTAAATTTTTTTCATTCAAACTTATAATTAATTAATTAGCCGAAGCAATATTTTTTAGTTTTTTTTTAATATTTTCTACGATAATCAACGAAAAACCTCTAATTGGATTTTGAAGACCTCACATTCATTGTGTCTCTGAAATGATAATATAAGATATGATTGTGTATAGTATAATATCAATAGAAATTTTGTTTTAGTATATAATAATTATACATAAATAAGTAGAGATTATGCTAATAGATAAAATAAAATTAGAAAAGAAAGAAAATTTAGTAGGATAGATAACGGATAAACCAAGTCATAAACTTATAAATAACAGAGTAGTTCTCAACCGCAAATAGGATAGTGCACCCGGGTGCACGATGCGTATCGTGCACCCTGTGCAAAACGTAAGAGAAATGTTCATAAAACGCATTTGGCTTTGCTGGAGTTCAATGATAGTGGAAAACAGGTCAGCATGTGTGGCAGGGGTGGGAGACATGTCAACAGAAATGTGAAAAAGGGGTAACGTAAAGTTGGTAAACGTGAAAAGGTGTACTTAGTAAACGTGAAAAATAAAGATTTTTTTGCAGGAGTCACTGTAGTAGATACTGTAGCACATGGACATACTACTTTTTTGCATTAGGAATCATGAAACGAGGCCAAAATTAATGACACAATTTTACGAATGAACATACTATTATAAACGAATGAACATACTAGTGTTAACGAATGAACATACTAGTATAAACTAATGAACATACTAGTGTTACGTTTGAATGAAAATTAATGACACAATTTTACGAATGAACATACTATTATAAACGAATGAACATACTAGTGTTAGCGAATGAACATACTATTATAAACTAATGAACATACTAGTGTTACGTTTAAATGAACATTTCATACCAGTCCAAAAATATAAGAGATTGCATTGTAAACCAATGAACATACTCTTATAAACCAATGAACATACTAGTGTAAACCAATGAACATGTTAGTGTAAACAAATGAACATTTACGTTTTTTGTTTGAATGAACATTGCATATCCGCACAAAAATCTAAGAGATTGCATTGGGAAGGCGCATTTTTTTGTAATGATGATGCATGCGTTTTCCTTGCAGATATCTTTGAATATTTACTTTAATATTTGAGATTTTGCAATTTGAAAAATTTAAACTGCAAATATTCAGCGAAATTAGGTGAATGGTCATTGGACTTGCTGATGTGTAAAAGTAGCTCCCTCCACTTGCGTCCCAATTGCGTTTTGTAGTGTTTTGGCCTGCGTTTTATACGAGTGTGGTGTAACGTCCGCCTTGTGGTTCAACTTCGCACTTCCCACAGTTCCCAGCCAACATCTGACAATCCGTGTTCATCAAGCCCCCACCAGGCCACCCCGCTTCTTCCCGGACTCTCTTTTCAATCATCAAACCGCCCGTCCTCGATCTGCCTCTTCGCTGCCGTACTCGTTCTGCGTATTCGCCGCCGTCCGCCTCTCTATCCGCCGCCGTTCGCCTTTCTTGTTGATTGTTTGGATTGAAGGTGCGATTTTTCTTGTTGATTTTTTGGACTAAATTTATGAGTTATTATTATTTGGGGTTGATTGGATTGTGATGAATTGAATACGGTTATTATTATTTATATTTTCTGATTTTTGTTTTTTGGATAAATTTGAACTTCAACATATTTTTTTTGGAATGTAGAACTGGATTTGTTTGTCGGGGGGTTAATTATTATGATTAGTGTTATAGCTAAGCGCAAAAGTTTGGATTTTGGGTGAAGAAGTTTGGATTGTGTCCATAATTGATGATATGATCTTCGGGGTTTTTTTTTTTATTCTTTCATTTTGGTTAACAATGGAGAATTTTGGAATGTAAAAAAAAAAAAAAGCAATGGTGAAATTTGATCTCCTAAGTCCCAACAATGTTAGGAATTCTCGAGTTGAATGTAATAGCCATTTGCATCAAGATATTTGGTAATACTCCTTATGTTATTTTGGAGGGTAAAAGTGTGGAACATATTTGCACGCATCAAAATACTCTATGTTGAATCCCAATAACCCTAATTTCTCTTTCTGAGCATAAACTGAGGAACACACATTAACAAAAACAGAAAAATGGGACAACCCAACTCAATGTTTGTGAACAAAAATAAAAAATTTGAAAGATAATTGAAAAAGACAGCAGTAGGTGATGCTGATGAACTGAAAGAAAAATCAGGCTTTAATAGGAGGAGAGATAAAGAAGCTTACTTTATTGCAGAGAGGGAGTAGTCTATGAAGGTTTGGTGAGGTGACCCAAAAGTCCAAAACTATGACATTGAAATTAATTAATCTGATTATAATTGATAAATTGGAATAAATTTTTTCAAAAAAAAAAAAAAAAACAGTTTGATAATGTTTTGGTGGTTCAACCTACCTTAGATTTCATAGGCTCACATTTAGAGGAGAACTAAGCTTTTAACTCTGGCTAAGTTGGTGATGGTTAGTTCAGTTCTTGGAGACACTCACTTCTGATAAAAAGTCAAAATTCTCATTTTGGGCATGAGAAGTACATAGTTACATACATCACTATAATTAGTGTTACAATGCAAGTTCTTAATTTTGTTAATCCCTTTTATATTTTCTTCCTCATCGTCAATATCTCATTCTTTGCCCAACTTATAATGAAATACAAAGTTCCTTTTAAATCCTGCATTTGGATTGTATTGATATGATTGTATTTTGCAATTTAAGCTCAGAATTGTTTGGACTTCTATCTTTTTTGGTCTTAATTGTGTTTAATTCTAATGAAATTGGAGATAATTGAGCTGAAGTTTCTAATGCTACTGAGTCGGTTAACTGATTGATGTTATTGATTAGAAAAGGATTTTGTATGCTGAACTTGAGTTAACTTAAGTATCATTTGCGTCTCATTTGATGCCTAACTGGGTAGTCCCTGATATATTTTTACTTTTTGGCTAGCAGTTCTCTCATTTCTATTTCATCTTCTGTACTTCTGGAAGATACACTTATAGCATTTTAAGAGTCAATGGGATCACAAAATTTGCTTTCAAGATCTTCTAGGAATACGTCCATATTATATATCGACGACCGTATAGCCTCATTTTTTGATAGTTGGAGCCCTCAATTTGTTCAACCCATCAAATGGCATTTTGCTCCAGCCAATCATATATATGGTTTAGTTCCATTGAGAATTGGATGCAGTAAAAGACAATTGACATGTGCACAGAAAGTTGAGGATTTTCCTGATGATTTGGGACATCGTAATTTGAAACCTAACCGGAAAAAGTTGGCAGTTTTTGCGTCTGGTGGAGGTTCTAATTTCAAGGCAATTCATGAAGCAACACTTAATGGATCAGTACTTGGAGATGTAGTGGTGTTGGTTACCAACAAAGGAGGTACAATCTTACATCTCATACTTTTGCAATGACAAAAACAATATTACACCTAAGAACTAGATAATTTATTCCAAGCACAAACCTCCCTTTTCTTGATCTAAGCCTATGTTTACCTGTAGATATTATGTTTTTACTATCTGTAGGGTTCATGCTTCTATTGATGTTTTCCATATCTTCTCGGAAAAGCTTTTTTTCACCAAGTTACATGCTAATTTAATAATTCGGTAAAATTACAAAAATATGACATGCAAATGAATTACTAACTTTGGCAAGCACTGTGAATGACAGGTTGTGGAGGTGCAACCTATGCTAAAGAACATGGGATTCCAGTCATCTTGTTTCCAGGAGAAACCGAAGAACATTTTTCCCGCAATGACCTTGTTACTACGCTTAGGTTTGTTCCTTGATGATATTTTGTCTATATTACTTAAGTTCATTATATTTTTCTTCCTAAGCCTAAAAAATGCTACTATAACTTCTCAGCTACAAAATTGTGTAACATGCGTCTTTGTGTTATAACTGTTTATGCGACAACAATTTCGTTTTTGGCATCTTGTTCCTTCTCACCATGAATGAACTTTGAGAATTGCGTTTGAATTATGTGCAGAAAATTCGAAGTGGACTTCATACTTCTTGCTGGATATTTAAAGCTTATACCAGTCGAGTTGGTTCGACATTTTCCTAAGCGAATACTAAATATACACCCTTCACTTCTACCAGCTTTTGGTGGCAAAGGCTATTATGGGCTCAAAGTTCATAAGGCGGTTATCGCTTCTGGGGCAAGGTAATATTGCAATCCGCTTAAAAGAGAGAAATATGGATTGCATCTGTAATTTTTTTTTCACGTATCACACTTTTCTTAGAGAAAAAGGAATGTGGAGAAGTTCTCTTGAAGACTTCTGCCTTTAATTGAAAAGTACAATGATGTCTAGTAGCTGGAACATTCCTTGGTACATTATCATGGTGTAATTTTCTGAGTGTTCACAAGTCATAACTGTCAAAAGCTGATGAAGATGGTTCATTCACTAAAGGCTATGAGGGTTTCTTGTGAAATGCCACACTTTTGTCCCTAGATTTCTACGTTAGGTCTGCCCTTGACTTCTATGTTTGGTTGACAATATGTCAATACCTAACCTAGATTTGTGACTCCTCTGAATGGTTTGATTTGAGTCAGCTGATTTTGGATTAGCTCTAGTTCTCTGAATGGGAAGGCAGTATTCAGTTTTTGAACTTCGTATGCTTTAGGGGTTTGACTTCTATACTTCTCAACTGTGTGATGTCTTGTTATTTTTCTATGGTTGCTTGGGTTGTTCAACGGCGCATGTTGCGCCTAGTCATGTCTTTGCGCTTCCTGAATTTTCTTGTCTTACCCCAGATACTCTGGTCCTACAATCCATTTGGTTGATGAGGAGTATGATACTGGCCGGATCCTTGCTCAGCGGGTGGTGCCTGTGTGTGCTTTTGACACTCCAGAGGAGTTGGCTGCTCGGGTTCTGCATGAGGTAATGTTTACTTTTAAGACTTTGTTGCGCAAGTTATTTTGCATGGAGTATAATGTTACTTGATTGCAAGTAGTATGATCACATTTATTACTGTAGTTTACATTTACAGGAAAGAACTGCTGAGTTTTGTTTTGAAAGGAAAAAGAACTTTATAGCTTAGTAATGAACATGATTTTTTTTGGGCGGCTCTAGTAAAATCTCTGTTTCAATCCTTTGTTCAGGAGCATCAGTTATATGTGGATGTAGTTGCTGCATTGTGTGAAGACAGGATAATTTGGAGGGATGATGGTGTTCCGCTCATTCAAAGTAGAGAAGACCCACAGCAATACAATTAGCTTAGTTTTGGCTTTCGTGATAGCGTCGGGTCTACAGAAATTCTTCTTCAAAGCCACAATTCCTGTCTTATTTTTTGGGTGTTTTGTGTTCGATTTACAATACTTTGGGGCACCTCGGGATAGGCCATCTAGGATTCATTCCGTCGACAATGAATCACACTTATTGACCATTTAAGAATGGTACTTGGATCACCTTTACTCATTAAAGTATTCTAATGATGTATTATTCCAATGTTTTTGGGTAATTACCAACTCACTGACCAAGTTGGAGAACGTACATTTGCAATTTCTTATAATGATAGAAACCAGTTGAAATTGGGTATTGGTTTATTGTACTCTGGCACATAGTAAGTGCATTTTCAACTTTACTGTCTATTATTTCACTGCCGCATACTGTACTCGAATCTGCGGTGGCCTTCTCTTTTTTGGTCACAAAAACTTTACACAACCTAATGTTGTGCAAATTGAACCTATGTTCATCAATCAAATAGCCTAACCTAGAAACGGTAACAAACAGTAATGTGTGAAACCTACAATAATTCAAATTAATCTTCACTATTGGGTTAAGTTTACCCCATTTATAGTTTATCCAATGGGCTTTCCTAAGCAAATGGTACTGCTGTTGACAATGTGATTGTCAGGACTTGGGCTTAGTCCTGGTGAGTCAGGGGCCCAAAATTTTTTTGAAGTTACTAAAAAAAAAATTAAAAAAATTAAACAAAAAAACAAAACAAACCTCAATCCCTCTCTCTCACGCTTCAGCCTTCACGCAATCGGGCATTCGTCTTCACAATTCACATCCTTGCCCAGTGGCCCTAGCCTAGCTCTTCGACTCTTCCCGACATTTGCCACCTCTACCCTCACCCTCACTCTCGTCGGCACTCGGTAGACCCGTCGTCGGCCGTCACTCCCCTCAGTCACTCAGTCCTCGTGTTTGTCAGTCAATCACTCACTCAGTGACTTGGTGCCGCCGTGTGTCCGTGTTTTGGTGTTCAGTACCGACCGGCCGTCGGCCGACCTCACCCAGACACCCACTCACCCACGGAATCGTCGGATCCACCAACATTGACAACAAGGTAATTTCTTATTTCTAGGGTTTTATTTCAATTGTTTCATTGTTTGTATAATTATTATTTCAATTATTAGTGTATATTTGAGAGTTTGCACGCCTTTATAAGCCTCGTTGTGAAGAATCACTTATCTTCAAAAAAGTGATATATTTTTGACCCGATTGCTGTAATCAAGATAACAAGATTGATTACACATTAATCTAAAAATAAACATGCTTTGATAGATGTCTTCTGTATATGTGCTTTCTGACCCAACTGCATCCATGAGTGTGACAGAATGTTTGTGTTTGAAGATTTGGGTGGGATTGAATTTGATTTCTGTAATGGGGTATCCTAGATATTAACTTACTTTTACCCGAGCAATTTGGCTTGTCATATGCAATTTCGGGTTCACATGCGTGTCGAGTAGTACTAGTACCCACTGTGTGGGTATGCGAGCGTGTGTGTAATTCATGTGTATTTGGTATTTGGCCGAGTGTGGAATCATCGTGTATGATAATGTATGAATGGCTGCATTCAAACCTTTTAAATGGGAGGATATGGCACATCCTATTGATTTGGTATTTTACTTTGGTGCTAACATAATATTGGTTCGGATTACACAATAAAACATGGAGTCGGCTACATTTTGGGGGAATAGCTAGCTGCTATTAGGGAATGCTTAAGGATAGATGTGTAATTTAGATATTTGGATAGCATAGTGCGTTGAGCTTGTGCTGCAAACTGTATGTATGAAGTGTTGGAGTGCAGATTGGGGTCTCTTTTGGATATGACCTGACAGACTTCCTATGCAAATGGTTGTTTATTACATGTACGAGGCACGTGAGTTGTAGACTTGAGAGCTAATACTAGTACAGTAGAAATGTAGAATACAAGCCCTCTTAAAAATACTATTTCAGTTAAGTTATTTTGTACATCTCTATCCTTAGTCAAATATTGTGTCCTTCATTTTGTTTAGTTCACTATTGTTGAAATGTTGGTCCACTGATTTAAGTAGAATCGATCTTTGCTATTTTATGACAATCTTCAACATTTATTAATAAGGATTACATTATATTGACTCGTGCCATTAATTGCATAGATTTTTTATAACACTAATTAAATTTATGATGACGAAACTACATGATTAAGTAATATTTTATTTTGCTATATTTAGTACACGAGATATTATAAGAAGTATTTGTTTATGTGTAGTCTAAGTATTAGACTTAAAGTGTACCTAAGCAAAATTAAGGATTTGTTTTTGAATGTTAGCATGGAAGATATCATAAATCGATATCAAAACATGTTTTTATATGTATCCATCATCTGTGTACCAGTAATTATCCTTTTTTTTTTGTAAATGAGATATATATTCTTACCAGCCATGTAAATTTTCACTATGTTCTACTTCTCCCTTCATTTCGTACCCTAATCCTCTTCAGGGGTCCTCGGGTTCTTAAGTTGCAGTGATAATTAGTATTTTGTACCATTAGTAAATGACCTTTATGGTTCTAGCCTTCTAGGTGAGTAATTAGTATTGTCCAAAATGTTGATCTTTTTTTACAATGATTTGAGATGATAAGTTTCTTGACTTCTTTGCCAAAAAAAAAAAAATTCTTGACATTGTTATTTACAATTACTTTGCGAGTACAATCTCGAATGAGAGGCAAGAGAAAGTGGAAAAAATTTAATTTTGCGTTATTGATAATTTTTTATTAAAAAATACTGAACTTATTAAAGGCAATGAAGATACGTATTTACAGTCCAACCTTGGAGGGTTCCAACTATAAAACTATATTTTGTAAATACAATCTCATATCAATGGCGACAGAAAATGAAAAATAGAGTAAGTTCATATAGTTGTCTTTAACACCATTCATGCAATTGAATTTTGTTCTCACCCTACGGAGAAAGCTCATACGACCCAAAGTAGTGGAATACATGATTGGAAGGGGTATATGTTATACATACAAATTATGAATTATGTAAGCACAATTTAATTATGATTCCGTAATTAAGAAAATGTTGCAATCTAAGTAATTTGAGACAAACAATGAGGGGTGTAATAAACCTTTTGTATTATCATTGAAAGATTTTTTGTTTTATGGTTACCATTTAATTTGTTGAGGTTTATTTGGTAGTAAATTAATTCAGTAACTTACATAAAAATAAATGAATTGTAAATCACTTGTTTCATCGTTGGACATTAAACTCGTTAATCAGTAATTGGTGTGACGTACTTTATCTGAAAGTAATACATAAACTTTTTTTTAAAAAAAAGATTGTGGATGATGTGTTTCATTATACTTCCTCCATTTTACAAATATTGCAATATATAGAGTTTTACGCTTTTCAATACACAACTTAAACAATTTTATCTTTGATTCAATAAGAAAAAATATAAAAAATTGATAGCTTTGAAGAAACAATCAAGATAAATCTAACAAATCATACTTGACTATGATTTTCTTACTTAAAAATCACAATAGATAGTCAAAGTATTATATATAAATAGGGTAAAAGTCAATATTTTACAATGTTTTAATATTGTTGAACTCAAATTTTTTGATTTATGTGTAACATTTGCTGGCAAGTAGCAACCAAATTGCCTACTATAAAAGGTTAGTACCAACTTGATTGGAGCATCCAAAACAAGAAATTGTTGCTTGTTTAACTTGGGAATAACCATTTTATATTATATTGGACATTTCAAGCTTATAACTTATAATTTACAAGTACAATGATAACCTAAAATTTAACCAATAAGGGAAAGGGCTTTAGTAAACCTTTTTGCATCTGCTTTATGTTAATCGTAAACTACTACATTGAAGCATATCCGAAACTTTTATTTTGGTGAATCAATCTAGACCACCCAAAATTGAAAAATATTAATCTACTATTAGGGAATTTCTTTGTCATAAAACGAATTAATTTCCTCTTGTGCTTATAAATTGGAAATAAAGTCGCATAATAGTTTTAACAAAAAGGATTAAGTTTTATGTGTCTCCCGGCATAAGCCTTACACACGTAAAACAATAAAGTTATTGTATCCTAATAAAAGTTACCCCTTAACACAACATATGTCAATCTTTAACAACTTTGATGAATAACTTTTGTTATTTTAAGGGGTCATTTTTATTGGAAATACAATAACTTTATTGCATCCCGTGTGTATACAAGATTTTATCTAAGTCTCATGGTAATCATGAACATATAAGACTGAACTATATCTAGTACATTGATTTTGCCAAATAAATCTTGAGTATCTAACATTGAAAATATAGAAAAAAATTATTAATGAATCTTTCTTTGCCAAGAAAGTTATCCCCTCTATTTCTTTTTATAGTGTAACATTTTATACATTACTATATATGTTTTAGAAATGAAATATACCAATGCAATTTTCTTAAGGATTAAAATTAATGTGGCTTTATGCATAATAGCATAACCCTTACGGTAATCGTTAAGTACACCACTATATTAGGTCAGGTACATCCATTTTGCAGAACAAATTTTGATTATCCAGAGTTAAAGAATTTATAGTGTAGAAAACTAAATCACGTTACTAAGGAACTTTTGTAAATTTATATTAACTGTTTTCTTATTTTATGAGTTTATATAACATTGCGGTTGGCATTAACTAGGCTCAGATTATTCTTGGGGATATGACTTAATGGTAGAGATCCGCTCTTGCAATCGGGTCATTGTGATTATGGGTTGGATGTCTAAGATGCGGTTATGATAGTATCTTGTACTAGAACCGAACTGCTGGCTCACTTAGCTCAGTATGAATCTCCCTTTGCCCCTTAGGCCTTAAGAAGAAGAGCTTCCTTCTTTTTACAAGCAGATTTCCTTTCTTCTTTTTCGGAGTTTTTTTTAAAGGGATACACAAGAGTCTAGATGTTTAAATTTCCTATGAGCAAGTTCTATCTAGGAGGGGAAGAAATTCCTTCTTAATTAGAATAGGGAATTTGCTAGGAGTGGTACTAATGTTGTAAACTTCATGAATAGGAAAAGGATTATGGATAAAACTTATCCTTGGGAATATCAGGGGCTTTTGATCAATGAGGTCTCGAGCCCGATGTTTCAAATTATAGTAGTTGTGGACGAGTGCAACCAAAAAGCCATATGTTCATGTGGTTCTACTACCATCACTTATCCTTGGGTCCGTTGGTCTAGAACTCTTGAGTTAAATGTACTTTCTTCGTTGTCCTGTTGTTAAAGGTCCACTTGCTATTGGGAAAGGCAAATCTTCCTTGAGCTAACTAAAAGTCTAAAACTATATTATTATTTACAAGTTATGTCATTGCGGCCCACTGAGAAGGCATTATAATACCCGGGAGGGGATCGTTAAACCCTTCTTGAATTCATAACAGACTCATAATAAAAAGAGCCTAGATAGGTTTAGCGCTTTAAAAGATCTAAAAAGGAAAGTTGGTCCAATACGAGCATCTGAAACAAAAGAAAAGATGACGGCAGCAAGACCTTAAAGAATTGAAGGAGCTATTATCGAGCTCAAGCTTTCTTCTTCATTTGCAAGGAGCGGATACGGAAATACAACTCCTAAAATTGATAAGAAATCTCTTTATTTATCTTAATAAATGAGACCACCTCGGTTTTCCTTTATTTAATATTGATAAGGACGAGTTCACGGAGTAGGTATTGTAATTTTTATAACAAGGAATAGAGTTCATGTGGCTCTTAATTGTACATTGTTTTTATAATTTCGTAAATGGTATAATGCATTATGTCCATCTTAAATTACTTATATAATTTATTTAAGACAATGTTGCTTAACAAAAAAAAGTTGAGAGAGATAAACTGGGCAAGTATTACCGTAGATGATAAATTACAACTAAATTAGGGAATTATAAATAAAAGGAAAGCTAAAGCCCACAAACATAAAACATTTTGACCCTTTTGTCTTTTGTTATTTTTCTTTGAATTTCTTCAATCGGCTTAAAAGAACTCGTAAACACAAACGAAAGGATGTCAGGGTCGCCGGAAAACCAAGAAGAGCCGTTGATGCCGCCGCGAAACTCGGTAAGATTTGCAAAGTGTGGTGTGGTGTCCATGTTGGATGCTACACCACATATTTTTTTAGTTTAATATTATTAGTTAATATATTATTATTAATAATAGAATATTATTAATAGTTAATAAAATTAATAATTAGTATTATAATTATAATTATATTGTTTTATAACTAGTATGGAATATTATTAATAATATTATTAATATTTAATAAAGTTATTTATTATCAAATATTAATTAATATAGAAGTATTTAGAGTAATAATTAAATTTTTTTTGTTTTCTTTTAGTATTTTTGAGTAATAGATGACAATTTGTACATATAGGACGATGATAAAGATTATGGAGGTGATAGAGTTGATTACAACGTTATTTTTGTATATGATGGATACTTTAATGAAGCTCACAAAGCGATTGTTTGGGCAAAGCAAGTTGCGATAAGGCACAAATTTCGCGGCCGGGAGCGCAACACTTGCCCAGTCGCGGAGTGACACATGTACTGACCGTTGGTGATTTAACGTTACAATTTTGTAACGGCTATAACTTATAAAATACAATTAAAAAAATTGTTTTTTTTTTTCTCTATAAATAGAGACCCACTTTGATATATTTTATCCATTTTCAAAAAACCACCATTTTTTCCTCCTAAATTCGTAATCTCCCGTTCCAATTTACAGTATTATATTTTTCAATCCCAAATTAGCCTAAAAGTTTTTAGCTGCTATGGATGCTAATACTAATCGCAACACAAAACGAAAACAAAAAAATCCAGCTCAAAATATTGACCCGAATCCAACTAATTCTCCCCCAAATCCGGTAAGTTTTTCACAAACCCCCTCAAAATTTCTCCAAAATTTCCAGCTGAATTACTCATATAATCCCCATTATTTTCCACCCAACTTCAATTTCAGTAAAAATAGCTCAAATTTCCCACATTCTTCTATGCCGCAAATGAGTTTTGGTGAATTTGGTTCCGAATTTGGTTTCAATGCGTTCCAACACAAATCTCGGTGCTTGGGAGACAAGCAATGCCTTTTTTGAAGAAGACGATAAGAATGGCGAAGATGCCGAGGGTTTTGGGACTCCTCCCCCATCAAAACTTCACCGAATTGCTGACGTAGCAAACACTCTTGCCAATGCACGAATCTCGTAGTTGTGATTTTGAGAAGAGGAGTTGGTCGAGACCAGAGACCACTGCTGTGATCTTAGCCTTTATGAACATGAGCAACATACAATTGTCGGAACAAATTAGAAGAAGGGCGTTTTCTGGAAGAGTGTCATGGAGTTGTACAATGCTGCTAGGGAAGCATATCCAAATGAAATATCCTTCAGAACTCCTAGTAGTTAAAATGGTGTGGAAGCATAGATAAGGCCAAGGCTAGGAAGAGAAGTGGCCATAACGACGATGATGTTGTCCGAGAGGCCCACTAGATCCATGAGAACTCGTTCAGACGGTTTCGTTTCTATGAGGAATGAGTCCTAATAAAGAAATGGGACAAATACCGCTCCATCTTGGACCAACAAGTGTTCAGGCCAATGCGTGGACGTCTGTCGACAACTCCTACGACAGTTGAGTCTTTAGGGAGCAGTAACAGCGGGAAGAGGACACAGGATAAAGGTGACGGTTCCTCACCAAACACCCAGTGGAGGTATTGGTGATGATTTTGTACCTCGTTTAGTAGGAGTGAAAAAAGAAAAGTCAAGGCTGAAAGGCAAAGGTTCAACTAGTGATGTATCTGAAGCTTTTGAGACATTCAATGAGCAATTGAAGCTTTATGGCGAGGTAAGGAAGGAGACCAGCGAGAGAGAAATTTAGAGGCTTAAAATCGAGAGGCTTAATGAGGCAAGGAATCAGAAGCAAATTGAGTTGGAGGAAAGGATAATTTTATGGGCTTAGAGTTTCTGTAAGGATAATTTTGTTATGGGTCCAACCCTTTGTGGTTTCTCTATGACAGACCAAAATAGTGTGTGAGCGAGCCAAAGCTAGAGAAGTTGAGCTAACAGCAGGTCAAAGTCGTGGAGACGGTGTCATGCAAACGGTTTATGTGTATGTGTGCAGGCAAGGTAGAATAGAGCGTAAACCAAGCATGAGTCTCACTCTCTCTATATGTATATACTAACTCAAGTGAGAAGTTAGAAGGTCATAGATAGAGAGAGAGATAAAGAGAGAATCACATAAGACACAAGAGGGAACTTAGAGAGGTGGTGCCATTTTCGTAGGTTTTGCAACAACCTTCACGAAAACGTTTCACGAAAACGTATAACGCCAGAGTTTCAGTTTGTTGAAGATATAAAGATCTTCATTTTCAATGGTTGGATTGTTTGTTTGAGCCTCGGTTTGTCAGATATTGCATTTTGGATAGAACTATCTGTTTTGGTGATTTCTTTACCTTCTCTTCTTATTGATTTTCTTATGAATGAACTTATTGGTGGGTTTTGAATTCTTGTGAACTATATTCGGTTCATTTTGGCCTCAATTTCATCATAACAAGAGAAGAAGAAAGGTTGAACTCCTTATACGTCCCGTGGTTTTTGCTCTTCACATAGAAGGGATTTTCCACGTAAAAATATCGTGTGTTGTTGATTTATCTTCCACCCAACATCATTTTTGTTTATATGCTTGATGTCCATAATTAGTTTTGTGCATAGATCTTGTTTTGGTGAATTGGTTATATATATTGGAAGTGTTCTTTGGTTGTTCTCAAGTCAATCTTGTGGGTATTGTTGATATACCCCTTGGGTCCTACAAATTTTTTTTCTACCTCTTCTTGTCACTTGTTCTAACAAATATTTGGGATGATGTGGTTGTGAAGATATGTGTTGTAGTAGCAAAGACAGATTTTAAGAGTGATTTTGAGTTGTGGACAAATGTTGACTCGAAGAAAAGAAAGTTTGAGGATTCTGTTGAGAAGAAGGAAAGACAGAGCATGTAGTTAGAAAGACATCCGTCATCTGATTATAGTGGCACGTGGGCAAGAGTTTAGTTGAAGGTCTGGGCTAGTAAGATGTGGCACCCCTCCCCCTTGGCCGTATTGAACTGTGATGCCTCTTCCTGAGTAGGGCTGGGTTGGTCTTAGGGTTGTTTCGAGAGACTCTAGTGGTGGTGTTCTTTATGCGGGTAGAGAATGGGAGGATGTTGGGCTCTCGAAGTGGCTAAATGTCAAGCTATCCTATTTGCGGTGAAGCTTGCTATGAGGCATGTTATGGAGGGAGATTGCCAAGTGGTTACGTCAGGACTCACCAAAGCCCAAACCTTCTTCATCGAGCTTGACTCGATCCTTGATGACGTTCTTTTGTATTGTTTATTGTTCGATTTTATTTCTTGGTCGCATGTTAAAAGAGTTAGAAATTTCATCGCTCATCATTTAGCTAAGTTGATGCCTTTTTTTTGTAAATCATCGCAAGAGAATCATTACTCTTGTAAGGTTTACTCGCATGTACTTTTGAATACTTTGTCCCCTAGTTAATGAAAAAGTCTTTAACTTTGCTTCCCAAAACGTAAAAAACTAAATCTAAAGCCCATCATACTAGAATTCTTACTATGCGTTTTAATTTATGGACGGGGGAGTATTTATTTTTGCTTGTGTAAAATATATTTTTGCATACTAGTATGTGGCATAATGGAAAAAGACCTCCTTTTAAACTAAATAGATAGACTGATAGATTAAAGCGTTGTATATCCAATATTGTTAGAGTAGCGATTCGGTCTCTTTCTCATCAACGGAGCAACAAAATTGAAAGCTGCAACACTCGATTACAGGTCCGTCTGATTCTGTGCCTTCAATCCATCTCACTATCATCACTGATCAATCTCCTTCTCTATATCCTTGTCTATGTGATGTGGGTTTTTGAATTGGGAACAATTGTTTTAGAAATTTGATAGGCCAATAGTGATCTTATCAATTCAATGATCTGGGAAGTTTTGATTGTGTTTAACTGGTTTACATTTTTACATTGTTTATGGGGTTGTTTTTAATTTTATTTGATTTGGATGCATTGTTGGTCAATAGGGTTTGTTTTAGGTCCTATAATTTGAGGGTTATTTTGCTGCTTTTTTAAAGATTGATTTCGAAGCTATTAGCTTTTTGTTTGAATTGGTTGAATTAATTTGTAAAGATTGATTCTTTTAGTTAAATGAGCCTGTGTTTTCAGACCCTATAACTTAGTAAAGTTTTAGTTAAGGGAGCAAATAGAAGTCGACCATGTGCGAGGGACTGATCAAAAGGCAGACATACTTACAAAGCCTCTAGCACGAGTAAAGTTAAAGGGAATGAAAGCTTTACTTGGAGTAGAAGAAATTCATGTTGGAATTAAGGGGGAGTATGTTGGATAATCCCAACATTGCATAAACACTTCTTGATGATCTAGGACTCTATCTTTAGAGTAAGATAGGATTGTTAGGAAGAGTTTTAGCAGGAGTCTATTACTAGGAGTTATCTTGATAGACTCATCCCATGTATTTAGGAACAACGAGCTATGTTGTTACCTATATAAGGTCAGTCGAGTTGTGGCTTGACAAAACAAGAAAATTAGAGTTTAGTTTTTGAAAGATTTTTCTAACCTTGAATAAAGAGAGTTGTTCTTTAATATCTACTTGCTAGCTGCGTGAACCCGATTCTTTAATTTGGTATAGCTTTGAACATCACAGTAGCCACCAAATCTTCATTTAGCCCCCTTTTTCTGCTTATTTAGCTCATTTTTTGGGATTTAGGGTTTCGTTTTCTCTTAGTGATTGGTCGTTTGCTTTATGATTTCTTGGATCTTTTCAAGGTTGATAATAATTGATGGGTTTATGTTTTTATGGCTTAGCTTTTGGTTTTGCGTTTGTTGAATTTTTGGGTGTTGGATTTGATTGAAAAATGGGATCTTTTTTACCTTTTTTTTGGGTGATGGAATTGAATTTATATTTATATTTTTTATTTTTACTGTTTTTCGTGTGTTAGGATTTGATTGGAAATGGGGTTGGTTTGAATTTTTTTTTGATATCATTGATTCTCATTTTCGAGTAGAATTATTGCCAAATGTATGCTAAATTTAGAAATATAATATGGTTTATTGGGGATGAGAATTTTAGGATGTTTGTGAGATTTGGATGTATATATCTTGAAGGTTAAGTTGGTTTTGATGGGGTGTTTGACGGTGAAAGTTTATGTGTACCTAAGATGTACTGGTGATGGTTTTATGAACTATAGTTGTGTGCAATTGTATGTCAAGTTTTGGGTTTTGAGGTGTTTTGTACCTAAGATATATTGGTGATGGTTTTTATGAACTTTGGTTGTTTGCAATTGTTGTCGAATTTTGGGTTTTGAGGTGTTTGTTTGGTTTGGGTACGAAATCGTGTTAACCTGGTGAGGTCCTGAGAGAACTTATCCTTTTCTTGTTAATTAGAGAGGCTGGGAAATTAGTGATGATTTTGTCACTTTGTTGATTATAATTACTTGTCATTTGGTATGCTGTTGCTCTAGTTTTAGGTTATGTTTGTAATGTGTGGGGTTTGTTTACTTCAATTCCTATTCCAAGTGCAGTGATTGAAGTTTTAGAATGCTTTGATGGGTCTATCCCTGAAGAGCTGCGTATTTGTGCTCTTATGGATTTCATCTTATACTATCTGAAAACTATGATGCACTGTAATCCTTTTTGATATGAATTCCAAGCTTGAAACCCTTGTTTTGACACCCTGTAGACATTCTAATGTTGTTTCTTAAGCGATATATCACCGTTTTCTGTTATTTGCATGCGGCTAATGGCTAACTGGTGTTACTTAATTTTCTTACAATGTATTTTTGGAACTAAGTTGTTTCCTCTCTTATCAAGATATAGTTGCTGATTGTAATTTTCTTCTACATTCCCTAGCTTGCTATTTATCATTGCTTCTTACCAAGTATTATGACCAAATGCAGATTCTCTGGTGTGAATCATGACAAGGGCATTACTTCAGTCCACTAACATCCCTGCTTCATTTGCATACAAATTAAATGGACAAAGTCAAAGATCTGGTAAGGTTAAGAAAGCTGTGAGGATGATGGCCAGTTTTCATGCACCTGGATATAGGATGCAAAGTTTCTCGGGGTTGCGCGGAGGAAATGCTTTGGATACTTTGGGATCCTCCAGTGATTGTTTCTCTTCCAAAATGAGGGCTGTGCTTTCTGTACGTAAAGGAACTGCCAGCAGGGGTGTAGTTAGAGCAATGTTTGAACGTTTTACGGAGAAAGCAATTAAAGTTATAATGCTTGCTCAAGAAGAGGCAAGAAGGCTAGGCCATAACTTTGTTGGCACGGAGCAGATTTTGCTGGGTCTTATTGGTGAAGGCACTGGGATTGCAGCTAAGGTTCTGAAATCCATGGGGATTAATCTGAAAGATGCTCGTGTAGAAGTTGAGAAGATTATTGGTAGGGGCAGCGGATTTGTTGCTGTTGAAATTCCATTTACTCCTCGTGCCAAGCGTGTTTTGGAACTTTCATTGGAGGAAGCCCGTCAACTTGGTAAGAACCTTAAGCTTCTGCATGAAGATTGTGAATCCTTAATAAAAGAATGTTGGATTGCTAAATTTTCATGTGAATTTTATTGTCTTGTTGTGTTTACTAATCTTATTCCCTTCAGCTTAATAATTTCACCTAAAAAATAGATGGAGTTCATATCTTTCTTTCATGTAGGATATCATGTTTGCAAGAAATTTCATTGTAATCAAATGATGTTTAAAAAATTCATATCACCATTGCCTAGCTTACTTAATATCAGTCTGTTTAGTGAAAATTTCTCTAATCGGTTAAGTTTTTCATCTCTTCGTGTTGAGATGTGATGGTCTGAACAATGCTGCATTCAAAATCCTTTGTTAATGCCTTTGTGCCCATTTTCTTTCTTTGTCCACCATTCATTTTCCCTATAGCTCCCCGATTTGTTTATGTTATTTTTCTTATTTAAGAGGCTATCCAGAAAATGTGTAATGTTTAGTAGTAGTTCAGCAAAGCTACCCAAAGATGGAAGATAATCAACTTCACAGTTGGAGGAGATTTCTAAAGGTTTTGGTCTTAATATCAGACATATGATTTTTTATTGTTTTACTTCATATGTGGTTGCTTGATTATGTAGGCCACAACTACATTGGATCTGAGCACTTGCTTCTGGGTCTTCTTCGTGAGGGTGAGGGAGTAGCTGCTCGTGTTTTAGAGAACTTGGGTGCTGATCCCAGTAACATTCGTACACAGGTCAGAATTACAATTCATTTTTTGGTGATTGGTGTTATTCCTGCTGTCTGTACTAGCTTAGTTGACATTGTAAAGCTTTCTCTTGGGATCAATAGGTTATACGTATGGTAGGGGAAAACACAGAAGCTGTTGGTGCTGGTGTTGGTGGGGGCACTACAGGGAACAAGATGCCAACTTTGGAGGAGTATGGAACAAATTTGACAAAGTTGGCGGAAGAGGTAATTTTCTATTTATTCTCTTTACCCATCAAATCCTGTATTGAGTAAGAACATTAGGACTTGTTTAATGTCTATTGCCTTCAGCTGATAAGCATTAAGCTGGCGTGATTTTTTTTCACAGGGGAAATTGGATCCTGTCGTTGGAAGACAGCCGCAGATTGAGCGTGTCACCCAAATTCTGGGCAGGCGTACAAAAAATAATCCCTGTCTTATTGGAGAGCCTGGTGTTGGTAAAACAGCAATAGCTGAGGGCCTTGCTCAAAGAATAGCTAATGGTGATGTTCCAGAAACAATTGAGGGGAAGAAGGTACATCCATTCTTTGCATTGCTTTGAAGATTTGTAGAAACTAGAAAGACTATGCCATGTGTTTACTTGAGGCAATAAAACTCATCTGTGGTATTTGGCTTGGTCCTGGATGTTTAAAGACGCGTCGTATTATCATTTAACTTACAAAATTAAGGGAATTTTTAAAATTTTTTTTGTTGTTGTGAATTTGCTAACTATCCCATTAACATAAAAGAGATATGTCATAACCTATGATGATCTTGTCATTGCTTGGGAGTGGCCTGCATCGTTACGATGGATGTGTAACTTTGTTTTGGGTATGATGTTCTTGAAAAGTAGATGGAGGTCTATTAAGGCTCAGGGGTAGGGTTTTATTTTTCTAGATGTGTGTTTCAATGTCTGCACAAATGCAATCTTACTTGTTTTTAATTTTCTTGTTTTAAACTACAGTGACTTAATCTGCTTGTGTATAAAAGAATTAACTAAGGCACAAAGCAGTGCTGGAATAAGAAAATGAGAACCCATCAATGGCTGGTAGATGATACTATCTTACGTATTGTCCTATCTAATATACTGTGTTGGTACTCATAATTTGCTTTTACCAGATATTTTGCAGATAAGGTGGAAATTACTAATTTCTTGTTTTATGATGATGAACTCAGGTTATTACTCTTGACATGGGCCTTCTGGTTGCTGGAACTAAATACCGGGGAGAGTTTGAAGAAAGATTGAAGAAACTGATGGAGGAAATCAAACAAAGTGATGAGATCATTCTATTTATTGATGAAGTACATACTTTGATCGGAGCAGGAGCGGCTGAAGGAGCTATTGATGCTGCAAACATCTTGAAACCTGCTCTTGCAAGGGGTGAACTACAGGTATGCTAAGACGTTCAGTTTTCTGTTCGTGTGTGAGCAGAGATTGTTCCAAATATTAATGCCATTGTTATTGCATTTTATTGTTTTATGCATACTATGTGGAAGTTTTGTATTCTCATGTTATGTTGTGTGCTTGCTTGTAGTGTATTGGAGCCACCACCCTTGATGAATACAGGAAACACATTGAGAAAGATCCAGCACTTGAAAGAAGGTTTCAGCCTGTTAAAGTGCCCGAGCCTACTGTAGATGAAACTATTCAGATCTTGAGAGGGCTTCGTGAACGCTATGAGATTCATCATAAACTTCGGTACACAGATGAAGCACTAGAGGCTGCAGCACAACTTTCTTACCAATATATCAGGTTTGTCTTCTGCTTTTTCTGCTATAGATTTTCATGAATTGTGCTAATCAAATTGACTTGTTTCTAGTCCATATTATTCTTCTTATGTGTACCTGAGTCACATTTCATATTTTAACCAAATTGGTTCAGATGATGACTTCTTTAATGGAAGCTTCATTTGGGCACATGTCAAGTGTTATACACGGATACTAAAAATAAAATGATAATAAAAAGTCAAGGTAGTTTTACAGGCATACCTTAATAATACAGTGCATCGAATTTTTTCTCCTATCTTCTATATTTTGATGTGCTGTCATGACTCCATGACTTCTTTTGAATATTTTCACGAAACTCATGTATATTTGATACAAAGCTAAATGTCCTGTCTTTATTCCTGGAGTGCTTTTGATGAGTTTCACAATTCTTATGTATATTTGATAAAAAGCTAAATGTCTTTTTATTCTTGTTCCCAAAGATTTGTTGCTTTTAAAGTCCAAGTTTAGGGTATAGAGGGAGAAGTATGCCTTCCTCTCAAAATCCTTTTTAGTTTGTGAAACAACATTCTGTATTGATAGCTATGGATTCACACCAAAATGCAGCTTAAAACCTGAACACCTTTTTCTTAATATTATTTTTATTTACTATTTTACTCTCATCTTCTTAATGTGTAAATCATCTGTCCTGATACTGGTAATTGCCCAATATGTTGCAGTGACCGTTTTCTGCCTGATAAAGCTATTGATCTTATTGATGAAGCGGGTTCCCGGGTTCGATTGCGCCATGCTCAGGTAAATACTTTGTGACTGATTTTCATTTACCCTTTTTTGTGGGAATTCTCCAATTCATATAGTTCCTGGTTTCTGCAGCTCCCTGAAGAAGCTAGGGAGCTTGAGAAAGAACTTAGGCAGCTCACAAAAGAAAAAAATGAAGCTGTCCGTGGCCAAGACTTTGAAAAGGTATGCTGTCTTCATCTGGGCTTAAGATTGATTGTGATTTGATAATGATGCAGCAGTTTCATGTTTGATACCCTTTTGATTGTGTCTATAGTGCGTTACATTGGATCATAAATGAATATGAAATGAGGTTAAAATTTGGCACCAGAAAATGTCATAAAGGGTAACAGGAAACAACTATTATAGTTTCAAATCTGTAAGTTATCTACTAAATATGTGCTATAGCTAAAAAAAATTGTAATTCAATGTTTGACAAAAAAAAAGAGGTTAAAATTCAAGTTGTGCCTATACTGGATTATGTTTTAAAGATTTATTAACTGAAGGGGATAAGAATTTTAGTAATATTAAGCCGGCCTGTCAAAACCAACTTGAATGAGAAATGGGCAACCTGAATTGAGACCATCACAAATTGTTGATAGAGGAGTATAGGCAAAAGAAGAATTTAAGGATATAATACTAACCAAAGAGACAGCAGGACTTCAGGTTTTCAACTTCAGTTCAATCCTTTTGATCTTATCCAATCAAATTCAAAATGCTAAAAGTTTCTCATGCTACAGTCAGCCCCCTTTTTTCTTAGGCAGTATAGAGATGATGGCAGAAAGAGAGATATTGAGTAGGAAAGCCTTCTCTGTTTTCTTTGGGTAAAAAGAAAAACCACCCACAAAATTGTTGTGTTCTAAAAGACTAAAAATCACTTGTATTAAAAGATTAAAATGAAATCACCTTGATTCTTAGCAAATTTCGAAAGGTTTAATTTCGTTTTTAGTGGTTAGTTTTTTATATAGGTGTGGTATTTGACTTAGACTCTTAGAGTGTGGTTAGCTGAATAAAAAATCCACTCCAGGGTTGTATCAGACATAAAATTTCTTGTGAGCTAGTATGATTGGTTGTCTGAATATGGGTTTTCAGTAGAATATTAGCACTTAGGGGCTGTTTCTATTGTTAAGTTCCCTTCTCTTTTTGGCGACTGAGATATTGCCTCCTGTTAAATAGTTAATTTTTGTACGAAAATGCATTCCATGATCAGGCATTCTCTGATCATCTTTATTCACAACCCTTAGTTTCTAATAGATAAACTGCAGAAATTGTGTGACTTTATGTTGTGTTTTTGTTAGTGCTATATTTGCCCTTTTCTTTTGATATTTCTTGGCTTTGAACATTTACATGATTGCAATGCCTTTCGCCAGCCACTCGGTCGTTTCTGAAGCATTTTATTTGTATTTTTTCTGTTTCTATTTTGTCATACTGATATATAACCTGATGTCATTTCTGTGTTGAGCATAATGCTTAGAGCACCTTCAGTACAAACCTTATGAACATGTATATTGTTTATGATTTCATTTTATTTGTTCTAGGATAATTAGTTTTTTCATTTCTTTGTCATGACATGTTTACTCAGGCATGAAACTTAGCTATTGAGTTTGAAACTTGTGTCTTATGTTCCTCCCTTATGCTTTCCCATTTACATGCTTAATAATCTTGTATAATGATTGTGAGCAGGCTGGTGAGCTACGTGACAGAGAAATGGACCTTAAGGCCCAAATTAATGCTCTTATAGAAAAGAACAAGGAAATGAGCAAGGCAGAGACAGAAGCTGGTGATGTCGGTCCTGTTGTCACTGAAACCGATATTCAGCACATAGTGTCTTCTTGGACTGGTATTCCAGTTGAAAAAGTGTCTACAGATGAATCTGACCGGCTTCTCAAGATGGAGGAAACTCTTCATACAAGAGTAATTGGTCAAGATGAAGCTGTTAAAGCCATCAGCCGTGCCATTCGTCGTGCTCGTGTAGGTCTTAAGAACCCCAACCGTCCAATTGCGAGCTTTATCTTTTCAGGTCCAACTGGTGTTGGAAAGTCCGAACTTGCAAAAGCTTTGGCTGCTTACTACTTTGGGTCTGAAGAAGCTATGATACGTCTTGATATGAGTGAGTTCATGGAAAGGCACACTGTGTCCAAACTTATCGGTTCTCCCCCAGGTTATGTGGGTTACACTGAGGGTG
Source organism: Dysphania ambrosioides (assembly GCA_026401315.1). NCBI lineage: Eukaryota > Viridiplantae > Streptophyta > Magnoliopsida > Caryophyllales > Amaranthaceae > Dysphania > Dysphania ambrosioides. Next base: position 5,460,365 of record CM048664.1, on the reverse strand, counting down.
GCCAGCTTACTGAGGCTGTTAGGCGTCGCCCTTACACGGTGGTCCTTTTTGATGAAATTGAGAAGGCTCATCCCGATGTCTTTAACATGATGCTTCAAATTCTTGAAGATGGGCGGCTAACTGACAGCAAGGGAAGGACTGTCGATTTCAAGAACACGCTTCTTATCATGACATCAAATGTTGGAAGCAGTGTAATTGAGAAAGGTGGGCGTAGGATCGGTTTTGACCTAGATTATGATGAGAAGGACAGCAGTTACAACCGAATTAAGAGCCTTGTGACTGAGGAGCTGAAGCAGTACTTCAGGCCTGAGTTCTTGAACAGATTGGATGAAATGATTGTGTTTAGGCAGCTCACAAAGCTGGAGGTCAAGGAAATTGCTGATATTATGTTGAAGGAAGTATTTGAGAGGTTGAAGAACAAGGATATTGAACTTCAAGTGACAGAGAGATTCAGAGATAGGGTGGTGGAGGAAGGTTACAACCCTAGCTATGGTGCTAGGCCTTTGAGAAGAGCTATTATGAGACTGCTAGAGGATAGCATGGCTGAGAAGATGCTTTCCAGGGAAATCAAAGAGGGTGATTCAGTGATTGTGGATGTTGATTCTGATGGAAATGTCATCGTCCTCAACGGTAGCAGTGGTGCACCTCCTGAAAGTTTGCCTGAGGTTATCACTGTGTAAGCCGACCACGGTGGCCCCTTGAAGTTCGATTTCCCAAGTATGTTTGTTTGTACTAGGAGCCTTCTGAATTCCATATAGTTGTGGTCTTTGTTAAAAATATAGAAATTGGTCTGTAGTGACCATTTGTGACGTTAATCGTAACAGATTCAGAAAGTTGTATTAATTTTTCTCCAAGGTATGATAGTATGTGAACTTTTGGTTTTGGTAGGGATTAGGACATCAAAAGTTTCAAGTATAATGAAATTGTCATTCTTACTGCCGTAGATCTGTTCCTTCTGTAAGTAACAATGAAATTTTTGCCTTGGGCTAAGATTATTTGACTCTCTAAAGTAGGAAGTATGGTGTAACACCCCAAATTACTAACATAATAATAATGATAGTAATTTTAGTAATTTAGGGGTATTACTGCCACGTGTTACCACGTTTTGGCTGTGTTAACTAATTACTATATTGCATTGAAAGAAAAACTTGATTTATTTATATAAAAAATAATTTTGATTATCTAAAGGTACAAAAGTTGATTAAGAAAAATTATGAAAACTCCTAACTAGTATGTTTCTCTTGATGTAATACTTTCATGCACATTTATTCTTGCAAACCTACTCACCATAATTGATAAGTAGAGCGAATCAAAACAAATAGGAAAATATGTGTTAGTGTAAAAACACTAACTACGTATACATGCTAAAAGAAATACTTTGACTTTTAAATTCCTTTATTTCAAACTTGTATTCTTATATATTAATTAAATTTTAGACATTCTTTTATAATAATCCAATACAAATGGAATTATTAAAACATTTAATAAAAATAATTTCCTCTTCTTATATCTCCTTCTTGATCCTAAGTGTGCACTCTCCCAAGTTAGTTATCCCATCACGGATCTCTCCTTAGAGTTTCCTTTTATTTGCCAACAAGTGGACTTTGAAACATGAACATTTTTTTATTATGAAATCAAGCGGTAATGTATAAAAACAATAACTTTCTTTTTATAACTCCTTTAAATAAAAATACCTTACTTTAATTATTAAAACTCATTGAAAATTATTACATCTCAAATGTCATTTGGCCCTTTTGAAACATGATACATATTAAATAAAATAAGATAGATGAATATCATCACTTTTTTAAAAAAAAATCAGAATTTCAAATAAATAACCATATATATACATATATAAAAAATGGCCCATGACTAAAATTTAAATTATAATTTATTTAGAAAAATACATAATAAAAATATCTTAATATAATATAATTCAATAAAATATTTAATTGCACTTAAAAAGATTTAACACATATATGTACCTTAAATTCTAGTAGTTCCTAGAAACTTCCTACTAAACTTCAAGATGATATTCCTATCAATTAACATGAACTAATCAACATAATGCAACATAATAATATGCATAAAATCTTGAAACTTTAATTAAATTTAGAAATAGTTTTAAGAACTAAATAATTTGTAAAATAATTAAAATAATTAGAGAAAAGAGGAGCCTTACGATGGTTGGTGGTTGTTGGTGGCGTAAGATGGCCGAAGGGATGAAGAGATAGACTAGAGAGAAAGAAAGTTTGAAAGATGTAAAAGAGTTTAATAATTTTTGTGTGAAGAATTAAGTGAGGTTTAAGAGTCTATTTATAGTAAAAGTTAGGATAAATTTTAGGATTTAAAAACACTAAAAGATAAGTTTAAATTTAAAATGATAATTATCTTATAAATTTTCAGAAAAATCTATTATTTTTAAAATAATTTAATTATTAAATAGTTTAACCAAATAAAATCATTTAATTCAAAACAAACCAATTAGAATTAGTTAAAAAAGAAAATTTTTTATAATAATAATATTTTTTATTTTAAATATCAATCATAGAAAAAGGATATGATAAGGTTAGAATTTTTTATTTTTAGTTTTTTTGAAAATCTATTATTTTTAAATTAAAACTGTCTTTTCAACTAAAACTATCCTTTAAATTAGGATAAAATAAATATAATACTAATTTTATTTATTTTTTTTAAAAAAATACTTATCATGGCAGCTTGCCATGATTAGATATGGTCGAATTTTTTTATTAATTTTTATTTTTATTTTTTTGGTAAATATATCCAATTCTTAATATTATCGGTTTTAAATTAAAACTAATATTTTTAAATATCTTAAACTGATTTTTTTGCTAAGAATAATATTTTGAAATCTTCTTAAATATTCTATAATAAAAGTGGATACTTGAGATATTTTTTTGGGATATTTTGGAGGGCTTTTTGGAAATTTAATGGAATAATTGAGGAATTAAATACTTATTTATGAAATTAAATAATTTTCTTAATAAAATTATAATAATATATAAATGATGGTTTATAATTATAATTGGGCCAAAATACTTTTTAAATTATTTAATTATACTAAAATGTTCTTAAAATAATTTTATTTAAAATACTAATATATAATGTACATTTAATTTTAAATATAACTTAACATATAAAGTTTTTAATATAATTTCTAAAATACGGGATATTACATATGGCCTCATTGAGAATGCCACAAAAACATAATATGCAAAGATGAAGGTTGTACTAGTTTAGAGCCACTTAACAAATGCCTGGATGAATTTCACTATTGCCAGGTTGAGAGAAATGGCCTTAAAAATTATTGTAGCAGGTAGGTTTTTTTTTGGCAATATGAATACAAAAGCAACAAGAAAGTAAAAAGGAACGGGAATAAATACTACCTACCTATTCTAGTTTCAATAGTTAGATTATGGGTATTACTAACCATACATCTAGAAACTTTAAAACAAGAAAAAAAAGTGTAATTTAGAAACTTTCATTTTGATGTCCTCCATAAGATATTTGAGTTCTTTGGAAGTCTTGAAAATATCCATAATAGCCCCCACTATCGTCATATTGTCTGAGTGTATGATGTAGGAATCTTCATGCCTCTATACCTCTTTCATGGCTTTCTCTCTAGAATCTCTAAGGAACACGGTGAAAGGGCCCAAACTCTTTCTCCACCTTCTTCATTCCTTCCATCACTTTTGTAAATAGACCACCCAATACCTGATGAATGTTCCATCCCTGATTTTTTTTGCTTTGTATTGTTTCCATGCCTTATCCATTTCCACTCTAAGTAAGTTCCATCCTTGTAGCTTGCCTTTAGTCCAATAGTAGACAATTTGAGGCGGGTTACATTATTGTTTGTTGTTTCTTTCCTGCATTTCCCATAATTGGCTTGTTCTCATGGACCATTCGTTGAAAAGTGAGAACACTGCGCTGGGATTTGGAGAAAAATTCTTAAAACATACTTCATATCGATGAATCCAGATGCACTAACAAAGGTTAAGAAAGATTTCCGTTGTTTCTTGATTCTGTTTCTCCTCCCTTGATAGGTATGCCAGCCAATTCTTGACTCAATCTTCAATCTTGGGTTCTGAGTATGAGACCAAAAAATTAAGGATCCCTAGATATGTTTGACAACTTCACATTCCCTAAGGAGGTGTTCCAACGATTCAGGGACTTGCTTACAAATTAAGCAAGTGGTATCTAGTTGAATTCCTCTTCTATTTAGCTCTTCTCTAGCATGAATAGTCCTATGTAGGATCTTCAACCCAAAATTAAGGATTTTTATGGAATTACCTTCCTGATGATCTCTGTAGCCATCTTTAATTGTAAAAATTCCTTTATCTGAATACCACCACACTATATATGTCATCATTTGAACCTCTTTGGCTTACATGTGTACTAAGAATAGCTATGGCCACTTTTGTTTTGAAGAGTCTCCAGATTTTTCTTGATTCCTAGTTACTTTTATTATCAAGAAGGTCCGCAACCCACAAAGTTTTATTTTCATGAGGCAATAGTTTAGAAGTCTCTATGGTCACTCTCCCATAAGGTAACCATAAATCTTCGTCAATTCTTATAGATTTACCATTATCTACCATTAACCCAAACCTCCTCACATGGCCATGGTGGCTGTGATTAAGCTCCTATAAGCCTAAGATCTCTTTGAGACCCTCTTATTTTTTTATCTGCTTTCTTCAAACGGAAGATCTTTATATCTTCCTTTGATAATTCTCACTACTAATCTTCCTTTTTTAAGTTTTAGGCTCCCTTTTGTTGTTTCCCCATCTTTGTACAACTAGTTTTAGTTTTGTATACTACAGTAGTTTCTGTCTTTTGTGTTCCTGATTTTTATGAATGCAAGTGTTAAATGAAACTACAATTTTGATATCTATGAATGAGCTTGCATTTTATAATTTCATACAAACAACATATATTTAGCAAAATAGAACTAAAATGATGATGATTCTGGTTCTGGCCATGATAATTGTTGTACTTCTCGTACTTCATACAAAGTAGACGCTTAAGATTTGCCTCAAACAAAAAATAGACGCTTAAAACTAGGAAGTTGTTAAACAACTCTTTTGAGAATTGAAACAGAAGAAGTCTTTGTTAGCACTTGGCATATGGCTAACCCCTTCAGAGAGAATAGAAAAATTGTGCTAGAAACATACATGGCCATGGGGTCGGTCCGGGCTGGCCACCGGGTCGTTCTCGAAAATTCGGGACCGAGATTGGACCAGTTCTGGGGGTCGGGCCGGTCCGGTTCCAGGCCGGGCTGGGGTGGGATGATTCGTATAGCATCAAAAATCGAATAACGAATCGAATCGAACCGAATCACGAACCGAATTAAACTATCGAATCGAACCGAATCAAATTCACGAATCGAACCAAAATCATGAATTGAATCAAACCGAATTCACAAACCGAATCAAAACTGAATCAAACCGAATTCACAAACGAATCAAATCAAATTCGCGAACCGAATTTAGATAATACCATTAGAAATTAGAATAAATGAATTATTTTGAAAGTAATTAAATGTTTATATTCACGAATCACATACTAACATTCGTTGTAAACTTTTATATTCGACTAATCACATTCATTTTTCATTTCTTTTGGCGATATTTTTCATTTTTCATTACATATTTACATAAATTACATATATTACATATAATCACAAAAAGACATAATCGTATTTGATTCATATAAACTAAATTATATTCAGATAAACTAACATTTATTGATTCATATAAACTAAACTATATTCAAATAAACTTACATTATTCATATAATCTAAATTGTATTGAACTAAATTAACATTTATTTATTTATATAATGAATAAACTAAATTATATTCAACTAAACTAATATTCATTGGTTTTTATAAGCCAAATTATGTTCAACTAAACTAACACTCATATAAACTAAACTAAGATTCAATTAAACTAAAATTCATTGATTTATCTAAATTAAACTGTATTCAACTAAACTAACATTTATATAAACTAAATTATGTTTAACTAACTATATTAAACTAAATAACATTCACTAATTTATATAAACTAAACTATATTTAACGAAACTAACATTCATTGATTCATATAAACTAAACTATATACAATTCAACTAAAATAATGTTTATTGATTCATATAAACTAAATTATATTCAACTAAATTAACATTCATGCAAACTAAACTATATTTAACTAAATTAATATTTATTAATTCATATAAACTAAACTATATTCAATTAAATTAACATTAATTAATTAATATAAACTAAACCATATATAATTCAACTAAACTGACATTCATTGATTCATATAAACTAAACTATATTCAAATAAACTAATATTTATATAAATTAAACTATACTTAATTAAACTAACATTCATATAACTACTAATATTTAATGATTCATATAAACTAAACTAAATTTAACTATACTAATATTTATTAAATCATATAAACTAAACTAATATTCTTATAAACTTAAATATATTCAACTAAATTAACATTCATTGATTCATAGGAATTAAACTAAAGTATATTCAAATAAACTAACATTCATATAAATTAAACTATATGCAACACAACTAATATTCGTATAAATTAATTTATGTTCAACTAAACTAATATTTATATAAACTAAAATACTTTTTAGCGGGTCAACCCGGTTCGTTGGCGGGCCGGTCTGGTCCAGGCCAGAGGCAGGCCGGGTTGGTGCTGGGTCGGGCTGAACCGACCCAGTGGCCATGCCTAGCTAGAAAGATCCATGAGTAGCGTAATGAGAAGATAAATGTGAGCCTGTGGTTGAAGGGGTGCATGATATGCTATGTTCAGTGAATAATAAAAGCTCATAAATGAAGTTCACATAAAAGTATGTAAGGCGTTTGGCTTTATGGGGACTAGTCCTCCATGCATAAATGAGAACAAATTATTCAAGGCTCCTAAAATTAATAAAAAAAAATATCTCTAATTTTGTTTTAGTAAAATTTATGAAAATTATACGTATGAAAAGTGCATATTGATACAATTCCTATAAGATCTTATCAAATAGTATACAAATACAATCAAAGATAAGTCAAATTAGACAATCAATTAAGATAATATTAAACCAAACCTTGAAAGTTCAAATTACATTAATATAAGATAGGTCAAATAACGTAAAAAGAGCATAATATTAATTTAGCTCATATATAGCCCTAAACTTTACCCATCACGCACCTTGGAATAAATCAAAATATGATCAATTTTATGACATAAAATACAAGTATGGAAGAAGCTAGGTTAGTCTTGATAAGGGCTAGCTCACTCATCTCCTCAAGGGGAACAAGCTCGTACTTGGCTTTGGTTTTATCCATTCTCATAAAGAATATGTAAATATTCTAGGAAAAAATTAGGATACAATGAGACTTTGATCATATAGTCATAGTTTGTGATTGAATAACTATGAAAATTCGTAAGTTTCACAAGATTCAATTAAATTGGGGATAAAATTAGGGTTCGTGAAATGAGATTGTTTAATGGGTATAATTTTAGGTGTTTTCATTGTAATAAGATAATCAAATTATGTGTATATGTAATTCATACACCAATAAACAAGAATTTGAACCTTAATCATGCCAAAATTCATAATTTCGTGCATAATTAATGTGAATTTGGGGCTTGCCATGAACCACGAATAGGACGAAAAAAAATTTCATTCAAAATCGTGTGAATAAGTGACTAATTCCAGCATCATAATGCATTAAATTAATCAAGTCCAATTGATTAAAATTTGATTTTAATCATGCAATTTCAATTCACTCATTAAACCTCCCCTAATTGAATCAAAATAACAAGATTTCACACAAAATCATATTAAAATATACATAAGGCTAACTAATACCACTGTAAGAATTTAGATGCGATTAGAGGAATTGCAAGAAATGATTTCTTAGCATCTAAAATAGGATTTCATGTATATAATAATACGAATTATCAATATAGATTAGCATACTCTTGATGCGTGAATTCCTCAAGGCTAAAGAGCACATTTTTCGAAGATTTTAGAACATCAAACGCTATTCCTCTTGTATTGGTCCACAAGCAACGATCATATTTCCCATGTATGCTAGTACAGAATCAAGAACTGTTCTTGATTACTTTTTAGGGTTTAATTATATGAGTGGAGACAAAGAGTGTATTGAATTGTGGTTTTTCAATCCCATATGTATCTACTTATATATGTAACATTTATATATATAATTATTTACATACATATAACATTTACATATATGATTATTTGCATATATAACATGTACATATATAATACTTTACATATGTACCATTTACATATATCATGCTTTACATACATAACTTATTTACATATATGTAACATTTACATATATGAGATTGTGTTAATTAAGTAACTCAAAGTGACTTAATTAACCTAATTAATTCAATACAACTCTCACATAATTATATTAGATTTGTCCAACCAATTGCTTATATGTGTGACATCATAAGACTCGGTTAAAGTTAGTAGTATGTTAATCTAATTAATATACAAATTATAGTTGGTTTCTAGCAAAACACTATAATCACCTAAAATAACATAATATTATTATCTCCATAATTATTCCAAATTATATTTAGTTTGTTACACTTGTTAAGGACATTGCCTTCCCTTTCCCCCAACTCCTTGAAGTAGGCTCATTTCCGTCAAACCCTAGAAACTCCCCTGATTCTCCGAAAAGAACTTGATTTGCATGTATATTTTTAAGTAAAATTCCAAGGATCGCTGCAACTGGCTTTAGAAAGAGAAAATTGTGTTCAAAATTGTGTACAAACTGAGGAAACATGGCCAAAACTAGAAAGCATAGAAACAAGTTAAGTGATCAAATTTTGAAATTGAGGTAGCAGCAGCCATCATTATTAAGGGTTCATTAGTTCAACTACCAAGTAATCCATACAACAAGAGATACCAAACATGAATAGTAATGAGGTAGTAATTGGCATAGATTAATCATCTGACAGAAGCCTCCAGATACTAGATACACATATACGTTCCTAGCCTTAAGCTTCCTTACCAGTTCTGCTATGCCAGGAGAAAGTCTGTCCATCAATATTAACTTGAGTAATTAACAGTTCCATCTATGAAGTTAAGTATATGAGAAAGATAAAAAAAAAAAAAAAAAATACATGCAGGACATTTCCTAGTTAAACAGAAGAAAAGAACAGGAATTATATTGTCCCACATGAGTAGGCATGAGGATATTATCTACTTATACAACTAATATAAGGTATTCATCATCTCCATTTTTGTCAAAATAAACCATTATACTGTTGCATCAAAAAGACTGTAGGCTTGTAGCACAAATAACAACATAAATTTTACAGAGTATGATTTTTTCCCCCTCAGGGTATAAGGAAAACAACAAAGCTAGTCCCGCCTTGTCTCCACTCAAAATCGTATGTTGCTTTACATTTCCGCCACTCATCCAGCAACATGGGAGTCAATATCTCCATCTATTGATGATTAATCACCATACAAATGCGGGAATGCTACAAGAAATCAAATATAATAAACGTAAACACAACTCAAAATGGAACAGTGAATAATAGCAGTATCAAGCTTTGCTAGTCCAATGAATAGATAAGATCTTTCAAATTAAAAACCAGCCAGTCAGCTTTCGCAGCAACGGCTTCTCGAAGCTGAACTCCAGCATAGCACATGAAAAAATCAGCATCCCCTGGTTGACAAACCAGATCCGTGTCACGTTTATCTCAATACAGCAAGTTAATCTTCAAAAGAAAAAAATGTGCACCATAGACCAAATAAATAAAATTTCTGAAATAAGAAATCTTCCCAGCAAAAATAGAACGAATGCTATAATAAATTGATACGTAGACACAAGAATATTATGTTTGGGGAAATAAAGAAAAATATATCATAATGATGTTTGGGTGAATATAGAAAATATATATTTGAAAGATTGTGGTATCTTTAATTGTGGAAAATAGTTACTCTAGGGGTGTCTCTTTTCCGAGATTCATCCCTTCATAAGTTTATTTTCTTTCCTTTGGTTTGAGTAGTTTGTTAGTAGTGTTTGTTTTGTTCTGTTTGGATTTTATTTGTTGGCTTTTGCTTCTCCTTGAAATAATAATTATGGTTTATGACCAAACTCATTAAGGACAATATTAAAAACGACTTTAGACGAAATTCACAAAAATTATATTGATGTTGAAAATAACGTCAAATATGGTGAATTGGTGAATGGTGAATGGTGATTGGAGAGACCAAAAGATTAGAGAATAGATGAAAGATGGAAAAAAATAACGAACAAATCAAATAAGGGTAATTTGGTCTTGTCAGCGGGCAACACTAGTATTATAGTTATAAATGAATAGATAAAGATTATGCCAAAAGATAAAAGAAAAAGAAAGAAAATTCAGTAGGACAGATAGATTAGGAAACGGATTAACTGACTCATAAACCTATAAATAACGTAGTGTTCCCACTTTCCAGCTAACATCTGACAAATACCTTCTATCTCTCCGTGACATTGACCTCCCCTCCCCGCTTCCTTTTCTCTCATCAAACCACCGCGATCTGTCTCTTCGCTGCTGCCGTCCTTGATCTACCTCTTCGCCGCCGTCCGCCTCTCTATCCGCTGCCGTTCGCCTCTCTTGTTGATTGTTTGGATTGAAGGTAAGATTTTTCTTGTTGATTTTTTGGACTAAGTTTCTGAGTTATTACTATTTGGGGTTGATTGGATTGTGATGAATTGAATACGGTTTTTTTTATTTATATTTTCTGATTTTTGTTTTTTCAGAATTTAATATTCTCAAAGTCCTATATAGATCACAAGTTAGGACTGGCATTATCTATCTATATGTTTTGATTAGATAAAATTCCAATTTAATTTTGGATTATACTTGGAAATATGAAACTAGTGTAAGACTAGATGAACACAATTTATGATAAAATGGGTCAAATCTATTCAAGTTCGGTGTGTTCGGGTTGATTTGGGTTGTATTGGATTTTTCGTAGAAGTATTTGTTTAATATTAGCAAAAAAATATTTAAATATTATGTAGAGATATGAATTGAAAATAGATAATAATGGAAAAGTGAAGAAAACTTTTGTACCCTGGATTATAACATTCCCACATTTGTTCAACTTTGTTTTGATCTAGAATGAGTGATTAGGAAAAAAAATTGGTATGGAAAAAAATCATTATACTTATTTTAAAAGGAATCTTAATCAAACTAAAAAATATGAAATGTTTTATTTCTCAATTTGTTTTGTACTATATGAGCTAATTGTAATATGGATTGAGTGTGATGAATTGTATTTACCTGTAAAACATAATCACGAAAGATTACTAATTTCTCAGGTTCAATAGTTGAATACATGATGGGGTAAAAACAAAGGCGGGAATATAGTTTTATGGACAATTTATACTCCTATGAAACTGAACTGTAACGTCCACAATAATCAATAATGGCTATGTGGCCTAGATTTATTGTCTTCATTGATGAGATATTACCTGAATTAACAAGAGGATACCTGGACAAATTGCAATCTTAAGTAGCACAGAAGAGTTGTTTAGCGTAGTCCATTTTTTTCAAGCTTTGGCAAAGGCGCTTATAAATGCTGCAATTTTAGTTTCTTTTATACCTCATCATTACATCCTATGACAACCTTTCTCCGAATTAGCTTATAGAGAAAGATAAGTGTATCAAAGGATCAAATAGTAGAGACAATAACAATATTTTTCACTCCTTGATTCCAGAAAATCCAATCCCATGGCAAAAGACGAAGATCAGCCGGTCCCAATCTACTCCTCCCTGGAGCCAGTATACGGCGACGGCTCCCTTCTCGAAGAAGCCAATCTTCGCTTCCGCAATATCACCTCCAAATTCCACCACTTCTTCTCCCACCCTCCGCATGTCTTTGCCCGATCTCCTGGTTTCTTATTTTTCCTCTGTTTCATCATTTTCTTCTTCTTCATGTTCTTATCATATTGTTAACCCCTCTTATATGTCATGAAATTTTGTTTGCGATTTCAGGGCGAGTCAATTTGATCGGAGAGCACATTGACTATGAGGGGTACTCAGTGCTACCCATGGCAATTCGACCAGACACCATCGTTGCCATTCGGAAGAGGCGTCAAGATGAAGATAGAGTGCTGAGAATTGCTAATCTCAATGATGCCAAGTATTCTATGTGCACTTATCCCGCAGATCCCAACCAGGTTGCTTTCCTCTTCCTCTCTTCTCTTTGTCTCTCCATTTTTATAGGTTTTAATTTTTTAATTTTAAATAATGATCATATTTTCCCTATTACCATGATTGTGCTATGTCGTTTAGAATGAGCTGGCATTGTATTCTTAAGTAAAGATCCAGACTTGCTTGATTGGGTCAAGTGGGGATGGCACCAGAGAATGCTCTGTTTGTTCGTAATTTGTTCTTCCTTTAAGTGTGTTGTATCTGAATATCCGGAAAATTTTGTTGTTTTTTTAGATTGCCTCGCCTAGTAGTCTAGAACGTACTAGACTCCGACTAATCCAGAGCCTACTACTAAACTCCGAAAAATTGTCACATTATCATAATTTGGTTCCTAGTGTTTCATCGGGTAATCTATAGCCTGCTGGACTCAAAAAAGTTGTCACATTTGCTTAAAAAGAAACAGGTTTTGATTAGGTATTCTCGAATATGCTCTTTCAAGTTGAGGGAGAGATAATAGCTAAGAAGGGCGTGGCTGTTGCAAGATTAATTTGGGGTGTCAATGGTGAATCGTCGACTGTAAAGGGTTAGATAATGAGTCCATCATATCTGTTTGGAGGGAATTGAATACTAGGGTGTGCAACTGATAATTTATGATATTAAGAACGTCTTTTATGTCCATATTTTTAACTCTAAATTTCAACTCAGTTTACCTCATTATTTGTGTGTGTTTTGTTCACTGCTGCAATTGCACTTGGTCAAGGACAAGTTTATTTGTATTACTGTCTGGTGTTGTATTTAACTATAATCTATTGTGCTCAGCAGGAACTTGACTTGAAAAATCTCAAATGGGGTCATTATTTCATCTGTGGGTAAGTCCTCAAGACCTATTGAATCCATTAGCTCATAACAGAATGTTAGTTTTTTAAGTTTACAGTGATGTAGCAATTTATACAACAATAGCAAAGTATGTTTGTGAGAGATGTTTTATGAATATGCAGATATAAAGGATACCATGAATATGCCAAATCAAAAGGTTTAAATGTTGGCGAGCCTGTAGGACTGGATATCCTGGTTGATGGAACAGTTCCAACTGGTATACTTCTTTTTTTGTATTTTCTCTCACTAAATCTGTCTCTATGATCCTTCTAAACCGAAGGGAAATTGGAAAGAAATAATCTTTTGTGATTAGCTGACTAATTGATAATGGTACAGTTCATTCTGAGTTAGATTTTACATGTCTTTATCAATTAGGTTCTGGATTGTCAAGTTCGGCAGCATTTGTTTGTTCTTCAACAATTGCTATAATGGCTGCGTTTGGGGTGAATATTCCTAAGGTATTCTCAACACTCTATAGTGAACTAAATTTCTGCTACTGGGGTAATTTTTTTTTTCATTTCTATGGGTGTGATAACCTTTAGAACTTAGTTAACCACGATGTAAGTCTTGTATCTTTCTAGATTAATAATCTAGTACTGGAATGTTGTCATAGGACTAAGGACTGTTGTTCCTTCCAAATGGATGATGATTTTATGGGTTTTTATTCACTCCCCTAGTTGGACTGTATTTGTCTTAGAATATTCCAAGACCAATAACTTTCTCGACATCTCTGTAAATTGCTACTGATTTTAGAGTAGTTCTGGACAAGACATTGTATCTTAAACTTTTGATTCCAAATATTTGTATGCTACTTGAACTTGATTATACAAGGAAAGCAGTATGCTTCATAGCATTGCTTTCTTAGTTCTTTGTCATCTCAAGTTGTAATATTTATCATGAGAAGGAACAATATGATGTATAATCCATGTTTTTTATGCTATAGTGATGTGTAGTTTCCTGTCTAACTTGTCTTGGTTGTAATTTAGGTTTTAGTAATATATTTTCCTATTTCTGATTTCATCTCCTTTTTTGCAGAAAGAAATTGCACAACTCACATGTGAGTGCGAGAGGCACATTGGGACACAATCTGGTGGAATGGATCAGGTTAAACAGCTTGCTATTTTTAATTTAGGATATCAACTGCGTTTTGCAAGATTATACTTCACATATTTCTCAATATCGTTGGAAATAGTTTGTTTGTGGAGGTGTCTTGTCTTCAGGATTTTTGCTCATGATTTGTGAATGTAGTTCCACTGATTTCTTCACGTTGACAGTTGATTTTTGTGTTGATAATAAAAAGCCTCAAAATCTTTTTCCTTCGCTGATTTTTACATATCTGCCCAAATTTTGAACTCTGGCTTTTCAGTCTTAGACATATCATGTTTTCTTTTGTAAAGTTCCATTTGTACACTAACTTTAGCTTTTGTGTACTTAACTGTTAGAGATTCCACATTCATGTAAGGCATTATCATTTTTCTCTTTACCAGTTGTGATACACTTTCTTCTGTTTGCTTGTTTTTTTATCTACAAAGAGCGCCTTAGTAAAGTTAATCTTGTCTGATTTGAAAATCCTTTTATTAACTACTCCTGAGAATAAAGTTAAGTGCCAGTTTTATGTCATTTTATCTAGAACTCTGTATGTATGATTCCGAATCATTGTTGAAAAGTTCCTTTCACTGAATATTCTGATTTTAGTGTCTTGTTTTTGTTCACTATTATAGGCAATATCTGTCATGGCCCAGACTGGATTTGCCAAGTTAATAGATTTTAGTCCTATTCGTGCAACTGATGTGAAACTTCCAGACGGGGGATCATTTGTAATAGCCCACTCATTGGCAGAGTCCCAGAAAGCTGTCACAGCTGCCACAAATTACAACAATCGCGTTGTTGAATGCAGACTTGCTGCAGTGAGTTGATTTTCAAGATGAATTTTATGCCAAATTATTTTGTGTTTAGCAGCTCTATGCTCTATGCTCTATGCCTCATATAGGCTATTATGTTTGCACCTAAAATTATAGATTTTAAAGACAGAATTATGCTACATTTCTTTGTCTTTTTTGTCGTTGTTGTTACTGACGATCATTAAATTGATTATATATTTTAGGACTGCTATTACAGGTGTTATTGCAATTTTGACTTATGCAGATGTTTGAATTATTCTCACAAGTTTGCATGTTTGACTTCTGCAGATTGTGTTGGCTATAAAGCTTGGAATGGACCCAAAAGAGGCAGCGTACAATGTCAAAACTCTTTCCGACGTTGAGGGCCTCTGTGTGTCCTTTGCTGGCACTCTTGGATCTTCTGATCCCCTAGTAGCTGTCAAGGTATATGTCCTTCCATATCTTGCTAAAAGTAGTGTTCTTATTGTACCTAGAACACTACTAATGCTTTAGTGATTGTCTGTTATTTTAGAGCCAGGTAACAGATTATTCTATATTACCATTGATTGGAATGCATTAGGTGTAGAGATAAATCGACTTATGGGCGAATCACTGTCACATTAAATTATTGTATTTTTTGAGTCAAATAGCATATAGTGATCTACTATAAATCTGTTGCTAGATTCTGTTTTTTTCTTAGACATAGTCACTCCTTTTTTACCATTAGTTTGATGATGCAACCCCTCTGTTGTTTCAGGAGTATCTAAAAGAAGAACCATATACTGCTGAAGATATCGAGAGGATTACTAATGAAAGTCTTCAGTCAATTTTTAGTAGCTCCCCAACTTCTTTGGATGTTTTGAAGGCAGCCCAACACTATAAGTTGCATCAGGTAAAATACTACTTATAGAGCTTCTTGCAGCACCCGACTGTATCATGATAAGTCATTGGATTTGGGGCTCTGCCACTAGGTTCTCATCCTGAATTTTGTTGTTGTTGGACATTTGTTTGATTTTCACCTGTGGCTATTATAAATACTACAACATATTAATATTTATGGCTCACAAACTGTCATTTATGTTAAACAATTACTCATGGAGGATATAGCTATGTAATTGTTGCATGCTATCAGAAGTCAGGGTGGGTATTTGACAATGTACAATTTGTGTCTACATCTTTACTTCCTTTGATTAGGGTATGTAGTTAAAAATAATCTATTTGTGTCTTTTCTTTTGTCATATTATATTTTTTTTCCCTCAACGTTTTCATCAAGAGTGTCTTCTCATTTTGTAAATTTGGTACTGCTTTCATCATATCCACACTAGATACAGAACAAGTGACTCTGTTGTTGCTTTCTGCTCAAGCTGCCTTTTTTTCAGAAAATAGAAAGGGATCTCTTTTCTCCTCCCTCTCATAGGGAGGAAGTTGCTGCATTTTTCTCACCTGTTTTCTGGAACATTTACTTTTCCTCCTCTCTTTTCCTGAGCTTATTTGCTTTCTGCTAGGTGAATCTCTATTTTGCTGTTTTGACTCCAAACAAATTTTACTGCAAGGATTGTTTCAGAAAGTCCTTGAAATGATATTTCAAAAGCAGAGATTTTTTCTGGTTCCTTAAGTGCATACTCCCACACCACTCATCATTGTGGTACTCAATCAAACAGTCATTTGTCCTTTTCAAAGTTTGCCATAACCCCTAACCTCCTTTTTCCAGAGAGCTGCTCATGTTTACTCTGAAGCCAAGAGAGTCCATGCTTTCAAGGATACAGTGTCATCAGATTTGAGGTAAGTTTGATTTAGTCATTGGGTGAACATTGTGACCTTCCACTCTTATGTATCTTTGTTTTCCAATATTATGTTAAAGCTTGCATAATCGCATGAGACCCACTGTGTGATGAATTGGAATGAAAATGTGATAATCATCTGTAATAGCTGAATTCAGAGTTGTGTTGCGGAGTGGTTGATCTTTAACGATTCAATCTCATGCTTGATGATTTGTCTTTGCAGCGCCGAAGATATGCTTAAGAAGCTTGGTGACCTAATGAATGAAAGTCATTATAGCTGCAGTGTTCTCTATGAATGCAGGTATGTAGACATTTACCCTTTAGTGATGCTATATTAAGTACATAATTAATTGATGATGTTACCTTGTTTACTCAACGTGTGTCTTTTTCTGATTGACCCATTGAGTTCTTTACTTTTCTTTTTGATTGTAATCAATCTTTAATTCTTAATTGATAATGTTTGGGAGTGAGCTGAAAACACACGAGATTTTAGAGGGATGGAATAGTATTATGGGAACACCTGCATTGTGGCTTTTCCGCAATATCTAGCACAACCATCTGTCTTTTGCTTTTTACCTTCTGCAGTCCTGTTTCACATCATTCACTAAGAGAATTGATATAACACTTATGTTATACTAGTAATTATCAATGGACTACCAGAAAAATATGAATGATAGACTTGTTGGTAGCTCTTGTATCCCTGAAACCTAACAATAAGAACAAATCAAGATTTTATAGCAAGAGAGTGGGCCTAAGACATGACGATCATTGTCTACCTAAGCCATTGTACTCTATTGGTTATCCGCTATCCTCTTCCTCCTAACGCCTGAAATGCAACCTTGACTTGAAATGACAATAGTAAGGAATAATACTCTTACACATAGCTCCAAAGTGCAGTCGTGGTGGTTGGATACATTAGGGGGTTATGCTGCCTTTTTCGGGTGTCCCTTGCCCTTTATCACCCTTTTCCTTTTGAAATAGTATGTAAGAACCTTTAATTACTAGTAATAAAAAGGGTGGAATGTAATGTTAAATAACTTTTTTGCATTCTTTGGTGGTGATTCTTATTATAGCTGTCCTGAGTTGGAAGAATTAGTAAATATTGCTCGCGACAAAGGTGCTCTTGGGTCAAGGCTAACAGGTGCTGGATGGGGTGGCTGTACAGTTTCTTTGGTAAAGGAAAGTACAGTGACACAATTTATTCTTGATTTGAAAGTAAGTTCATACTAAACACTCAAAAATATTGATAGAGTTCGAGGTGGGCAACCCAAAATGATTATAATCTGACCCATTTTATGTGTGTATCTCTACCAGGAGCACTTCTACCAATCGAGGATTGACAAGGGCTTGATTGATAGCAATGACCTCGATATGTATATTTTTGCTTCAAAGCCGTCTAGCGGTGCTGCTATTTTTAAGTTTTAGGCTCCCTTTTGTTGTTTCCCCATCTTTGTACAACTAGTTTTAGTTTTGTATACTACAGTAGTTTCTGTCTTTGTGTTCCTGATTTTTATGAATGCAAGCGTTAAATGAAACTGCAACTTTGATATCTATGAATGAGCTTACAATTTATAATTTCGTACAAACAGCATATATTTAGCAAAATAGAACTAAAATGATGATGATTCTGGTTCTGGCCATGATAATTGTTGCACTTCTCGTACTTCATACAAAGTAGACGCTTAAGATTTAACTCAAACAAAAAGTAGATGCTTAAAACTGGGAAGTTTTTAAACAACTCTTTTGAGAATTGAAACAGAAGTCGTCTTTGTTAGCACTTGGCATATGGCTAACCCCTTCAGAGAGAATAGAAAAATTGTGCTAGAAAGATACACGAGTAGCGTAATGAGAAGATAAATGTGCGCCTGTGGTTGAAGGGGTGCATGATATGCTATGTTAAGTGAATAATGGAAGCTCATAAATGAAATTCACATAAAATTAAATAAGGCGTTTGGCATTATGGGCACTAGTCCTCCATGCATAAATGAGAACAAATTATTTGGGGCTCCTAAAATTAATAAAAAATATATAATTTTGTATTAGTAAAATTTATGAAAATTATACGTATGGAAAGTGTATATTGAGACAATTCCTATAAGATCTTACCAAATAATATACAAATACAATCAAAGATCAGTCAAATTAGACAATCAATTAAGATAATATTAGACCAAACCTTAAAAATTCAAATTACATTAATATAAGATAGCTCATATATAACCCTAAATTTTACCCATCACGCACCTTGGAATAAATAATATGATCAATTTTATGACATAAAATACAAGTATGGAAGAAGCTAGGTTAGTTTTGATAAGGGCTAGCTCACTCAGCTCCTCAAGGGGAACAAGCTCGTACTTGGCTTTGGTTTTATCCATTTTCATAAAAAATATGTAAATATTCTAGGATATAATTAGGATATAATTATGTAAACCCCAGATATGAGATACTCATAGGATAATTTTATGTAAACTCAAATTTATCATTTAAGACTTTATATATATTCAGGACTCTCGACAGTAATCTATTTATACTCGAATCAATGAGAGTATCATATCATGGAGTTTCCTACCATTCTACCGAAAAGAATAAGATTCACAACCGAATACCGTACACCATATTCAAAAGTCAGTTGTATAGTAGAAAACATTAACAAAGGCCTCAAATGAAAGCATGTTTCATACATACTATACTAGACTAGCTAGAGAGGTCTTCTGAAGATATAGGAAGCAACTTCCACGACACCACCACCCCTTGAAACTTGATGTTGACTTATTAAAGTTAACTAATGTGACTATGTGAGACGCAAGACGCACTATCCAGAATGACCTCTGATTTATACCTCCTTAGTGTTCACATCATGAAATATATTGAGTTGTTTCATTGTAGTTTCATCTCCTCTAGAGATTTTTAAAATAGCTAATTTTGAATTAGTAATTTAGTATACTTGGTAAACAAAATGATACTCACAATGTCTATGAACATTTTACTTACCACAAAATTCCAATTATTCAAACTTATGATAATGGATCCACAAAAAATTCAGCATAAATGCTCTTAAAAGTAAAATATATACTGATACAATATGAAATCACCCAAAATCTATTTATCATCTATGGACAGTATTGTATTATCAAGGTTTTCAAATGCAAAAGAGTTAAAGGTGCCATGGTGTATGGGTTGTTAGAATTAGTGATGTGATACATAGTACTTTAAGAGTGAACAAAATTTTTGTGGATTTGTGGTAGGTGATATTTAGGGACCTAGATTTCTTAAAATTATTGTACTTTCTACTAAGTTACAAGACAAGGGAAACTACCACGTCTTTTCCTCGTTTCAACTATTTTACCACTTGGATCACTTAACTTAGAATGGTTTATTCTTTTTGGAGAGTGCAGAACAACTAGGAAGATACCATATTTAAGCATCATATATAATTAGGGGTGTCAGTTCAGGTCCACATATCGCTTCTGAGTTGATTCGGGTCTAATCGTATTCAAGTTGAGTAATTTTTTTATTCAGATTAATCTAGATCAATTCCTTATGAGTTATAACATATGATATTAAATGCACCGAACATAATGTATCAATGGTTCACATATATCTACTTGAAGCCAAAGCAAAAGTTAGCAAATCTTACATAGGTTGACCAATATGAACGTACTCTTATACAACTCAAAGCATGGTTCGGATATCTAATTACTTTACCAGTATTAATCTTGAGAAATACATGATTTCCAAACTAAAAAAAAAAGAAAAATCATATACAACACTCAAGGAATAAACGAATCGGCAAGAGTAACATAAATGACAGAACTCACACATTATATATCATCAAAGGAGCACATAAAAGATCATCAAAGCCTCCTGAATGAATCATTCCAAACTTGGGATACCCATTACATTTCTCACTTTCTTCTAATTCTTCTAAACCTTAGGATTACCCAGATTATTAATATAAAATATTATAAACTTTGATCATATAATATACGGCTTATTCAAAGGAAAAACAAAAAGTAGATTACAGAGTGAAGTCTTAATTATTATAATAACCATCATGAATATATAACTATCAAGTACAACTTTTAGATAACCAAATACACAATAATATTTAGATATTGCAATGAAAATGAAGATGATAGATGTTGTTGAAGCCCAAATAAATACAATGTTCATCGAACTTCTAAACTTTGTGATGTTGATTTTCGGAAAATGTGGTAAAAGGCTCCAAAATTTAACTCTAATGTTTAAGTTAGCCCCATTATTATTTATGATGGAAATTAACCCCGCTACTTTCTACATCGTGCAATTGAAATCATAAGTAACCTGTCGTGTACAAGACGCACTATGTCACCTTCTTCTACAATTCTACCCCCTAACTAAGATTGTCAATTCGAATCAATGGATCGATTCTAGGTTGATCCATTGTGGGTCAATTTTGGCCTTTCAGGTTAGTTCACGTCAGGAAGGGTCAAGTCGATTCAGTTATTTGCTTTGTCAGGTTCATTTCGGGTTAAGGTGTGGTTATATTCAATTCAGGTCATGTTTGGTTTAGGTCAATTCAAATCGGTTCCATGACAGGTTACAACATGTTGTTTTGAGTTTGGATCATGTTCGGTCTAGTCAATTCAAATCGGTTTCATGATGAATTACAATGGATTGTTTCAAGTCCATATATTATTCGATTCGGGTTAATTCAAATCAGTTCTTGTTTCATTTCGGGGAGATTTGATGATATAATCAATTTGATGATTGAGTCATTTTATCAAATATTGAAAAAGTATAAAGTATCATATATAGACTGATAGATATATAGTTCAAATAAACTCAAAAATGGATAATAGGTTGAACCCCTGAGCTTTATACATTTTATCAAATTATATCAATAGTGAAACACTAAATAGTATTGATATACTTATAAATGCATAATTTCTAATATATACAAGTTCATATATGTGAAGTTTATTCATATTAATCAAAAAAAGCATAGGTTTGAATTGACTAAGTGGGTTTAATAAGAAACATAAAACGAGAAGCAAATATGACAACTAATTCATTAGACCTTGAATAATACAAAAATTTCTACGGTGACAATACGTTTTGTGTATAAAAAACTGCTTTAATATAATTACTGATGGAAAGTTAAACACTACTAATAATTTGATATAGTTATTAATGCATAGTCATTTACTCATTTATCAATATATACATATAACATACGATGTTAACTTGTTAAGTTCATATAATTATATAAGTTACTTGAGATATGTTAGTTGAATGGAAAAGGATATGGACAATGAACTAAACAAATACATATGATTAAAGTTTAATTATATTAATGTAATTTAGTTCTCATAAATTTCGTAGGTTCAAGTTTAATAAGAAATACAAAACAAGAATCAAATATGATCTGATTGATCACTAAAACTTGAATAATGCAAAACTTAATACGATGACAATGAGTTTTGTATTTTACGACTGATTTAAATTAGTGAATGATGGAAAGTTAAAAACTATTGATATAATGATATTGTTATAAACACATACTAATTTTGTGTTATGCTACTAATTTAAGTTAGTGATTGCTGAAAAGTCGGAAACTATTAATCACAAAATTCGATGACATTTATTAATTAATCATAAAAGACTCGTAAGTCACTAAGTCGTAAGTCATAATCTTACGAAAATCGATGACATTCTTGAATGGCGAACCAAACGACTCCTTAATTACTAAATCTAACCTAAATAACTCAAAGATACATTTTGGAAACATGTCTGTAATGAAATTAGTGCTACTACGTGGATTAAAAGTTGCGAAAATATCGATGACAAGTTTCAAACTTGACTAATTTAAGTTATATATCAACATACTCTCCCTTTTTCTGTTATGATCTCGTGACATTATATCTCTCTGGCCCTAATTCTTTCCTCTCCACCTCACTTGCGAGTTCTCTCTCTAACCCACTGCTCTTCGAATCTTCGTATATAGCTTTGAAATAGGTATCGTCTTTGGCTTTTCTCTTCATTTTTTTGTTCTTTATTGTTTTATTTATAGATTAAATATTTTAATTCTAAAACGTAATGTTATTTTTCGTCAAGATTTGTAATTATTCAAATACTCCTAGCATATTCTTGATTGCTGCTCCTATTGGTATAATAGTAGCTCTAGATTCTAGGCAAGATTGTTGTATTGTTTTTTTAACTTCAATTTTGGTTTTTTGGGCTGCCTGAGACTGTTTGAGCTAACTTGGTTAAACTCTACGGTGAAGGATGTTGATGTGGGAAGATGGGTTTTGCCGAGGGAGAGTTGCAGATTGCTTGGAGGAGATTGATAGGGAAGGTTCCTGTCAGAAAGGCCTTCAGCAAGATGTCCATTCAGTTATATAATTATGGAGAAGGGTGGGTACTGGGTAGGTGTTGTTATTATACTATTGTATTTGCTACTTCTTATCCTTCTCTTTGTCCCCTGACCCGCCCCTTGGGATAAAGGAAAGCACAGTTTTTCTATGATTAGTAATGACAAATGTTAATCTATACGGTGATTGATCGTAAGTATTGTTTTCTCTTTACATAGATGCTAAATATGTTTGTTGTCAAGGTTCATAGAACTTTCTTTTTGCTTATCTCTGTTTTGAAATTTGTGATTTTGAGATGTTTGATTTAATGCATGTTAATGGGAAGGGTTGCTTCTGATAAATGTCATAAATGGGTTTTCAAAGAGCCTTTGGAATGTGAGCCAAATATATCGAACTACTGGCAGAGCTCCTTCGATGTTGTATGTAGCCACTGTATTCTCGTTTCTTTGCTTAAATCTTTCTAATATATCATAGTTTTTTTTTCAGGATAAATATAGCATAGCTATTGATTCTTTCCAGTATATTTTGGTTATATTATGGTTTATTTATTTTCTAAGATGGAAAGACAATCATAACATGTAATGGTACAGTGGAGAAGGGGAATCTGAATTTGAAATTTAACGTACCCAATATTATGTCTTTTCATCCTACATTATTGCTAGATCATCTTGCACTCTTTAATTTGCAATGTTGCCTTTAGAGAAGGTGATTCCAGATTTTTGTTGTGTACTTGGCCTTTTTTTTTTTTTTTTTAATAAATGAAGATATCATTGATTTGTTTTGCAGTAGTTTTGTTTTATGGTGGTCTACTTGGAAGACATAAGGATAATATATTGGAAATAAATGGACATTAGAAGACAGACTAGGGCTCACTCGGCTGCTAATTCTTATTTGACCCCTCCTAAATGCGAAAGTTTAGATTAAAAATCATGTCAAGTAATCTGGTTCAATCATTTTTGATTGATTTGGGCATATTTGCTGATTTGGGTTATTCTAAGAGAATTAAGGTGCATTTTATTGCTGTAAGTTTTTTTTCTTCGAATTGTGCAGTTTTACAGATTCAAGCTTGAGCTACATATGACCAAATTGCATTTCTTATGTCATACCTATCTGAGGAATTAAATGTATTGTGTCATAGATTGGAATACTTGGATGGTTATTTAGCTGTGCTCATGCCCATTTAACATAGATTTGACTTGGAAAATGTTGTTAGAAGTCCATAGTGCAATAGATAAATTACGTAGTGCAAGAGATGTGTCGAACTCTTAAAGATTGTGATTATAAGTGTTTTTGCTTCTTACAACCGTCATCATATTGGTGGTTGGCTTAATAAAATGATAACTATAAATTCAAGTTTGTTTTAATAATGTTTTATAGTTACCGATCTACATAAGACGTCGAATCTAGGAAATGACTTTAATAAATGCTCCGATAGTTTGGTGGTAGTTATGAAATGAGTATCCTTAAGGAGTTAAATCTATTTGGCATAAATATGTTATCTATATTGCTCTAGGTTATGGTATCCTTTAGTTTGGTCTTAATTTTCATTTGGTAATTTTATTTTGATGAATTATTATGTGCGTCTTCCTTACTTTTCATTGTCTACTTCCTTTAACATAAGGTATTGATAACCTTGTATTTTTTAGAAATTTATGATTGTTGCATTTAACTATAATTGATCTGTAAAATTATTTTGGGGTGTTTATGTGATGTTCTTTAATCTGGGTTTTGCTTTTTCCTATTTGATTGGTGATTCTGCATAGGATGATTTGAGTTCATTTGTAATTGGTGATTATGTATTGGATGGTTTGAGCAACTAATATGACCTTTAAAGGTTTGTCAAAACTTACGCTTGAGTTCATTTGTAATTGTTGTAGGTCTCAATGACTTCTCAATACATGCCTCGATTAAAAGTTGGTGCTTTGTTTGGAGGGTTTAGTATTAATATACAAAAGGTTTTACTCAATGAATGAATACCCCTATATTGTTGTGGGAACTCAAGGACGACCCCTCAACACTGTAATCACAGCAACATTCTCTCACCTTCCGCATTCCTCGTTGCTAACACTCATATATTTTTCGGTGAGTTTTATCTTTATTCCGACGTTTTTTTTGGTCATCTTCTTCAAGATAATATTGAAAATTGTTTATCTCACTATAATGTTCAAGCTTTATTGATTTATATTCAAGTTATGTTTTATTCGTACTCATCCTCCTCTTTACCATTGCCAAAATAGAACTCTTAATTCTTTCATAAATCAGTCCATGATTGAGTTATGCTTAAAGAAGTATTTTGCCTTCGTTTATTTAGTTTTATGATCCACTTCCTGATAAAAATTTTACAATTTTCTTCATTCCCTGTTGAGGAAGATAGAGTTAATACATTCTCCCATATGATTGATATGGATAACTCCACTAAAGGAACTCCTGTTCTGGTGAGATTCTTGTGTGTTATCCATGAGTCAATTCTTTTCTTATGTCTCTACATGACAGTTCACTCATAAAGCCTAACTTACTATATCTTGTTGGCTGAAAGATGATGAAACCAATTCTTTTGTGCAAATTTTGTGATGTTGTTAATTTCTTGACACATGTTTTAATGTGTTCCTGCTTCTATAGTAACCTGGATTCTTAATTCATTTATATTACTAGTATGAGTTGCATGAGAATCTGGTGAGTTTGCTAATGCAAAGTTGTTACCTTGCTGCTGAAAATCTTATGCTTGTATTTTACTCTATAATTAGTATTGACCTTTGTCTGTATAGCTTTTATAAGGAGATGTGGTGCAACAACAATATGTAGATCTTTGATCACTAACATGTTGGGATGTTTGGCTTCAGAAAACACTGATTCCTTTTCTTCTTGACTTGTACAATTTGGTTTCAGGTGCAGATTTATTAGGTTAGGAGCCAAATCAGCATTTCTGGGTCACCCAGAGACTAGTAGTTCTAAAGGTTTGTGCTCTTGTTGTTGTGTTTTGCTTCCATGCTCTTCACATGCTCATAGTCTTTTGTTGTTTTAATTATTAAACAGGGAGGTATTTCCATCAGGTAGAGACTAGTAGTTCTAAAGGTTTGTGCTCTAAAGCATTTACAAACCAACTTATGATGCCAGCAGCACAATATGCAAGCCATTCAAGTTAAAGCGGTAAGAATAGATAATTTGCAAAAACAAAGTTCCTGTAATTTTTGTGGTGGCAATTTGTAGTCGGTCGTGTTGATTTGAAGGTTCATTAGCTACTACCTGTAATTCTGTCCCAGGCTATTAAATATAGTTTACATTGGTCCAACTTGTCGGATTTGTCATTCACATGTAATGGGATACGATCACATATGTCTGATGGGTAAAGACATTGTGAAGATTCTTTATAAATTAACCTAGTCCCTTTCTCAAGAAAGAAGTGGGTTGCTACATACCTTTACACCCACCGCCTCCTAAATAATAATGATATTTTTACCTAAAATCTTAAGTACTAGAATAATCTATTTTAAAATTAATATGAATGTACTTTCTTTCTTAAACACTTTAGAGCTCTATAGATTGAGAACTCTTATCTCAGAACTTTCTTGCTACTTCTATAGTTTGAGAATTCTCGAATGATAAGATATCTCACCTTTCCATCACATGAATAATTTAAACTCATGTGAATACTTTTTTTGGCAGGAAATGTTAATCTTTTACAAAGTATGCACCGAATAAAGCAAATTATCTTTGGTGAGTAGCTTGTAATTGCTATTTCCATATTGTTTTTGCTATATTCTATTTGTTATTGCTATACTTTGCCTATTTCCATGTACTTATTTTTCTTGTTTATATAGTGTTTATTTTGTTTTCTATATGCAATGCTAGATTAGTTTAGGTATTTATATGAAAAAGATGTATAATGTGCTATGATATGATAAAAAGTTATTTATTGTGGATAAATTTTAAGTATGAAATGTTCGATAAAGAGTGTTGGTATTTGTATCCTCATTGCCACTTACGTGCCTGTCCCGTGATTAATGTTGGATCCCATTTTGTTCTTCAAACGCATGTGTGGCGAGGTATGGGTTGATTTGATCACAATCTCATCATGTTGTATTTTCCCGCAAGAGGAACAATAAGGGCTTCAACACAGTCCTTAAATAGAAGCGTAAAGTGGAATGAGGGATGTACTTTAATGCATTCATATATACTTGTGTGCTTTGTGTGGGCTATCTAGGGCAGTGGTGACCCTAGATGGGGCGCTAACACACGGGTGATTTCTAAATACACTTTACATTTACATTAACTTGTCAAAAGCATGTAGAATTGAATCTAATTAGCTTGTAAAAAACTTGAGTATACCAAAGAGACTTCGGTCAAAGAATAATGTTGTTTAAGGAGGTAAATTCACTTTAATAATGTCAAACTAATTGTAAATAAGGTAAAATGCGGTTATAAAGAACTATCGATAGGCAGACTTATACAATTTAAAAATGACCCAAATATATTAAAAAGACCTCAAATAAAGTAGAACGTACTAGAAAGAACAACTCAAATACCCAAAATTTAACAAAATCCAAGTTTAATGAACTTTATTGACTCATAAAAGAACAATGGGTAGTAAACTTTAGGCAAAGCAAAAAGTTTAACTATTGAATTATTTTATTGTTTTTTTTACCTTTCGATGCCATGGACACTTTACTTTTTACAAAGATGGTGTAATTCATAATAAATATTAGATGTAGTCAGGAGACATGAAAATCATTAGCCATGGATTAGGATGACTATTGTTTGTTTTAGGACTAGGCCACATAATTTGCTAAATATTGCTTTTACATGACATATTTGAAATGTTATAAAGTTCATGATTTCTATGATTGGTCGAATGTGTGAATAAGGTTTTGGTACATGATTTTGGTAGAATTGATAAAGATAGAATTGCTATGAATAATTGATGTGGAATTGATGAGAATGAGTAGAAGGGTTTTGAATACTATGATGCCATGGATTGATATTTGGGATTGTAGATAGTTTAAGAATGTTATCGAAATTAGGGAAGACCAATTTAAAAAGGAATCTCTACCAAATATTCCAATCAAAAACTAGTTTTATGTTAACAACCATTGAATTACCTAGGTAAAGATCACTATATTTGGTAGTCTTTTAACTTCGACCAGAAACAAATTACCTACATATATAATTTGCAATGAATTTTCAATTCGAAATGGAATATATTATGTGCTTTGACATGATAAAAAGTTATTTATTGTCGATAAATTTTTAAGAATGAAATGTTCGGTAAATAGTGTCGGTATTTGTATCCTCATCACTAGTTACGTGCCCTGTCCCATGATCAATGTTGGGTCCCATTTTGTTTTCAAATGGATGTGTGGCGTGGTATGGGTTGATTTGATCACAATCTCATCACGCTATATTTTCCCGCGAGAGGAACAATAAGGGTTCCAACATAGTCCTTAAACAAAAGCGTAGAGTGGAATGAGATATGTACTATAATGCAATCATATATACTTGTGTGCTTTGCGTGGGCTATCTAGGGAAGTGGGGACCCTAGATGGGATGTAAACACATGGGTGATTTCCAAATGCAATTTACATGAATCTAACTTGTCAAAAGCATGTAGAATTAAACTTAATTAGCAACTTGAGTATACCAAAGTGACTTTGGTCAAAGAACAATGTTGTCTAAGGAGGTAAATTCTCTTTAATAATATGAAACTGACCGTAAATAAGGTAAAATACAGTTATAAAGAATTATGTTTAGGCGGACTTATATATCTTAAAAAGGACCCAAATATGTTAATAAGACACCAAATAAAGTAGAACGTACTAGAAAGAACTACTCAAATACCCAAAATTATCAAAAGCCAAAGCTTATTGAACTTTATTGACTCATAAATGAACCATGCGTAGTAAAGTACAGGCCAAGAAAATATATTAACTATTGACTTTTTTTTACCTTTCAATATCATGGACACTTTACTTTTTACAAAGATAGTGAAATTCTTGATAAATAATGGATATAGTCAGGGGACATGAAAATCATTAGGCATGGATTACGAAACTATTGGTTGTTTTCGGAACAGGCCACATATTTTGCTACATATTGCTTTTACCTGACAAAATTTGAAATGTTATAAAGTTCATGATTTCTATGATTGGTCGATCGTGTGAATAAGGTTTTGGTACATGACTTGTAGAATTGATAAGATAGAATTGCTATGAATGATTAATGTGGAATTTATGAGAATGAGTAGAAGGGTTTTGAATAATATGATGCCATGGATTGATAATTGGGAAAGTTTATTGTTAATGGATATTAGTTTGATAATGTTATCGAAATTAGGAAAGACATTTAAAAAGGAATCTCTACCAGAATTTCTAGTCGAAGTCTAGTTTTATGTTAACAACTATTGAATTACGTAGACAATGATCACTATATTCCGTAGTCTTTTCACTTTGACCAGAAACAAATTACCTTCATATATAATTTGCAATGACATTTACGATTCGAAATGTAATATATAATGTACTTTGATATGATAAGAAGTTATTGACTGTCGATAAATTTTAAGAATGAAATGCTTGGTAAAAAGTGTCCGTATTTGTATCCTCATCGCCACTTACGTGGCCTGTCCCAAGATCAATGTTAGGTCCTATTTTGTTTTTCAAACGGATGTATGGCGTGATCTCAATCTCATCACGTTGTATTATTTTCCCGCGAGAGGAACAATAAGGGTTCCAACATAGTCCTTAAACAGAATCGTAGAGTGGAATGAGATGTGTACAATAATGCAAACACATATTTTTGTTTGCTTTGCGTGGGCTGTCTAGGGAAGTAAGGAAGTTGTGACCGTGCAAAACTGCAAACACATGGGTGATTTCAAGTGCAATTTACATGAACTTGTGAAAAGCATGTAGTATTGATCTTAATTAGCTTGTAACTAACCTGAGTATACAAAAGTGACTTCGGGCAAAGAACAATGTTGTCTAAGGAGGAAAATTCACTTTAAAATACCAAACTGATCTTAAATAAGGTAAAATGCGGTTATAAAGAACTATGGTTAAGCGGAATTATACAACTTAAAAATGAACCAAATATATTAAAGAGACCCCAAATAAAGTAGAACGTACTAGAAAGAACTACTCATATTCCCAAAAATTATCAAAAGCCATGCTATATGAACTTTATTGACTCATAAAAGAACTATGTTACCTATTCTATAAGCAAAGAAAATATATTAACTATTGAGTTCTTTTATTGTTCTTTTACCTTTCTATGACATGAACACTTTACTTTTTACAAAGATGGTGAAATTCTTGATAAATGAAGGATACAAGTAGGGGACGTGAAATTGGTTAGGCATGGATTAGGATAACTATTGTTGTTTCAAGACCGAGCCACATAATTTGCTACATATTGCTTTTACCTGACGTAATTACTGTTATAATGTTCATGATATCTATGATTAGTCGAACGTGTGAATAAGGTTTTGGTATATGACGTTGGAAGAATTGATGAAATAGAATTGCTATGAATGATTGATGTGGAATTCATGTGAATGTGTAGAAGGGTTTTGATACTATGATACCATGGATTGATAATTGGGAAAGTTTATTGTTGATGGATATTAGTTTGAGAATGTTATCGAAATTAGGGAAGACCTATTTAAAAAGGAATCTCTACCAGAATTTCCAGTTAAAGCCTAGTTTTATGTTAACAACCATTGAATTAGCTAGATAATGATCACTATATTTGATAGTCTTTTCACTTTGACCAGATACAAATTACTTACATATACAATTTGCGACGACATTTACGATTCGAAATGGAATATATAATATGCTTTGATATGATAAGAAGTTATATACTGTCGATAAATTTTAAAAATGAAATGTTCGGTAAAAAGTGTTGGTATTTATATCCTCATCGCCACTTACGTGCCCTATCCCTAGATCAATGTTGGGTCGTATTTTGTTTTTCAAATGGATGTATGGTGTGGTATGGGTTGATTTGATCACAATCTCATCACGCCGTATTATTTTCCGGTGAGAGGAACAATAAGGGTTCCAACATAGTCCTTAAACAGAAGCGTGAAAGATGTACTTGTATGCTTTGTGTGGGCTGTTTAGGGAAGTGGTGACCCTAGATGGGGTGCAAACACATGGGCGATTTCAAATGCAATTTACATGAACTTGTGAAAAGCGTGTAGAATTGAACCTAATTAGCTTGTAACTAACCTGAGTATACCAAACTGACCGTAAATAACGTAAAATGCAGTTATAAAGAAACTATGGTTAGGAAGACATATACAACTTAAAAATGATCCAAATATATTAAAAAGACCCCAAATTAAGTAGAACGTACTCGAAAGAACTACTCATATTCCCAAAAATTATCAAAAGCCATGTTTTATGAACTTTATTGACTCATAAAAGAACCATGCGTTGGAAACTAGGGGCAAAGCAAATATATTGGACTATTGTATTATTTTACCTTTTAATGCCATGGACATTTTACTTTTTGCAAAGATGGTGAAATTCTTGATAAATAATGGATATAGTCAGGGGACATGAAAATCATTAGGCATAAATTAGGGTAACTATTGTTTGTTTTAAGACTAGGCCACATATTTTGCTACATATTGCTTTTACCTTACATAATTTTAAATGTTATAATGTTCATGATATCTATGTTTGTTCGAATGTGTGAATAAGTTTTTGGTACATGACTTTGGAAGAATTGATAATATAAAATTGCTATGAATGATTGATGTGGAATTCATGTGAATGAGTAGAAGAGTTTTGAATACTATGATGCCATGAATTGATAATTGGGAAAGTTTATTGTTAATGGATATTAGTTTGAAAATGTTATCGAAATTAGGGAAGACTTATTTATAAAGGAATCTTTACTGGTTGAAGTCTAGTTTTAGGTTAACAACCATTGAATTACCTAGATAAATATACATATATTTAGAGCTCGCAATGGGTTGGGTTCGGGTTCAACCTAGTTAGGTTCGGGTTGAGATTTGTTAACCCAAATTCTACCTAGTTATAAAATGGGTTGAAAATTTCAACCCAACCCAAGCTATTATGGATTGGGTCAATTCGAACCCAACCTATTTAAAAAAGAAAAATCTTATAGTTTCTAATTCTCCGAGTTTTAAGCAATGCGTAATGAACCTGAACCCATTTTTGGATCTTTCCCTTCTACTTCCAAGATTAGCATTGAAATTTTCCTAGAAATTTAAGTATTGAAATTTTCCAACGATTCCACTCAAATTAATTACTATTTATCAATTACAACAATGCAAGTATAACATAAAACTATATGATATTTATGTGTTGTATGGATTCAAAAGAATATCTTTGCTAAAGTTAGAGATTTGGTTAATTATGGAAGCTAAATGGACCATTAGTGCTAAGGGATAATGAGAGATACCTTTATTTTGGCTATAAGTGTGATTAGATGTGTTGAATCACTAGAATTCTAATTGCCATAGCCCCATTACTAACCACATATCACTACACATCAAAGGAAGTGCAAATTTTTACCAAGAGTGAATTTATTTGGAAAGAGGAAAGATAAAGGAAGTACAAGTAGTTGTCTAGCGAGTAGCAACTTGACTCTAAGCATACACTTGCAAGTCAGTCATCTTATACGATTGTGTCCTTCCCCAAGTAGCATCAAATTCAAATAATGGCAGATGAATCCAGTAAATAAGGATATCAGTCTTATGTCCTTCCCCTTTACCGACATTCAACAGCTTCTCAGGTTTAGCCACCCTTTCCACACCCATTGATAGTAGCTTGGGAACACAAGAAGACAGGGAGGGTATTGTTGATCTAGGTAGTTGGAGCTTATCAGCTTTCGTTCCCGATCTACATAGGGTCCATTAAACCTTGTTGCTAGTTTCTCGATTAATGGAAGTCGATTGCACTTGTTATATTCATAAATCATAAACAATCTCATAATCTCTGCTTCCTTTACACCTTCCACTCCTTGATTCCAAAGCATTAAATCCCATGGCAAAACACGAAGATCAGCTGGTCCCAATATACTCCTCCTCCGAGCCCGTCTACAGAGACGACTCCCTTCTCCAAGAAGCCAACCTATTATTTCGCAATATCACCTCCGAATTTCACCCCTTCTTCTCCCACCGTCCTCACATCTTTGCGTGATTATCCTTTTCTTCTTATTCATGTACTTATCATATTGTTAACCTCGCTTATATATCATGATTTTTTGTTTGGAATTTCAGGGTGAGTTAATTTGATCAGAGAGCACATTGATTATGAGGGATATGTGGTGCTATCCTTGGCTATTCGACACGACACCATCGTTGCCATTCGAAAAAGGCGTCAAGATGAAGATAAAGTACTCAAAATTGTCAATCTTAATGATGCTAAGTATTCTATGTGCACATATCTTGCTGATTCCAACTAGGTTGCTTTCCTCTTTCTGTCTTCGTTTCATCTCTCAATTTTTATGGGTTTTACTTATTTAATTTCAAATATTTATCATATTTTCCCTATCACTATTGTGGGTGTTATAGCAAATATGATCATTATTAGAAATTAAAAAATTAAAATTGAAAGACAAAAATAAGAGAGAAAGAGGAAAGCAACTTGGTCGAGATCAGTGGGATAAGTCCACATAAAATATAGCATCATTAAGATTGGCAATTCTGAGCACTTTATCTTCATCTTGATACCTTTTTCGAATGTCGTGGATTGATATTTGGGATAATTTATTGTTGAAGGATATTAGTTTAAAATAGTTATCGAAATCAGGGAAAACCTATTTACAATGAAATCTCTATCGGATTGTCTTTTCACTTTGGCCAGAAATAAATTACTTGCATATATAATTTGCGACGACATTTACGACTAGAAATGGAATTTGTAATGTGATATGATAAGAAGTTCTACTATTGACATACTTTTAAGAATGAAATGTTTGTAAAAAGTGTCGGTATTTGTATACTTATCGCCACTTGCATGCCTAGTCTCATTTTGTTCTTCAAACATATGTGTGGTGTGGTATGGGTTAATTTAATTACAAACTCATCAAGCTGCATTTTCTCGTGAGAAGAACAATAACAATAAGGTTCCACCATAGTCCTTAAACTGAAGCAGAGTGGAATTAGGGATGTACGATAATGCAATCATATACTTTTGTACTTGCTGCAACTACCAAAAACACTTGCCTTTATTTAACTCGAAAATTATTGTAATCCAAGTTTATTTAACTTTATTGGCTTATAAAAGAATCATGCATAGTAAACTACTAGCAAAGCAAAGATATTATTTATTGAATTTTTTTTGTTTTCTTGCCTTTCGATGCCATGGACACTACT
Source organism: Dysphania ambrosioides (assembly GCA_026401315.1). Lineage (NCBI taxonomy): Eukaryota > Viridiplantae > Streptophyta > Magnoliopsida > Caryophyllales > Amaranthaceae > Dysphania > Dysphania ambrosioides. The sequence goes on along the minus strand of CM048664.1, from coordinate 5,425,888 downwards.
TCACACAAAGATGGTGAAATCTAAAAAAAAATGATGGATATCGTCATGAAAATCGTTAGCCATGGATTTTGGACAACCATTATTTGTTTTGTGCCCGACCATTTATTTTCTACATATTGCTCTAACTTTACATAATTTAAAATGTTATAAAGTTAATGATTTCTATGATTTGTAAAACGTGTGAGTTAGGTTTTGGTACATGACTCTGGTAGAATTGATAAGATATTATTGCTATGGACGATTGATGTGGAATTCATGAGAATGAGTAGAAGGGTTTTGAATAATTGATGATGTCATGAATTGATATTTGGGATATTTTATTGTTGATGAATATTAGTTTAATAAAGTTATCGAAATTAGGGAAGACCTATATACAAAGGACTCTTTATTGGATTTTCCTATTAAGTCTAGTTTTATGTTAACAACCATTAAATTACCTAGTTTCATGGTGTCCTGTTGGACGCAAAAAAGGATCCTGCACCCGAGTGCACGATGCGCATCGTGCACCCTGTGTAAAACGCAGCTCAATATAACACAAAACGCAAAGTGTAGCGTGCAGTGGGAGACACGTCAGCATGCGAATTGAGTATTGAGTGAAAATATTATATGGTAATTGAGAAATGCAAAAGTTGTACTTGGTAATTATGAAAAAAAAAAGTTTTTTTTGCAGAAGTCACTGTAGCGCATAATGTTCAATGGGACAGTCTGATTTTTTTGCATCGGGAATCATGACAAAAGAGACCAGAATTAATGCATGGAAAATCACACAATACACGAATGAACATTATATAGTCATCCACTAAACATTTAGTGGTACATAAATGAACATGTCAGTATTATAATGAACATTTATATACTTGGGTGAATTAGTTCAAAAAGAATTTATTGAAAGTTTTTACAATGAACATTTTATAACGAGACACTGAACATTTAGTTGAACAAAAATGAACATTTATTATTATCTATTGAACATTTATTTTACTTGAGAGAAAGAGTTTAAAAAGAATGCATTGGGATGTAGCATTAATTTGTATTGATTATGTATTGGGGTTTCTTTAATTTAATATTTCAATGATTGTTACGTATCATTATCTATTGTAATATATTTAATGATTGTAAAAGTATTTAACTATTGTGATATATTTTAATATTGTACACGTTAGGCTAATGAACGTACTAGTGTGAACGAATGAACATTAGGTATTGTTTGAATGAACATTACATATCAGTACAAAAATTTAAGAGATTGCATTGGGAAGGAGCATTTTTTGTAATGATAATGCGTGGGTTTTTTTTTTTGCAGAGATCTTACACATTTTCGATTCACCATTCACAAAATTCCACTAACCATTTTCAATGACCATTTAGTAAATCTCATTGGTCATTTAGCTTATTCTACTGAACATTTGTCCATTTTTACTAACTATTCACATAATTCCACTGAACAATTCATTCATTTCACAGAACATTCGCATAATTTCACTGAACATCTCCCTCTTTTCACTGAACATCTACTAAATCTCAATGACCATTTTCTAAATTTCACTATATCATGTACCGTATTCCACTGAATATTTCTCCATTTCTAATGACTATTTACATAATTCCACTGAATATTTCATTCATTTCCCTGACCATTTACTAAATCATTTATCGATCATTAAGCCAATTCCACTGAACATTTTACTCCCATTTTACTGAACATTTTAGTCAATTGCAATGAACATCTAATTACATTCAATGATCATGTTCTTCATTTTCAATATTTTCAATGACCATTTTTTAACTCTCACTAAACATTTAGTTATGTACACTGACCACGTATTTTATTTCACTAAACATTTGATAAATTTCACTGACCATATAGATAATTCCACTGAACATCCATTCTGACTCCACTGAACATGTCTTCTACTTCACTGAACATTTTAGTAATCTCACTGAACATCAAATTAACTCCACTGAACATGTCCTTAATCTCAATGACCAATTAGTTAATTGCACTGAAGGGAAGCACCGAGAGAGAGAGAGAGAGAGAGAGAGAGAGAATGAAATGGAAGTGGAAGGATTGGAAGTGAAAATGTTTGTCTTTTTTATTTGGGAAAATGGGGAGGAAATGATGGCAGTTGCATGGGGAATGCACAACAGCCGTATTCCTTGAAATGAGGCACGTCCAGTCATGCCTAGATATGACGGTTTATGGGGGGAATTTTGAAACTGCAAATGGTCACTGGGTTGGGGTAAATAGTCAGTGTATTATCTGACGTGTAAAATTTGAACTGGACACTTGCGTTTTGTGTTATTTTGGTTGTATTTTATATAGGGTGCACGATGCGCATCGTGCACAAGGGCGCAAGGTCCATATACTGCCTGTTGAATAGCCATGGGTAGCACAGAGTATCCCTCATAATCAATGTGTTCTCTGATAAAATTGACTCGCACTGAAATTCCAAACAAAAAATCGTGAAGTATTAGCGGGGTTAACGATATGATAAGTACATAAAGAAGAAAAGGTTAAAACGAAGGAGAGGGTAAGAAGGGTAAGAACCAAGATATCAGGCGAAGATGTGAGTAGGGTAGGAAAAGTAGTGGAATTTGGAGGGGATATTGCGGAAGCGAAGGTTGGCTTATTAGAGAAGGGAGACGCCGCCGTAGACGGGCTCTAGGGAGGAGTAGATTAGGACCGGTTGATCTTTGTGTTTTGCCATGGGATTGAATTTTCTGGAATCAAGGAGTGAAAAAGGTATACGAACTGTATGGAGAGAGTGTCGTGACTAGATTAGATGAGATTATGATTTATGAGCAGTTGACTTCCATTATTTATAAGCTTATGATTTATGAAACACTTGATGACTCGATTTATAAAACCAGCCACAGTTTAAGAAAGTTATCGAAACTATGGAAGACCTATTTACGAAGGAATCTTTACCGGATTTTCAAGTCGAAGACGAGTATTATGTTAGCAACCATTGAATTACCTAGATAAAGTTCCATATATTTGGTAGTCTTTTCACTTTGCCAGCAATAAATTACCGACATATATTATTTGCGATGACATTTTCAATTAGACATGGAATTTATAATGTGCTATAATGTGTTAAGAAGTTATTTACTGTTGATAAATTTTAAGAATGAAATGTTCGGTAAAAATGTCAATATTTGTACCCTCATCGTCACTTATGTGCCCTGTCTCAAGGTCAATGTTGGGGCTTATTTTGTTCTTCAAACGAATGTGTTGCATAGTATGTGTTCCAACATAGTTCTTAAATAAAAGCGTAGAGGGGAATGAGGGATGTACTATTATGCAATCATATACTTTTGTGCTTTATGTGGGCTGTCTATGCAATCATGAAGAGTCGAACCTAATTAGCTTGTAAATAACCTTAGTATGCCAAAGTGACTTCGGTCAAAGAATAATGTAGCTTAAGGAGGTAAATTGACTTTAAAAATACCAAACTGATCGTAAATAAGGTAAAATGCGGTCTTAAAGAACTATGGTTGGGCGGATGCATTCAACTTAAAATTACCCAAATATATTTGAAAGACCCCAAATAAAGTAGAATGTACTAAAAAGAACTACTCAAATACTCAAAAATTATAGTAATTCAAGCTCATTGAACTTCATTGACTTATAAAAGAACCATGTGTAGTAACTACTGGCAAAGCAAAGATATTGAGTATTGAATTTTTTTTTTTTTTTTTTTACCTTTTGGTGCCATAAGATGGTTAAATCAATAATTAATGATAGTTATAGTCAAAATTCATTAAAATCAATAGCCATGGATTTAGGATAACCATTGTTTGTTTTAGGTCTAGGCCGCATATTTTGCTACATATTGCTTTTACTTGACATAATTTGAAATGCTATAACGTTCATGATTTCTATGATTGGTCGAATAATTAAGTTTTGGTACACGACTTTGATAGAATTAATAAGATGGAATTGCTATGAATGATTGATGTGGAATTCATGAGAATGAGTAGAAGGGTTTGAAAGACTTATGATTCCATGGATTGATATTTGGGATATTTTATTGTTGATGGATATTAGCTTAAGAAAGTTATTGAAATCAGGGAAAACCTATTTACAAAGGAATCTTTACTGGTTGAAGTCTAGTTTTATGTTAACAACCATTGAATTACCTAGCTAAATTTACATATATTAGAGCTCGCAATGGGTTGGGTTCGGGTTCAACCTAGTTAGGTTCGGGTTGAGATTTGTCAACCCAAATTCAACCTAGTTATAAAATGGGTTGAAAATTTCAACCCAACCCAAGCTATTATGGATTCGGTCAATTCGAACCCAACTTATTTAAAAAGTAAAAATCTTATAGTTTCTAATTCTCCAAGTTCTAAGCAATGCGCAATGAACCTGAACCCATTTTTGGATCTTTCCTTCTACTTCCAAGATTAGCATTTTTCCTTCTTCACTATCAACAAATGAGACAAATTAGATTGATATAGTTTAAATGTTTAATATAGGCATACGGTTCTTATTACTAATTAGAATTCTTGTACCATAGGGCATGGATAGTGAAAGTAGAAGAAAGTTGGGATGAACAGGACTATCAATGTCATCTATGGAAAAAACAGAAAATCCGATACATTTGTTCCAACGTTGTACATAAAACATTCTTTTATATATTAGATTTTATTGCATTGTATTTAAATAGCATAGCAGATTGTCGGCTAGATTTTGTTGATTTGCAAATTGTCGGCAAAGGTGCAAAGCTTAGAACTATTGTGATTTGTGTTAGAATAATTGCACGAACTATTGCTTCTCACAACCAGGTCATATCATATATTAATAATTCTTACTAAGATTATAAATTTTATCCAAACGAAATTGAAAATTACCATTAAAATTATTTAATTATCCGAATTAATTTAAAATGATGAACTTAATGAAGCCGTCACGCAGAGGGAGAATGAAGCCGTTGTAGAGAGACATAGTAAAACTAAGAAAGTAAGAAGGCACAAAGAAGAGGCGAGTAGTGAGGAGATTGGGAGAACTGAGAAAAGAAGAATAGCAGAAGAGATGAAGAGGCAAAAATATGCTTGGGTTAACCCGTTAAGCCATGGTATTAGGGTATAATTTAACGTGACTCATAAAGAAAAATTGAGCAAAACTAAACCTAATAAATAAGCAGGTTGGGTTGAGTTGAAAATTTCAACCCGACTCAACCTATTTATTTATTGGGTTAGGTTGGGTTAACCCATTTAAATAATCGGATTGAAAATTTCAATCCAACTCTTTATAAATGGGTTGTGTTCTTGTTGGGTTTGTACGGGTTGGGCCAGTTTTTACCAACTCTACATATATTTGGTAGTCTTTTTACTTTGACCAGGAACAAATTACCTACATATATAATTTGCAATGACTTTTACAATTAGAAATGGAATTTATAATGTGTTGTGTTATTATGATAAATTTTTAAAAATGAAATGTTTGGTAAAAAGTGTCGGTATTACCACTTACATGCCTTGCCCAAGATCAATGTTGGGTCCCATTTTTTTCTTAAAACGGTTGGGTGGCGTTGTTTGAGCTGATTTGATTACAAATTCATCACGCCGTATTTTCCTGCGAGAGGAACAATAAAGGTTCCAACGTAGTCCTAAAAAGAAGTGTAGAGTGGAATGAGAGATGTACGATGTTCTCTATCGTGATAGCTTTCCATGCTGTACGATGTTCTCTATCATGATAGCTTTCCATCCTCTCACTCAGGTGTTCCCCCTGGTGGAGTATGTCCAAATGTATTCAATATCCAGGTTAATGAGTCAGAAGCAATTGAAAAAGTGAAAATTTATCCTCAAGACTTGCGTGATAGAGGAAAGGTTAGAATTGATGGCGTCACTTGTTTGTAACTTGCTTTTGGTCAGAACTCTCTAAAGTGAATCAATTGACAGTCTGTTTTCTGTTTCCATCGTGCTCACTTTCCATTTAGCTTATGATTGCTTAGGCATACAGTTTATTATGCAGTTATCTTCTCTACTTAGCACCATTCAACCCACTTTACAATGTGATAGTCTTTATATAGAGGATTCTCTCATCTTCATGAATTTTCCCTGATTGTTGTGTACTCATGGGTTTCGGAAATCAATAGTTCTAATGATCTTGGTAGGGGTATTGGGAGGGCAAATGGAATATGTTTGTTTATTTAGGTAAAACATGTTCTTAGGCTACATTGCTAGCCAATCAATGAAAGAACACACTACTAACCTACTTGGGGTTCCAATGGAGCTTGTTTCTATAAGCATTTGAGACAAATTTCTTGGTGATATTATGTTCTATGAGTGATTCAAGTTATAAAGAAGCAACAGCTCTAAGTAGTCAATATAAGGTCGTTTCCATTAACTTGCTAATGACTAATGCTTGGGCTAAAAGGCTATATTAATATTCTTTTTGAGTTCCAGTCAATTATGGGCTAGCTTCTTCTCAAGGTTACCCTGAGGTTTTGGCTACCTTTCATATTGTGTTATTTTGAACACTTTAGATGTCTTTGAGGTTGCAATTGTTTCCGTTATTTTCTTTCAATTTCTGTGCCATGTAGTTTAGGGTTAGTGTAATGTTTTACTCTGCAGATTATACTACATGCTTCCTCATAGGTTCTACCTGTAGTTTAAATGTGATATAGTACTGTTTGTTAATCTCGGTGCCCCCTCTGGCGTCCACACATATAAAAATAGCTTACCCTTATGGGTTGTTAGCAGTTTTTGGGTGAACCTGCGTAAATGAGAGTGATTTTTTTCAAAAGCATTTCCTGGATCAAGTATATTTGTCTAGTTTTCTTCCTTTTTCATAGCTATGTGATACCTTTTAAAAGTAAATATGTAGTATTACTTTTTACAGTTTTAGCTGTATCTATCCATCCCACGAGTGTCCACCTGCTTTTGTGTTCTTTAAAACCCGCCATGTGGTTGCTTGTGCTGAAGAGGCTCTTCAGTCATCAAATTAAATCCGATGCTGTCGGTCACCGAAGAAAGCAAATTGCTTCTCTTTAAGTCGGGAATTCGGTGGTCTTCGTGGATTTTTTTTTTTATGAACATTTGGATCACAAAAAATCCAATATGGCGTCATTTAGAAGTAAAATGCGTTTTAGCTAAGTGATTCTATGAATCTTGAATGTTATTTTTCTAAGGATGGTCCTTCTTGCAGCCAGAGAACAAAATGACTAGACTACAGATCAAATTAGTATAGCTATCTAAACTTCAGAATTTCTACCACCACAAGACATATTTTTAGCTTCAGGAGAATAACAAGTATCCCTGAAACCTAATAACAAGAACAAAGCAAGATTTATAGGAAGAGAGTGCATAGGCCTAAGACATGACGATCATCGACTACTTAAGCCATTGTACTCCATTGGTTATCCACTATCCTCTTCCTCCCATGTGCCTCATTTACAGGATAGAACGCCTGAAATGCTACCTTGACTGAAATGACCATGGTAGGGAATAATACTCGCACATAGCTCCAAAGTGTAGTATGCATTAAGGGGTGGTTGGATACATTGAAGGGCTATGCTATTACATACCAATTGTTACTGCCCTTTTCGCGTGTCCCCCGCCCTTTATCACCCTTTTCTCTTTGAAATAGTATGTAAAAAGGGTGGAATGTAATGTCAAATAACTTTTTTTGCATTCTCTGGTGGTGATTCTTATTATAGCTGTCCTGAGTTGGAAGAATTAGTGAAAATTGCTCCCGACAAAGGTGCTCTTGCTAACCGGTGCTGGATGGGGTGGCTGCACAGTTTCTTTGGTAAAAGAAAGTACAGTGCCACAATTTATTCTTGATTTGAAAGTAAGTTCCTACTAAACACTCTAGAATATTGATAGAGTTTGAGGTGGGCAATCCAAAATGATTATAATCTAACCCATTTTATGTGTGAATCTCTACCAAGAGCACTTCTACCTATCGAGGATTGACAAGGACGTAATTGGTAACAATAAGTTGGGTCTTTATGTTTATGCTTCAAGCCGTCTAGTGGGCTGCTATCTTTAAGTTTTAGACTCTCGTCTGTTGTTTGCCCATCTTTGCACAGCTAGTTTAGTTTCGTCTACTACAGTAATGCAGCTTATTGTACGAGCTTGCAAAATCTGTGGTTAACATTAGCTCTATTATGCCCTCAATTTTGTATCCCTTATTCAATTCCCTTGAATTGCTGGAGATTATTTTTCTTTATTTTGTAATTGGTGTTAATTGGAACTGTTCCTTGTGTAAAAATAAAAGTTGCTTCCTAATGTGTGGATTGTATTTGCTGTTAAATAGCAAAATTTTACTGTTAGGCTGGTTACTAATTGCTTCATAGAAACCGACGTTACACTGGTGCAAGAGCCCAAAGATGTCCTCCCTGAAAAAGCAGGTCACCGAACAATATCAAGTATAGAAATTATGTGCTCATACATGAATTGGACTACCCTTGTCAACACACCCTTTTGCTAAACTGTATGCTGCATCATATATTCTTGGGTTAATTGTAGGTCTGAAAGCAGGATCCTTGATCATGTAATTACTTGCATTGGGGTTTGGTGTTTTGAATTTCGATATCAATTTAAGTAAATAACTTCATGAAATGGGAAAATCATGACGCTTTGAGCATAGTTGTGCAGTGATCAATTCATCCTATCTTATTGATCAATAAGGCCGGAGGTCTGTGAAGCGTCAGCTAACTTCTTTAATATGTTGTTGTAGATGTTGGAAATTTTGAAAGGCTTATTACAAGCTGCTGAGATAAAACGGCTAGCTTCTGTGGCATTATATAGAATGACGACTTTATATATAACAAGTGCGATTGACTTCCACTTGACAAAAGTACTAACATGAACGGGTACATTAAGCCACGGAAGCAAACTTTATTCCTTTTGTTTCATGGTTTAAACTCAATTATTTGACACTTTTTTCATTAATTTTAACCAAATCTTTTTTTGAAAAATTTGATATAATTGAATGGACAGATTCCCATTCTTAAAAGCTAAATTTATAATTTTTATTCTTATAAAAAAAAAAAACCCTAATTTTTACAAGGAACTCACGTACATTAAATTTTGACAAATTTGCGTCTGTTATGGTGGATTAAGACCTTTGCATTCGCAAATCCACCAGCACTTAACAAGTGTCCATGACTACAATATCAATAGAAACATCAAACGAGTAATTGTCAACAAGGCCCATTGGCCCACCGGCCCATCGGCAATCTAATTTACTGCACAAGCAACCTACTAGTCACTATGCAAGCTAATCGTTTGGTGGGACTATGGGAGTGTATAGTAAGTTTAGCAATCATCATTATCTTTGTAATGCACACCACTAAACCTCACCAATTTGATGATAATTTAATGACGAAATCTAAAAAAAGTCAGCTTACCATTATAACTTTTCGGAGTATACTGCTGCATCAAAAAGACTGTAGGCTTGCAGCACATATAACAACATAAATTTTACAGAGTGATTTTTTCCCCTCAAGGTATAAGGAAACAACAAAGCTAGGCTCGCCTTCTCTCCATACAAAATCGTAAGTTGCTTTGTTGCTTAACATTTCCACCACTCCTGCAAGATGGAAACCAATATCTCCATCTATTGATGATTAATCACCATACAAATGTGGGAATGCAACATGAAATCAAATATAATAAAGGTATACACAACTCAAAATGGAACAATCATATGTTAAGGATCCTAAGTGTCACTTGTTCATGCATGCAGCCTGTCGATTGCTAGGGATTATGGTGGATAGAATTATAAAGGGTGCCTTCGATCTATACTACAAATAAATACTCTACTTCCCATCCTCAAAAGCAGGAGCGGAAAGCAGGAGCGAATGATAGCAGTATCAAGCTTTGCTAGTCCAGTGAATTGATAAGATCTTCAAAATTAAAAACCAGCCAGTCAGCTTTCGCAGCAACAGCTTCTCGAAGCTGAACTCCGGCATAGCAGATGAAAAAATCAGCACCCCCTGGTTGACAAGCCTACAATCACCAGACCTGTGTCACATTTATCTCAATACAGCAAGTAAATCTTCAAAAGAAAAAATGTGCACCATAGACCAAATAAAGAAATTTCCTGAAATAAGAAACCTGAAATTCAAGGACCTGAGACAGGGATATTGAACATCATTTTCTTTTTCAGCCAATTTTCCTATTTAATGTCCTCTTAAGTTGCTACTCAATAAAATTCAAATAACGAATAGGTAGGAAAAAAAAAGTAGTGAGGAGTAAAAGAATAATGCGCCCCATAGACCAAATAATCAATTTGATTAACATCCAACACTTAAGAAGGTGGCTTTAGCGTATGTCGCTCTGAAACTCCATGGATTCCCACAATAGGAATCCTCAAAATATGAAATGAAAACATCCGATAAAAATGAGAGTGAAAAGGTCAAAAAATAAAAGCAAAAAAATAAAGAGATCCAGATAAAAATTAAACAGAAAAAACCCCTCTGGTTCTCAACCTGTCAACTAGCCCATAGTTTTGTACACATTAATGATTTTGATGTCAGTACCAATAGAATACGGAGAATACATGATGGCAAGGTCACAAGCACCTCAGCATGTAAGTCAAAGCTTAGAGCAAGTAGTTGGTGTACATAAGAGGTAAAAAGATATCAGTTGAAGGATAAAGATGAATAGGAAGACAAACTTGGGGAAGATAGTAGTCGGAGAGCTAAATTGCCTAAATCCAAGAGACATGAGGGGAAAAGTGAAACACCCCAATTTCATCATCTTCATTTCTTAACTAAGCCCATTGCCAATACATACAAACTCAATTTTAGTTAGATCTCTCCAGACCAAACATATCCGGATTCAGACCAAGCTGGACTGGAATCTCTTTCAAAATATTAAATCAAGGATCCAGTCAAGTTAAATTAATTCTGGAATGCAATGGATTCCAACCACCAATAATTAAGAGGGAGTACGTTTAAGAGAATTAGGACAGCTTAGGTGCTATTATGGAGGGGCATACAGCACTCAAGTGTGGGATGTACATTGCTTTTCATACCTATTTATTTTCATCACAAGAGGAACTTAAATTTGATTGGGATTAGCACAATACACATCCAGTGTCAGTTATATCCTTTGTGCTTTGGAGCTTTGCAACTTGCAATGCCGGCTAATCATATCAACAAAAAATAAACTAATAGTTTGGTCAGGAGAAGCATTACTTCAAAAAAGTTGCAATTTTCAAGGATGGAAAGACAGGATTCGCCATAAATATTTTGGTTAATTACTGTCAGAAAATCCACTTTCCTAATGATGAATAAGTAAACAGCTTCGGTTGGGAAAGAAAAAGAACTTTCTAAATAATTAACCAAAAAATTCAGAATCATTTAACTTCCGGTGTATTAATGTCATCCAAATGAGCATTATACTATGGAGTGGTAGCTGGAAGACAATAAGACAGCAATCTGATTCAAAAACTCTGTCGTGGGTCAACACAAAAAGCCTAAAACAACAGAATGGAAGCTAGTTGTATCAAGGCACAACTCAATACAAACTCCAACTCCACTTCCAAACCCAATAATCTGATGCAGATTCCTGATCTAGAATTTTCTTTTCTAGTGTCAGGTGTTTCTGCCAAGTAGCAGTCTGGCACCAAACAAAGTTGGGACAAAAATCTTCAGGGTTCTTAATTGCTCAATGAATGATGGTTGTTTCATGCAATCAAAGTCAACAAGCAGTCCCAAAATCACAAGTCCAAATATAAATATGCTAGTAAGAAATAGAAATGCAGTATTACCTCGAGATCTGTAGCCCCATCACCAATCATGCCTAATATTTTGTACCCACGAGCCTGAAAATGAAGACTCGTAATGATCCAAAAGAATTTCTAGTGAAATAAAACATTTGTAAGAAAAGGGCAATAAAACAAACCTGCCGTATCTGTTGAACAGCTACAGCTTTCCCCCCACTCCTTGAAGTAGGCTCATTTCCGTCAAACCCTAGAAACTCCCCTGATTCTCCAAAAAGAATTCGATTTGCATATATATTTTTAAGTGGAATTCCAAGGATCGCTGCAACAGGCTTCAGAAAGAGAAAATAGTGCTCAAAATTGTGTAGAAACTGAGGAAATATGGCCAAAACTAGAATGCATAGAAACTAGTTAAGTGATCAAATTTTGAAATTGAGGTAGCAGCACCCATCATTATTAAGGGTTCATTAGTTCAACTACCAAGTAATTCATACAACCAGAGATAACAAACATGAACAGTAATGAGATAGTAATTGGCATACATTAATCATCTGACGGAAGCCTCCAGATACTAGATACACATCAACATTCCTAGCCTTAAGCTTCCTTACCAGCTCTGATATGCCAGGCGAAAGTCTGTACATCAATAAGCATGACTAATTAACAGTTCCATCTATGAAGTTAAGTATATGAGAAAGATCTAAAAAGAACATGCAGGACAATTCCTAGTTAAACAGAAAAAAGAACAGGAGAGTCAAATCTATTATATTGTCCCACATGAGTAGGCATGAGGATATTATCTACTTATACAACCAATATAAGGTTTCATCATATCCATTTTCGACAAAGTTTGAGGCCAAAATAAACCATCATTGCTACGAATTTAGTCTTCGAGGTGAAAACAAAAAGGGAAAGCAAGGAAGATTATCTTCCTAAAAGACAATGCTTCCACAACAGAAACACCATAGCTCCAGAAATTTACATTGCAATAAAAGATTGAAAAATAATGAAAAAGATCAAAAGGAAAATAATACATTTTTCAAGAGAAAAAAAAAATGTTTAAATGTGAAGAAACTATATGAAGTCGCCTCTTGCTAATTTCATTTAACAGAGGGGTTGGCCATCTATATGCAGATCATGAGGTCCATAACCTCATAATAGCAAGTAATCAGATTGATGAATTACACTCGTTGAAACACTCAATCTAGTACTCTATGCCATAAAAAGACAGGAGAAAAGGAATCCACAATTTAAAAATTATGTGAAAACTAACATCTGTGACGAATTATCAGGTTGCCTACATCAATCAAGCAATCAAAATTTAAGCAACAATTACAAATGAATCTGTTAAAAATTTGGAGCTAACAGTTTTCTGTAGCCTGGACAAACTATAATACTTGGTTTTGAAATTTTACCTTTAGTACTGTAGGAAACAAAACATTTCAAAGTAAGGAATATAATGTACTTGAACAAGTATGATTGTGGCCAAGCCATGTGAGTAAGATTGTCACTGACGACACAACAAGGAATTACACAATTAGCCAAGTGAGTATATCCATATATAAGAACAGGCTACATTAAGAGGATACAATCTTAAGAGTTATTTGGCGTGGTTTGAGCATTTAGAAGATATATAAAGACATCATAGGATCCCTGCTAAATCTAATGTTTTATGTTAACTTACCTTGGAGGCCTCTTTTCTAGGTAATCCTGAAGTTGGGAAAGAGATGGGTTGATTAAGGATAGTCTAGCAGCTAGTGCTTCTTGAAAGGTAACTGCTCCATTCATTGCCCTGAGAATAGAAATGACTGATATCAGCATCTAAACCACAAACCCACACAAGATCCTTCACTGTACAGGAGCAAACTTAACCTGGATGTCCATTCTGCAACTGCTTTTCCAGCTCCGCAAAACTCAGCAAATTCATCAATACCTTCATCTACGCACACAGTGCTATCAACATCAAAGCAAACAGCATCTACATTTCTCCATAAGTCAAGTACTTCTGAAAAATTATGACAGGAATGTCACCCATATAATAATTATACAAATGACAATCACGGAGAAATCAAGCAGTAAGTTTTCGTAAATAGCATGATAAGATCATTCACAGATAAATTCACTGACAACCTTTGGATGGAAGTGTATTATTGAAGTGTTCAGTGGTAGAAGCATCAAGTGGCTGGATTGAAGCAGAAACTGACATCGCCAATTTGGAGCTCTTTGTCATCCCAAATGCACTCCGATATAGCTTTCCAATTGATCTTGGAGAAGAGGCAGTGAGTAAAGAGTGATTACATTGGTTTACAGGATAAGCAGGAAGTTTCACAATGTGTGCACTCATCAAGGCTTCCATTGAATTTATCTGTAATTACACAAGGTTCAAAAAGTTCTAAAACCCTCGTTCCTCAAATAACAACCAGACTCAAGAAATAAATCACCAAACTGTTCAACAATACGGGTCAGACTTGTAATGGCACAGATGGAGTCAGGTCAGGGAAATTTGGTAGAAAATTCACAAAAGGTCATTTTTTTTTTTAGCTACAAGTTACAACGAAACAACTAACAAGTCACTAAAAAATACAACCGGACACATTCAATGGAAATATCAAACACATTTTTTTATTGGTTGGCAGTTATACACAAATCTGTCAACACAAGTATAACAGGTATCCTCATCTAAGAAATAAGTTTGAAGATTTTTTCAGTTCCGAAACCTGCATCTTAACTAAGCAACGCAACGGTAAAATCTGAGTTAACATCATGCACAAGATATATTCTTTCAAATATCAAGCTGTTACCAGTCCCAACACTTCCAACATTCTAGCACAACAAAGCCAGAATCCATATCAGCTACTGAAGCCAACATCATACATATCACAACGTTAAAATTAACTGCAACAGATAGTACCATCCTATAGACCTATAAACATGCGATTCAATCAATCCCCAACAATAATAACTCAAAAAGATTCAAAATTTATACAAAAAATCATCATAAAAAAAATAAATTAAAGAGAACCCAATAAATTTTACTACATCTCAATCAATCCCCAACAACAAAAAGATCAGAATCAATAAAAGAAGCATAAATTATGAGTACCAAATCAAAGAGAGGATGAGGGAGAAAGTGATAGATACCAGTGATTACCAAAATGTAGGTGATATGAGCAAAAAGCAAGACACACCAATGGCAGCATTAGAAAGGGAGGGAGGGTTGGTGATGCCCAATTTTCCCCTACTATTTCCACCCCTCAATTTTTACCTCTTTACACGGTAATTTCTTTCTCCCCTATTCCGGAAATGCCCCCCCACTAGGACTGCTCAATGGTCTGGAAGGGATCGGGCTGGGTCAAAATTGTAACGACCGAGCTGGGTGGGTTACAGCAATTTGATTAATGGGTCGGGTCTTATCTGGTCCATTTCAGTTTTCTTTTCCTTATTTGTTCCTTTGCATACACACGTACTCCTTATAGTTGAACTATGTTGTACAGATGTGAATTCAGATATGGATATAGATTACAAGTACGAAACTGTCAATATTTCAAAAAACGGGTTTTAAAAATCATTCAATGTAACTATTACATATTAAATTAAAACATAGTTAAAATTATCTTAAACAACAAATTAATGCAAATAATGCATATTACTGAAAATAAGAAGCAAAAGAAAAATTCAATCAATTTGAAACTATATAATACAATTTACAAAGCTATGAACAACCAATTAGAAAAGCAGGCAGCAAGACATCATTAGCAAATACTCCCTCTATTTCTTAATGTTTGTCCCATTTTGATCAAAAACCTCTCACAAAAATTATCAAATAAGGCAAATATAAAGGAACAGAGGAAGTATTCCGTAACAACTTAGCAAAAAAAAACGAAGTAATATAACTTAAAACAATATAAAACAAAACGAAATCGTGTATTGATTTTTCCAAAGACTATAAGGCTCATACGGAGTTAGATTATGAGGCTGAGGCAGAGGACCTTATTGTTCTTTGGACTATCAAGCTGAGAAGGTTCCATCTTAGTCCATGGTTTTGGCAAAGCTTAATAATAAGTACTTCATGGTACCCATACTCCCCCAAAAAAAGTACTACTCGTTACTCGTACTCAAAACTGTGATTTTAACCCAAAATTGGGATCCAACTTCTAAAAACTTTGTTGCGATTATATAATCACACCCTATACGTAAGAAATTTGGCAACTTATGGAAGAAGATAAACCCACCTATACTCTAAGGCATCTTACTAGAAACACCTAACAAAATGACAATCCTAAAGACTGCTTGAGTTGATCCAACTATACCAAAGTAAGTCCCACCCAACTTTTCTTTGGGGCAAGAAATATCACCTAATTACTTTACTTTAATTTGGTTTATTGATATAAGTAGCAAAGTGTAACAAGCCAACAACCCCTTATATTCCTCTCAATTATATAACCCTAAGTCCAAAACTTTGGTTAATTTCCATGCATAATTAGATACCTTCTCCAACATACATGCAATAATGCAATGCTAAGCAATTTCCCAACTCCAACATGACATCTACTTTCTTCCCCTTTTTACTTCACCTAGTATTTCCATTATGTTCATATAAATAGCATAATTCAGCTATACTTTCATTTTATTCAACAAGTTCCATGATTTAGGAAAAAAAAAAGTATAAGAAGATGATGAAGGATAGTAAAGATGGGTTCGAGTTATTGTCCTCTTCACATTCATCATCTTCAACCTCCTCTTTTAGTTGTGAGAATGGTGACCCGTCATCATCATCATCTTTAACGATATCATCACCTTGCTCGAATGTCAGTGATGATGATGATGATGATCAATGGCTAAGGTTTGTTGATGCAGGGGAGGTTGACGAGGGTGGCATGCACTGGAAAGAAGTTGAGCAACGGTTCGACAAGATTGCTTCTTGTGTTGCACATGAGTCTATCCCTATGACCGATGCCTCAAATTTTGGTTATTGTATTGGTAAGACTTGATATAACTACTCCTTTTATGTTATGTTACCTAATTTTGACTGAACTTTAATATGGGTTAAAATTGTAAACGCAGTTAGAATACCTTCTCTTTGAGACAAAGGAAGTAATATTAAATATTTAAGTTACATAATAATTATTCTGAGTTGTATCAAGGGAAATAAAAAGTACAATTTATATTGTCATGTTACTAGTACAGTGGATATCAACTAGTTTAGTTGGTTAAAGTTTGGAGGATGGTAACCATAACATGGGATCAAATAGCGCCTACATTAATTATTAGCTTGCTGCTTGCGACTCTCTTTAAATAAATAAATTAAAAATATTGCGATATTTAATCAAATATTATAATTATTTGTTCTAGAACGTTTTGAGATATTAGTTAAGATATATTACCATATTTAATCAAATTATGTCATTTTTAATTGTTTGATAGGCATGCAACGTACACAATTTGCTGGTGAACTTCTAGAAGCACTAAAGGGAAGAAAAAACCACAACACCAAACTCACCAAAAGAGAACTTTATGGCTATTGGCATCGCCTCGCTAATCCTTCTTATGATTCCTCCATGCAAATTTTTTTTGACATGTAATTGTCAAACTTAGCCATATCAGTTCTTATAATGATTCACATCATATTAATAGCATGTACTTTGAACTATTAATTACTAAAGGTAGGTACTATATTGTGTTTGATTTACGTGTATTCCTCAGGTGTGATAAAGACATGGATGGAAGAATTACCAAAACAGATCTCAAGCAGGTGGATTTTTTTTTTTTTTTTGTTTATTGTTAAAGAAAATTATATGATTGCAAGTATCTAACTTTAATTCATGAAAAAGAAGCTAGAAAAAAAAAAAAACATACCAGCTCATGAAAAAATATCCTTCATGATTGTGTTAATTATATGGTCAAATATTTTACCTTTCTAAATATTTCTAAATTAAACAGATGATTATGTTGAGTGTGACTACTAATAAAATGGACATGAAGCAAGAGGAAGCTGAGCATTTTGCTTCTATGATCATGCAAGAAGTTGATGCTCAACAAAATGGCTATATTGAGGTAGGAAACTATTCCTAATGTCTTGAATAGTTGTTTAATATAAGTAATTCCTCAAAATTTTTTTTCTTTTCATTTGAAATATTATAGATTTTAGAGTCAAACTTTGACTATAAATTATGCCTAATCTAGATAAAAAAAATATATTTAATTGGGATCTTGATATATCCGGTTCAATGTATATTTTCTAAATATGAGCTTTTTATAATTTTAACAAATGCACAATTGAACATATTGAATTTTAAGTTTTCATTGGAATTTGTGCAAAAAACAAATGGGAAGGAAAAAAAAAAAAAAGAAATAGAGAGATTACTATTTATTAGCTTTTTTAGTTCACAGCGAACAAGTTTGTTCCAAATCCATTGCCGTGTTGATAGTAGATACATACTGTATATCACAACTTATTTTCTCTAGATTATGATTTGCAACCTTTATCTGTATGTGTAAACAAAATATATATTTTAGATGATAAAGTTCAAACGTCTATGTTTGAATAATTGCCTATGCCTAAAACGAAAATGTTATTATTTTTTTAACATATAATTACTAGCTAGTAGGAAATTTTATGGAGTTTTGCTAATTATAGGGGAGGCTTAAAGCAAGACTAAAACTACATACTACAATTAAACCATACCAATTTCTTTGCTATTTAGTCAAATCATTACTAGCTTGAGTAGAGTTGAAATGAGAAATCTTGAAAATTGAAAAAGATAATTTAATAAGCTAATTTAGAAACAATTTGAAATTCCATGAGCATGCCACTTTGTATGCATTTTTCCATTATTAGAATCGAGGATTTTGTACTCTATTTTTATTTCTATATTTTACAAAAGAGCTATCATTAACGTGCACTTTTATATTTTTTTATTCACATGCTATGGATATGATTAATCGAGTCTTTCTTTTCTTTTTCTTTTTTATATGTAAGAGGGTGCAAACTCATAATGAAACTAACATTAATTCATAATATACTTTCCAATATAGAAGAAATTTAAAAATTTTATTAGAACATATTATGAGTGGATCTTATTCAAAGTAGATTTCAATACGAATCTAAAAGTATCAATGTTATAATTTCTAATATTTGTTGTTATAATTTAATTACATTTTCAACTAAAAATATTAATTACTTTGCCGGCCTGACACTCGGTTTACTCGCGAAATTGGATTGGATGACACCAAAGTCCAAAGTTTCTACGCGAGAAATTCCTAATTTATACCTGATATAAATATAGCGGACGATATTTTTATGATTTCATTTATATACCTGAAACCATAATGACCATACCTAATTTACGTTTTTATGAATTTTTATATTTTCTGTATTTTAATATTTGATATAACAATATCTATATCTGATACAACAATAATTATATCTGATGTAACAATAGTTATATCTGATATCCCGATATAATTTATATCATGTATGAATAAGAAAAGTCTCGTCTCTAAACTAGTAAGGAAGTAACATAGTTCTACACATGTTATGCAGCTATTTCAGGTGAAGGAGCTCTTCAAAATAGCCCTAACAAAGGAGCACCTCTCAAATGAGCAGAATCTAACAGAGTACTCCACGACTTCAAGCCCTTATCATCATAGCATATACCAACATAATTTTCATAATCACAAGCATCGAGTCAAGTCGATCCTTGAGATCTTATTTAGAACTTATTGGCGTCGAGCTTGGGTAGCTACACTTTGGTTGGTGGTTTGCATTGCCTTATTTGCATGGAAATTTGTTCAATACAAGCATAGAGCTGCGTTCCAAGTGATGGGATATTGTTTAAGCACCGCTAAAGGTGCAGCTGAAACTCTCAAGTTAAACATGGCTCTTATACTGCTCCCAGTTTGTCGCAACTTGGTGACTTGGCTTAGGAGGAGTCCTCGGATTAGCTACATCGTTCCCTTTAATGATAATATCAACTTACATAAGGTAATAATATCTTACATCAACTTCCATCCTTAGTTAGTTGATAGCTCATATTTCTTTATTGATTTTCAAAAAGTATTGGTCATAGGCTTTTTGAATTCATACCTGAAAAAAATTATATCAAGATATTAAAATTTTAGATATATATTGTTATATCAAATATAGAAACACAAAATATAGAAAAAACTCATATCAAGAATATACATTATTATATCAGAAATAGAAATAAAATTACAAAAGTACCCCTTGATATATTAATACTAGGTATAAAGTAGGAAGTTATATATGTTTGATTGAGTAATCTAAAGAAAGAGCGTTGTAATATGGTCAGGGAGTTCCGGGACTAGGGATACAAAAGGTACATTTTCAGGGGATTATTATACAAAGTTCCTAGAGAAAGATTATTTTGATAATTCAATTCTATTCTTTAATCAATATTCGATTATCGATTATGTTACGTTTTTTCTTTAATTAGTTCTAGTTTTATGTATATTTCAGGTATGTTAATATATATATATATATATATATATATATATATTGAATCCCAGGACATATATTTAATCTTGTTTCCAATTGTAGTTTGAATACCCTTGTCATTCTAATTGGAGCAAAGGGATTTCCACAACAAGTTTGTGCAATATTTTCTAATGAGTATAGATAAATGTCAAAGAGTTGGGCAATTAATATGAGGCCATATAAAACCCTATAAAATCTCACTCTATTATGTTGAGTTAACACTTTTTTTTAGTCTAGCTAAGAAATGTTATGAATGCATAGAGATTATTAATTAGGGTAGAGATAAAAGCTAGTATATAAATATGTACTTACAATTGAGCATTATGTTTAAGTGTAGCTTATTGCAGGAGGCATAGTAATAGGTGTAATCCTACATGGAGGCACTCACCTTGCCTGTGACTTACCAAGAATAACAAATTGTAACCCACTAGTTTTTCAAAGAACATTCGGGAGCAAATTTGGGAACCAGCAACCTTCATATTTTCAAGTTTTATGCACAACTGAGGTTGCAACTGGTATTGTTATGGTCATTTTGATGGCCATAGCCTTTTCCCTAGCAACAAGGATGCCTCGCCGCCAGTCACCGTCGTTGCCTCAGCCAATTCGCCAAGTGACGGGGTACAACACATTTTGGTATTCCCATCATCTTCTCATCGTCGTCTACATTTTGCTCATTGTTCACTCTATGTACCTCTTCCTTGTTACAAGCTTTGCCGAGAAAACGGTATGCCTCCTTGAGCTATTTCCTCTCATTTCATGCATGCATACAATTTCACAAAATCAATACGCTAGAAAACGGTAATTAATTCAATTTATAGTCAGAAATATAATTAGTAGGGGTGAAAGGAATTGAATTTTTTTTAGTTCAGTTATGATTGGATTGAAATTTTAAACAAATTTTGATTTCGAATTGGATCGATTTGAGTATGTTCGGATCCAAGTAAACCGAACAAAATCGAATTTATATATTAGGCTGCAATATATTAAGCTCATTTAGTATATTAAACCTAACCTATTAATCAAAACACTAGCTATAATTTTATATTTTGATTTAGATCCAAACTAGCTAAAAATATAAACTCGAACTTTTTATATTTATTTCTTATGTGTTTAATACATGGAGTCTTCCTCATATTAGCTACACAACCACTTTGGCCAACGCTTTTTCTACCTTATCTTGATAAAAGTTTGTTCTGGTCCCACAATGAGCCCCTCAACTGCCTAGTAGCCTAGTAAAATTAGAGCTGTCGGAATCAGACCCGACCCGATAAGTTACCCGAAACTGACACGGACCCAACCTGATTATGACCCGAAAAAGTGAGACCCGAAAATCGACCCAACCCGACCTGAAGTTAACCCGAAACCGATTTGACCCAATATTCAAAAACCCAAACCCAATCCATGTCTGACCCGTTACAGACCCGACCCGTTATGGACCCGACCCGTTACGGACCCGACCTGAAAAGAACCCGAAACCGATTGAAACCAACACATGACCGATTAACCCGATTCATAACAATTCGTTACCCGAATTCACTAGATGTGGTAATAATCTGAATATACATGAATATGACCTAATTTTCACAGACCTATTTTTTACCTAATATCTAATAACTTTGAAACCAAACTTGTCATTGTCGATTCAAACTAAATATATTACAAATTCTTATTTATATATAAACTTAACGTCGTATGTTATAGACTAATTTGATAGGATAATACACATTTAATAATCATTACCTCATAAATATTTTATTTTTAAATGACTTATCGACATCATCATTGTCTAATTTATGAATTAACCATCATCATTGTCCGATTTTATCAAAACCAACCTTGACCCGAAATAACCCGTTATAACCTGTTCAGGAATCGATATGATTTTACCAGAACTGACCTTGACCCGAACCCGAAATAACCCGTTCAGGAACCGACCCGATTGTACTCGAACCGACCTTGACTCGAACCGAATACAACCCGAACCAACATTGACCCGAACCGACCAAGCAAATATCCGATTTAACCCGACCCGATAATGACCCGATCCGAACCCGAACCGACCCGGTAGGCAAAATTGACCCGATAAAAACCGACCCGCGATGGGTCAACCTAGAACCGACTCGTTGACCTGATTTGACACCCCTAAGTAAAATTGTTCCAAATCTTTATGAACAAATAATTAAAAGTGATGATTTTAGTACGGATCTAGATAATGGATCAACTTGCATTTTATAGGTCTTCTGAAATCATAAAGAGATTTATAGTAACCCCCTTCACGTATTGATTTCTACATTAAACTTGTTAATGACTAGATTAGACATGGATGTACCTGGCCATTCCAGTTTTACTATATTCTGGTGAGCGAATCTATCGAAGCATTAGGTCAGAGATTCATGAAGTTGATGTTCTTCAGGTAACATTTTTAACAGCTCCAGAAGAAGCAACCTTCATAAACAAATTAACTTTTGATGAAATTCAATTCATCGGAGTTTATGTTATAATACTGATGACTAAGTATATTATTAATGTATGCAGGCTACAATGTACCCAGGAAAAGTTCTTAATTTGAAATTTTCTAAACCAGCAACATTCAAATACGACAGTGGCATGTATATATTTATCAAGTGTCCTCAAATTTCGCCTTTTGAATGGTAAGTAAAAAAGAGAAAGTAAAATCATTCGAAACGACAAATATTCATATACATATTTATACTCCTTTTGTTTTAAATTATTTTTAAGACATCGATCTATCGATCACTTTAAAGTTGAATTTCAATTTGACATTCAATTCTTTCGAAATAGTTTGAAAATATGTTTTCTTAAATATTTTAAATCAGAAATTTCTAATTTATATCTGATAAAAATATGTAAAAGGGTATTTTTTATAAATTTATTTTTATATCTAATATCATAATGTCTATATCTGATATGAGTTTTCATGTATTTTTATATTTTTTATATTTCTATATCTGATATAACAATACATATACATGTAATTGTAATATTATTATATAATTTATATTAGATATGAATTAAAAAAACCTCTATTTTAAACAAAGTAGTTTTTTTTAGTATATATAGTACGATGGAAGAAGTATACCCTGGTTTCCAAATTTTTTAACCTCGTATGTCTTTTTTCAGGCACCCATTTTCGCTAACCTCTGGACCAAATGATAACCATCTAAGTATTTACGTGAGAACCCTTGGAGATTGGAGTTACCAAATTCATAACCTTTTCCACGAAGTAAGCATGTAAATTATTTAAATTTATCGTATGATCCAAACTTTGTTATTGAATATTGATCAGTTTGCCATTTCTAAGCAGGCAATGGTCTCGAAACCGCCACATTACCCTAAAGTATCCATCGATGGTCCCTATGGAGCAGCTTCTCAAGATCATGTTAAGTATGAAGTGGTTATACTCATTGGCCTTGGCATAGGAGCAACGCCTTTCATTAGCATTCTGAAAGACATAGGAGACAAGCTCCAAAAACCACCTTTCGATCATGTAATGAATATCAGTTACTTGCATGCCCGAAAGATTTAAGTAATTTTAAACCTTCACAATATTAATATATACTACCTCCATCCGAATTTAGATGCATGTCACGTTAATTACTTGTTCAAATTACACTATCGACCTGAAAGTTGATTACGGATATAGGGAGTATTATTGAATCACCACAAGAAGTAAACCATTGAATCACCTATAACATAAAGAGAAATTAATTATTTTATACCTGATATAAATATATCAAGAGACATGTTCGTAGTTTTATTTCTATATATGAGATCATAATATCTATATCTGATATAGATTTTTATAAATTTTAATATCTTCTATATATCTATATTTGATATAACAATGTTTATATTTGATATAATAATAACTCGTTATATCTGAAATAACAATAATATCTATATATAATATCTCAATATTCTGATATAATTAATATCAAATATGTGCATTCAAGAATAACGTGTTTTTGATGGACGTACAGGTGAATGATGAAGAAAGTGATATCCCAAACGGTCCATTGAAGGTTTATCTTTATTGGGTAACTAGGGAACATGGTTCTCTAGGCTGGTTCAAAGATGTTATGACGGAAATTTCTCAAGCAAACAAAAAACAGGTGACCTATGAATTTTTAATTTGCATTTGTAATAACTCAATGGCAATGATAATTATTTAGGTGATCCTATATAGTGTGAATAACACCTGTAATATAATATAACTTTATGTATTTTAACAGAAAGTGATAGAGATACACAACTTCCTTACTAGCGTATATCAAAGTGGGGATGCAAGATCAATCTTGCTAAGTATTATTCAAGCCTTGTATTTCTCGAAGAATGGCCTCGACATTTTCTCTCAAACTCAGGTAAAAGTCATCATGGAGTTCCATTCACTTGGGAAAGGGTAATTTATATAATTAAACCACAACAAAATTTTGTTTTTTTTTCATGCCATTATAAACATATTAAGAGATGCAGCTCCCAATTAGTTAATTGAAGAGAAATTTCTAATTTATAATTGATATAAATATATTAAGAGATATTTTCGTAATTTTATTTCTATACCTAAGATCATAATATATGTATTTTTATGTATTTTGTATTTTTATAACTGATATAACAATACTACCTATATTTAAACAATGTGTATATTTGATATTATAATATTTATATCTAATATCTCAATATTTAAATATAATTTATATCAAGTATGAATTAGGAAATACTCGTTAATTAAAAAGCTCTTCCTTTTTTTTGGGCAGGCAAGAACACATTTTTCTAGGCCAAATTGGTTCAAAGTATTCTCAAATTTGGCTCGTAGACATGCAGGTTCACACATTGGTAAGTTTCATACTTTCATTTCATAAAAATTACAAATTTTCAAGTCTTGGTAAATGAGAATCCATAATCCTCCGTTTATATATCATGTATACGAGATATATCGTACAATTGGTAAACATAAAATCTTGTATACATACATAATACAATAAAATTATTGTATCTCAACAAAAATTACCCCTCAAAGTTGATAAATATTGTGATATGTTGTGTTGAAGGGTAACTTTTATTGGGATATAATAACCTTATTGTATTTCGTATACATACAAGATCTTATTTTATCGGTAAATATAAACACTGTGGTTTAATACTTGGAATGTCGCATAAAATTTTAAATAATATAATGATCTTTTCAAAAGTTGTGGCATTCTCCCATGATATAATGAACTGTTTTCGTAATATAAAAGTATCAAAGCTAACTGCCCAAGGAATGCCTATTGCAGGGGTATTCTATTGTGGACCGTTAAAGCTAGCGCGGGAGCTGGAGGGTTTATGTACCAAATTTTCTACGAAAACCACCACCAGATTTGTCTTTCACAAAGAGAACTACTAGAATTTTTTATTTTTTTCAATTTTTTTGAAGCTAGCTAGATTTCTAGTGAGTTGTAGGCTACTTGGGTTTTGTTGGATCCTACCAAATATATAAGTGGATGGTAGAGAGAATCAACAATCTATGTAAGATGCACCCAAATGTTTCATTATACCACAAAATTGAACCAATTCGTTAGGACTTATGTATATGTAAATATTTATAGGCAACATGTATTATTCATGCTTTACATACAAAATAATGCACATTGATATATTGAAAACCATATTTGCTCGCTTTTTTTTAAAAATTTAGGGATCTGATGAGTTGAAATACGAAATTTTAACATAATTATGAAAATGACAATTTTTTTTAACTTACAAAAAATGTGTAGATATAAAAATTATGGATAGAGATTATTTTATTTTATAACTTTTTTATAATTTTTTATGTAGAAACATGTATAAAATAATATGATGAGAAGTGATTTTTGTAAGAAAATAATTAAATAAATAAGTAGGAGTTTTCAAAATCCTCAATTTAGGATTTTAAGACTTTACGTAACTTCTTACTTTATGATTAAATATATGGATCGGGTTCGTAGTGGATCTTGTATGGATCTAAAACGGTGCTCTTTCTACCAACACTCGATTTCTTTCCCATCAACTTCCTCAAAATCTCGCTGAAATCGTAGCCACCAGCCTCGATCAGTCCCTCCACCGACGCCGCTGCCTATCTCTCTCCACCGCCTTTATCATTATAACCATATTGTAAGCGTTGTTCTTTTAAAAAAAATTCTGATAAATTTATCGCTTTTTAGGCTGGTTTTTTGGATAAATTCTGGATCTTTTTGAGTTATCATTGTTAGGTATTGATTGAATTGGGTTATTTTGAATTTCTTTTTTCTGATTTTATGGCTTGGTCCGTTACAATTCTGACCCGGCCCGGTCCAGTCCGGCCTGTTGAACAGGCCTAGCTGATTCTGAGCAATGATGCAATATATCTCTTAGTACCTGATGTTGTAATGTTTGTTCATATGATATTGTGAACTGATTATTGTTCAATTTGTGGAATTTGTGATGCAAATGTACGTTTGTTATGAGATGAGATCAGATCATGGGATTAATTATAACCTACGTTTTGATGTTGGTTTCAATTAATGTTATGTTATGTTGGTCATAAACATCCTCAAACTTCTGTATTAAACGCTAGGTAATAGTGGCTGTAGTTCTGACTTCTGAGTTGATCAAAGTGTAAGGATTTCATACACTGGTCATTATGAATATGGTCATTATGAATATTTAGCTTCAATTTCAAATATGAATACTTTTTTTGGTGAAAAGTGGTTTTGTTGGCTCTGTTCTGCCAATGTTATGATCGACTAATGGGATTTTGGCTAATCGTATCGTTGTAACAGATTACTGATATGGCTACTGCAATGTTTGACTCGGTTATAATGTACCCAACTCACAATCAACAGTGGTGTTCCCAGGTTTCTTGTGGCCGGTTTTTAAATGTGCATAAACCGATTTCAGCTAGCAGAAATTTTCAGTTGAAGCGCTCCACATGGAATAGGTGAGATTGTGTCAAAGATTGATGTATTGATTGGATAAACTTGGTTGGAATTTAACTTGTTTTTAAAATTTTAATTTGTAGTGTTGCCATTGTCCAACAGGTGTGAATATGTTGACCTCCACAATGTGCTTGTGCCTTATGGTGAAGCGTGGGCTTTGCAGAAGGCTATTGTTAAAGAGAAGAAAGCTTTGATTGAGAGGAATGAAGAGTGCCCTGATGCTCTAATCATACTGCAACACCCTCCTGTTTATACTCTCGGTACTGGAAGCTCCAAGGAATTCTTGAAATTTGATTTGAAAGATCCTCCTTATGATGTTATTAGAACTGAACGTGGTGGTGAAGTTACCTACCATGGACCTGGACAGGTATTTTTCCTTGTTTATTAATGTGTCTTTTTTCTTTTAATGTACTTGTATTGTTTCTTGAATTGCTGAATATATGGATTTTATGCTATTTGCTTTGTAGCATTACTAACAACAGCTATGCATTTATTCTTCACTTGTTCTAATTATGTTACCCATACTCCACTTTTGGACTAAAATTAATGTCAATAACTCTGTGAAGATCATATCATAGAGGAAATGATACTATGCTGCATTTTGATTCTGTTGAGTATCCTATAAGTACTAGAAATCATACTATTAGAAGATGCAGAGTTGTGCTTGTATGTGTGATTGCAAGACAAACTTTCATATTGATATTGGAGTTTGACATGATTGATGTATCTAGTACTTTTTTCCTTTGCAATTGATATTTGATTTCATACCATCCCTATCTCCTATACTAACTTGTACATCTTCAACTGTAGCTGGTTATGTACCCTATTGTCAATCTTCGAAATCACAACATGGATCTTCATTGGTACCTAAGGGCTCTTGAGGAGGTGGTGATTCGTGTTCTGTTCTCAACATTTTCCATCGATGCTTCTCGATTCAAGGGATTTACCGGTGTTTGGGTTGGTATGTACATTCTTTTTGCTAATTACTATATCATCCAGGTCATTCATGAATAGGGTAAACCTATCATATTTTATATTTGATGATGTTGGTAAATATTTTTTGTGACTGGATTTTCGATTTTGATATGATAAAATGAAATGGTCATTTTGACTTTAATGATGTGCGATGATTGTTCTTCATTCTAGTATAGTCTGTTGAAACTCCTTTTGACTGAAACTTCTATAAGTATTTCGTCAGCATGATGCTGTCTTACAGTTTGGGTAGGGAATAAAAATATATAGTTACTGTTAAATTAGATGTCTTCATTCTTCATTGTGCATTTGTACCATTTATAGATTCTCTCCAAGGCTTAAGCTGCTCACGACAAATGCAGGAAACCAAAAGGTGGCAGCAATTGGGATAAAGGTGTCTCAGTGGATAGCATACCATGGACTAGCTCTGAATGTTTCTATAGACCTGACACCCTTTGAACAGATTGTACCTTGTGGAATACAAGACCGTAGAGTTGGAAGCATCAAGCAACTACTTAGAGAATTCCAAGCATCCCACCATGATTTAAGCATGGATCAACCTGTTACTGATGATTCCCTACTCATTGACATGGCCCATAAATCACTAATTCAGGAATTTTCTGAAGTGTTTCAACTTAAACTTGAGCAAGTATCCCAGCCAGCTTCATATCTTCAGATAGAGGATCCTTTGAGTTACACGTGAAGATGCAATGGTTTCCATGCAAGTATTGGTCCATTAGATGATCTGAAGGATTGTCCCTCTATGACCTCGAGAGTCACCGTTGGAACAGGAGCTGAAGCAATTGTAGCAGCTCCAGCACCTTTTGATTTTGCACCCTCTAACATAAGTACATATCATAGCAGATCATTCTCCTAATGTTTTTTCATTCACGATTTTTATGTAGCATGGTGTATTTAGCTGTTCTTTTTCATGTAGCAAGACACGGCATTCAGCATGAGCAAAGTTTTGGGAGTGTTGGGATAAGGCTGATGTTTATACAAGCAAGTCTTTACCCAATTGCCTGTCTTCTAGCAGCTGTACTGGCTGCTCTATATAGGTCATAGTATCATTTGAACGATTATATGGTGCCATTACCACCATTTTAGTGCTGTAATTAAGAGAGATTTTCAACAAAATTAATCGTATTGTAATCCTCTATGCAAGTTGTAGTACTAGTGATAATAAAACGTCAACTTGAGTCTTTAGAAAATTGTTTGAGAAAATGTATACCTTTTATCGAGAACTACATTAAGTTTAGAGTGAAGTCTTTAGCATGTTATTGCATGCTCTGCAATAGCAAGTTCTGTCAACCTTCCATTTACTTTTAGTTTTTGTAATGAAGAGGTTCAAGTGCTGCGTTTGATCTTCCAACTTGACTATTGGTGGTGTCACCAATTGCCAATATGCATACAAGTGATACATGAAATACTTATTTAAAATAATTAAATTGAATCTTTTGTGCCATGCCTAAATACCTAAGGCAGCCTACCCATGAATACAACAAGCAAAATATGCAAGTACATGGAACAACACATGCCAAGACACTATCCACCACAGACATATGGATCAATATGGACTATCCGGCTTATAGAGTCGCCTCATATTGTCATATTGAACATGCTTCAGGGAAATTGGCAGCACATGACAAAGGGCTTACCAAATTAAAAGGGAAAAAAAATCTCCTAGCTTCATTGGTCACCAAAATTAGAAGGGAAAAAAATATCCTGCAAACTAGAATAGCATAAACTCGTCTTCAATAACAAGCATAGTCAATGGAAGACAATTCAATCTCAAAATTTGGTGAATTCCTCATCTCATAAACTAGAGATTAACTGTTTCTTTCAAACTATCCCCAACTACAGACAATAACCTAATCTAGCTTGTAAAACAAGGCATGCATACAAGTTCACAGCAAACTTAAATTGAAACATATTCACTTGCAGAAAAAACCAACAAAAATGTGCCCTCAGATTGTGATAAAAACAAGTCTGATACAGTATATTTGTTCAAGAATGAAAGGAAAATTACAACGCCAGCACTTCAGCAATATGTGCCAGCGCAAGAGCATTGGTCATTTTGACAAACCCTTAGCCACCATATAACAATTTTCCAAAATCCAAAAAAATTAACTCGGAAGGAAAGGTTGTCTGACGTTCCCCAAAAAAAATTGTCAGGGATATTATTATATAGATACGCAGGACTCCCTTCCAAGGGTAGCAAAAGGCTGTATCAAAGTTTACACTAAAAACTTATTTCGTCAATGTCAAAGTAAAGCATAGACCATTGGTTCTCATCTACCCCTCCAAAGCAGATGCTCCAGAAATAATTTCAATAAGTTCGGTGGTGATAGAAGCTTGACGAGTCCTGTGACAAAATCACAACCGAAGGATCAACCACATGTAATAATGAAATGGTCAAAAGAATATACAAGTACTTTTAGTTCTTGGATTAAGAGGTCCATTCAAATTTGCAACAAAACTAAATAAATATTGCTTTTGCTCAAGACTGTTACAGCACTCAAAAGTTTTACAAAATGAGAGAAATTGAACCTGTTATAAGTAAGTGTGAGACGATCAAGCACTTCTCCAGCATTTCTGCTTGAGCTGTCCATGGCAGACATCCTAGCACCTTGTTCACTGCAGGCATTCTCCAAGACAGCATTGTACAACACCTGAGAAAAATTAAGAGTGAGAGCAACACTCGACAAGATACCAAGCATATCTCAAAGCAGGGTCCTCACAAAATCAGGGGGTGATCTTTAATCACAACCAAGAAAAAGCTTATAGGTATCATACATAATCTTTTCCTGAACATCATAGCAATAGCAGACATACATAAACTTCTTCCTCTCGAAATTATAGGACCAAATTCAATAAATAAAATACTACATATCCTGTGTCAAAGTCAAAATTCCAATGACCAAGATATGGAGGATAGTTCCATCTAAGAGAATACTCACACAAGAAAATTGAAACTCTGCAAGATTCTGAAGTATCTCTGATTTTGTCTCTCCACCTTCAATTTCATAATTGTCAAGTTCACCTAGCGTTCCACCAGCCTCAGACTCTCTCTCAACAATCTTTACAGGAAAACAGCTTCAATTCAGTTACCAACATATTAATAAAGAATTTTAAAAAAAAGCAATTCTTCCTCCAGCTGAAAATATTACCTCTGGGGACAATATAGTTGCCACAGTTGGCACAAATGACACAACAGAGCCAAACTTGTTAAATACAATTCTTAAGGCATCAAACTGCACATTCTTCAAGATATCATCAGCAAGTGCAGCCACCTATAGAAGAAAGTTCAATGATCATTCAATAATTGACAATGAGAAATAAGTTAGAATGCAGTTTATCAAGTTCAGAAAATATAAAAGACTCAGTGTTTATTTGGATGGGAATTTATATTTCATAAAAGTCACTTCCCTTCTAAAGTCCTAGGAAATTATCATGATATGTTTGGTTGTCACTATAGGAATTTCCAACTCCCATGAAATACATGAATTCTACAGACCAAGCAGGAATAAGGTTATTTAATTCCAATGTTTTGTGGAAAGTCCTGGCAATTTCTACTTCCTCCATTTCTTCTTTTTAGTGCTAACCGAGTAACAGCACAACTATCCAAGATTGCATTTCCCATGAATTTCTACTTCCTCCATTTCTTCTTTTTTAATGCTAACCACACAACCATCCAAGATTGTATTTCCCATGAATTCCTCTATTGTTAGTCAACCAAAAGAGCACTTAAGTTCACAACATTTCCCACATCATAAACAATTCAAATGTATGCATCACAAAAGCTCTCAGTATACTAAATACAGACAAATCAACAGAAAGCCATCATTAGTCAAAACCCAACACATTAAATCTTAGCACCACTAGCTGAAGGGCATGTATTTTAGGTCAAGTTAACAAGAGTCATGACTAATGAAAAGTACCTGAATGAGGACAAAAATAAAATGTGGAAGCTAGGACTCTGAACAAATACTTAACCACATTTAAGATATCGTTCCATTGTCTAAATAGTAAAAGCCAGGATGTTTAAACAGGGTAAAAGGACATGATTCAAGAAGTGCTTCAAGATAAGATTGTATGAATGATATAGTTTAATGACTATCCGAAGCTTGTATCTCCCAACTAACAAAATGACATACACTATAAAGGAAAAATCCGTTTATCATACAAAAAATTGTAAGTTACACATGCAAGATTAAAACCCATTAAAATAAAATTATTTTAAATGCTTGGATTGCATACCGCTTACATATATGATTTAGCCCCAGGTCCATCTCATATCCCATCTAATGATCACAGATGCTGGTATATGCGAACAAGCAAATTATTTGCAGTTATTCTAAGAAGTAGTAGAAAAGGAGATCTAAGATAACCTGAGTGAAATTCAGAGGGATCTTTTGCAGCTCGGTCAAGCAGAGCTCAATGTCCTTCCTAGAATCACGAACTAGCTGCACTTTGGCCTTCTCTCCCAAGATAACATACTTTGTTTCAGAATCAGGACCTGCAGATGCATAAAGCCAACTTTATTAAGTGGTGACCAGTACAACTAATCAAAGTTAACAAGTCAATGGAAACAAAATACAATAATGTAGGCGTCCTAGGGTAATGATAATATTACCATCATTCAGCTTGCGAATAGCTCTGCTTACTTTGACTGAGGTAGTATTGATACCACCACAGAGACCTTTGTCAGAAGAGATAGCAATAACAACATTTTTGTTCACAGCAACACCTATAAGAGTAATAAAGAAATCAATCACAAACTTCCTACAAATTGAAAAGGAAACTGATCATCAGACAATAAGAAAGTGTAAAAATTAGTTCCTCATCCCACCTTAAAGTATACATTTCTACAAAAGGATAAGCCTATTTTCATAATCTAATCTCACTTCTAGTTTTTTAACTTGTGGGCACCACCAAACCAAACACTAAATTTTGCCTACTTTTCAATCTATGTAATCTCCATGTCATTTACCAATGAACACCAAATATAGAAAGAGGGAAGATCTCTCAATAAAAAAATCTCCATGTCACTCAAATGTCTTGGACCTAGAACATAGTACACTCATAAACTTAAAGCCAATCATGGAAGATAATATAGACAATCCTCAACTAAAAAAGGCCAAGGACAAAAACTCAAATAGCATACACCCCCTACTCAAAAGCAACAAACATAGGTAAAAAAGCTAAAATCAAGCCAACTAAAAAATAAGGCAATATTCAGACAAACACACCAATAATCTTCATAAACGACCCTAAAAGGCTCGCAAGATAACCAGCAGATCAGCTAATTCTTTACATCAAACACTTTGGAAACATCAAAGAATATGTAAAAAATTGATCCAGACATCTAGGAAACTTTCTTGTTCAAATGTGTATACAACAAAGATGAACAATGATAACGCAAAGAACTGGTGTACATTATAAAATGAGACTTTAAGGTACAACAATATCCATGAATGGGCAGCTGCTTTTTGTTTCAGTTCAAAACCACTGGATATGTTAACCTCCTGTAAGGTGGAGCCTAAAGTAGTATCTGAGAAATTTAAACCATCAATACATAAATGCAAATAATATTTCATACTTGGAGTGTCCCCAAGAAGTGCTGTGAAAGGCTGCCATAAGCCACGGGAATTTTCAGTTTTAGTTTGGACTTGTCTTAGCTTCGAAGCAGCAACCATCTTCATAGCCTTTGTGATTTTCTGGATGTTCTTAATACTCTTCATACGGTTTCTAACTGCATTTATCACCATAAAACAAGTAATGATACCATTTGTCCAACACAATTACTCGAATGGCAACAATGTTACAATCTCATAACCATATCAATCATATGCCCACATAATACTCACCGATTTGAGTTGAAATGCATCTAACTCCCAAAGAAGTCTGTTCCCTGTAAAAAGATGATACCAGAGTTAAACAAACAATAGACACAAATAAAGTCAAGTTCAATACACCATCACTTCTCAACCCCAAAAAACTAACTGCTTCCAAAATTGGAACCCAGCATCCCGCTACCAAAAGCAAATAGTAGTATTCAATGATGAACTCAATAACCAACTATCAACCACTTACAAGTACAAACATAGCAGAGGTTACCAAATGATGATCCTTCATACAAGTAATATCAACCCCACCCCCACAAAAAAAAAAGGTTACGAGTTTGCCACTAAAAATGCGTTCAAATAAAGATCCATACTACCCTAATAGTGTAATACTCATCACATTATGCGATCAATGCAATACCTCCTCTCCAAAATAAAATGTCCAACAAACAAGTAAGAAAAAAGCACGAACTTTGTCATTTTCTACAAGGGCCATAACTATATATCCATTTGACATCCAAACCCGGCTTTATGCAATATGATCTGATGATCCTAACTTATCTAATCATCAACAAAAACGCAATCATTATCAACTACTAGCATTTCCATCTTACCGACCACACCAAATGCGAAATCCCACCAATATTGACAACATGATCAAACATATCATATACTGACGAAAACCTAAAATTTACGCCAAAAGAGAGAAATGACGCTATTTTTAGGTCAAATATCTACAACCTAACCTTAATTGCGAGTATTTAAACAATTAAAAATTTTTTTAAAAAAAATCGAAAAATGATAACTGAATTTGACGACAATCCACTTCCCAATATCAACAGAATCACGAATCAAATAAAATTGAGAAAACGAAGATGAAATCAAAACCCTAATTCAAAAAAATTAAATCGAATCGACAACAACAAGTACACAAAAGAAAGAGAGATTAGGAGAAGAGATCGTACTCAGAAGCGAGGAGGGAGGAGCGGATGACATTGATTGGGTTAGGTGATACGATAGAGGTGAGACGCCTGCTCTCGCGTCGCAGTACTGACATGGCCATTGTGGGTTCAGTGTAAGAGAAGATTGCGGGGATGTAATTTGGGGGTGATTGAAACCCTAGCTTTGTTCTTTATTAGAGACGGGAAGAAGTGGATGAAGGAGAAGAAGAGGAGGACTAACTCGAGTACGCGAGATGGAGGATCCAAATTAGGGATTTTGGGTGGGGCTGACTACCTTTCTCCGACTTCACAACGCTGTCGTACTACTCAACGTTTTCATTCAATGTTGTTTTAATTTATTAATTTTTTTAACACGTACGAGACTATTGATTTTTAAATTTATTTTTACTAATTTTTACTTGTTAAAATTGATTCTAATGATTCATTATTTTTTTAAGGTGAACTAAACAAGGCTTAAGGCCTCCTCAGCTTAAATAAGTTTTAGTAAAAATAAATATTATATTAAATATAAGTTGAGGAAAACATAGCATAAATCAAATAAATTTTATCGAGCAATAAAGCTTCTATAATTAAAAACAACTAAATCACAATTACTAGCAAGCAATAAAACTTCAACCATTTGGGTTAGATTCTTCACAATATCATAAAACTTAGTTTACAATGACTTATTAAATATGACAAACTCAAATTGTATCTAAAAAGGGTAGTGAATAACCATGCTCAAACTCCATTCAATATAAATTGACCAATTTGTCTTTGCCATACTCAAATCATATCAGCTCGATAATGAACACATCTAAAAAGAATTGTAATGACGTTATCATAATTTAACTAAATATGATATCTAGATCTCATTGGCACTTTTTTTATGAAGGTATAAGATTGATAAAGAATATTTGACTACATAAGTTCTATATTGCCTCATTTTTTCCTTCAAGGTTGTGCACTAGTTTTGTTCGTTACATTTTCAAAAAATGTTTGGACCACATTTGTGAACCCGAACAAAATCACAACATAAAATATCAAAATATAGGAATTTATGGGTGTTTCTAAAATGTTCAAACAACTAAAATCCTTTCCAATTCCATTACAATCTTACACATTGATGACACCATCTTAGATGAAGTTGCATAGCCACAAACTCTAGTACTTTACCCAGCTTATCTCCTCTCTATACCTTGTGAGATGAGTTCATCTGAAAACGAAATTCTTTAATTAACATAACAACATAAGTTGCAAAATTGATGACGAGTGTTTTTTTTTTAAGTTGAGGTTGAACAATAGGTTTCATGTCAAGGATAGATTGTACAAAATTTCACCATCCTTAAGCTAAGGGTGGGTGGGCAACTAGTTTGTCAAAATTCAGCCATTACGAAATAATTTCATACATGTAAATAATGTGTACAACAAACTTAAGAGAACTATTACTGTGATTTATTTTTATTTTTTTCTTTTTGAAAATAATAAAATGGTTATAAGTTCATGAATTACATACTCCCAATTTGCAGTTGGTCATTGGTTTATCGTATATTTTACGAGCTAACCCATCTTCGAAATGCATGTCAGTTGACTAGAGTAAGTCATGCCTTTGAACATTATCATTGATTCTCAAGCCTTTCTAAAACAAAGATATTGATAAAGTGCAAGTACTTCTCACATGAGCAATTAAGAGAGATGATTAGTAGAACATGCTAATATTAGAATTAGATAAATGATCATTAATTTGCATTTGTATCACAAATACGACGACGACAGCTAAATGATATAAATTTAATTAGTGCTTTTTTTTGAAACATAAAGTTACTTAGTACTTAATTCACTTGAGTTTCCAAATTAGATTCTTAATATAAATATATATATATATATATATATATATATATATCAATTTAATGGTTGGCAAGTCATTATTTACGTAACGCGATGGTAAAAAGAATGATACTTGACATGATTATAAAATTTTGCAACGGATTCTAGAAATAGTATCTAGTAATCTAGTATGGCACACGAAATGAAAAGAAAAGGCATAAGGCAAATCGGCGACGAATAGTGACAGCGCGCCCATGCTACCGCCCCTTCCCTCTGTCTGACACTTACAACTTACAAGTACAACCCTAACTTCAGCATTCACTCCATTTTCAGACAAGAGAGACCTACCTCACTGTAGCTTCAATGGCGGACAATGAAGGAGGAAGCCGCCTCTCCGCCGCCACTTCACTGGCGGCGACGGCAGTCGTTTCATCATCTCCATCGCCGTTACCGTCGTCGAGTTCATCTCTTCAGAATCAAGCTCAGTTGCCGCATTCTTTCAACACTTTCTTCGGTTTGCTTTCTACTTTCTCTCCTCAGACTATCGTTTTCTGGCGATGTTTTGTTGTCGTTTGTGCTCAACTGTTGATAGCTTGAATTTCTGATGTGTTGTTGCAAATAATTGCTTGAATTAGATGATGTCGAGCGAAGTTTGACTTTGTAATTTATTCACATTATTGTGCAAAAATGTACTGATTTTTCGGCATTGCTTTTCGCTGGTTTCTGTATTGATTTGTTGACCCTAGCGATTGAAGTGCCTAGCCCTTTTGAATTTGAATGAATGATCATTTTCGTTCCTGTTAGTTGTTTGCTTACTTAAAGACCTCGATTGAAATGTAAAAGTGATGGAGAGTGAATATGAGACTGCGTGAATTGAGATTGTGCGAAATTATGTGCGCTGAAATTGTATTCAGAACAAAGTTTAAGTGGAGGAAGCCTATAGGATGAGATTTGAAATTGTTGTGAAATTAGGATGAGTTGAATGGATGGACAATGGAGGATAATGGTGTTCAGGTCTACAATTTGGACCTTGTTGAAAGTGTCGTGAAAAGAAAGCATATGTAGGATTTAGTCTGTTGGATATGGAATGCGAAAGTAGCTTGCAAGTGCGGTTGATAATTTTGAGATGAAAGACGAATTAAACAATATGCCATGTCAATATCATATTGTGTTTTAAATGCCTCTAATCTCATATGATTATGATGTTATAAAGTAAGGTGTACATTGCTAGTAATTGTAGATTTTGATATGCAGTTATTAGTGAATGATTTTTTGCCTATGGACTTGCTGATGAACTTTTTATGTGTGGAAAGTGTTATTGTGAATATTATCTCTGTTTTTGCTCAAAACCTAATGTTAGAGATAGCATAGGGCTGTCAACTGGTAACTGATGAACAGGCTTGTGTGTTAAGTGGTTGAGGTATCTGATTCTTCAAGAATAGAAACATAGATGGTTTCTTTTTAGTTGTTATATTGAAACTTAGTTCTGTTTCAAAAACTTTACTAGTATCTTGACAGATTTAGCACAGATCAGCCCAAGATTTTCTTATAATTATTGGTAAACTAAGTGAGAAAACAATTTTCATATCATATAAATCTAACGATAATGAGGGCTGAATGGAGACTATGTGAATTGAATTTGTGAGTAAATTACTTTGAGAATGAGTTGGAGGATAGGGTTTCTGGTCAAAGATTTAGAAATATGTGAAAATTATATTGTGAAAGAAAGATATGCATATAATTTGTTTTCTATGGATTTAGAATGCGCAAAAAAACTTGTATAGCTGTAACATGTAAGTATAATTGAAAATTTGAACAGAAAGGTGAACTTATAAATTAAATAAATACAATACCTGTGTTGTCTCTTTGATGCCTCGGAAATCTGTTCTAATGAGAGCATTAGAAGAGATTTGGGTTGTAATATGAAAATAAAGAAGCTTGTCTGATTCAGTATCTGTTGATTTGATATGCAGACATTTAGTTAATTGTGGATTAATTTTCCAGATAGTAGTGGTGGAGCTTGTAAATGGTTTTCTTATGTTTGAAAATATGTTATGAAGATCATTTTCTGTTTTAAGTAAGAGATAGCATTATGCCAATCTTAAGTTACTAGTGTACCACAATTATATGGTTGGTTTTGACTTATGTGTTGAATTACGATCTTGTTTCGAAAACCATGGTATTATCTTGACCCTTTCAGCACATATTTGGCTCAAGGTTTCTGAATTTCTAGGGACAGAATTGTGCATTTAATTTTTGAAAGAATCTGCTCCAAGTATGATTGAAAGCTGTTGATGAATTCGGTGATAGGAAATGATGAGTTCTGCTTTACTTGGCTGTAGTATGGAGAGAATTCTTATGGGGAGCCCTTGCTGGCGGGTTTGGAGAAGGAATGATGCATCCAATTGATACCGTAAAGACAAGAATTCAAAGTCAAGCTATTCTAAGTGGATCTCAGGTATGCAAACATGTTTTCATTTGTGAATATTTTCCCTTCCATTTTGTGTATAGATTAATAGAGCATGGTTAGAATGATGAGTCTATCTTGATATGCTGTTAAATTACTGTATATCTTCTAAACTGTTATTTATAATATTGCTTATTCTGTATCTGTTTACTTGCAGCACCAAAAAACTGTGTTACAAATGATTCGAACTGTATGGGCTGCTGATGGAGTTAGAGGTCTGCTATTTTATATTGTTTTATCGATTAAGTGAACCCCTAGAATACTCATTTCAATTTTTTCTACCTACTGATGACTGTTGTGGTTGGTGTTTGATAAAATGTTGAGTCTTTTATCATGGGATGTTCATGTTATTTCTCATTCTTTAACCATTTTTTTAATGGTGTTTCATAGGCTTTTATAGAGGAGTTGCTCCTGGTGTTACTGGCTCTCTTGCAACTGGAGCAACTTATTTTGGGTTCATTGAGTCGACCAAAAAATATATTGAAGAATCACACCCTAGCCTTGGAGGTCACTGGGCCCACTTTCTTGCAGGTGGCATGGGTATGCCCTGAATTATTTGAATGTTATGATTATTTAATCATTGATATGTAATGTACATCAAGAAAAGTTTCTTACTGGTTCTCAGTAGATTATCATATTACTTACTGGTACAAGGCTATAATAAACTTAATTGACAATTGTGTGTTATTTCCTTGTTATCATTTGTCTATGTTATCTTGAGAGCCTAAAAATAGTGAATATGGGAAATTTAATGCCAAACTAACTTTCAACTGATGGAGTTTAGACTGTTTTTTCTAAATCTCTAATATTATTTCTTAGTTTCCTAATAAATATGAATTTTGGGAATATGTATAGAACTTCTTTGTTGTGATTTTATCTGATTATACTACTAACCATTTATTACAGTAGTTGATAGCTCCTATTTACTCAGTAGATTCAGTTCGGGGAAGATTCAGGGTGTTAGTTTTCATAATGAAGATTTTAATTAAGCTGATGGAGGAGTTATTGCCACTTTTAGGTGGTGCTTTTGATGAGAGGATCAAAAGCTCCT
The DNA here is from genome assembly GCA_026401315.1 of Dysphania ambrosioides. Taxonomy (NCBI): domain Eukaryota; kingdom Viridiplantae; phylum Streptophyta; class Magnoliopsida; order Caryophyllales; family Amaranthaceae; genus Dysphania; species Dysphania ambrosioides. The sequence continues at coordinate 5,385,645 of CM048664.1, read as the reverse complement.
GATTGATTGTTATACCATGTTATAACTTGATTCCAATATCATAGATTGTTTAAACGGGCTTATATGTGCATGTTGGTTATATTTTTTAATATGTGAACAGTTTTCATAAGCATTTTAAAGACATTTTGTACTCGTGATAACCTGGTGGCAATTGTTGCATGATATCTGGCAAAGTTGTACATCTGAATGTGGTCATGAATGCTGCATAAATATTTCTCCTAAATGATTATTGGTAGGAAATGTCAGTGTCACTATATTCTAGTGATTATTAGCTAAAATGAAGTCTTATTATTGCATCTAATTTTCGATTCATTCTGTAAATCTGTTGTAGGGGATACTCTTGGCTCCTTTGTATATGTCCCATGTGAAGTGATAAAACAACGAATGCAGGTTCAGGGCACACGTGATTCTTGGAGTACTGTGATCTCAAAATCTCAGAGTGGTAAGATTCCTGGAGTGCAGATGTATGGATATTATACTGGAATGTTTCATGCTGGACGTTCAATATGGAAGGAACAGGGTCCAAAGGGTCTCTATGCTGGGTATGTTTGCTGTTGGTTTCCTAGATAATTTTTCCAGATCTTGACTGCCATTTAAACTCAAGCAGGGTGAAGCCCATTACTCTTTGCAGATATATGTTTGTTTGATTTGCTTTTGATCAAATGTGCTAATTGGATGGACACTCATTTGTGTTTCATTTTGGGGGCTTTTGGGGTTGGTTCTCTCTTCATTTATGACTCTATTGGGCCCATCCAAAACCCGAAAAAAATCCTGCTAAGACTTGTTCAGTGTGTTGATACAGGGATTGGAGGGTGGGTGGGGGTGGGTTTGGGGGTGGGGTGGGGGTGAAGGGGGGATGTCAATGTGATCACACTGAGAATTCAATGTCTCATCATTTTTGTTTATTTCAACTTTTTGAGTTAATACACCTGTAGATATTTTTTATTTTACTTGAACAGTTTTTAATACTTTTTTCTTTTGGCAGATATTGGTCTACTTTAGCAAGGGATGTGCCTTTTGCTGGTTTGATGGTAGGTAATCTGATGAAAAAAATTTGTGTTTACATCTTAATATCTTAGTCTTTCAAATGCTTCACATATCTGCTGTTGCTTGCATGTGTTATGTACTGCTGCTTTATTCTTTATATTATGCCCCCAAGATAACTGGTATACAAGTCATTTACAGAAAAAGATCTGCCATGTATTGCTTGCTTGAGGATTGGGCATGATTTTATGAAACTTAACTCATTTTTACATTGTGGTAAGCTATGAGAAGGTAACTTTTGCTCCATTTGCAGGTGATGTTCTATGAAGCCCTGAAAGATTTGACAGATCATGGGATGAAGAAGTGGTCACTTGATGCAGACTATCAACTTAATACTACCCTAGAAGGATTGGTGCTCGGTGGAGTAGCTGGAGGTATTGATTCTGATTGTTATCTCTTATTTGTCTGTGAATGGTAGATTATGTGCCATTGAAGTTCAAAAAGTTGAAGTCCAATTACAAACAACTATGAAACTTTGTAGGTTTGAGTGCTTATGTGACAACTCCATTAGATGTTATCAAGACTAGATTGCAAGTCCAAGGTCCAGATTTGAGGTAAAGTGTGGCTCAACTACTAATGCCCAATTTTTGAAATTCTATTTTTTAGTATTTCTCTCCCTTTTTCTAGAATGACGCTTATTTAATACTGAACTGAGTAGAATTTCACTAGTGCAGTAGTGCCACAATGAGGACTCTGGTCTGTACAAGTTCTGAATGTGACCTCCCCTTTTGACACCTTTGGTAATTGTAGTGTAGTAATTATTATTGTCAACCATCATCTAGGAAGTGGAGGGGAATTTGCTTGAGGATAACCGAAATAAGAGTAGAGACAGAAAAATAAGAGTTGAGGATGTGTCATGTGTTGTGATAAAGGTTGGTTCAAACTGCATGACACTTGAGCAATGGGCCATGTTAAAATGACTTCATAGAATCCATATTGGGGCGGGCATCTTCTGCCCAAGTTCCCAACTTTACCATTCACGCTATTTCTGTTTAGTAACTTGTGTAATATGATATGTGCTACCTCTTATGTTTCATGTAGGTACAAAGGCTGGTTTCATGCTATCCACCGGACATGGATGATTGAAGGCGCAAAGGGAGTATTCCGAGGTAGCATCCCAAGGGTCATATGGTATGTTCCTGCTTCTGCTCTGACATTCATGGCAGTAGAATTTCTCAGAGAGAAGTTCAATAGAGTGTCAGAAAACGAGGAAGATGCAAACATTTCAGTAGACAAGAAGGGATCCTTGAACAAGGTCACTTAGGGACACTTACGAAGCTCACATTGTTTCCCATCCATTACTTTTTTTTTTTTTTTTTATTTACAGATGGGATATTGTTGTATAGATTCAGAAATAGTTGAGCATAGGTGCAGTACCTGTTATAAAACTGATTGAGATGAAAGGTATAAACATAATGAATGGCCCAGTTTTGGATTCGTGAAATCAATTTCGACCATCTGACTGCCTACACGCTTTGTCTTTTTAATCCCGAATCGAAGGACTGGTTATGTTGTCTTGAGCCTTTCAGATGCTCTACGGCTCTATTTGACTACTGTGATCAAGTTTGCTGAATCAAGAAAAAATAGAATTTTTCTAAAAAAATTAACAGTATACTCTTCAACGCAAATCAGTCTCGCCTTAGACTAGGTTTCCATACTCAATAAGTTGTATAGTAGTGAAAGTGATTTAACTTGCAAGATGATTGATGAGGCTCATGAAAGCTTTGAAGTCGCCTAAAATTATAAACAGCCCGGGTAGTATTGCCTTAGGGTTCTAGAGACAGACTGCATTCTCTCTACCAAGTACAAACCCAAAAGATAAAACCCTAACTGCTACCTCTCATCTCTTTTATCCTCTATAGATCTTTCCTCACTAGATTTTCCTTCCAAAAGCAATCCTATCGCCCCTCAACCGACTCTTCCATTAGTTCCATCTTTCCCCTCTTTTTTGGGTTTACTAAAAAGCTCAATTTCTAAAATCAGACAAATGAAATTGGAATGCTCAACTTTTTCCTTTGACTTCAATTATTAATGTTTGCATCTTCTAGTGAATTACTCCATCTATCCATCTTTATTTGCCCCATTTTCATAAAGTTACTTTTTTTGACACTCAACCAAAAATGCTAATGATAGCTTTTAGGATTAACTTTATTAATTGAACAAAAAGTCCTAATTTGGTGGGCAAGAGTTGTCATAATTAAACCAAAAGCCATGTGCTGACCAGATTTGAAGGGGAAAATTCAACCCCTTTTTGAATTTCTCACCAAAAAAGGATGGGAAAATTTTATCAAGAGTTTTCCACAAGAATTCAAATCTCTTACCAGCCAAGAAGACCCCATTGTGGGGGCCTTATAAAAGCATTCAAATGTATCACAACAATCTCAATAATCTCACTTTACAAGCATTGAATACAACAACAACAACAAAAATTTATACAATATTCCAACTTTACAAGATTCCCGTCATTCTCTCATAGCATAATCATCACCGAGAAATGCTTGAGGTGTCTTTTGGGATTCTTTTTCCATCCGACAGTGGCCAGCTATCAACAAATATAGAGGGTCAGCTGGAACAATATGGACAAGAGTTTTCCCTTGGAGTTTTCAATCAAGACAATGGTAATGACAAATCTCCATAAGGAATACATACACAGACAACATTGACTCAATTACTACAGAGGTCCACAAACCAAGTAGGACAGACAACAGAGTCAAGTGAAGACCAAGAACAGACAACAAAGCCAAGTGAAGCACAAGGATTGACAACAAAACTAAGTCAAGTACAAGAACTTACAATAGAGCCAAGTCAAGCACAAGAACAGACAACAAAACCAAGTCAACTAGCAAACACAGACTCACAGGGAGTCAATCAGCCAACAACAAGGATAGATATGACTAAGGAACACAAATTCCAATGCATTACCAATCTACTAGCAAAGAGTAGAAATGGAAAATTTTCCACGGGTTACATATCACAAGTAGCCAATACATTCAAATGCAGCAGATGGACCATCCAGAGGCTATGGAGAGAAGTCAAAATGAATGTGAGACAACAACAAAGCTTGAGAATCACCAAAAATTTGAGTGGAAAAGTTGGCAGAAAGGGTATAACCTTGTCTGTTGATCAACTAGAGTATATTCCATTGAAAAATAGAACAAATATACATTCTTTGGCAAAGACACTCAACTTAAACAAGAGCACAATCCATAATTTCATCAAGAAAGGATGATTAGAAGACATTCCAATGCAATGAAGCCAAGTCTCACAATAAAGAACAAGTTACATAGATTAAATTGGTGTATGTTACATCTCATTAATGTCAATACTTTTCCAATGTTTGATAACATGTTCAATTATGTTCATGTTCATAAAAAATGGTTTTTTATGTCAAAAATAAGCCAAACATATTACTTATCTCCATCTGAATTAGAGCCATATAGACATACAAAGTCTAAGAGATTCATCACCAAAGTCATGTTTCTCACAACAATTGCAAGGCCTGGGTTTTCAGAGGATAGGATGTATATTTTTGATGGAAAAATTGATTGTTGGCCTTTTACTCAAGAAATGCCAACTCAGAGAACAAGTGTATACTAGGAGGAAGGAACATTGGAAGTGAAGCCAATTAAAAACATCACAAAAGAAGTAATGGTAGAAGTAATGAAGCAGCATGGAGGCAAAAACTATTAAATACCACATGTAGGGAAGCAAAGACTAGAGAGAGGGGGGGAGCTCCCAATTTCAGTTTAAGTACCAACACCATTGATAGAGGAGTGTTTAACATTAGCCATTTGTCAATATTTGAGCATCAATGGACTGAACACAGTGATTGAGAATGATACAAATGAAGTAGGCACTAGTGAAGCACAAGAAGTAGAGTATACTATGGTAAATCTCAACATAAACTTGTAATTCATGCATGAATCTGTTGTATGTAATTGCTAAACAATAATCATGTCAAATTTTCAAATGATTTTAGAATTTAGAAACTTTTTGGAAACCATTTGAATTTTTGACTCTTTTGTAATGTGTTAAACCACAATGAGCAATGAATGGCATGATTTGGAATCTGATATCTTCTCAGGTGACTGCTTTTCCTCACATATAACAACAACATGTTCAGTTGGACATATACGCAAACAAAACTATACATGCAATGTACTATTGGTGGCATATGGCATCAATAACAAGACCATTAAACACACATGACTTTACTCTTAAACAACTCATTCATCATTGAGACTAGATCTCTCAAGTTAAAATCTTATTTCACATGTTCATAGTATGTAATCCTATGTCATTGTCACCCAATATGCCTCATCAAGCAGGCATGCAATAATAGAAATGACCTATTGTCCAACTAATCATTATAAATGGTAATAAAGTAACACTCCTTCATCACAAAGGATATAACACATACCCCAAAACCATATGCACAACATAAATCCAATCTCAACATGCACATGCACCCTAAAAAATAAATCCACAAACAATAGAGCAATAATTAGCAATGACAGTGGCTTAAATCACCAAAAACAGAGTCATTAATGGACAAATACAAAGAAGACATGAATCAGGCATGAATAAACAGAACCAGAGGAAAAACAGACCCCAAACATGATCAGTAGGTTGACAAACACCACAAAACAGACCCAAAACCTGAACAACACAAACCCTAAAACCACCAAAAAAAGACCAAAAAACAGACCCAAATACAGAATAACACTGGATCCCAAAATAGCACACCAGACACCATACCCCAAAACTAGGACAACACCATATCCCAAATTCCCCCAACCGCCCACCACCACCCTAAATATCAAAACAAAATACACCAAACCCGAAAACTAGTAACAAAACAAGACAATACCTCCACAAAACAAACCCAAAACAATAAAAGGACACCAGCAGAGCCATAATTCCCCCAACAGCCTGAATATCATAAAAAATACACCAAAACCCACATAAACAGCACAACACATCATAAAACCAACCCAAAAACCACCAAAATGACACCACTAGACCAACAAAAGACTAAATTTGATAAAAAAAATACATAAAACCCACAAATGCAGCACAAAACCAACACAACATCATTACAAAACCAACCCAAAACCACCAAAATGACACCATCAGACTTGGAATTCCCCCAACAAACCAACAACAGACTTATTTTCATAAAAAAAAAACCCACAAAAGCAGCACAAAACCAACACAACCCATCATAAAACCAACCCAAAACCACCAAAATGACATCACCAGACCTGGAATTCCCCCAACAAACCAACAACTGACTAAATTTCATAAAAAATTACACAAAACCAATACAACACCATCATAAAACCAACCCAAAACCACCAAAATGACACCACCAGACATGGAATTCCCCCAAAGACCAAAATAGACTAAATTTCATAAAAAAAAAATACACAAAACCAACAAAACACCATCATAAAACCAACCCAAAACCACCAAAATGACACCACCAGACCTGAAATTAAACCAACAATCCAACTATAGCCTAAATTCATAAGAAAATACACCAAACCCTAAAAAAAGACACAGCACCATCACAAAACTAGCACAAAACAAACCCAAAACCACCAAAAGGACACTACCCGACTTCAAATCTGAACAAAACCCCACCAACACCCCAATAATTCAACGAATACAATACAGACCCCAAAATAAGGTACAACAGGATGACAAAAATGCATGAACACAACATGAATAGAAGTAAACCAGGCATAAAACAACAAAAACCATATGGACAGGAGTTAAGAACATAAATGGACATTAATAGAGACATAAATCACTAAGGATAGAGGCCTTAATCACCAAAAACCATCTGGATAATAGTCTACAACATAGATCAACATTAAGAGAGGGCGAGAGGCATGAATCAACTAATCTCCAACGAAACAAGAGTCATACATGAACAAAAATTAGATCAAGGAGGCAGAGGCATAAAAGAACAAAATCAAAGCCTTAAATCCACATAAACCATCCGGACAACGATATACGATGAACATGGAGAAAAACAAAGGTATAAATCAAATAATCTCGAACAAAATATTTATCATAGATCAACAGAAATGAAATCAATAAGATAGAGGCATAAATGAAGAAATTAAGAGCCATAAATCAAGTAAAATAGAGGCATAGTTCAACAATAAGAAACAACATATAAATCAACAAAAATAGTGCAAAAATAATAAGCATAAGCCACACAAAAAAGCGAAATTCATAAACAAGGAACAAGATCAAGAGAAACTTCACTCGGGCTTCTTGAAATACAATGGGAGGAGCATTTTTAGCATGTCGTGACTGGGTCCATGGATGTAACCCGGTGGTAGCCACTCGGGTTCCTCATCAACAACACCAACGTTGGTAGCCTCAAGCATCGGTTCTCCTTCATTGGCCTCCGAAGAGTCAAAGTTAAGGCCCATAATGAACTCCACACAACCCCCCCCCCCCCCCCCCCCCATTGCGATCTCCTCTCAACCCTCCTCCTCTGCCTCCTTCTATACTCAAGGGTGGACCAAACCTCCTGAGGAGTCTCTGACACCACCAAATGAAGAGGTGGTTGAAATGGAAGTGGTGTGGTGTGAATTGGTAAGGGTAGAAGGATGGGAGGAGTATGAGGAAGTGGAGGAGGAGGACGAATCGAAGTGGTTGATGGAGTGTTGGGTAAAGGAAGTGGAGGAGGACGAAATGGAGATGGGGGAGTGTCTAGGACAAATTTAGACTATTGGTCACAAGAGTCCATCCAAATTTCATAAATCATGGCTAACCAAAGGCAAACCCAGAAGCAAGAATCACTTCCCAAGTGAAGCAAACCCTAAATCAAACCCGAGAAGATAAAGAACACCAAGCAACACCCAAGTAAAACCCAATAGGTACAAACAAAACACACACCAAATTGAAGAGCAAGAGGAGATACAAATTTTGGAGAAGTTTATTATGGAGAAAGATGAGTAATAAAGAGTAGATTTAGGGTTTGGTAATACGAGAGGACCAAAGTCAGTGGAGTATTCGAGAAGAAGGGAGTCAGAGAGATATAGTGATTAGATTAGGATAAGGGAGTGGAGGAAAGTGTTAGTGTAGGATAGAGCTTCCCATAACAAAGTTTAACTAGGATTAATAATAGCCCAATGTATACCACATAAGTAAATGGAGCAAACAAACAAGGACAACCAAAACAAGGAAATGGGGCAAACAAAGATGGACAGAGGGAGTACTTGGATCTACTTTCGTGGTGGCATGGACTTCTCTCCTAATGTCTTTTCGGTGTCAGAGTCTTCAACTTTGTAGGGATTTTCATGGACACCACATCATCGTAAGTTCGTTTCATCGAAATCTTTATTTTTTCACAATTTTTGAAGTTGACGAGGGGCACAATAGAGGTGGGCATGGGTCGTGCCAATCTTGTGTAAGGTAGGGTCGTGTCGTCCATTCCCAAGCCATAGCCCATGGCACAACTTGACCCGCATGCCGATTAGGCGTGGGCCACGCTTAAAAATAATAAAAATGAAATGCTTAGAAGTTTTTTTGTTAGTAAAAACTAGAGTACATAAAGTAAAAATCGGGAAAAAATAATTTCAAGATAATTTAAATTATATTATAAAATATATTATATAAAAAATAAATTTGGAACAATTTTAATTATATATATATAAATTCTAGGCAACTTTAATTGTATTGTAAAAATCTATTATAAGATAATAAATTTGGGACAATGTAAATCATATTATAAGAAAGTACTATAATAAAATAAATTATGGACAATGTAAATTGTATTAAAAATTATATTACAACAAAATAAATCTGAGAAATCAATAATAATTTTAATTAGGCAAAAATTATCTATAATCAATAGTGTAATTAAAGTTCTTCATCATCTTCTTCTTGTTCAAGGTCATCGACTAATTGAATTGATTGAGAACTATTAGACCCTAAACGATCGAAAGCAGATGTGTCATCTTCGTTGTCATTTTGAGCATATGTGTGATCTTGGGAGCAATCTTTAGCATCCAACTAGTCTTTGAAACACACACACACATTTGAAGTGTTTCAGGTTTGAGACTTGTTCTTCTATCATTTAAAACTCTTCTAGACACACTATAAGCTCTTTCGTAGGCAACATAGGAAACTTGGATAACAAAAATATCACGAGCCATTGCGGCTAAAATTGGAAGCTTTGTGCTTTGCCCTTTCCACCAATCGAGGAGGTTGAGGCCATACTTATTTTCATCGTCCATGTCTTTCATGAAGTGGTAGTTCAAATACATCTGCAACTACGAAACATTGCTTTGGGTTCTCCTAGAGGATTCAACACTTGAAAATCTAGACATCTAGTTAGCGGCTTGTGCTAATAAATCTCTAGCCATTTTTTTGCGCTTTTGGATGATTTAGACATAGCAAATTGAGCGAAAGTTTCATATTTAATTTCATACACCCTATATAAATCAAAAAATCGATTAGTCACATTACTTTTATAAGACCCAACATCATCATCAAGGTGCATGCATTGAAAATAAATATCAAGAAATAGAAAAGTTTCATCATACTTTTGCCTCATATCTAATATAGAAGAAAAAATATAGATGATAGGAATATTAATGTAATAGTTACGCCATTTTTCCGCCATTGATGAAATATAAACATCATATTCTTCTCGGAATCGATGTTCCGAGAAAGTTGACAATTAAACATGCATTGTAAAAAAAAGATTGAGAACAAAGATTATAAATAGAAGGAAAACAATGTGTCATGTTATGTAATAATTGTGAAAATTGCATATACTTTTCACAATTTGCCCAATAATCTCTAAGTAAAGATATTTGTGGAAATTTTTCATTTTAAAAAATTGTTATGGCAACCTTGTACTCGATTGCTTTATTCAACACATCATAGGTGGAGTCCCACCTATTTGGATCATCTGCTATGATTTTGACAACTTTTAACTTTTGTTGTCGAAGAAATGTTTTCAACTCTTGAAATCTGATTGAAGAGTTGTTATTAGTAAGAATACCTATGCTCTTGCATATTGGAGAACCAATAAGAGTAGGGGGACTAGATTTTGAACCCGATTGGTGGGGGTTCAAACCCACTTAGGTCTGGTGCTTCGGGAGTAGAAGGGGGTCAATTACCACCACAATTACAAGCTTTAGGGTTCTTAGGTTTAGAAATAGTGGGTTTAAGAGTCTCTCTATCAATTTTAGCAAGAATGGCTTGCAAATGGACCATCTCAGAAGGTAGCAATGGATCTTCCTTAAAACCGAAATAGAGAGGCTTACCAGAAGATTTCCCACCCGTATTGTTATGTGCCATGGTCGAATTCCAGCAAGCTCGTATAAACCCCCAAAATCGAAGAATCCTAAAACCAATCGCAACCCCAAACACGCAACAAATGGGTACCAAAAGGATTGTAGAGACCGATAGAGTATTAATCCGGTGAGAAATTTCAAAAAATTATCGCAAATATAGAGAGATATGGATTTTGAATGGGGGAAACGAGTTCGACGAAGAGATAGTAAGAGACAAAGAAGTTAGAGGGTAGAGTGATACATGGGAATGGGAGGGGGTAGGTTTAGGGTTAGTTACTAGGTTATGTTGTAAATACGTGAATGTGTAAGGATAGTTTAAGGATACCTTTCACCAAAAATAGTCACGTAGCAAATAATTGCAAACGATTGTAAAAGGAAAATATAGCAAGTAAATAAAGACGGAGGGAGTATTTTTTTACCCGAGCACAAAACTAAAAATATAATCACAATTTCAAGAAGTAAGATTATTTTAGAAAGATGAATAGATGAGTTGTGGAATTAAATAACAAAAATCATCTTTTACTTATGGGCTAAAATAGAGTAGTTTCAATTGCAGTCAAGTTGATCATGCCCGGGAATCAATTTTTTATTTGTGGCAAGACAAGGTTGACAAAATTGAAGAAAGGCAACTCACGCAGTGGGATTTTTTTTTTTTCCACAACTTTAACGGCATACGGTTTTATGCAGAGTTGCAGACATGCCCAGTATACAAGTATAAACACTTCCAGTCAACATTCAGATGGACGTATTAATTTTCGAATGCCTTAATGCCTGTAATTCAGGATTTGACTACTGTATCTGATGAAGAAAATATCTGGATATCTACCTATCACTTATCGTAATAACAAGTATGCAGAAGAGTTCCTTGCATTTAACTGACATTCATAGTAGAAAACAGGGTATATTGTAGTATACATTGTAATTATAATTTACCAAGTCAGTGATGCAGCTTTGAGGAAAATGAGCAACCAAGCCAATCCACAAAGAAATAGCCAGTTTAAGATTACAGTGAACATCATATTTACATATTCTAATATGTCAGCAATCAATAGCATTCATCATTAGTTAATGATAACCCAACAATAACCTTAACAAATCATTATGGCTGCCTAAATTCAGAGAGGTCTTGCAGCAGCTTCATCTATGTAGGCCAATGCTTCTGCTTCAGAAAGCTGCCCTCCTTCTGACAGTCCCTTGATCAAGGTATTGACATATGAACTGCTAGGGGCACATTGCGGTTGTTTTAATGATTTGAAGTCCTGTACATCATGCAGATCACACCTGGAGAAAATATCAAAGTTGCATCATTCAATGCTGGTAGAAATCAACCATAACACACAGGACAAAGCTCGTGAAACATACGTCATGGTCAGGATGGGAACACCCTGCTCTTCGCCCAAGAAGACTACATTATGGTACCAAGCTCCCTGCATTTGAAATGAGCTGCTTAGGTTAGTTAAGAAGATGAATACTCAACCTTCCCCCCTCCCATTATGAACAAGATAATGATTTTGGATAGCTGTAAGAGGTGGACGGCGGGATATCAGGTAGAGTCCCTAAATATTCCTGTTAATTCTCAAATCTCAATAAGCAAAGCACATAATAACTATGATAGATAAAAAGTTGAACGCGTTAAGCTGGATAATATCAAATTTCACGTTGATATTGACTCCTGTCCCTTCCATCTACTAGGTTATACGAATCACGCCTTAGACCACCTTACAATATCAAAACTAAATTTAGGTCCATAATAACACCACTTAAAATCAAGTAGCAAATAAGATTGAATCATGAATTTAACCTGAAGCAGACTGTTATGGAAAATTTCTTTTATTGCCAATATAGTATTATATTGCACATCATATTTCCAAAGTACTTGTTAAGATGTAAACGCCTTAGAGGGCTTTACAACTCACCTTAATAACGGAGATGGATCCGGTTTTTTTAATAGCATTCAGAGCTTCCAAACTAAACCAAGGAGCATCAACATCGCAACTTGAGCCATTTTCTTGAAACAAAATGTCATTAAACTGCTCTAGCCTGTGAAACTCAGAGTAGGCAGTATATTGGGTTAGAAGTTCATTGCAGATGGTTGCACACCCAGCTTTATTTTATTTTATTTTATTTTTTTTGGGGAGGGAGGGGTGCGGTGGGGTTGGACTAGGGAGCAAAAGATATAAAGCATGAATTACAAATTTGACCACTGAGATAATATTAGGAAAAAAAGAGGGAAAAGAATTAAAAGAATTACTTACGTAAGTTTATACATACAGATATAAGTTTTTTCCACTACACTACTTTCAGGATGAATGAAAGCAGCCCCACCAGGACCCCAAGTTCGAGTATAATCATGGCCAAAGAACAATCTATGAGGAATATTATTCCACATGACATCTTTTGGTGGGCTTCTGTCCAAGGAACCAGAACATGGCTTTTGCATACCTTCGACCTGGTATCAACAGCGAATTAGAAAAGCAAAATGAGGGGCCAACATGAACACCTTTACGCTTTAGGGACACATAACAAAAACTTCAGAGTACTAACTGCAAGACAACTTTGCTGACAACATCCTAGATGACAACTCAAACAGTCAAACAGCTTACCAGACACTAAATTAGTTTCAAAGCTACAGTAAGAAAATCTTTCCGAGCAATAACTTGATAATGTTTACCTGTCCTCCTTGTATATAACAGAGTAGTCTTGGTTTCCACATATTTGACCCAAAGGATGCATACCAAATATCTATCAGCTTTTGCTCTGCTCTCCAGGAAGCTGAAGAATCCTTCTGATCTGCAGTCCAATTGAAAATTATTAAACAAATGAATCAACTCAGAGAGGGACAAACGGGACAGCAGCTGGAGAATTCTAATACTCTCTTTAGGGCAATTAATTTCCTTCTACCTTGTCCTTTGTCAACTTTTAGAGCTGAAAGGGGTTTTATAATATCCTCAATAGCCTCCTCAATATCTTCGCTTTCAGATTCAGAGCTCACATCAATCGGCGGCTGTTAGCAGAAAATTTCAGTAACATAGTATCAGGAAAACAGAATTTGAGGAAGCACTACAAATAAATAAATAAAATTGCAGGTAAAGATATCTTAGTTACGACAAACAAGTGAGAAACAAGTTAGGCAGATGAGAAGTCATGTTTATCCCAAAGGACATGATTGGAAGGAAGACGATGGAGGCGGTGGAAGATAAAATGAGTTGGTGATTGTACAAGGAGGAAAGGGGAAATTTATTATTACCCTCATTTTGGGTGTAACCAGCTCCATAGGTTCCACCCCACAACCCCAAAATGAGGGTATTCATTCCTCTTCAATCTTCCATCCTCGTATCATCACAACATCCCTATTATCCATTTTCTTCATCTTCATTCTATTATTTTATCTTTAATACTCCATGCATTACCTTGGATCCGAGCATCAAAGAATGAATAAAGCATTCCTACTCTTAAAATTGTAGGTTCCTACTCTTAAAATTGTAGGTCCCACATTCTCCTTACATGTGCTACTATACATCTTAACTCAATTCATATTCCTATATCATTACGTAGTGTCGTCTCTGTTTCTTGTAATAGTATAATGCTCAAAGGTTTAAAGACTTCAAACAAGAAATTTTAGTTCAGAATAAGCCAATCTTTCAACCCTATGAGTCGTAGAAATTAGAGATATCATAAATATGGGTTCTCACCGGGAATAGAATCAATACATTCGAACATCTTTCACTTGTTCTTCATAATGGCTATACCTCTATGCTCCAAGTGTCACCTAGGCAAAGGTTTCACGTCTTAAGTACTACAATTCCGCAATGCTTAGAGGTGTTCCCATCTGAAATAATATGATTATTCACTATTTCATACATTTACACTCATTATACGGCTTTCAGAGGTAATTTGACTAAACCATTGGAGGGAGTTTCCTCGCTCTCACCTAAAGGACAGTCACTCGAAATTATAAAAAAGCTTCTCGGCACGCAACAACCAAAGCACTTGGCAATTGAAGCTAGAAGAAGAACCAATCTAACATCCTATAAGGCAGGGTTAAGGACAAGGGGCCACCACTAGTGCTCTTTGTTCACAAATCCATTCATTACCATTAGTCATTTGACCAATTCATCCAACTATCCAACTAAGTCAATTAGTTGGCATCCCACTCGGACAGAGAAGATCATTCGCAGCACACCCTGAACGACATAGTTATCACCCCTATCAAGGCTAATATTAATTCAACACTCTCAGCAAGGTTGTTGCCTAATAGATCATCGTAATAGGAATCAACTACACTGATCACCCCAGAGCAAATGGTCAAAGCGGCCTCAGTTTTTAAAGCTATGGAGATGTGTGAGAAACATAAAGAGGAAAGACATTCAAGAGGGTCCAAAATTGGGAAGTCAAAAAAGAGAGATGCTTGTTGCCAACCTATAACAATAGCTAAACAATAATTAAGATTAGAGCCCTAAATGAAGTAAAGGAGTCGACTATTATCAACAATCATTGATTAGGTATAGTGGCCCCTTCCTTATCCCTGTTCACCTAAGAAATTTCGAGTTTCCTGATGGGAAAAATCAAATGTCGAGTTATAGATGTGACGGCAGAAGGGTTCCGAAAGATCATCCCTATGCCTCCAAATGGGGTAAAAAAAGCAATTAGGCAGTGTTGAAAACATTGTTCTCCACCCACTTCACGAGTATTCGGAAAAGGAAAAAAACCTCGGTTGTACCCATGAAAATGGGAAAAGGCTAAACAAATCCTTTAAGGACTTACATTTCATTGGAAGGTTCAACATCAAAGGAATCACCAATCCAAATCTAAACCATGGAATAGTCTATGCTGAATAGTTTGAAAGACATCAAATTCAAAAGCTATATGGGTCGAAAGATCGAGCACCTAAAAACCTTAGGTGACATACAAACTAAGGCCAGCAATTACATCAGAGGAGAAAAACTCTTAAAAAGCACATCTTTGTCAAAGAACACAAGGAAAGGAAAAGAGAAAGAACATAATAAAAAGTTGTCGAATAATGAGGGTCGAAACTGATATGGGGTATGAAGGTAATCTCTTACTGGCGTGATTTATCACTCTCACATTCAATGTAACAGTAGCGTGGATTAGAGAAGTAAGCAATGAGCATAGTAAAGAGAAGAAAAGGGGAGAAGGGAAGGAAGAGAAATAGAGGAATTTTGTATTTTTCATATCGCTCATTTGATTAATTACTCCCTTAATATATGCTAACCAACATCACAAAGATTCTTCCAATCCTTTACATAACAACCTCCAAAATCGAATTCAATTTCATAACTACATTACCCTTATCCCTCTAATATCAGCTCAACATTATATTATGTCATTATTTACTTAATTAAAACCATGCCTTGTATCAAGAACCCACCATGCTCCGGCATAATTAGGGTGGTCGATCTAGCAAGAGAAGAGCTTATGAACAAAGATTTGCCATCTAACTCCCTTAAATGTCCCACGAGTTGCCACTTTATACAAGTTGAACAAGAATGATACTAAGTGGCATTACTTGCCAAATATGGTTCCATAAAAAGAGCAACTAGAGATTACACTCTGATTTTTCATAGAGTCGTCAGACTCACTTCGGAGAGCTATCACAACCCCAAGGATGAAATAGAATATTTACTTTGAAGAGGGTATGATTCCTGAATGATGAAATAGAAGATTTAATATGAAGAGGGTATTTCTCACAATACAAAGCGGCTTCATATAGAGAAAACGACTAAAAGAACAGAGCCGAAAACGAAGGTCAAGTAACGGATCCGATTACAACAGTTGGAACCAACATCGGTTATGGATAAGTCTTACCCCTATAAGCCCAAGTTTTAGGACAAATATCTCTAGATAATTATCTAAGCAATAAGAAGATGGACAAATAAATCCGAACCAAAGACTTAGATTGGGATAAGAATATGCTCAAGAAAGTGCTCGATAAGAGCACAAATAAAGACATCTAAACAAGTGTAGAGTAAAGCAAAAGGTAGAGCATGAAAATACAAAACAAAAGCAAGTACAAACAAAAAAAAGATAGATATCTAGTCACGAATGTTTCAAGAAACAAACGCCATATAAGCTAAATATCAAAATTTAAGATTACAAATCACATATCACAAAATAAAGAGTAAAACATGCTCAATAGAAGCTCCAACTTAATCCAATATATAGCTAGGTCTATTAACACCAATAACAAGCCCACCTAGAGTTCAACGCATCTAATTAGCAAAAATAGTAGGGGTCGTTCACTGGCAAGGGCTAAGAGGAGGACGATTCACTATAAAATCACCTTTAATAAGGTCTTGAGCCTGGGATCAACGTTTCCAATCACCTCATTGAGAAGGTTGTTCTCCTCTAAAGGCTCAACTCCATTATTGTAGGTCTCTTTTACAAGATCCCACATCCTCTCTGTATCCTCCTTCCATTCAATTATACACCTACTATATTACTTCGAAACTAATTTGACTTAACCATCAAAGTGGGTGTCGGGAGTTAAAGTGTTTGTATCTACTTCTGTTCGGACACTCGAAACATCATTACCCGAAAAAGGCTAAAGAGACAAAAGGCATATAAAAATTCGTTATCAAGCTTCAACAAGATTCATATAGACTACACTCAAATGAGTATTAGAAGGCATTGGGTTCGGGAAAAGGGAGGAGGGAAAACATAGAAGCTTTTGATGCTTTTCTACAAAGCTAGAATTGATAATTCACCACCATATCAACTGAGAACTGATAATGATTTTGAGATTACTAAAAATAACATATTTCTATTGCCTAAGAGAAGGGGAAGCATGGAAGGACTCCATGATAAAGTAAATCGAAATAGAAAACCCAATCACATTCTAACCAACAGCCCCCATTCCCCAACCTCCCAAGAGGAAAGAAAGGGATAAAGAAATGTGTATGTCAACGAGGCAATTTGTACATCAATAAGCATGCTAGACATTATTGTCTTCGTATCAAGTTCATGCAAAAGTTTTACTACTTTTTAAGGTAATATAGCATAAATTTCATGGGATAAACAACTTGATTCTCTGCAAGAGAGATTGAAAGCCCCTGTCCAGTGGCAACAACATGAAAGAACTTGAATAGACAGGACAACAGCAACATATACCTCATTCAGGTTTTGAAGATATGAATATATTGTTAACTATTATTTTTTAATAAAAGATGAAAATTCTTCACCGGAAAATTTCAAAGAGGGCAGACATGCAATCTTGATACTGTGTGGATATGAAAACAGTGTTCCTAACTCAACAGTTTTGAGAATAAAAGAGTTTTGAATATCTATTACCAATTTACCAGTGGGAACCAGTCATCTCAGCTGTTGATCAATATATGAAGAATGTGTTTACCAATTGTACAACATAGCGTCATCCTCAATATGCAAAGTCTAGTAAAGTACTTTCAATCATGGCTTTAAGTGTCTCTCTTTATAGACTTTTGAGTATCCATGCATAAGCCAATTCTTTTCTACTTGGACAAACAGAGAATGGCAAGCAAATTTACTCTGGCCAATATCCACAAAGTTCAAAGTATTACCTGAGGTACAGTTGATTTTTGGCTTGTTAACTTCTTTGGTAATTCATCGGAGAGGCTTGGCCAATAAACACTCAACTTTTGCCGAACCTACAGATGTACATGCACATTTCACAATGATACAGGCTTAAATATATGCCCTCAAAGTCAAGATGCAGAAAATAATAACGATAAAAAGCACATTAAAAAAAACTCACATTTTCTATGACACGCCAAGTTGATTCAAATGGATATGCCTCAGAAGATCCAATGATTGGAGTCTCTTCTAACAATACTTGCACACATGCATGAACGGAATTTGCCAAAGATTGAAGATTATACCCTCCTTCTAAAGAGAGTAATATTTTACCTTGAGCAAAATCCATCAACTACATAACAAAGGATAGAGCAAGTTATGAGAATAAAAAAGACATAGAAATAAGTTGAAGATAAAATGTTAACTATAGCTATTTGCTGTTTCATCTCTTGGTTGGTTAGATACAATTATACAAACAATTAAACAAATCATTTGGGGGTTTTCACTTAAGGAAATTTATTTTATTGAGAAAATATAACATTCAACTTAATGTCTAAGAAAATGCCATATCAGAAACATATAAATTTGGCACAAAGCCACACAGGACAATAATTGTACCAAAATAATAATATCTAGAAGCCGATAAGCCCAAAACCATTTATACACTGACCTTTCTCAACAGAACAGAGTAGCCATATGGAGAAATACAACAACCACCAAGAGGATCATGAACAGCTGTTGCAAAAGAAAGAAAAAAAATGTATGAATACTATGAAAAAGTTACCTCATGCAAATTGAGATAACTGGTTACAATCCCCAAATAAAGATAATGCAAGTTTTTTAGAACAAGAGAAAGATTGAACCAATTAGACTACCAAACATTGCACAAAATCTTAATGGCATCAAAATATATATATATATATATATATATATATATATATATATATATATATACATACATACATACATGTCGCGTCAACAAAAGGTACAAAAAAAATTCTAAACATCCCCATAGCACATGATATACGTTCACAAATTTTGTCAAAATCTGTACATAATAAGTTCCATCAAAATGACCCAGACAAATAACTGTTCAGCAGTGGCTATAATAGGGAATGTGCCGATACTTCAATGTTCACATGGGCAATAATGAAAGCCATCTGCTATTTCCATCTTACCTGCATCAAATCCGGCAGAAACTATAATCATATCTGGGTTGAATTCTTTAGCAACAGGAATCAATATATGATCCCAAGCAGCAAAATAGTCAGGATCACCACAGCGACCATGTTCCCAGGGGACATTAATGTTGTATCCCTCCCCTGGCCCTTCTCCAATCATGATATGTGAGCCATCATCAGTTCCGGGATAGAAACATCCAAAATCATGCCTAAAAATTTAAAAATATGTGAATCAACAGAAACAAAAGAATATAATAGCTACATGTATGCTAAGTAAAGGAGCAATAACCGATAACATTCTAACTCATAACCATTAGATGAACAAACATAAACCAGTTTTCTAATATTTACCTGTGTACTGAGAAGAAAAGGACACGAGAATCCTTCCAAAACATTTTCTGAGTGGCATTGCCATGATGAACATCCCAATCAACAATCAAAATCCTGCGAATGCCCAATTCGGGCTGGAAATAATATATTTGAATATGGGCATTGTCAAACTGTAATAAACTCGAACTTCTGCAAGTACTTCAGTTACTTTAATACACTGAGGCGGGGCGGGGGGGGGGGGGGGGGGGGGGGGGGGAGAGAGAGAGCTCACTCTTTCATTAAGTAGATAACTAGCTGCAACAGCCACATTATTGAATAGGCAAAAACCCATGGGCTCATTTTCCTCGGCATGATGGCCAGGAGGCCTCACTATCGCAAAAGCAGAATTGAGCTCCCCTTTTGCAACATTTTCTGCAGCCTTTTTGGAATAATATCAGATAATTAGTTCAATAAAACAACAAACAATCAAAAAGAGAGTAAGACACCTCCTCCCCCAAAAGGAAAAAACCTTTTCTACTGCAACAGAAACCATGATCTAGCAGTTATGTCCTGAGATAGATATTTGAAATCCAATACTAATAGTTTCTCTCAAGAAAGTAGGATATGTAAATGATGACAAGAAGTCCCGCTTCAACATTTCAACAATTTAAACTTTCTTTCATGGAAAACAGATGTACATAAGCTTATAAGGAGGACTCTCCTTGTAAGAGTTGTATGTTTTGCAAGCTGCAACTATTAAATGGAAGGCATTCAACAAAATGCAAAAGTGCAAAATTATGAACATATCTCATACAACCACAAAGCAAAGAAGATGAAAGAGTAAGACAATTACGCAGGGACTCTAGATGTCATGAAGAAACCACAAATTCCCTAACAGAAGCAGCAAATACAAAACTTCTTTCTAGAGTAGCAGGAAATTGTTTTATTTTTGCGTACAAAAGAGGGCCAAATTACCAGATTGGTAAAAGACAGGGGGGTTTGCCACATTGGTAAACAAAAAAGTAAGTTGGCAAAATGGTCAAAGGGTCATAATATTTTCTATTTTACAGGAACTCGGTGATTCCAACCTGTATGGCCCACCCCTTTAATTCAAATTTAACATCATCTCTTTATCAACATTTTTATCAAGTCAATTTGGTAACTTTAATTCTATTTCCTTTATCAATTCTGTTTGGTCACCAAACTCTAACAATGATCTATAGGTCGTAACACTTAGCAGTAGCCAATAATTCGAGCAGCTCAGATTTCTGCTGAAGTTTTTACCTCTATAACAGAGCCTGCAGCTAAAAAAGCTGCTTCTGATGAACCTTTGTTAAAATAAATGGAATTATATTTTGAAGCGATCCTATCTCTGCGAGAATCAAACTGCTTGGAGCTTATATCGCGAATCAGGTGAACATGGCTTTCGGAATGAACATACTGTAGGTGCTTATCTTCTGCTTCCTTAGCATTCAAAACAACACACCTGGAAAGAGTGAAAGTAAAGAACGAGACTTTAGAGTACACGGATAATCTTGTAGAGTTGATGTCCAATAGACCCAAAATACAAAACAGATTCTCATAAAAAAAATTGATAATAACCCTGAAAATAAATGACACCCACTTCCACTTTCTGAGCAACTAAACCACTTCATGCATGTCTGTGCCACTTCTAATTAATGAAACACGTCCTCCGTCCCATAATAGACCACATTCAAACTCTAGTAAGTTAACATTTACACTTGCCTAAATGGTTATACTACCCTAGATGATTTCCTCAACCGATAACTCTAAGGAAAAACTACATTGTTAAGGAATGGAAGTAAAAATTGTAAGTGAAAATAATTGTGACAATATAACACAATTCCAGTAAGGCCAATAAATCAAGGGACGGAGGGAGTACAGCATAGCACTTCTGCTCCAGCTTTACTTGCCACACTGCCATACAACACAAACTATTCGAGTTCTAACTCATCAATATCACTCGCGTAATATCCTTGCAAGCTTCAACGCAGGCCTTGCCAGTCTAAAAAGCAACCTCTAAAATAATTCTTCAACATAAAGCCAAAATCCCTAAAAATATATGATTTTTAATGTTCCTCTCTTCACTTTGACGACATTGCCAGTTTAACCCCAAATTCATCTCATATATCATCCAAAATATCTCCCCAAAATACTCTCCCTAACTCAGTACAAAACATAGGTTATCAAAAATCATCAAATCATAACAAAACAGCAAATTAACAAACCTCTAAGAAAAAAAAAGACATAGAAGAATTAATATTCATGAAATTAATTAATTAATTAACATCTAAGAAAAATACAAATTTTTTTAAAAAAAGAAGCAAAAATTCATGGAGAAGTCAAGGAGTCAAACCTGTCGAGGAGAGAGGAAGTGCGAAGCTTTTCCCAGATGACCCTAATACGATCAGGACACTCAGGATGATCATCACCGTCAGGAGTATCATGCTTGCACATCCGTTCATCGTAAACTAACCCTACACGTCGCCGCACACTATCATTTCTCGATGAAATCCCTCCTTCCTCCATTTTTTTTTCTCGCGGAGTGAAGGGAAAGAACATTCTTTATTTCATGGATTTTCATTTCTATAAATTATTACTTTTTCTTTATTTTGGAGGGAAATTTTTTCCTTTTTACCCTTTTACCAAAACCTTTACTCTTGTTTTCAAATTTTGAAGTTCAAGTGGTGATTCTATATTGTACAAAGTACATCTTTATCTTGAGTGATTTTTTATAATGGGTTCTCCTTTTAAAGAGAATTTTAAATTTTTATTGTGAGGAAGAAATTATAAAAAAAATACACAGCCATAATTTTATATTCTTTATTAAATTCTTTTTATTTTTTATATGTTAAAAATATTAAAATTTTAATTTTCTACAAAAATAGGAAAGAATTTTGTTTTTCATATACCAAAATAATGAGGTGGGTGAAATAAAAAGTATAGGAAAAAATTGGTGAAGGATTAATCTTCTCTCGCGCAGTTAGAGTATTCTTATATGAAATATATATGTTATTTAAGGTAATATCGATTATGTATATATATGTTCTTTTCGACAAGATGTGGATGATATGCTTTGTATCTTGGAGCACACAATATTAAGTTTTTAATTAATTTAAGCAACGAGACGAGGCAAGGGGTTCGTAGAAGTAGGCTCGTGATCGAAGTACTCAACAGGCTTCGTTCATGGGTTCTATTTTACATAGGCAAATGTTGTCAGGCGAGCTTGTAACAAGGGTGAAGCTTCTAAGCTATTTTTAAGTGCAATGAGAAGATGGGAAGGGAGACCTCAAGACCATGTAGTTGCATTCAAAGGTCAACTCTTTCTTGAAGAGCACACAAACACTGCCTGATACTTATGAGTCTTATATTTAGGTCTTAGATTTTGGACACTCGGTCTCACAAAGCAAGTGATAAGTCTTAGATTTTGGGTCTCAAATATTGGGCATTGGAATTCAAATATTTGACGATGAGTCTTAGATATTGAGTGTTGGGTTTTCATATATTAAGTGATGAACCTCAAATTTAGAAATAATGTAATACCCTAATATTCCTCCATTGAAAATAACCATACTTTAATAAATTAATAATTGGAGAAATACAAGGATATCAATGTCATGTATTTATAGGAAAAGAGATATTTCGTATGGCTTCTAGGTTTAGGAAGGTGAAAGGGGCAGTATATAATGAAGATTAAATTAGAGAAAAATTAGGAGAAGATATTTCATGATTAACCAAATTTGATTTGATAACTTTTTTAAAACTAATTTAATCTTTCTTGAAAATATCTTTGATTCAAAAATAGATTTTTTGTTCTTAAAACACTTAAAATTTTGGCTCTCTTAATAATATCCCAATAATATAATTTTCAAAATATTTCAATTTAATCCATAAAATTGATTTTCGACATCTCAATTTCATAATACCTTTTCGATTTAATTCTTTTTCGGAATTTTAGGAATTAAAATATTTATTAACTTTACTAATTAAACTAATTATAATTTTCCTCCAAAATCATTTAAGTTAGGTTATGTCATTCATGGCCAACTTAATGATTAGAATATCATATAAATGATATATTTAATTTAAATAAATATGGCATAAAAATCTTTTTATTATACTCTGAAAATACGCGGTATTATATAGATACCTAGCCCTAAGGGCAAACGTCTAGTGAAGATATCTCCTTATAGGGACAAACGTTTGTCGAAAACATTAAATGCCTCTATCATCAATTTTTTTAAAAAAAAAAAAAAATACCTGAGACAAAGACATTGATTTGTGCATGTTGCCGAGTATTTTTCCAAGAATTCGCCAGTCTTGGTGGCAATAGCGATGGTTGCAGCGTAATGGTGGTGAGTGCGCTTAGTGTAGTAGTGGCTAAATTTAAGGATGATAGTAGCGGATGTTGCTTGAGTTGGTGGTTCGAGGAGGGATGGAGGAGGAAGGGGTAGAGAAGGTGAGTGAAACGGAGGAAATAAATTGAGGAAGAAAGAAAGGCACTTTAGTAACTTCCATGAGCAATTTGAGGAACATCTAAATGGTAACACTCCACAAAATAAAAGTATTTGCCTGCAAAACACACACACAAGCATGACATAGTGGAACCGTGGAAATCGCTGAACATCTTAGGCTTTTTAACAACTCTTTTACCCAACCCGCAGCTCCATTTTTCCAAGCCTAAGCGAAAACCCTTTATAGGAAAATGATAAACTAGATTAAATTTGTGCTTCGCAATATTTAGAAGTGCAAGTAGTTTCCAACCAAACATCAAGTCTAACTTGATGATCTCTTTATACACCCTGTAGTCCAGTCACCCCAATACAATCCCATTGCAATCGACTTTTATGTTAAATTCACCGTAATGTTAGGTGTTTTTCCAGCGATATCATTCCCGCTGCAGAATTAAAGGTCTCTAAGCAACATCAATGCAGACCTGAGAGGAAGGAAGTAACCCTGCAAGGTCGATAGTTCGATACCCCAAGCAAAAGGTAACAAGGTGACGATGGACAAAATACACATGCACTTAAAACAGTTGAACCGTTCTGAGTGCAACTCACATGTTTTTCATCAAACCAAAAGCAAAACACAGAAATAATTAGCCAGGCTTGCACATTCAGGTACTTTATCAGATGACTGTGATGCCAGTACTGAAAATGATGGATACTGTCAAAACAAAATCCTCCTCAATGGGGAGGCAAAGAACACCTTCAATCTTAAACCAAAAAAATAACTATTATTACAGGTGTACAAAAAACATCATCTACGAATCCTCAGTGTGCTGCTGCAAAAGACGTGAGAAGATGAAGCGGATTGACTACTAGATACAAAGCAGGTTCTTTTCCTTGACTAGCAGATGCAACTCATTCATGTGTGTTTGAATGGCTCAATCTCTTCAGATTAGGTCACTTTTCCAGATGAAACGATCAGATCATACAGAATACATAATATTAGATGAGATTAGCTCTCTTTAGAAATCTTATCGTCCTGCAATAATGCGGCCATATTGACTCCACAAAATCAAGATACTTCTCAACCATCCACTCTCGCAATACTTTTGATTTCCTCTTTGTAAACTCTTTGTACTCCAGGTTTTTTATATTGATGATTGGTAGCCAAAATCGAGCTTGGATGTCTTCATTAAGCTTTCCATCAGCAACGTAGTTCAATGCTATTGAATAGTACGTTGGTAGATTTCTAATTAACTTGACTGATTGCTTGAAGGAGAAAACATATAAAGCAAAAATCCACCAAAGCAGCTTAATATATAGAGCGACAACTAGGGGACCTAAGATCCACAAGGGTGTTAATTCTCTTGAAACTGGACCGCCATACTTCATATTTACAGCTAGATAGAGAGGGATGCTGCACGAAATAAGAAGATAATCCATTAACATAACAATAATTATCATTAAAAGAAAACAGAGCTTCATGATCTGTTTTATTCATTTTGAAACTGATACTGATGCACCGAATTGTCACCTAAAATATTTGCATCAAGTCTAGTTGTCTTAGAAAAGCTTAATTGAGATAATTTTTCAATTGCACTTCTGAGTTCCGATAGTCTCACACAGCTCAGAAAGTGTAAAGTTATTGCCCCTCTTTACATTTTGAAGCAAACCAGGAAATGCCAAACAATAACAAGAAAACAAGGGTGAGATGAAAAAAGAATGCCATCTAAGGTTACAAGATTATAAATAATATTCTGACATTAAACCTCCCAGAAAGTGATTTGATCCAATCTCCATAATACCTTCATATTTGTATGATTGACCCCATTCAGAAATTTTTCACAAGTAATCATGCATAGAAAAAAGGGTGATCACAACAACAGTTTTCAATTTGCCCGAAAAGTGTCCTCGCGACAACAAATATCAGTGTGAATCAGTCAACTCAAGACTTCAAACTTCAGAACTTTCAATTAAGAGTTATATTTCGAAAGAAACACAGTTGGACGTTTAGACCAGGTAGCAATTTCTCCTATCACTCCATCAAAATTGTAGCTGCCACAATACTAATTGAAATCATCAACCACACAATTAGTTTCAAATGCAGCGAGTAACAGTCAAATACAAATATTTTGAAACATGGGATCAATGTGAATCTCAATCCTACCATCCCAAATCTAACGTAAAAATTAGACATTTTTTGTCCCGGCATCATTTTAGTCCTACAAACAAAACATTTTGTGCATCTAGTTCACACCTTTCCTAATTCAATTACAAATATGTAAAATGTCAATTCATAATGGTTTCATTGATGGACTAGCAATCAACATTTTACACAAAATGTTACACAATAAGTGGGGTTTAAAATCCATAATTGCATAGTAAACACATCTTATTGTCATTCTAACACTAAATAAGCGAAAAAAATCACAAGCTGAAAGTAATCTAGACAACAATGGGGGAAAAAGGACTTGATTGTTTTTCAACAATGATGTTATGTGCCTATGAACAGCAAAAACAAATGAGAAAGGAGTTCGAAGGGAAACAGAAAGCTTCAAGCATAAATCATATACTTACAATATTAGTAAGGGAACCGTTATTGTTGCATCCAGTCCCACAAAGTAGCATAAAACCTTCTTTAGAATCTCACCTCTATCCATAGATTTGGTTGCTTTTTGCTCTGTCAGTTGATCCATTTGAGGTGGCCTTTCCAGGATATCATCTCCAGCTTCAGCTGTTTGTCCAGTTTGAATAAGGCTCAGCCATTTCAAGAATAACCCTCGTATTGTATGAGATTGCGATATCTTCCCATTAGTTTCAGATGCACAAGATACTGACATGTCCTGTGCTAAAGGAGAATCTAGTAAATTTTCCTCCCTTTCATGTGGGAGAAAGGAGATTTTGACAGAGCTTTTGGGTGTCGTCGGTTTACATGACGAATCTCTGGTGTTGTCATTATGGATATTTCCTTTGAAAGATGATATTTGCAACGATTTCTCTTTAGCTTCATATACAAATCTGGGTACCAGCCTGTAGGAGCAGATTACATTAAAAAGAAGGGGGGAATATGAGAAGAAACAGACATTGAATGAAAACCATTACAAACATATGAAACATGACTAAAATCATGACCATTAACAAGAATTCAAAGCTCAAACTGATAAGTACCATGGAGCAAAGAGCCCAAGAGTATTATAGGATTCCACACTTTTTCCATCAATTTTGAACTATAAATATTCGACATATTTACAAAACAAACATGATCAAACTGAGGAGTCAAGTTATCAATACTGTTGCCTGTAGGTCAAGAATCAAGAGATGTTAACTTGTTTTTTCTCACCAGTTCCTATTTAACTAATGACCCAAACACATTGTTAATCAAGATGTATTTGCTTTGTTTTTCTCAATAAAGTAAAGTTTCAAAACAAATTGTTAGTCTAGATGTATTTGACCGCATATAGGTTATAATAGAGGTTATATTATAGTTAAAATCAAGCCATGTGAAATTTTGAGAATGACAAAATGATTTTCTTTATTGTTCACAGACATATCCATAAATAATGAGCTTTAAAATGTCCCCTTATATTTTGAAATCTCATCTAATCAATACTAAAAGAGTTATTAGCCAATATTGAAACAAGTTATTACAGTGAGTGACAAACCATATACAAACCTAGTTACACTGTACATGTGCCAGAAATTACCACTATGCCTCAAAGCCTAGAGAGGATAAACAGGAAAAGTACATCAGCACATGCACATCCACCACCTAGAACCTTGAAAGATTGAGCCTGCCATATTCTGGCTCTTAGAGGATAGGCTATTGTCCATAATAAAAAAATCAACACATTGGAGTGAAACTAGCACCTGACCTCAGGTGTCCTAAAAGATATTAGGCAATTATATTATGAAAACCAGTAGAACAAAAACAAGATCTAACAGAAGGATGAAACTGAAACAGAAAATAGTCTAGTTCCACCATTCTCCAAAGCACTCATTTGTTAATTCCCAAATTCAATATGGAAAGTGAGTAACCACAAGTCCACAAGTATCAATATCACAAAAAATGCACAAGTGATAGTAGACTATTTGATCAAAACCTGCTCCCTATTAACATAATCAAAAAAGTTTCCAATGTTAAAAATATTAGCGCATGACACTGACCTTAAAGGAAAAGCCTGCTTAAAAGAGATACATCTATCCATTTGCAAATTCATTTGAAACCGAACAATATTTTGCCTTAATCTTATGCCTCTGCTCCATGATGAGTTTCGTAGAGGAGCTGCAGCAGAACTCTGAAAAAGAGGATAAAAAAAATTTCAGATGGATATAAAACACCTAAATGTGCACATAAGCACACACAAGGGCACACAGACATGAAAACCTACAAAGCCATATTACTTCCTTTGACAACCAGGTACCTCATAACAATCTGCATTATCACATGACGTGACAGCTTATGGTTTATGTCCATCAAAATGAAGTGATAAAAGGTTTAAATTCAATTGAGTGAAACTGTTCGAAGTCACCAATCCTTATAGAAAGAGGAAACTTCAATTCACACCTGAGTAATGTGTCATTTAGTGAAAATGACATGACAAAGCACAACTCCCCCACACAAAACATTCACAAAGAGACTATATCAGCACCATATTGAAGACCAATTAAAAGCATTACCTCTGTTTTGGTTTCTAAAATTGCTATTGCATATTCTCACTGTCATATATTTTCAGATTAGTCACATAACATCTTTATTAATCAACTACAATCATGCCAATGCTTGAGTTACAAACAACTAACTTGAATTAAAAATAAATCCACAAATCCTTAAACTAATCTACTGTTACCTGTGTATGATGGGTCACCAAAACCATTTCAACAACGTCGAAAAGCAAATCATTTACCTGTTTAACCAGTCGACCAACAAAGTGAGAACCCAAATTAAGGCAAGCATAGACATATTAAGAGAAGAATATTGTCTTTAGACAATGTAAAAAAAATTTGCAACTAAACTGGGTTTTTAAACATAGAAGGGAATTTTCACTAACGCTTCATGGAAATAGGTACTTAAAAATAGCTTCATAGTGAAAGTTGAGAGAAGCAGAGCAATTTTTTTAACACTTTGTGGGAATTCAAACTGATTCGTAATATAGATACAGCTTCACGAATATAACCAAACAGAGTAGGGAAATTTCCCTAATACTTCATGGTTATTGCAACTAATAGGTAATTAAATATAGCTCCAAGGCGCAAGTTGAGCAAAGCAGAGCAATTTTATAAACATTCGTGGAAAATCAGAATAATCTATAATTTTGTACATAGCTTCACAAAGATAATCAAGTGGAGCAGGTGCTAATGCAATTTGCAAAAGCTTCATAAATTCATGATTGATCAAAACTTAAGAAACTATCATGTCAAGCCGGGTACATTAACCAAAGCCTCATGAAAACCATAACTAATCAGCAAATCAGCAATTCAGAAATGGTTTCAAAAAGAAGATCAACTGAGAATTGCAATTGGTACAAACACTTCGCAAAAGTAACAACTAATTATAAGTAACTCGCCAAGACATTAAATGTTGCATTATAATAAGAACTGTCACAAAACAGTAATGCTATACAATAAATTTCAAAAACAGCAAAATTCCTACCAACTTTATCAAAATTTCCCATCTAGTCTCACCTCTATGTCACATAAATGTATTTCTCATTGAAATACTAACTAAAAATAGTAACCCCTAGTCCCCTATCAAAATTACTAATCTGCGTCAAAGTTAATTCCCAAATCCAACAACATTTTTTTTATTTTATCAAACAATTAAGATACCAATCTAGGGTTTCAAAGCATGGTAATACTCAATTACAACAAAAATTGAGACTTGATGGGAAAACAAAACGCAAAAGAAAAAAAATTGAATGCAATTTACTGCCAAAACCAAGGAGAGAGTGAAGATGAGAAGGGACTCAAGGGAGAACCTGATGCTGCTGCTGCCGCCGCTGCACTCAAAGGTGGCTGTGAGAGGAGGACGGTTATTGGCTGGGAGAAGCGGCGGGAGGAAGGGAGGGAGGTAAGGAAAGGTGAGTGGAAGGGGAGAAGTAGGGTTGGATATGAGTCGAGCTAGCTCGCAAGCTACTCGAGATCGGATGGCCTAAAGCTCAGCTCGAGCTCGGAATTAGGCGAGCCCGAGCTCGAGCTCGAGTTCAAACAATTCAGGCTCGAGGGCTCGACGAGCCGAACTTAATTAAGGGCGTAGTTGAAACCAATCTTTTAATAGAATCGAGCTTAATTATTCGAATAAGCATTCGACAAATCTGAGCTAAGTGACGAGCTTATACCGAGCCAAGCCAAGCCGAGCTACGAGCTTTTGTCAAGCCGAGCTTGAGCTCAAATTTTAAAACTCGGTGAGTCACGATCCCGAGCTTTATGAGTCTGAGGCGAGCCGAGCCACGAGCTTTTCGAGCTCGAGTTCGGCTTGGCTCGTTTCCAACCCTAGGGAGAAAGGGAGTTTTGGATTAAAAAAAGGTTTGGAGATGGATAAAGATAAAACTTGAATTAGTTCATTAGGTTTAGGACTCATCTAAGTATTTAACTAACAAGGTCTTGCTTGAATTCTATGTTGTTACCTATGTTGTCAAGGTATGTGATGTAAATTCTTATTACATAATTTACGTACACGAAGGTGATGTGATGTGATTACCTATCAAACATTTAGGTGACAATTTCAAAAGTCCATCTTAATTATATGACATTTACATTGCAAGTTGCAACTACCATCCTCCATCTAAATGAGAGTCATGTTGCAACTTCCATTCTCTGATCAATTTAGAGGACTAAATTAAAGCGTAAAAAATTTGTAGAGGCTATGATGAATTATGCAAAACAATGAAGTGACAACATAAAATTCAATGATAACATAGGTGACAAAATAGGATAGTATCTATTATCATTTAGTTGTACTCCTTCTGTCCCTAAAAAATTGCCCCAATTTGACATTTACGGTTTTCAATACACGACTTTAAATATTTTTGCCTCCAAATCTGTAAGGCAAAAAATTATGAAAACTTAATATTCTAAAAATTTACATTGAGATGTATCCAACAAGATCCCACTTGAATTTATTATTTCTTATAACATAATGAGATTTCGTGATCAAATTTTTTGAACTTTGACTCCAAATAATAGATTGGGATGTTCTTTTAGGGACAGAGGGAGTAACATATAATATATTATTGGATATTTAACATCAACCCTTTATATTGTCACATATGTTAATATCCAATAATATACTATATGTTACAACTAAATTTTTTTTTTATATGTACTACTCTTTTGCCATCTACAAAGTCCATAATCTACCGTCACAAAACCATGTCCACCATAAATTTAAAAAAAAGGCAAGTTTGGCTAGCTTGATCTACCTCGTTTGAAATTTCAAGCTAAATTTCATGTGTACACTTAACTCCTACTTACACACTATTCTAATAAACTAGATTCTAAATTTCTAATTAACATATACAAATTAAAACATACATTCTAATAACTTAAGAACGCATATAGTAATTTTAAAAAAAAAAAACCGAGAAGTGAGCATACCGTATTACATCGAATATATACCAGAATTATTCAACACTCTACCGGAATTATGCTACGCCGACAAAAATATGGAAGATTTGCTGGAATCACCACATCATTAACATATGTGAATAAATTTGGGGACATTAATTAAATAAACGAAACAATTACCTACAACTATGAAATATGCGCGGGGAACGAAAATTGACCGGAAAACAGGCCGCCGTCGGTATGAAGTTGACCGGAAAGGCGAGGCGGTTATGAAGGTATGCTTGCCGCTGTTAGTTTCGTAGTGAGAGAAAGCTGTGGGGAGGAAAGTTTGTGGGGCTGGTGCTGGAAAGGGTTTGGCTAGGGAAATAACCGCTTGAGACAGCGACTTTCACTGGGTTATTTCCCAGCCCAATTCTCTTTTCCCTGCCAGTTATATTCCATGAAAGTCAACAGTTTAGTCTGAACCTAAATTCTGAGAACGAGATAATTAGTCTAAAATTCGTGTCACAAAGTGTAATTTTGTCTATTTATAATTTATCAATTTTTAAATTGACTTATATAAATATTTATAATTTTAATTCTTAATAGTAATAGGTAAATGAGAGACTGAGAGTTCCAATTCATTAGTCGAACATTTTGTAAACGTATGTTCCAAGGACCAAAATCTTCCTTCATTGTATAATGAATGCATACATGTGAGTATTGCAAAATCCTTATTTTTTTAGCAAAGTTTGATTCATGTATAAATATAGGTAAATAGTTTAATTATGTCCCATTTGTTTTTTGTTGTGCAACAAATGAGATTTGACTTAGGTACGGAGTTCAATATTTTAAAAATTTAACAAAATAGGTTATTTATCATCCATATTTATACATTTACCGTTTTCTTTACCTAAAAATGAAGCATACATTCTCCCAAGAAGTTGAAATTTTTTCACAAGCTTTTTGTAAGATCAGTCCTTCGACTAGAATGAGTTTGAATTTCATTTGCCACTAAAAGCAGAAAAAAGAGCACCAAATTCATTGCATCAAAACAGGAATAAAAGTCGAATTCAATTTTTCATTCTCACCAAGAATATTAAATTGGACGTTCACCCTCAGGTCTCAGTAGACCTCCTGGAAAGTAACCTACTCCACTACTTTTTTCCGCAGAAACCAAGATGTTTCTGTCCTATATCCATAACTGCAACAATCAGCTCACCAATTACTTGTATACTGTACATTACTGATATTCACCTAATATTAAGATGTTTGTGTTACACATCAGTAACTACTCCTGAAGGGTGATGCTCATGACATAGACTAACGGCTCTTAGGCATCTGGTTCTACTTTCATATACCTTCTAAAACAGCCTGCCTCTTTTTGGTTCAAACAATGCTGCAAACTTATCAAAACTTCTTTGCAGTCCTTCCTCAAATTCCCGTTCAGCATTCTTTACAGAGTCTACATAAGAGGAAGGAAGAGATGCTTCCATGTGGCCATCATCCCACTCTCGTTTAATCTTGACAGGGCAGGATTCAAGAATTACTCCCTCTAAGCTCTTTGGCAATGCTTTCATTGCGTTGCTGGGCTCTGTCTCACCTTTTATGTGGTCCGCACAAGCATTGTCAGAGGGTTTTGGAACAACCTTGTCAATGTTACACAATTCATGCCCCCCTAACATGTCTACATCCATGTCTTTAGCTTCAGGGTCTTCTGCCATTGACTGTTGCACCTGCTGACTGTCAGAAGGATTCATAGCATCCAACCTCACAAAAGATTCAACCCTTGATGTTCCAGAATGCTTGTCTTTTACCACAAACTTTTGTACCAGCAAATTTTCCTTGGAAGTGGCTTTTTTAGCCTCAAAAGGGCGTAGTACCCCCCACAAGAAATGCTTTTGGTGTAGTTCTGCTAAGTGGAAAGAGACATGATTATCATTCAGTAAGATGGACAGAGAGAGATATACTTGTAAGAACTTAGCAAGTATAAGGAGTAAGGTTAACTTACTAAAGGAATCCTCTCGCAAATGTCTAGAAGAAAAAACAAACAGCTCCACTTCATAGAAGCAAGCTCTCAAGAGCAAGTCATGCTCATCCAGGTACTCCAAAAGGGAACAGTAACTCGATGAGAGAAAATAGAGTCCAACGTCAAGCCCACCAGGGACATCATCCTCAAAAAAATCCACCCAATAGTCCCTTCGAGGCAGCAATTTAAATGAGAGTGTCTTCGGAAATTGTTTTGACACCTTGTACACTTTTTTGTGGACTTTACAAGGTGGATATGCTACAATTTCATCGAAGGTACTACAAGGTTTAATGTCATTAGTGATCTGAAAAGTTCCCCTGTCAAAGTAAAAAAGTCAGATTAGAGAATAATATATGACGGGAGTTGTCTTTGTATGTTTTTTTTTCTTTTTTTTTTTATGGTCAAACTATCCAAGGAAAGATTTGGTCCACAAAGTCTAGAGTCTAGACTTTGTGCAGTGCATATGAAAAACGAGTTGCAGAGGTGATATTAATGCAGTCACTGGCTCACTGCACACCATTGCGCACCCTGACAAACAGTGCTTCCAAATGCTATCTTCCAAACAACAAATGCAATTATCTTCAATAAGCCAAAGCCAAGAGTTCACTCACTTCCATGTTGGAGATGCTGCAGGATAGTTTGGTAGACAGCTATCAAGTAGCGTCGTAACTCTCGGAGACTCCCTTCCCTTAGAATCAATTTTCTTCGGCTGAGCCTCAGTAAAAACATCAATTCCTACTCAACAATTTAATTATCAGAAAAATAAGTTTGGATCATAGGAAATTTAGAGAACAAATGTTTTGCAAGAAATGATGTCAATTAAACCTGATTTGAATAGAGATTCCTCCAACCAATAAGTGAGAATGTGAATTCGTATATAAAAGAAGATACATATGGGGCCAATGGTAGAAAGTGCCGGAGTACATGAGGGCAGCCTCCCCTTCCCCCTCAAACAAAAAAAAAAACAGGGAAAAAAGTATTGCACGCTTCGCATATAGGGCATGGCCAGAATATATAAAGCAGGTCCATAAGGATAGTCCAACTATCCAAAGAATGATTTGGTCCACAAAGTCTAGAGTCTAGACAATTACACTGTAATAACATATATTTATCAATATTATGAAACCATAAAGGTAAGGAATTCAGGTGCACTTCTGGAACAATATTTCAATCTCTATATCTAGTTATTAAAACTTTGATTTTTTTCAAAAAGGAAGGGATATTGCACTGAGGAAATAACTGTTTCAGAGGAAATTTTGGGGCACTGAAAAATCTAGCAATATCAAGCATTCAACTGAAATAAGATGGCAGAAGAACAATGCTTATTCAAATTTGGGAATTTGACAAGTTTAAGTTGAACTTTATTGTCAGAAAGGGTAACATAAAAAAAGCATTCGTTTTGGCTATGCAAATCTAGAGGTATATTTTATGCTTGTGAAGCAGGTTTTTGAAAAGACGACAGCTTAAGCACAAGTCAAAGATTAGCAAATGACAATGCTTATTCACATGATCACAAGTACTGAGAAGAATAACTTAAATGTGACTTTAATATAAGAATTTTTTTAATCACAAATTCCCAGCTTTAATCAGAAACTATACGCACCTGAAAAACAGTTAAACAAATTTGCCAAAAAAAAAACAGTAAAACACAAATCTTCAGAAATACCTGAAGTAGCAGTAGGAAAAGTCTGGACTAAATAAGATGTACGCCTTGAGTTAATATTATAAGTGATTCCATCAGGCAAATGCCTAGCAGTTGCAGTGCTCTTGCCAAATTGTTGTGCATGTCTATCTGAAAAAAACAATCAGGTTGACAAGTTGAGAAGTATAATTTGCATTGGCTAGCTAAAAATACAGCCACAAAATGATTTCATAAGCTCATACAATAAGAATCAAACGTTATCCATGCTGTGATGATATCGTAGCAAGAAAAATGTTTTATAAGGTAAAACATGTCCACATATCTTCTAAGCACATTCAGTAAGAAAAGCTTATAGTAATAATAAGCATCTTTTAGACAATAAGTCAGTTGGTTTTATCAGATACTCATCGCATCTATCATCTAACAAAGCACATCCAGTGAGAATAGCTTAATGTAATTTCATAGTAAGCATCTTCGACCACAAATCATCAGGTTTGATTAGAAATTAATTGCTTACAAGAGTAGATGTACCTGAAGTTATAAAAGGCAAACGCTGACCTAACCGTGCAGAAGAAAGGCCTGTATCGATACTGTGTTTGTTCGTACCACACGTGGGAAGTTCCCCAAAAGTCACACGCTTAGCAGTTAGGCTTTTCCCACAATATTGTCTTGCAGGTCCATCTGAAAAAGGTTATGAAGACAAATCGAGCATTATGACTTGCAAAAGATAGGCAAATGTTACAAGGAAAACTAGGAGAAAGAATCTGAGCAAGACAGCAAATAAAACTGTCTCAAATGACTTTCCCATTACAACCTTTTTTGCAACAAAGTAGGTACAATTTAGACATGTTTACTTAAAAAACCATTAATGATCAAACTTCTTAACTTCAACTTATCCCACTTATGGTCAAATGCATAACGCATTGGCAGGCCATAAGCAACTCAGTTGTAAATCAGGAAAAGAAAAACAAAAACTCCATTTTATACATACAAAATCTCACACATACATAAATACTCAAGGGTTACTCAAACTACTGCTCAACAGAAGCGAAGACGAAAAGTGATATATTTGTCATTTGTTGGTCACTCACATAAACACGATATTACATGAAAATAGGATTTACTAAGGTTATAGTAAAGTTTTATACTAGACCTGTACAAGATTACATCATCCATTTTTATATGTCTCTCCTATTTCTCTTATTCAGGCTTCAAAAATAAAAGTATAAAGGATTGCATCTTGCAGTCTTCATTCTGGTACAAATCAGCTTAGATTAGTAGCTAAATAGAAGTTATTAGAAAGAGAGGTAAAGTGAAGAGAAGATGGATAAACAAAGAACAGCAGATGATATGGCCATATCAATGAATAATGATAATCAGATTAATTAATTGCTAATATAGTCTAGCCAACTTTTGAGAGGTTGGATCTCTCCCTATTTCAACTACTACTGATTATTCACCAAATCACTCAACATCACATGATACTTCCTGATTTGCCTAATTTATACATCTACTAACCCTCCTAGAGAAAAATATTCTTCCATAAGCTACTAAAACATGATTACAGTGCTTATACCAATTATGCACTTCCCCTTAATACTGATTCCATGCACACTCATAACAGGTGGATAGGAGCCTACTCTATAATCTAAATAATTTGTGGATGTAGCACTTGATCCTTAGAATTTTCTACCCATTCAAAGTATTGATTACTACTTTTTTGTGTAAGGCTTTACTTTGGATTCCTTACATGATATCTATTACAAGTTAGTTACAACTTCCAAGTGAGAAAGTTGGTTTCCTAATCATCCACTCAGTTTGGTTCAATCTCTATGGTATTTCTTATCATGTATGGTAATTAACATGCTAATTTATGTAGATAGTACACGAGTAAGACTTAGCCTCAGCAATTATTTAAATACTCTAGATGTACAGCATTTACAATCTTAAGCTCTGTCCATTGGAAATAAAGGAATATCCAGTTAGGAATCAAAAGCACTACCAACATTAGATAGCAGATTTCAACTTTTTACACAAAACACATTGAAATTCAACAAAAAAGGGACAGGAAAACACATTGAAATACACCAACTCACTTTTTAAGCATGAAAAACCATGTGGAAGACCTCAGTAGAACTTATGAAGAAGATATTCTTAGTAGGCTCATCATCATACTTAAGAGACAAATAAACTGCCCATTAATAATTTATCACAGAAGACAGTACGTGGATAAATGTTCCACTACTCTGTAGTACAGATATTACTTAAGTTTGGTACATTTTAAACCTTGTAGTCCACCTAAGGTGAGACTAGAGTGGCAAAAAATCATTCGTCATCTAGTGAATATAAATTTGACTCATGAATCCAAATGTAGTTTATTCATGCTACACACTTGGCTATTCCTGGAAAGAGGATAGGAAAGGATCAGAGAAAGGCTTTGTTAAACAAGAAACAATAGTAAGTTGCCCACAAGTCATGTTAAGCAGTGAGGAAAGTAATGTTATGCCTTGGGTTTGCTTGCACAAGACACACAAAAATACATGATTTCTCCTAAAGATTATTTACATTTGCACAAGAGAGAGGTATTTCAGCCACAATATTCTTACAAGACAACACAAATATAATATGGAATCAATATTTCTCTAAAATAAAACTATACATGTCTATACAAAATTGCAGGACCTGTGCCAGATCATTTCAACCATAAAAAGTAATCGTGCTGGTCTTCAAGACTCCAATTAAATGTAATCTGTAGTACGACTCATTCTCTTCCTAATACTAGCGCAACATATTGTTATGTGTAGTTGATATTTCATTCTTTTTAGACTTCAAACCTACCATGCAATGAACTACCTTATAAGGGGAAGGATGTTATAGGCAATGCATTACTTATTTTAGAATTAGCTTGAAGAAGTCGGTCAGTCAGTTAGTAAGACATGGAAATGATTTATTAAGCGCAAATCAAGGAGATAAGGAATCATGTCGAGGGTAGTTAGGTGATTAGTCTAGCAATTAGGTAGATCAGGAGAAGGCGAAATCTCTTGGTTCTTGAATACTTGGTGATTATCATTAATTTCTGTAACTTCAATATTATCAACCGTCTTCTTCTTCTAAAGCTGCCATTATTGATGTCTAAGTTATGTTAATTCCTAGCAAAACATCGTACCGTGCAACCCTAGCAATGCAGATATATTTTGCAAGCACATTAAATAAGTTGTAAGAAACAATGTAAATTTTAGAATGCCACTATGACCTCAAAGCTTTTCTTGAACCAGATAGTGGTAATCAATGCACAGATGATGCTTACCAACTGTCTTCTGCTTCAAGGCATTTGATGGATGCATATTTCTAGCTGAGGACTGTTCAGATAGAGATGAATCCTGCCAGACATGGTCTTTCTGGAATACAGAATTCTTTACCTCTGCCACAGAGATCATAAACGGGTCACGTATTGATTAACATGTCAAGTACGTACTTAAGAAGAAGAAAAAAAAAAAAGCATTGTAAGTATGGAGCAAACTATGAAAAGAAATAACAAATCAGCAAATAATGGTGCATGGCTATGTAGAAGTAGGGGATAAAATTATCAATGAACATCTTTCAATGCATTGTTCCTAAGCTGTAAGCAATACTACTAATTAGAATCCATTTACTAGTCTTCATCTGCACAGCCGAGTCAGGAAAATGGTTACATATAGAAACTACATTATAGCACACAATCAATTTCCAAAGAAGGCATCTATTGTTCTACAGAAAATGGTAGATGTACAAACCACATTACTGCACATAATTGAATTCCAAAGAACCATTTATCTAGATAATAGAATCACATCATTAGTAAAGATAACGGTACATCAAAAAAGGACTAGGAGTCTTGGACTCCTCTTATAGTACTAGAGAGGGGAAGACCATTCAAGTGAAGTGCCAATCAAAGCTACCCAAATATCATTAAAAAATAAAAAAAATAAAAAAAAACCAGAAACATAACTATCCCACAAAGGTTACCAGCGGGAATACTATTGATTTTGTTTTTCCTTTTCAACAATAGCATCCAGGAGATAGCCACATCTGAACCCCATAGATATTGCTCTCCTTAATACTCCTGAAAGCAGTATAGCAACCATACAGAATCTCCAGGAGGGTCCATGAACAAACTCATCTGATCCTCATAAACGGATATAGTATGTTACTTGTAAAAGGAATAAAGGATACAGATTGGAAGCCAGTTGGACTGGTTAGATAGACAAGTGAGAATAACAGGTCAGGTCAATTATCAGACAAGATATACTGAGATCTTGGTAAGCAACAGCTATGACTAATCCAGTGGATTTGTTCCTCCACCATCTTATACAAAGACTCGGGAGTGCTGAACATTTTATTGCAATGACAGAAAAAACCAACAAAACAGATCAAACTCATTCAAATCAATGCTATTTACTGCATGACACGATTTACCAATAAGCAGACTTGCAAAAAAGGGAACATGAAAAAAATATATTAATGAGTCAACTGGCAGATGCATTAATCCCTTACGTTAATTATTGAAAGTTTGAAACTCTATTAAAATAGAAATTTGAATTTTCCAGGGGCAATATGAGGAACAGTAACAAAGCCTATTAAAGCTAGTTGTCAAAAAAGGAGAGCGGCATACAAGTGTCATTGACAATGCAAAACAAACAACACCAGTCCCTGTTCCTGACGTTCTCTATACAACAAGTTATTCTAGTATGTACATCTCCGATTCGAGAAAATTCCATCCATATATTCACTGGTATCCAAAATTCACACTACCTCCCCAAAGAAAAAAAGGGCACAGATCATTTTCCTTAAAAAATTGCAAATGGAAGTCAAAAGGGCCTAGTACCAATAGAAGCTGAATATTTCTTATCTTTTGAACCACTAGACATGCTCCAGTTGTCTAGGGGCTCCCTGCGTCTTGAAGATCCAACTGGAGGATTTGGTTTTAATGTTGGAGGTTGGGTGGACACTGTTCTTTTGTTCACTGAGAGCCAACACCCAAAATGAGAGTTGGTTGGTGAAGACCAGTTGCTTCTCATAGCACCAGATTCTAGGGCTACGGCTTCCTCAGGTGTCAAATACTGCACTTTAGAATTTTGAGGTGGCTTTTTTATCATAAACCTCATCCCTGTGCCACTAGGCTGTTTGTTAGGACCTGCACAAAAAATAAGTCATTGCAAAAAAAAAAAGTGTATGTTGATGATTCCAGAAGTTCATTAAGATACCCGATTTTGATGAAGGTGTCTGATTGGAGGAGTCACAGTCTTCACAAACCCATTTTTCTTGGTCACCGTGATATGCTACTCTCATGCAATAGCTGTAACACAAAATGAGGGGCCGTCAAATACTTAAAAATGATCAGCAGTTTACTCAGCAAAATAACATCTAGCCTTGAAAAAAACTCAAGTTATCCTAAAAAAGAAGATTAGGGCACACAGTTCCAATTGATAACCCCCTTCCCCTCTTTTGCTTCTCATGTTCAAGAAGATTCAAGAAGCTACAATCATGTCCAGGAAGGGATTCTTAACTGAACATGTCCAGTAACATAAAAGGACCATGATGCAGACACCTAGGCTTTTCATGTCTTGCAGCTACAATCATGAACAATATTGAGTTTGGAAATCCTACCAAGATGGAAGCAATATATATAGAGACGATCCTACCAAGATCTCACTGACTGTTTTTCCTTGCGTGTAAAGTGCCAAAGATGGTCAAAGGTCAAACTGTTGTAACCACAAAAGCACAAAGGGAGTATGTGATACTAAAAAGACATGCAGCTAAAAATTAATAGGCTTAATGCAACAAGAAAAGGTTCACTATACAAAATTTTGTAAAAAAAACTAATAGTTTATCATAAAAGAAGATAGCCTCCTCTGCAAGATATCATGTAAAAGAGCATCATCCAATTAGAAGAGTATAATATACCAAAAACAAATGGTTCACAAAACTACAACGGATTAATACAGCTAGCAAAGACAACAATACATCCCTTGATTGCCATTATGAACTAATCATTTCAAGTCTCTGCTTAAACTTGGCAATCTAAACCCACAGAAGCACAGAATGCTTAAGAAACCCAAATATAAGGCTAGCATGGCATATTCAAGTTCTAAACTCTTTCACCAACTGAAATTATGATTATCTGCTCCTTGCTTTGAAATTCAGACAAATGATAATAACAAAAGGATGCCAGCATTCAAAAAGTCAAAATTTAGATATTAACTATCTATAGAAAACATGAAACTCGTATAGTCGTATGGCTGTCAAGCATCCAAAGTTGTAGAAAATCATCTGAAACATCCTTCAGCGCACATATCTCAGAAGAAAGAAAACTACCTAATGCTGGCTTTTTATTAGAACATTGTAGTTATTTCCCCATCAGTGCAAATGTTAAGTCCAAATCATCACCTAGATGGACATTGATTTTAAAAGGTGTCTTGCTCCTAGACATCCTAGGCAAACATTACCAATAAAGAGCAAAAAAGTTGAATTACAGTTGTCTTTTCACTCTTTTGACCAAAAAAAGCAAATATTATTACGAAAATTGCTACCAATGAAGAAGGGTTTTGTTATTAAAATAAAAGAAAAAAAATTCTTTTCAAAAAAAATGCATACATGGTAAAGACGTTTTGG
Source organism: Dysphania ambrosioides (assembly GCA_026401315.1). Lineage (NCBI taxonomy): Eukaryota > Viridiplantae > Streptophyta > Magnoliopsida > Caryophyllales > Amaranthaceae > Dysphania > Dysphania ambrosioides. The sequence continues at coordinate 5,343,880 of CM048664.1, read as the reverse complement.
TAATCTATTTCCCAAAAATTCCATTTAAAAACATCAATGATTCCTTTTTATCGCTTTAATTGAAGTCTGCTACCAGTTATTTCAAATTGAAATAAACAAATGAAATGCCTTCGTGCATTCACACCGAAACTTCCTAATGCTGATAAAGTGATAATTGAAAACTAAAGATCATGGATCAAATCGAAAGAGCTGCAAAGGCTGACAAACAAAAAAAAATGAGAAATAGATCCTTCTGTTTTCCATATAGTAATTGATCAGCAAACAAATCCATACATTCTCAATTGACACTAAATACCAATCTTTTAAAGCACTTCCTTTCAATTGCAACATTTCCTCTCCAGAATAACCAATAATCTGGTTTTGAATTGAGATCTAGGGATGTATCTAACTATATATCACTCAATGACCTTTTCATCTCCCAAAAAGGTATCCAATGTCTTTAGGCCCGTATGCTTATCCAGAGTCCTAGAGACAAAAAGCAGAGCAATATATTTCATCCAAATGCCACGACTTTTATCATCAAAAGTCATATACATCATCTGCTCCATACACCAAAGAAAACTCCATCCTCCTCCAGGCTAGAATAATTGACATACAAGCTGTAAGGAATACAGCAAAGACATCTAAATTATAGTTCTTCCAAGGACCTTAAGTGGTGTTGCTGCTCAAAGTTGTGACTTTATCCTTTTGTAGTTTCCTTCTCTTATGAAATGGTTAAGACATTCGGCTTAATCTTGTCGCAGTTGAAAATGTCTTGCCAATAAAAGGGAATGCAGAAGGATAAGACCGTTTGATGAAGGTTTCCAACACTCTTCATCAAGAGGTATTAAAAACTGAAAGGTGCTAAACACAGCTCTAAGGACAAAAAGCTCTAAGTAGAAATATTAATCCATTTACTAATCCCAAATAACTCATGACTTTGTCATAAGTTCCAAAATTAATAACATTTTGAAAAACATGGTTTATGGTCATAGGGCTAGATACGAGCCGCGCTAGCTCGTGAGCTACTCGAGATCAGATCGCCTAAAACTCGGCTCGAGCTCAGAATTAGCCGAGCCCGAGCTTTACAAAAGCGAGTCCGAGCTTGAGCTCAAACAATTCAAGCTCGAGGGCTCGACGAGCCTAAACGAGCCGAGCTTAATTATGGGCGTAGTTGAAACCAATCTGTAAATAGAATTGAGCTTAATTACTCGAATAAGCCTTCCGCAAAACCGAGCCAAGTGACAAGCTTATGTAGAGCCAAGCAGAGCCACGAGCTTTTATCGAGCCAAGCCCGAGCTTGAATTAGCCCGAGCTTTATGAGTCTCAGGTGAGCCGAACCACGAGCTTCTCAAGCTTGGGCTTGACTCGGCTCGTTTCCAGCCCTAAATGGTCATACAAATCCCTAATGGCTACATATAGAAAAACCCCCAATACAAATGATAAGTACAAAATGCAATGGATAAGTTCCTCGTTTAATATACAAGAAGATACCGAAAGGTGCTTCATATATCTAGAAATAGCTGTTGCATTATGGATTTGTTGTGCCTTATAATAATTGACGAACTAGTCATACAACATGATAAGGTAATTCCCAACACTCTCCCATTACACAATCAAGCAAGGGTAGTTTTGGAGGCTAAACCATAAATTGTTGTTATATTAGGAAAGGTCAAAGGAGACAGCATCTCCAAATTCAACAATAATACAAAGCATATAGAAATATATGACAACTATTTCCAATGGATATATATACATATATATATATATATATATATAAACAAAAACGGGACACTTATAACCAATTCCTATAGGTTGCAATAATTAGAAAGGAGACTACTTTACAGATGTTCACGAGTTACATTGCACTTGGAGCAAACACGGAGGGCAACTACCCAGCCAACATGCCCACATATCTCACATGGTTTGCCCTGCAGATAAGAGAAGAGTAGAGTTCAGATTTCAAATCTACATAGCTCTTTCTGAAATTGTTGATCTTGAATGGAGGATTTAACACCCATCATCAGTCAATACATACTGCTCAAGGATCATCATTCCTAAGCAGCACTTGGCTTTTGCATAATCACCAGGTTTTATTGACTAGCAACATTTCTACAAATTCATCACCTATAGTTCAGTACCAAAGAGAAGCATATGCACAGGCTGACACAATCTTGCATGGTTTATGTGTTTCCCAAGAGTGTAGACATTGCACGTAAAATCAAATTTAAGTAGGAAACTACTCACACATGAAACAAGTATTTGAAGGGCCACAAATCCTCTAATTTGTAAACATAGCACCTAAGGCTTCAATCTCTGTTTTTGAACAAAGGCTTCCGGGCATTTAATGAGACTTTCAATGTTTGTGCTCCTTTTTAGTCATTGCATGTTCATAACCTAAGAAGTGTTATCTACTACACAACAGTTGAACCTTTCATATATCAACAAACAAAATCAACAAGAATCAACCAAGTGAACCAACATTTAGAAACCAATTGATCAAACAAAAATTGAAATCTAAACAGAGCTAACAACCCATTATCAAGCTAAAAAGGGCCCATAGGAAACAAATTTATATTGCGTAAAAGAGAAAAAAGATAGTGAATTAGCAATGGTGAATGAGTCATCTTACAAAATTTAATCTACCTTGTGATGCAATAATCATGCATTAACTCAACAACTCATACACAAGTTCAAGCCGAAAAAGGAAAGGAAGCAAAGCTTAGGAGGAAACAGAGAGATAATGACCTCAACGAGTGTCTAGCACAACTTAACTCATACTTGTACTTATTCATAGGAAATCCCCCACTTAAATAATCATTCCACAAACACACGAACTGATTAAAAAAAGAGCAGTGAAAAGCTCAGACACCAAGTACAGTAAAAATATACACCACTTCACATTACTAATATATAAAAATGAATAAAACAAACTAGAAATTTGTGAATATTAAGAGTACGTTTAGATAAAGTCTAAAGGCTCTATGGAACTTGATTTTTTCAATAACAAAATCCAGACTCGATTTTCTCCACAGCAAAAACTACAAGTAACGAAGGCTATAAAGCTATGTACTATCCTATTATCATGGCTTAGGCGGAACTTGATTTGCATTAATTAAAAAAAATTCCTCCCCAGCCCATTTATCACCTAGGAAATGTAATATAACCCATAGATTCTTTTACGTATGTACTACCCCATTACCATATCCTCCAATCAATAAAGCTTTTTAAAACTCAGAAGATTGCTAAGGTGGCGCTAAAAAAAAAAGAGATACAGTAAAAAAAAAAAAAAAAAAAGGCTGAGGATTAAAAGCGACAAGATTGTACTTGTAGTCTAGGGCTTTGTTTCTTCCTTAACCAGTAAACCATAACCCCATGTTCCTATCACTTTAAGCTTTACGGAGTATTAAAAGTTCAGGAGATTGCTGCTGTGGCCTGTGGGGACTAGGTTACAAGGAATCAATAATTTAATACATATACAATTGCAAAATCATCACACTAAGCAAAAACCTTGTCACGAGTCCAAATTTTTCAACTTTTTGTTCCAAATATAACACATTCACACCCACAAAATTTCTAACCCAGAATTTTTTGCATATTTCAAATGCAACTCCCAAATTTCAAAACTTTTACCCGATAATTTCCAAAATAACGTACCAAGTTCTGACCCACAAATTTATGCACATTCTCCTAAATATGAAAAAAAAATCAGTCGAATTAGCCAGAACCCATTTTAACTCCACTTGTATAACATCACATTGCACCCACCAAAATTTGGGTGAAATCATGCATAAAAATGCAATTATTCGAGGGTAAACTCAAAAAAGAAAAATATGAAAACGTAATCAGCAATTGTGCGTAGTGTGCAAGTAGCAATATAGTTTAATAAGATTTACAAAACAAAATTATAAGAAAAGGAACCAAAAAAATGCGATAAAAACTGACAGGAAACGACAAACAAAAAAAAAATTAATTAATGGGATTTTGAAGGTGATTACCATAATTTAATTGAGTGGGTCAGACATTAATCTTTGTAATAATATTCACTCCAAAAAGCTTGGGCACAAAATTTGAACAGTTGAAAATGGCCTCATATTGTTTGCTTGCAAGTGTCGCAACAGAAAATTGAAGGCGACAGGAAGGAGATGGGTAGCGTGTTAGTGGTGGAACTTTGTGAATTCTGTGAGACTTACTTTGACGAGTGTGATGGGGTAGACTAAAGGGCATTTGGTGCAAAAATAATACGGAGTAAACGAGAAGAGGGGTGTATTTGATTAGATTCTTTTCGTTTGCCCAAATTTATGTACGAAGTACTGTATTTGTATTGGGAGTCCCATAATTACAATTTGCAAGTAATTATTGTACTTTATATTTTATTCGCTCATTAATTATTGTGAATTGCTGCCTTGTAAAACTACTGTAATTTTCATAAATAGTAATCTCTCAAATATACGGAGTACTTTATAAAAAAATTTGGCTGTTTTAGTTTGCTTAAAATTAACAATTACGTGAAATGCTACTTGTATTTTATAATATGCTATATGTAAATCGTACTCTTTCTGTCCCTAGAAAAAAGTTTCATTTAACTTTTACGGTATTAAATACACTATTTTAAATATTTTTATTTTTAAATTTATAAGTCAAAAAATTATAAAAATTTACTTTGATATGTATCCAATAATATCCTATATTTTCACTTAAATATATTAATTTTTATAACATGATTAAAATTTATAGTCAAATTTTTCGAACTTTAATTCCTAATAATAAAATGGGCTTTCTTATAGGGAATGAAAGAGTAATATAAAAGATAATATTGTACATTACCACTCTTGCGGTCTAAAAAGTGTTTAGTTTACCTTGTAAAATTTAAGCCTTTTTAGACCGCAAGGTAAACTAAACACTTTTTATCTTAAACTTCACTAACGTTTTTTAAATAGTAAAACTCCATAATACCTTGCTTAAAACACAAAATTCACCCTTCTTCCTTTCCCTCCTCCTTTCTCAGTCCTCACACCAGAGTACTAAACCCCATCTAAGCGTCCTCATAGCTTCATGATCATAGATTTGATACCCAAAAATATCTCACAGCACAATGCCATAAAATTGAAAACAAAATAGAAAAAAAATTTCATCCAACAATGACCAGAATTCCAAAGTCAATGACAAATCTACGAAATTACTAACAAGCTGCCATAACCTTCACTGGTGTGTAAAGTAATATTAGGAGATAAAACGGGTTAGAACTAAAAGAGTACCATATCAATTTCAATTATGCTTGCACTAGTTACAAAAAGTAGTACGAAAGCACCACGTAGAATTTCCGAAATCAAAACATAATATACCAAAGTAGACTAAAACCCATGTGAGAATATGGAAGTTTTGAAAACCCAGCAGATCAGCAGGTACATGCGGTAGTACCTGAGTGTGCTTTTTATGGAAAAGTTTAGAAAAGAGAGTAAATTAGCGTGAATGAATGGGTGAAAGACGGATGAGGTAAGAAAGGAATGATCAAAAGTGGACTGTGTAGAGTTGGTAAGTTTGAGAGGGAGGGGTGTGAGGCTGGAAATTAAATAATCTATGCTAGTCCATAACCCCTCATGTGTAATTTTTTGTTCAGATGAAAATGAAATCATTAAGAGTTAATGAATCATCAAAAATAGATAAACTTTCTACCAAGTCTCAATCATGAGAACTCACGTCACTTTAAAATAATTTTTTCAATTCAATTTTATCTTATTTACTAAGTTTGTTCACAGTTCTCACATTTACTTTTTCCTCATCGCATAACTCATTATCATCACTTTTAATATTTGCTTCTTAGCACCTAACCTTGGACATCCCTACTTCCTCCATATACAGCGGTGCTTCTCTATCAAAGACGAAAGTAGCTCCCTTGCCTAGCTCCAAAATTTTGTCTTTGACTTGAAATTTAGGGCTATCATTTTCACTTTAATTATTTTTCATCTCAATAGACATATAATCTTCTTCTTAAACTTTAATCTTTAAACTCAACTTGACCCATACCATGTCATTTTAGTCTTCAACGGTTAAAGACACCCACTTATATAACTCAAAATACTAATAAACTAAGTTAGTTAATAACAATCAAACAAAACCACCATATAAAAAAAAAAAAAAAAACCTCAGCAATGAACTGTAATTTCACTTGAAACAAACCAAACTTGAAAACAAATATTAAGAACTACACTCAACTCAAACCAAACCCACAACAAAGTAAAATATAATAGTATTTAAATATGCATTTTCAATATAAATAAAATAAATTGATTACATATTCAAGTTCAAGCTTCTAACTGAGATTTCAACAAATATTAATCTAAATTAGACAAAGTGGATCCAATTATTGACACATACCTTTTCAAACAACAACAACTCTTAATGAAATTAAATTATTCAATTACAAGAAACCAAAAACTCAGCTAAACACCGATTATAGGAATGTCGTAGGAAAAACATTGGTGCCCAAAGGAGGATGGAATAGACGGAGGAGCAACAAAAGAGAAACAATGACAAATAGCAATAGATAAGGAATTAGAAGAGAGAGTATTAGATAAGGCAGAGTGCAACTATGTGTTTTGATGAAATTGAGCTTATGTGATAATTGGGTATTGATCGAAATCAAGATCTAAAAAGAATATGGATTGAAATAAAGGTGAGATATAGGAAATTGAATTATTTGAAATTAAATATATAATAAATTAAAAGAAACATTTTTGGAGAAAATAATATACATTATAAAATCTCTATCATTGATTTCAATAATTGAAAGAATGAAAAGGTGCCATGTATATACTTTGAAAATGAAGGATTTGTGTTTTGCTTGCGCATCATATTACTTTTTGCTCTTAAATAATAATATTTATGATATGATTTTTGCTGACCAATAATGTTTAAAAACATAAAAATTTGGTTTAAGTAGGGTCATACACATAGGAAAATATTTAGGTGAACCAAGTTAAACATGATAAATGACTTCATATAAATTTGTAAGTATCAATTAAAATAAATCATGGCTTTTTTTTAGGATTTTCCATGTATTAAAAATTCCCTTAAAAGAGATGGAAGTTCCTTTGGAAAGGGTAAGGCTTGTTCTTCACTGCGCTTTATCAGTGTTCGAGTAGCCTGATGTTTAATTAAAAATTCCCTTAAACATTATATCTTAAATAAGGTATAAAGTAATAAGTTTCAAATTTTAACTTTGTCACACCAAGTACATGGTTAGGCTATTTCACCAAATATTATCAAAACTAAAAAATGGAGATAGATAAGGTTATACGCCTATTAGTCTATAAGTGTCGAAACAATAGATAGGCCTGGCCCAGGCCTAACAAATTTCAAATGTCACCAAATGAGTTACTATATTGTTTTTGCCTATTCAATATTCATTTGGGCTATTAAGCCCAGTCTTAAACCTAACTCGAAATTGCAGCAATCACACAATTGACACGGTAAGAAACCTATACACTTTCCTAAGACATAACTACTGAGGAGTTAGCTATGTGGAATTGTCGGAAATTGGAAGCAAAATGATAAAGGATCAAGTGTATTTTTTTCCTTGGCGAATCATTGGCCATATTCGGTGCTTCTTCCATTAGTTACTGCATTTTTAAGTTATGAGTCTTTAGTATTCAAGAGATTATAGTTTAAAAGGTTATGGCTTATTCGAATGCCATAGCGTTGCAACTATTTAGTATGATGAGAACTCCATTAAATTTTTTATGGTGACGATCTGATGTCCTACAATATTAGAAGCCATCATATTCAGAATGCCAGACGACTGTTTTGTTGTCATGTAAGTTATGTTGATACTTTTGTGGAGAGCTTGGTATTGTCTAATAGACCCAAAGATGCATAATTTGATATCCTTCCCTTGAAAAGATGACCGGGTTTCATGTCTCTGATTCTTGTAATTCAGGAGGTACTCAGGTACAAATCATGCCTTCATTATTTTATAGGACTATGTTAACTTAAAGATTTTTGAGACAAGTAGTAGCTGTCATTTTTTTTTTGCTGATACGGTAATTGTTTGTCTTGCCATTTAGTGTTAATTTACATTGCTCGACTATATGAAGAATCTGTTTGTCCTGTTTAACTTTGGTTTTCACCATTTCAGCCTTATGCCACAATTTCTTAAACGTCACATCAATGGTTTTTTTTTTATATAGAAGAGATTTGTCGTGTGTCCTTTTTATGTGATTGTATGACTTTTGGTGGGTTATTCGTTTTCTAGTTTATTTTTATGCAAAGAGCCAAGAGTAGCACTTAAGCCATGTTCTTTGGCTTGAGATATGAGAAAACACTAGCTCTGCTATCCTTTTGATGTTGGTGCGTACTATTGAAAAGTGCATGCATTTCATGCAGATAGAAACATAAGTATGCACATACTAACACAAAGAAAGCTCATTTGTTTTAAGTTATACGTTTGTAGCTAAGGGAGGAGGTATTCTTTAATATTTTGTTGTGCTAGTCAACCGGATTCTGAATCCTAACGGCAAGTAAACATTGAAGAGTTGGAGTGGGATTTTCAATTTTAGGCGCAAACTTGGTTCCATGCTAAACCTTATACAAACATAGAATGGTGAGAGCTCACATTGTTAAATCATGGATGATTTAACTAGTTTCAATCTGTTCCTGGCCCATAGTATAAGATTTTAGTATTTTTACTCGTTGCCTTAAAAATCCCTTCTGCATTGTCACCCAAAAACTTCTTGAGCCAAACTGAAAAGCTAGTAGTACTAGGAAAGTAATCAATCAGCCTGAGCCTTCTAGATTTACTGATGCATACTGTCTTAGAACCTCATACAGTATCATGGACTTCACGGTATCACCTAGTTCAAACACTCTCTACATTTCAAGCTCCGGATTAATATCTATCCGTATCGTCATAAACCCTTCAAAATAGTTGAGAGTTATTGATGGATAGTCTCTCATAATCTCATATAGTATCATGGACTTCATAGTCACCTAGTTCAAACATTACACATTTCAAGCTCTGGATGAATAACTTTCAGTATTATGGTGAATTAAGAAACAAAATTTGCTATCTTCGAGTGGTTTAACCCTTCAAAATGTGGCGTATGACTTACGAAACAATGATATATGCTCCCTCAAAATTAGGTATACTCGTCTAATAAAAGTACAACTACCCTAATCATATCAATATAGCACATTTTTAGGGGTGCTTACGAGCCGAGTCGAACTCGAAAGCTCGTGAGCTAAAAAATCAAAGCTTGAGCTCGACTCAAAAACTCAATTCTCGAACTCGACTCGAGCTCAAGCTCGACTTGAGTTCGATTAAAGCTCATTTCAAGCTCAATTAAAGCTCGTTTTAAACTTGACGCGAGCTCGATTAAAAGTCGTTTAAAGCTCAAGCTCGATTAAAGATCATTTTAATCTAATGTGGGACTTTTGGTTTATATATCAAACCATCTTTTATATCTTAAGTATATTTTTCTATAAATATATATTATAAATAAAAATTCGAGTTTCTCACGAGCTTTTCGAGTCGAGCTTTGATTTGCTCAACTTGGCTCGTTAACTTATCGAGTCGGGTTCGATCTCGAATCGAGCTTTGACCGAGTTGAGTCCGAGTTACTCGCGAGTAGCTCAACTCAATAAGCACCCCTAATCACAAATCAAAACGCTAGGAAAGAGGGTTTAGCAACAAGTAAATCACGATTTGTCACTAGCATGTGAATGTGAAATCTCTACTGTTGTGACGAACATAAGTAACGTCATCTCTGTGAGATAATATGTCCACTTTCTGAAGTTGAGCTATTTGATCCAACTCCAAGGGTTTATTCCATAATTGCTCTCTGTTAGAGGAGAATTTAGTTGAAAAATTATGTGCATAATATTACAGATTGATGACATTTAATAACCATGGTTCAATTGTGAAATTTTAGTTATGTTACAACAAATTCTTGTATAAATACATTGAGTTGTAATCACAAATGAAATAAGAAATAATACAATTTTCCTTCTTCTTCTCTCTTTTCTTCATCTCCTGTCCTCAACTTCTTCTCTTCTCCTCATCTTTTCTCTCCTTTCAAGCCGAAAAAACCCTAAACACACCTTTCGATTAAGCCAAAATTAGGAAAAGATCATTAAGGATTAGTCCAATCTTCACTAGAAATTTACCTTTCCACTATCTGTTTACATCCAAATACTTTTCATAAATTTAATCATGAATAGACATTATAACTTCTTTATATTCATTCCTGTGGGCTATAATTTTTGAATTGAACATGACTTGCAACAAAATCATTACAAGTTTCTTTTTTAGCTTTCCTCTCAGCTATAATGGATGAATTGAACTTATTTGCTCACAATCCAACTCATGCTTAAAGGCTTAAAGCCTAGATCAGCAGTAGCCAGCAATCCCCACTCAAAATTGACTGATCCAAACAGGAGGTAAGCTAGAAATTGGCAAACGTTATATTACCAACATAATTTAAAAATTCCCCATTTCCGTACTGAATTTTCTATCCAACTTTTTACCATATTTTCCACTTTTAGTCTATACTCCGCTACGTAGTCCTCAAAATCCACCAAATACACAGCTATGTACTAGTATACTTTATGGGCTAATCAAGAGCCATATATGTATACTCGTACCTATGTAATAGACTCTAATAGGCTCATTTACTTTTTGATTTCCAAGATAGAACTTTAAACATTTTTATCTTCAAATTCGTAAAACAAAAAAATTATAAAACTTGACCTTTAAAAACTTATATTGAGATACATCTAACAAATTTTCACTTATATTGTTTCTTTTTATATGATAAAATTTGCAATCAAATTTATTAAATTTTAATTATAGAAATAAAAATTGGACAATATTTGAAAGATAGAAGGACTAACATCAAATAATACAACAAAGAACAAAGAGGGACGGAGATTTTTGTTTCTAGATAGGCCCTATGAATCTATGATTATTGTACAATAAGTCAAATTCAGGTCCCCACCATGCCCGCCACTAGCGGTGCCACCCATGCTTCAAAACAGCATCGTTGCCCATGACGACAAAAGAAAGAAGCACAGAGCCAAAATCGCATAATATGAGAATAACTTTAGCACATATTAGAACAAAAACAAGTATTAATAAAGATTTTCCTACATAAGTTATACAACCGGGGATGCTCATCATATTTAATAGGACTAGTAGTTTCTCTGCCTTCCTAGCTAGATCTAGATTATGTAGAACAAATAATAATAACCAAATTAGGTCCAAAATACAAAAGAGAGCTAGAAAACAAGCATCCCTAAGAGCTGATGTGAAGGGAGGGTTGAAGGGTACAAAATAATCCTACTAGGCTTAGAATTGCAACATACATACGTAAGAGTTGCCCTCCTATGAAAACCAATAGGTAGTGCAATTCACACATGCTTGCCCTCCAATTCATGCACATGGGCACATCAAATGCAACATCATAATCTGCAAGCCAGATTAGAAACCCGTCTTTCAATTCCACAAAAGCACAATGGCTGAGATTGCTAGAGTCGCGAAACTGCTTGAAATCGTGCTTTTAATCTTGATTCCACCGTGGTTTTCATCATAGCTTGATCCACTAGGGGCCATTCCAGTGCCAACCCCGCCAAGACCACCCATGCCTGTGTTTGGTGAGGCAGTGTAGGGGGAAGCGGTAGTTGGATTCATACCCGTGCCACCTACAGGAGTTACACCAGGATTGGTGCCAGTTCCTGAGATAGGAGAAACCGGGGTGGAGGTAGGTGTAGTGGGAGAAGTTGTTGGCACTGTTGTCATACCGGTGCTAGTAGAGCAAAAAAAGACGGTCGATTAAAATACGAAATCACACTCGAAAACAACATCGAATAGGCACGTTTTCCAGAATGCGCATAAAATTTGATGAAAATTTTCTACTCACAGTTGGTATGTATGATAAATTGATAAGGCATCAATGCAAGGCCTTAAAGAATATGTTAAAGACGAAAAAATTAGGCCAAAACTTCTTATTCATTACTACACCAATTTTCATCCGGTCACTTGAACAAATTAGATCAAGAGAAAAGAAGTTTCAAAACTTTCAATCATGCACAAGGCAAAAGGATACATGTGCAAAAGTTTTAGATGCTTTTTACATTCCTCTGGAACATGACACATATCCTTGCAAACCACATACCAAAAAGAGAACTACATATTGGATTAGGAGATCCTTGTAAAACCACAGGTGGATTCCCAACACCTTTCAAGAATGATCCAAAAATACGAGGAGGCTCCAACTTTATAAAGGTAACAAACAAAGACAATCACACATGATGAAACACATGGTGAGCTCAACAAAGATAATCCACGTGCAGATTAGTGATCAAATATCAACACTATTTTGGGTATGAACTTAGAATAATGTGCGTTTAAAAGCTACACTGTAAACTCCCCATTACATCCTATTTCTTGAAGATTATATTAGCAATGTAACAAGGATGTTTTAGACAATATACTCCTCCGTCCCCCAAAGATTACCCCTTTTCATTTTGAGTTGTCCCCCCAAATATTTTCCATTGTATATTTAAAAAGTTACTTTTTGTACTTAGGGCAATCTTTGAGGAATGGAGAGAGTACTTCTTTTCATTATCAACGAAACAACAAGATGAGTAAGCTAGGCAGCTGGGGAGAACCCGAAACGACAATGACTCGAACACTAGACTGAAGGACTTAAGTTATAAAGGTCTTCCAAGGGAATGAAACTTAACCAAAATAAAAATCCAGTTATAAACAAGTAAATAAAAACAAAAGGAGGGAAAGCAGTAAAAGTAGGACAGAGCAATAGAGTATTCCAGAGACAACTTAATAATGGCACGGGAGGAATCAAAAGTATCCAAGACTTGAAAAGAAACAGCCACAAAAAGATTTACACAACTACTGAGTATATACAGACATACAGATGCATATATAGAGAAATCCAGCTAATCTGAGAACTGACAAATCACTGTAAGATAGTACAAATTCGTGCTACTTTAAACAAGCCATGTGACACAAGCTGATTACTTATTTTTCACTAAACTTCAAACCTTCACGGACATTATTGTGAATAACCAAGAGGGTAGAACCGTCTTTTCAAGGTACACAAAGCAAATATCGTGGCACACTTAACTCATTAGCTAGGTACTAAAAAAGCTGAGAACGTTATCTTTCATCAAAGTGCAAACCACCTGTCCCTCTAAATGCTGACAGGTGAGTAAAATTGGTAATCATAGATGTAAGATTTGAGGCAAAATGACAAAAAAAACTTTGACTGTGAATTGTGATTACCCTCAGAACATGAAAAGGAAAAGCGGTTAGATTAAGATATTCTTTATTTTTACTGTAAAACAAAGGGTTTGAAAAGGATACGGGTCTCTACATAGTAATGATAATAAAGGCAAAGATGCTCAGCCTATCCACCACAGGAGAAAGTGGAGGCTTTACGCAAAGGTCTCATATCATACAAAAAGTGAACTCTTTTACTTTAGACTATAATCAAATGAATGGCTCCCTCAACTATCCCGTATCGGATTCCATGTTGCCGTTTTTTCTAAATATTTATGTTGTCAGCTGATTGGTTGATCATTGTGTATTTTAGTTATGAACACACTCTAGATCACAACGAAAGAGTGCGTTTGTAGATGCACAACACTGCTTTGTTTTCTTGGAGAATGGTAGACTCTTTTGAGTCGGGTTTGAAAGAATCGTCAATCACGGGCTTTCTTCTTTGTTTGAGGCGAATTCAAAATTGTTCGAATATTTGAACAAGGAATAAAAGCAAGTATTTGAATTAATTGAGATGTTTCCTGGCACTTTTTGACCCCCAAAAAAGCAACAAATTAACAAATTGGACGGCTTTGATACAATGTTTGATGGACCACCTATATGAGGTACACAACTATATTAAACAGCAGCAATGCATAATTCAAGGCAAGCATATACGAAGACAAAGACATCATAAAATGCATACCATACAAGGCAACTTTATGATGAAATAAAGGTTAAGATAAACAGTCACGTAAACAACTTCCAGTCTCATTCTAGAACCTATAATCTAACAAATGAATGGTTAGATCTCATCCAAAAATGATAAATACCATTCTCATTCACAATTTCACACATGGCTTCAATATGCACCTCCACTACTGATGATGATGTAACGGCTGTGTCAACTCTTGGATTATCACCATTATCAGTATAATATAATGGGGTTAGGAGGTGATTAGTGATGTGTCAACTGCCATGAAAACGGTCCATTTCAATATATATGTTGTCTATCCCTTTAACTAGTGAAGATCAAACAACCCCAAAATATGATGTCAAGTTTCCTGCTTGGGCTTACCACTCTCGTACAGTAATACATACCATTAACAAGGACTCCTAAGTCCAATGACTCAACTATTGACAGTCACTCTACAAGCGCACAAAATATAATGTTAACAGTAAAAAGAGAATGAGTTTTTGTGCAAGACATACCCAGAAGAAGCTGAGAAGGAGCAACGCCCAGCACCTATAAAAATTAACACAAAAGAGATACAGAAAAGAAACATGAATTAGCAACCGCCCTTGGAATTTTATTACTTATTTTTCAACACAAGTAGGAAGATAACTTGAACAACGTAACCAAAGTTCAAAGCTACACGTTCATAATGTCACCATCCAAGGTCCTTGCCATAGTAGCCAATCATAATATGACACGAGCAATTATCATGTCCTAACAACATCATTTTCATACTAACGGGATATAACAACTTCATGGAGGTCACATTGACATTCCCCATTTCGAAAAACGTATCGTTTCGATGACTTTAAAAACAACTTAGGACCTCTAAATTACCAATAATCTACCTTATCATTCCACCAATATTATTATAGGAACGGTAAACAAGGTATTTTTTTTTAAAAAAAAAAACCCAAATTAGCCATTTTTAGGGCTTTTGTAATATGGCAAATACACACTTTATTTCATACTTCCATGCAATTGTCACATAGTATTACTATTTTACCCCATTTCCAACCAACCCACTAAAAACAAATATTTTTTAATCATGTAAT
Source organism: Dysphania ambrosioides (assembly GCA_026401315.1). Lineage (NCBI taxonomy): Eukaryota > Viridiplantae > Streptophyta > Magnoliopsida > Caryophyllales > Amaranthaceae > Dysphania > Dysphania ambrosioides. Next base: position 5,328,834 of record CM048664.1, on the reverse strand, counting down.
ATGTCTCTCGTTTCAAATGTTCCATTCAACTTTTTCACAGTATTTGGAACATAATTTAAAATATTTTTTCTCTTTGACACAAAAAATTATATCCTAAAAATTTAAATTGAGATGCATCAACAAAATCCCATTTTAATATATTATTTTAATATATTATTTGTTATAAATATGATTAGAGTTATGATCAAAATTTTTAAAAATTTTAAACTTTAAGAGTAATAAGTAAAAACTTGTCTAAACATCAACAATCAATAAAAGAATAAAATGTGGGAGAATGGAAGGTGAAGGAGCTTACTGGGGTCAGAGTTAGTGAGAGCGGCAGTACCACTAAAGTCACAGGTGGCACCTTTGGCAGCATTTTTCTGGAAATAGCTGTTGACAGCATAAGAACAGTGGGTTGTGATAGAGTTGGGATTATAACATTGCCCATTGGGTCCAATTGGGTTACAATCTGCTCCTGCTCCACAAGCATAATCTATTGCTTTCTGCATCATAGCCGGGCTTGCATTTGGCCTACATACACAAAAACTAGCACCTGCAAAACCCCAATAATCACATAGAGAACAATCCATCTATCATATGTTCACATCATTTAACAATAGCAACGGTCTAGATGTCGGACTAAGACGAAATTATTGTGCAACATTAAAAGTTGCAAACTACTAAAAACTCATAACTACTCACGTTTTTATGTTCAAATCTAACAAAAAAATTATAAAAGCTTAGATATTATAAAAATTTATATTAAAATTGAAATGTATACGTATTGTCCCCCTAAGTATATTATTTATATTTTTCTTTTATAATATTATGAAAATTTGTGATAAAGATTAAAACGGGTTGCCTAACTTTTTGAATTTTGAGTCATTTAAAGCAATATTTGATATCATTTTACCTCAACATATCACATTGGTTAATAGATACGGAGTACGCAGTAGTAGTTGGTAAGAACCATAGTAATAAATACGAAGTCTATTTTTCTGACAAAGGACATTTATGTTTGAGATTTTTTTATGTCTCAGTTATACGATATAAACTTAAATCTTGAATCGAGTATTTTGCAAAGAAAAAAAATACTCCATAAATTATCAAAATAAAACACAAACACTTTCAAAGAATATATCTTTCTTAAAAAAATGTGGAGAGGTGAACTAATTTTTAGGCCTTACTATTATTAGTAAGAAAACAAAGAAATACCTGAAAAATTAGATTTTCAGAAAGTAAAACTACGAAGAAGCTACTATATATAGAAATATAACGTTAAAAAAATGAACACAGTAAAGTTAAACAAAAAACAAAGTGGTAAAACTTACTAGAGTAGCCAGCCATAGATAAGATGAGGAGACCAACAACAAGATGACGAGCCATTGAAGATGCCTAAACAAAGAAACTCAGGTTTTGTGTGTGTGTGTGTTTTTTGAGTGAGAGAGAGTGATGAAGTGAGGGAAAAATGAAGGGAGCTGAATTACTTTTCAAGAGACAAAGTAGAGATGAAGTGATGATGCCAAAGCGGTATGGGGATGTGTGTGTGAGAGCAAATAGCATGGGAATGGGGGCTAGCCGGTTAGGTTCATTTTTAAGGACAATTGTAAATATTACTATAGTACACAAATATATTATTTAATAAATAAATGTTATTTATGGCAATGAGAGTGACAGCACATAACGGTGGTTCACTCGTGGTTGCTCTTTTTATATGTCGGCTTCTTTGCTTTATGTAATGCTCAGTAATACTTACAAAAATATATGAGTTTGCAACGGTACTAAACATTGAAGTGTATTCTATTCTAGACAATGCTCCCTTCTTCTGCAGCTCTATTCCAATCTATTTTGAACAGGGGTTGGGGTGTCTAGATTTTTAGAGTTAGGATTTTTTTTTTACATATCAACGAACAAAGTTATAGACTTATAGTGTTAAGAAACTAGAGAGGAGAAAAGATAAGTAGGAGGTCTGTTTGACGCAGCTTTAGCATGAGCCTTATCAACACAATTCCGGCTTATTTTATGAACAAAGCACAGCTTAAAAGATCGTCTGAGGCACTTAATGAAAATAGTATAAGCTATTTCAAAGACTAGTCTTGTAAAGTGTCTTTACGAAGAGAAGAGACCATAAGAGATGAGTTGGATAGAACACGGACTGCATTCCAGTTGTTGTCCCTGCACCATTAAAGAGATGGAAGACAAACTAATGATTCCGTCATTGTTGTCGATACTGCGAAACCACGAGAAGAGCTTTCACTTCCCACATTATCCCGATTTAGGGTTAAGACAACTTCCCATCTAGAAGTAGCATGCCCATTTTGTTTTAGTCTGGCTCCATCCACTTGGATGGTTACATCCATTTCCCAAAGATAATCCCTTCTTTATAGGGACACTATATTTAAAACAGAGGGCCTTGACAACCCATCCTTTAAAGGGTGTAGAAAGCGGATATATCTGAATTTTCCTTACAAATAAGAATCATGCTCAGCAAGGTAGCCAATAATACGATACATGTATACATTAACCTCGCTCGTCAACCACTTCTATACTCATCATTTCTAGTGGTCCACAAGGTCTATAGGGTTGTAATGAAATTAACTAACCTAGAACACTGAAGATCGTCCATGCTATAGAAAAGCCGGATATGAAATAGAGTCTGGACAAATACCTAAAGAACTACTCCACCAAAGGATTTTCTTATTTGAATAATTTTGTATTTTATTCCAAAGGATAGTCTAAGGTGTTCATTTGATCAAGTTATCGTCTACAGTTTTATGGTTATATATATATGTAATTATTAGAATACTTTAGCTAATTACCATTATGATGATATTCCCTTTATCCTTAATTTTTTGTCCTATTTGACTTTTCACGATATCCAAAACACGACTTAAAATATTTTTTATCCCCAAATTCAAAAGAAAAAAATTATGAAAACTTGATATCCTTAAAATTTACATTGATATGTATTTAACAAGATCACACTTGAATATATTATTTCTTATAACACGATAAGAATTCGTAATCAAACCTTTTAAACTTTGACTCAATGAATAGAAACTTAGCAAAAATAAAGAGACAAATAGATTATTTAATTGCATTTTAAATAGTGTGTAGGATTATTATATATATAAGAATATAAAGAATTTTAAAAGTTAAGTATAGATAAAGAGAGAGATATTAATTTTTACAACAAATAAGGAAGTAAAAACGGCAAGTAATGTTTTATCGACTTATTTGGTAAATGATAATAATGATGATCCCCAATTTACTTGTAATTCGAATGTTCTTCGTGATAATAAACTAATTCAACTCTCAAAACTAGCAATATCAATAACTATCATCACTTTTTTTATTCCGTATTTATTTCATATTTATGCAAACACATGTAATTTGGATAAATGACCTTCATTTTTACAGATATTGCCTAATAAAGTTGAGTTACTCACACTTTTATGTTTATTGTGACACCGACCAAACAAAACCTTAAAAAGCTGAATTACTATAAAATCTCCCCATACACAAGTGTTTCAATGGCAAAAGTTCTTATTTTATTGATAATGGGGTAATACTAATCCATTAGTACTTGACTGGAGTCGCACGATTTTCCAGTATTTTGTGTTCAGTCCTCGTCATATTTTCATGTTTAAAAACTACTTTGTAAGTTTGATGGGTTTGTTATGCTGAATTTGTGTTTGTCATCCATATTTTGAGGAGTTGGCCGAAGTTTGAATATACAAAAAAGTGGAACAAAGTAAATATAGGGAGTGAGTTAAGGTAAATGTTGCTTCTTTTTTCCAGCTTTTTTCGTCCTATCGTATATTTGTGGGTTTTTAGTTTCTTACTTGAAAGAAAGTTTAAAAAAGTGAAACAAAAATACTAGCGTATGTAAAATTGGTGCAAGTAGCAAATTTTTAGAATTTAAGTCTTATTGTCTTTGGATTCTCATTTAAAATAATACGGTTTATTAGGTTAATAGTTTTCAAGACAGATTTGTTCATCTTAAGGTGACTCGAAAGAAGAGAGAATCTCTAAATCAGAGAGCAGAGAAAGAGAAAATGAAGAAAAAGAAAAAGGAGCGGAAAGCTTTGTTAAGACTATCCATTTGAATTATTCTCTCTTAATGAAATCATGTTTCTCTTTTTTTTTGGATGAGGAAAGGGAGGGGGAAGAAGTGTGATAAAAGAGTGTACATGGGTAATGGGAATTTGGAAAATAAGGCCCGAAGCAGAAGTGGGAAGAGGCACTTAGTGAAACTTGTTAGGTTATGGGAAGTTAATTTGCACTTGAATTTCCTACAAAGTGAGCTTAAATTATAAGGTAACATATTAGAATTTGTTTTTGATAAGAAGTAATTTTCTTATCTTCTTTGGTTATTTATTTTTCATGTTTTGACTCAGTTAATCTTGTTTTTATAATGAATTCAAGAATTTTAGAGGATTATAATTAACCTTTTTTAAAAATCATTTCAATTATTTTAGAGGATGAAAATGTAATTTGACTACTCAATCATATGGGATAAATTGAGACTCACCAATCCTCTTCGTGGTAAGTTACTTCTCATACTACATGGAAAATCCAATTTTTCTCCAATTTGTCAAAAATATGCATACCAAACAACTCCTTCCTAAATACTCTAAATCCATATGACAACTTTATTTTGGTACAGACTTTCACTCTATTTAAAAATCCTTTTAACAAATACACTTGCACATCAGATGTGAGATAGACACAACTAATTCAAGAAAGAAGGATTTAGTTAGTTTTTACTCCCACGTACTTATTTTCAAATACATAGAACTTAACATGAATTAATCCCTCTAATTGGATGGGTCAAGGTTTTATTTTAATTTTAATTTTTTAAAGTAAAAAAATAAGAAAAATGAATCCATGGGTGAAGAGGCTCAAGTCACATGTGATGCGGAGAAAGAGTGACATAGTTACTCGTAGTAAAGATGTCCAATTGTCTATATTATGTATGATCCATTTTAAGGAACATGAAGACCTTTCATGGATGTAAAAAATATTTTTATGAATTGAAGATGCACAAAGTGGTAGTTTATATTGCCAAAAAAGTGGTAGTTTATATTGCCAAAAAAAAGTGGTAGTTTATATTGCCCAAAAAAGTGGTAGTTTAGTCATACTTGGAGTATGTACTTCTCACATGTTATGTATGAAATTACATTTATATATAATTTCATTTATTAGATAGTGATATAATTTTTTGATTGAGTATAATGATAATACTTTTCATTTATCTAGTACAAAATTATAATTTTTTTCCATGTAATTTTCATAAGGGCCATTTGCTCTTCATATTCTTTTCACTTATTTTAGACCAAAAGATAAGATAAATGCATATGATCTCATGAAAAATTAGATAAGTTGGCGTTAGGATAAACAAAGAATATCCAAAATTCCAATTACACTTTAAAAATTTAGAAGTGTATGTTTTTTTTTTCTTGAATGGCTAGTTTATAAAGTTGTTAGGTTGAATGCGTAGATAATACTTCTCATGTAATTTTATAAGAAATTGTATATTTTTCCATGTAATTTCATTTTCTAGGCTGTGTAGATATTTGTTTGGACTCTGAAGTATTTCAATTAGGACTTATGTATCGGGTTGTGTCAGGGTCGGAATGGATCACATGCAAAACGGGCCGAACCAAGTCGGGCCAAAGAAGACACAAAACGGGCATGTCGGGCCAATGAAACTATTGTTTAAAAGTTTTGGAAACTATTGACCCATTATTAACCCGACTTGACCCAATGAAACATGACCCTTTAAAAGACTAACCCAATTAAGCCCATAATTAATTAGACCCAAACGGGGCGATAAATAACTCTTAATAGGGCCCCTCCTATTTGAACATGTTTAATTTCAATGTACACCAACATTGACCATATACTAGAGAGTATAGTTGTGTAGATACTTGTTTAGACTTTTAAGTGTTTCAACGTACACCAACATTGATCATCTACTAATACAAATTATGAAGGGCTGCCAAAAGTCCCCCCCCCCCCCATTGTTCATAGTTGTGTTCATTTGGAGTCATTCAATCAATCAAGTGAGCTATAAACTTTACAGTCATGTCCACTTGAATCCGAGAATGAGCTCATAACGATACTTGTGTCATTCACATTCAAATATTAAAATTACACAAATTATAGTTATATCTAAGGTTGAATATGAATTGAAAGTATAATCCGAAATTAGCTTTGTACTCCCTCTGTCTTAATTTTATTGCTACATTGAGGTTTTCATCGACTTTAAGGAAAGCAATGAGTAGAGGGGACCACATGGAATTAATTAAAAAAAAACCATTATTTAACTTAATGAAAGTAGTACAAAAAGTGGAGGGAAAATCAAAAGGCAAATGTTTTCCATGTACTGTACACAACTCCAAATATTTGGATAGTAAATTGGAGGTTGGCTCTAAAATCTTCAAACAAAATTTCAACAACATGTCCACTATAAATGCAACATTTATTGTGGGAAAACCCACATTAATTACGTATCCAAGCCAGAAGATTTGAGGGAGTAGTAAAAAAGAAGAAGAAGTGAGAATAGTGGGGAGGGTTAGGACTTATCACTCTTAGAAAATTATCATCATTGAGTGATTAATTTACCTTTGTGTTAATTACTCTAAAAAATCGAGGCATCTCTCGTGGTAGCTGTTGGACAGTTATTGGTCGCTTCAATGACAAGCTGGAATATGGCTTGCAGAGCAATCCTATACCCTTCCAACAACTTCCACACCAGCCTTGGTACCAAGAAGACCAATTATTGACCTCAATAAACTACCAAAAGAGCAAGTAGAAGAGAAATCAGAACAGCAACAAGAGAACCAACTAGAAAAGCAGTAAGACAGGGGACTAGAACAGCACGTAGAAAACCAACCAAAATAGCAATAGTAGCCAAAAAACTAACCACAACAACTAGAAGAGCAACAAAACCAACAAGAAACCAACAATCCCCAAGTCACAAAGTATTTTATGCTAAGTGACATGGAAAGGGCAACAATTGCTGGTAAGTTACTTCAACTTTGTGCATGTGATTCTAACTTGCCACCACAACTCCACCAACAACTCCCAACATGTTGTATAAACAATATTGCTCAAGAGTATAATGTGTCAAGATGGACCATAAGTAGGATATGGAAAACTGTGAGAGCCCAAATGACCATAAATGAACCAATCGCTGTTCATAGCCTCAAAGCTGGGAGAGTGGATAGAAAAAGAGTATCCTTCAACCTAGATGAGTTAAAGATAATTCCATTAAGGAAAAGAATAATAATTAGAGCCTTAGCAGCAAGTTTAGGGATCCTCAGATCCACAATAAATATGCTAATCAAAAGAGGTGCAATCAAGAAGCTACAAATGCCATAAAACCAGAGCTATTAGCATCACATAAAGTAGCAAGAGTATAGTGGTGCATTAATGCCATTGTACCAACAACCATCACAACAACACTAAGGTTTTCAAACATGTACAATGCTATACATGTTGATAAAAAATGGTTCTACATGTCAAAGATCACAACATGATACTACTTAGCCCGAGATGAGGAAGAACCTCAAAGGAAATGCAAGAGTAAGAGGTTTACAACAAAAATCATGTTCATTGCAGTAGTGGCAAGGCCACATATAACCCTAAATAGTGAGGTTGTTTTCGATGGAAAAATAGAGATATTTCCCTTCACATAATTAGTCTCAGTAAAAAGGTCAAGCAAGAACAAGACAGTAGGAACAATAGAAGTGAAGCCAATATTGAGTGTCACAAAATAAGTCATAAAAGATAAAATGATCAAGAACATCATACCAACAATTAGGACTATGTTTCCAGAATGGGGATGCAAATAAATATAGGTTGTGCAAGATAATGCAAATCCACATTTACACAAAGATGACACATAATTCATAGAAGAAGCAACAGGAGATGGCTTCAATATCATGCTAGTCAACCAACCAGCACAAATCCCTGATCTCAATGTACTTGATCCAGGGTTTTTTAGGGCAATACAATCACTAAAGGATCAACCAACTCCACAGACAGTTGAACAACTACTAGAAGTGGTGGCGAATGCATATAATGAGTATGATCCTAAGCTAATCAATCACATATTCTTAACACTTCAGGAATGCATGCATGGTTGAAATTATGAAAGTCAAGGAAAACAACTACCATGTACCGCACATCAACAAACAACAACTTGAAAGAAGAGGCGAGCTACCTAGATCAATACATGCCACAAGGGAAGTAGTAGAGGAGTGCAAGTTATGGCTTCAAACAAGGGAGTATAGTGTACTAGAAGAAGAAATAGTAGAGGATGACAGTGAAGATAAGGGAGCAGGCTCACAACAACCATAGTGAATAAAATTAGAACCCCAAATACAACCTTTTGCTTGTTAACCATTGTACTACTCTTGATCAATATAAAAACTTGTTACAATGGTCTATTACTATTCATATATTGGAGTGACATAAACATATTAGGAATCATGTTACTATAGTGGCTAAGATTACTTAGGATCTTGCCTCAACATCAGTAACCATACTTAAGGTCTTGCCTCAACATCAATACAGAGCAATAGCTAGCACCAGAGAAACATCAGGAGTGGCTTAAACCTATTTGGAATCATGTTATTGGAGTGGCTAACATCACTTAAGATCTTGCCTCAACATCAATACTGAGTAACAACCAGCACCACAAGAGCAACAATATACCAACAGTAGAGCAACAACAAAATCAGCAAAGCATAACAACCCAGGCCAAATCAAGGACAACAACAACAAAATCACAACAACATAAATATGAGTATCAAATCAAAATATAATGTGAGCATCAAATGACAACAACATAATTTGAGATTCCTTTATTCTCAACATCAATATAATCAACCAAGTCTAAGCATCAAAACATCAACAAACATCCCCCAAAATTATCAGGAAGTCTCAACATCAAATGAACAAATCCTATGCATACATAATTCCTACGCATAGACCTGCCGTCAACAATATCAGAACAAGAAACCCCTAAAAAATGTCAACCAAATCCAAACAAGAAGGAACCCCAATAGCCTCCACATGAACAAAATCAAAACAAGAAGAAACCCCCAAAAAATATCAGGAAGTCTCAACATCAACAAAATCCGAACAACAACAGACCCCAATAGACTCGACATCAACAACATCAAAATAAGAACCCACCCTCCAAAAAAAAAATACCAAGTCTCAAAATCAACAAAATCTAAACAACAACAAACCCCAATAGACTCGACATCAACAACATCAGAATAAGAAGAAACCCCAAAAAATATCACCAAGTCTCATTATCAACATCAACAAAATCCGAATAACAGCAAACCCCCAATAGACTCAACATTAACAACATCAGAATAAGAAGAAACCCCGAAAAAAATATCACCAAGTCTCAACATCAACAAAATCAAAATAAGAAGAAACCCCCAATAGCCTCGACATGAACATAATCATAACAAGAATGAACTCCAAAACTCAGAGGAAATAACAAAAAAGCACGAGACACAAATCAGAGAAATTAAATCAGAGCAAAAAAAAGTTGAGGAACACTTATCCATGCTTATCACGTTGAGTTGAAAACCAATAAGAGTACTAACACTACGATTTGAACTCAGGTGGTGGAGGATCTGGGGTTTTTTAGGATGACGCCTTATGGGTTAAAGTAGAAGCTCCTGTGTGCTTTCTCAAACTGGTTTTCCTTTGCCTCTCTTCATCAAATTCACGGAGGATGCGCCATAAACGAAGGATCTCAGATGGAGGTAAGGTATCTTGCTCAAACGCCCAATATGTAGGTTTAGGAACCGGATCCCAACCCTCCTTTCCTTAACCCATCCAAAGCAATATGGGTACCAAAATGAAGAGAGTGGAATGAAGATTTTCATTCTGGTGGAAGTAAATGGAATAACGCAAGAGAGCAAGAGAGAGATGAAATTTTCAAAGAGAGAGAACGACAGATAAATCTAGTGAGGGGACAACTAGGTTAGTAGTAGGTTAAGAGGTGGGTGGGTGGATTAGAGTGAAATAATAAGGGTAGTGTAGTAACATTTGGGTGGGTTAAGGGTATTTTTGGCTTTTTTTATACTAAATTTAGGCACATAGCAAATAAATGAGACGTTTATATAAGAAAATTGTAGCAAATAAAAAAAGACAGAGGGAGTATCATATTTCCTATATCAAAATCTTGCAAATGTATAAATATTATATCCAAAATATTTCGGAAATTCGATAATAAAAAATTTATGAATCTAATCTATCGGATATCACATATTCCTCATACTCCAATCCATGACCATACCTAATTAGCCCGGCTTGAACCCAACGCGGTCGACCCAAAATAATATTTAGCGTACTTTACGAAGTTTTTTTTTTGACAAGTAGCCAACCGGCCCATCTAAAATGCCAGGCCTGTATCTAGATTCCTCATCCCAACCCAACTAGCAACCCACCCGTCGCGGTACCCAGCGCCTGGGTGACTATTAGATACTCGCACCTGCTCCGGACTCTTTCAACGTTGCACTTCAGACGACGCCGTCGATTGCCTGTTCCGCATTTCCTCCGATCATCCTCTAGAGCGGCGCAAACTGACAACCAGCGGCGCACGAACCATGCTGCTGCAACTCCCTCGACTCACAAATTCTCTCAGAGAACCGTTTGACATCGATCGCGCTTACCTTCACCGCAAAACTCTCCTCCAAAACCTCCATCCTTCGAGGTAATCCTCATCACTCCTACTTTATTGGTCCACTTATTACGTAATCAACCATAATTTTTCATTCTTCTAGTTTACGCTTCCGGTTTCTGATTTTTCGTTATTTTTGAGGATTTGCAGTAGCGCGAACTCGGTCGATGAGTCGGAATTAGCGCGGAAAGTTGTGCACAATTGGGACGGAGGTATACATATATGTATATATCCATATATATATATTCATCAAATTCTATGCTATTAGTGCTTTGAATTTTATGCTAATCTGATGAGTGTTGTAGAATTGTTTTGTGATCGTTTTGTTTTGAGAATTGTGTTTTGACATCATGCCATGTGTGGAATTGGCTTTGTTTAGCGTCTCCTGAAGTGCGACAAGCGTATAAACAGTTTATTGGCGCGGTTGTTGAGTTGATTGATGGAGAAATGGTGTCCGAGGAGTTTCGTGAAGTGGCATTGACAGTGTATCAGCTTTTTAGTGACAGAGGGGAGGAGGAAGAAGATAGCAGATGGATTGCCGAGAAAAAGTATATATTCTTGACTCTCATTTTCTGTTTTTAGTTCTCTTTGGACTTTTGTTTTTTGATGTGTGGTGTGGTCATTTTGTTCTCTTAGTGTGCTAGTGTAGTTGTACGAATAGTTGAGTTTTGATTGGTCAAAATCATAGACTTTTAGTCAATGAAGCTTGTCATAAGTTGACAATGCGGATTTTTATTTAAGTGTGGTGAAGCTGTCAAATATTATGTTTGGAATTGTTTTGTTGAAATTTTTTTGAATTGGAGAAAATTTGTTTTATTGCATCTAAGGGCGGTACTTTCATTCACTAAGCACTCTGTCAAATGTAGTTGAGCATTGCTCAATTTGTTGTTGTCAAGATACTGTAGCAAGCAGGGTTGCTTGGGTCTTCTATTTCTTTCATTAAGAGAAATAAGAGGATGTGTTCTTAATTAGAGAACCTTGGATGAAAGGGAATAGAAAAAAATGTAGGTGGAATTCAATGGCATCATAGGCTTGAAAGAGGTTTTTTCAGAAGATACTTTCACGAGCTCATTTTGGTGTGTAAAAGGTATTTCCAATGAACTTTTAAAACTGTTATTAAGGGATTATACAGTGGATGAACATCATGTAAAACATGTTAGATTTGTTGTGCTATACTTCTTCTGTGGCCTGATTGTTTCCAAGTTCGTTTGAATTCCTGTTTGTGGATAGGGAGAAGAAAACATTGTTAAAAGTTGGAGTGTAGTAACATTATTGGATTAGTATTTCTGTATCAAAATGCTATAATTTTCTGCATCTCTTTCCCCCTCTCCTTTCAGAAGCCTTTCTTTGGAGCTCTTATGGTCAAAGAGATTGTTGTTATTGTCCAATTTATGATTGCCGTTTGTGAATTTGATATCTTCTGAACATGAATGCAGGTCCAAATTGCAAAAACTACTGGGCTATACTATTCCTGATGATAGCTTGAGGAAAATAGTGCAATTGGCTCAGAGACTTTGTAGTTTGCAACCTGGAAATAATACAGCTACTCCAAAAGATGAGAGTTTGATTGAATGTGCTGAAGAATTTGGGTTTAATCTTGATTTTAGACCTCCTTCACGGTTTTTACTGGATGTCCCGTTGGAGGATGAGGAAATTTTGGAGACAGAGGACTTGGCTCCATCAACTTCTCTTAATAACGATTGGCCAGCTGCTGTTTCTGTTGACAGTCGCTTTTTGAATAGTGGGATTAGGTACGATTTAAAATGGTTAAGGGAGTCATGTGCGCTAATAGTACGAGGAAGTGACTCACAGCTTTCTCGAGATGAACTAGCCATGACGATTTGTCGAGTTCTAGATTCAGACAAACCTGGGGAAGAGGTATTTAAGTGTTTTAAACTTGTATCATTTCTTCCCTGCTAGCTTTTTAAGTTACAATTAATAGCAGTATGATTCAGACAATAAGTACCTTTTGTTGTAGATTGCTGGTGATTTACTGGACCTTGTTGGGGATAGTGCTTTTGAAACTGTTCAAGATCTTATCTTGGTAAGGTTAAACCACTCTCTGTTTTTGACTCTTATAAACATTTTTCTTGTCTATTCTGTTTGTTTTACTTGCATATTTCATTGTTCTATCACTGAAGTTGTTTTTACTGCTATTATTAGTGATATTGACATATAGTTTCTGCCCTCCTGTGGCCAAAATATTTTTCTTTCTCATAAGAACAATAGAAGAGAACATGTTAGCCTAAGAGTTCTTAACAACCAGAGATTATGATTGGTAACATATTTTTTTTTGCTAGGTGCTGTCACTAATGATTTATATTAGAGAGGAAAACTTAGACATGAAACATCAATATACTGACTGATATAAGAATGTAGTCGTATAGGTAACAGTGGGCCTATTAGCTTCAAAACAATATTGATATTATTAGTTAGTGGGTATTGCTAGTCTGGCTAATTGAAGTTCAAGAATCTGTCATTGGTTTTTTATTGTTAATATGTTCCGTGGTAGATTGGACATTGCAGCAGCAAAGGCTTTAGTATGTTCTTTTATTTCATAGATGGATGGTTTGCACTTAATTTTTTCTCCATTTGTTGCTTTCAGCATAGAAAAGAGCTTGTTGAAGCAATTCATCATGGCCTGCTGGTATTACGATCTGATAAGTCTTCTACAAATGCTCAACCACGCATGCCCAGTTATGGTACTCAGGTATTTGTCAAATGTTTCTTTTAAGTTAGTTTGCAAGGAAGCTTCATTGTTTACTTACTTTATATGTGTTATTCATAGGTCACTGTGCAAACTGAGTCTATGAAACAAATTGATAAACTTAGGCGCAAAGAGGAAAAGCGCCACAAACGTGGAGCAGAGCAAGGGATTGAAGATGAATTCTCTTCAACAAGTTTTTCTTCCTTGCTTGAAGCAAGTGAGAGGAAGAATCTCTTTGACGATGTGATTGGAAGTGGACCAGGTCCTCAGTCATTAGTAATTTCTGCACTTCCACAAGGAACTGTGAGAAAGCATTTCAAAGGCTATGAAGAAGTCATAATACCTGCAATACCCACAGCTCCAATGAAGCCTGGGGAAAGACTGGTATTTATTTTGTGGCCTTGCATCCATTTATCCCTTGGGTCTATTACAACTCCAGTACAGTAATTCTGTAGCAAGGTGTATTTATCTCAGGACCCGTTTTGGGTGTCTGTCTTTTTGGGGGAGTGAGAATATCCATCGACTACAGATATTGATATTTTGCTATTTATTATATGAGGCACCACTCCTTTATCCTTTTAGTGAGAGGGGGGCTGGGTGGTAAGAGAGAGAGAGAGAGAGAGAGAGGGGGGGGGGGGGGGGGTGATTAAGAGAGAAAATTCCTAGGAGGGGGGCATAAAAGTGACAAGAACCATGAGAATAAAAAAAGAGGTATGTATCATATCTGATTAGGTTATGTTGATGTGGCTTGACTCTCATTTCTCAGTTAGATTAACTATGCAATGGAAGTTTCATATCTGATGCTTAGTGGTTCCTATGTTTCTAGTTTTTCTACGGTTCAGTTGTAAGATGTTGCTGAAATCTCATGCTTGTGAGAGGCGTGCTTTTCCAAGCTCTTATCTCTTGTTATGGCTCATTTCTATGCACTTCCTTTTACGGATGTAAGTGGATTTCCGATTTGGAATGGATCGAACTAGAAAAAGTTTGGATTGCACTTGGACTCAATTTTTCTAGTCCAAAACTTTTTGGATTGGATTCGGCTTCGACCTCTTGTAGTCCAAAAGTCCTATTAAGTCTGAAGTTTTGGGAATTTGCCACAATATATATAAGAAAATAAGCAATTAAATGAATATTTTATTGTTTGTTTTTCTTGGTGGTTCTTGTATTGCTCAAATGTTTAGGCCCTTTCTTTACAATATAAAATGGGCTTTCTTTCCAAACCGTATCCCATATTACCCTAGTGCCCAACCTACAAAAGTTTTCTCTCTGTTTCCTTTCTATTAATGACTATCTTAGCCTTTCTCTCTCTCTTTCCTCTCTTTTAAAAGCTTTTGTATCTCATTTCATCAGTGAATTAACTGATATGCTAATGAAAGCTGCTGATTAGATGTTTTAAAGTATGAAAAAAAATAGTTGTATGCATCAAGTTAATTATATGCCTTATCTTCTGAGAATTGAAGTTTAATTTGGAACAATGTTTACTTATTTTTAAATATTTTCTTGTGTACTAATATGATATTTAAGTATTCATAAACATTTTCAGTTGTTTTTATCTTATTATCTACGTTACGTTCGGATCATATCAGTTCTATCATTTTAGTTTTTATTAATTTTTATTCAACTGCAAAGCAAAAAGATAAATGGCGTTAAAAAGTTTGGATCGGTTTCAGACTCAAGTAAATTTTCTCAGATTGGACTATGACAAAGTTTGCATCCTACTGGGTTCCAAATTCAGAAAATAACAGACTGGAACTGAACTTGACAAAGTCCAGTCCACTCTACTTCCTTTGCGTATTGAGAACTTTTGACGAATAATTTTGCCCAATAACTGGCGGTTTTCTTGCCTGCCTGCAGATAGAGATAAAAGAATTAGATGACTTTGCTCAAGCTGCTTTTCATGGTTACAAATCCCTCAATCGAATTCAGAGCAGGATTTTTCAGACAGTTTACTATACTAATGAGAATATTCTAGTGAGTGGTTTATTAACTATCCTAGTACTGTTCTGTGGCGTAAGGCAACATCTTTCTGAACTGGCACCTTTTTAATTTCAGGTTTGTGCCCCAACAGGAGCTGGCAAAACAAATATAGCTATGATTGCTATTCTACATGAGGTATGACTTGTAGTTTACATGTATCCCATACTGTTTTCTCACATTGCATTTGACCCCTCTGTTTCCAAACAGATGCTTCACTTGCATTTGCACAAAGCTATAGGAGAGATTTTGGGTAATAGTATTATATTGTGCATGTGGATGAATTGTTTACTCTAATAAAATGGGTTTATACGAAAGAGAAATAGTAAAAAAGGATTGGGCCAATAAGAGGACAGAGAATCCATAAAAAGTCATGAGTGGGGACCATTATATAGGAGAGATTTCATAAATTATTATAGAAGGTTCGATATATAGAAGTGATGTGTTTACTTAGAAACGGCCAAATAAGATAAGTGATGTATCTATGCAGAAACAGAGGGTGTACTTTCTCTAGATATATTCAACTGAAAGCCTTCATCACAAACATTACTTTTTAGATGCACACAAAAGGAGTCAGTATATCTTGAAAGCAGAGTTTGTATTGAGAAATTGAATTCCCAATACTTTGCCTTCTTGGATTGGTTCATAATATACACTGCACAAAATTTTATCTATATTAACTTTCTTCTACTGGCCTTTTGCTCTTTCTTTCTCCCTGTTTTTTATGTTAAAAGTGGTTGACAGCAAGAATTTTTTGTTCTGGAATTGTTTAATTACATTTCATATCTTGGATGTAGTTTGTTGATCTGAGGAGAATGTTAGATGAACTTTGAGTCTATTACTAATCAATTTCTTGAAATCTCTCTCATCAAGCTTACATATGCTAATTTATTTTTTATCGGATGACTTAGATGCCAGCTATTCTTTGTAGACTTGATTATACAAAATAATCACTAACTATTATATTTTTTTGGCAGATCGGACAACATTTCAAGGATGGTTACTTGCACAAAAATGAGTTCAAGATTGTTTATGTTGCTCCAATGAAGGTAGACTATCTCCTATTTCTCTTGTTTGTCCACTACTCTTCAGTCATTGGTAGCATATTCCCTTTTTTTTGTTTCATTTTCTTTGCTGATCCTATCTTTTTTTCTCAAGGCATTAGCTGCTGAAGTCACATCTACATTTAGCCATCGGTTAGCTCCATTAAATATGATAGTAAAGGAGCTTACAGGAGACATGCAACTTTCTAGGAGTGAACTTGAAGAAACTCAGGTTGCATATCATCTGTTTTCTGCAATCCCCAATATGTTGTGTTGTCATACTGGTGTATTTAACTCGGTTCACCTTTCTGCTTTACGTGAATCAGATGATAGTGACCACACCTGAAAAATGGGATGTAATCACTCGTAAGAGCAGTGACATGTCACTTTCAATGCTCGTTAAGCTTTTAATAATTGATGAGGTGCACCTTTTGAACGATGATAGAGGTCCTGTTATTGAGGCATTAGTTGCTCGTACCCTTCGTCAGGTAAAAGCCTTGAAGTTTTGGAAATTTTCTGTTCCTTTAGATACTTCGCCGAGTGTGATTTTGTTGATAGGTGAATATTTGTACGTGGCTTCTAGTTATTATAAAAGAAATAATAACAATGCTTTGGTTTTTTGTTACTCTGATCTTCGTGTTCAAGGTTGTTAGAATCACATTACTTTAAAGTGTACAGTAAATATAATTATTGGGATTGTTTGGAATTCGGAAATTTTAAAATGCTAATGATTGATTTTTTTTCAAACTTCTATGCTTTTTGGAAACTAATTGGTAAACAATAGTAAATAAGAATGATTTTATGTTTTAAGTTACTATTGTAGGATAGGATCGTTGAATCCTAGAATTGTAAAATCTATTATGATTCTACCACTTCAACTTTTTATCTTTATTGAATTGATTGATTCTACTTGGGTTTAAAATTGGTCACATGTTTTAGGATCTGAGAATTGTAAGATTCTAAAATGTGAATTGCAATTTTGGCTACCATGGGTAAGTTATTGTTGGATTGAAACATCAATGACACAATTTTTGGCTCTTTGTTAGTTTCAGCAAGATACTTATTCAGTTAGGTGCATTTATACGAGTTCTTTCATGCAATATTTCATTGGATATAGAGAGGAAACATGCCATTATAGCAGTTCTTGTTTCTTATTAGTTAGCATCTTAACATACGAATAGAATCATCATAGACACATATTTGGAAGTTTTGTGGGTAAAGGTTGCTAATTATACGCTCCATATGACATGTTTTGATCAAGAGCCCACTACAAGCCATTTAGACAATCACGGCACTCCACATGCAACTTTGTAAGGATGAGACAACTAAGCAAAAAGGTTCCTCTCATAGTGACTAATGGTACTTTACACTAATTGTTAAGTTTTCTTCCCTAATTAACTTTGACAAAAAAATCAGGATGGTGTTTGAATTTTGGTTCCAAACATCTTGGGGATGAATCTAAAATAATTGTTGGTGCCTGATTCATAGAATGGTTAATGGTGTTTTAACTAGCTTCTCTGGGCATATATTTCTTACTGCTTCAAGTTTTTCTACTTCTGATGCTTACATCTAAGAGGAGTTGTGGCGTATTTGAAACCCAATACTTTCGGTTCCTGAATTCTGATTGTCATTGATCTTTATGGGGATGCAGGCCTGCCTGCTTCGAATTAATATGTCCAAATGAGAATGATGCATATATTTCTTGTGATTGGAGTCTTTGGATGTAGATGGACTTATTTCTTGAATGTAATGGATATCTTGTTATGTAATTTAAGTTTGTAACTGTCAGTGTTCCAGGAATGATCTCAGTAACTTAAAAGAAGTGTGCTACCCCCCTCCCTCCGTTACACAAGTGCTAATCTTGTAGTTTGAATACTGGCACGAGCATTTAGATCATTCTTTTCTCCTATTTGTGTGGGTGGGGGAAGAGTTGTGGTCAATGTTCTGGACTTTTATGGTGGAATGTATGTAGTAATTTCCTAACTGATTGAAGCTGTTAATTTTTTAATAGGTCGAGTCAACACAATCCATGATTCGTATTGTGGGTCTCTCAGCCACTCTACCTAATTATTTAGAGGTTTGTCACCTTAGGATTCTTCGTCTCTCTTTATCTTTGACATAAACATTATAATAGTTTTATCTGCAAGAATAATGATGGCATGAGAAAGTTTTCAGGTGGCTCAATTTTTGAGGGTAAATCCAGACTCGGGGCTCTTTTTTTTCGATTCTACCTACCGTCCTGTGCCTCTTGCTCAGCAGTACATTGGCATTAGTGAGAAAAATTATTTGGCTCGTACTGAGTTGCTGAACAAGATTTGCTACTACAAGGTCATATTTTTTTTCATTTTTTTGCTGGTTTTCGTTTGATGTGAGTGTTATGTCACCAATAATTTCATGGCAGGTTGTTGATTCCTTAAAGCAAGGTCACCAAGTAATGGTCTTTGTCCATTCACGCAAAGATACTGGGAAAACTGCAGAGAGACTGGTACTTCTGTTTTCCGAGTTTTTCTGCTCATTGAATGCTTTTAGACTGTATAATATGAGCAAATACCCAATCTCCATGACAACTTAAATGAAAAAAGTAGATGGTCATTATGCTGGTTTTTGTGCTGTTTGTCTACTTGTCTGGCTCTTTGGGATAATATGCTTTTTCTAACTTTTCTCTGGTTTTATGGAATGTCATTAAATGATGTTCAGCGTGACTTGCGCCTCATATCTTTTAGTTACTTTCTTCTTGGAGATTTCTGGTTCTCTTCTTATGTAGTTTGATTTGATTATCGGTCAATGGAAGTTTATAATACCACTACAGTTGTAAATATTGATGACAAAGAAAGGGTTAATCTTGGTCTTTTAGCATGTAGAATAGTTGACGGACATGACAAAGCGAATATGCTAACCAACATAGTCTCTTATCTTTCTTTGTATGAACTTTGAAGACAGTTGCTATGGGGACCACAATCATCGCATAGTAAGTGCTACCAGTAGATGCTAGGAGATTATAGTTGCTAAGTCTTTAATAGAGCTGACTGTATCATAGCTTTGTCTTTGGACTGCTTAGAGGAATTTGGAATGTCTGAATGAAATTGAGGAGCATGAAGATGTTAAAAATAAAGATTAATCCTGAGAACAAATTGATTATTGGAAGGGTGTGTTAGCCGTTTTAGGTAACCGGCTATGTTTATCAGATAGTTACATGCTATTTATTTATCTCGACTCCTTCAATCCTTGGTTTCCTAACTAGGAGCAATGTAGCGTATAAGCTATAGTCTCTTGTGCCATATATAACTGCTACAACATAAATTTGTTGACATATATTTCCCTACTCAATACTGTTGTATTCTCTTGATCCCTCAAAATACTGCCTTTTATTCATCAAGTACTTTTCCCACAACCATTTCTCATATGGGTTGGTCCACTTAATTTAATATTGTTATCAACTCCTTCCTTTTTTTCTTCTTCTATATGTCTACTCCTGAAAGCATTATGGCCATGATCTTATAACCTAATTGAAAAACAATAAGTAACACTCCTTCCTTTTTTCTCGGCTGTTCGTAGCAGGTTTTGGATTTTCCGTTCTGTAAAACCTTGTTACGTAACACTGCAACAAAAATCACATCCTTCTCCCCGCGTCATCTCTTACGTAACGGTGATTCGCCGCATTATACTGTTCTTTAACCCCGTTACTCATGTTCTCATCAAAATTGCCAAATATATTTTATTAATCTATTATGTTGTTTATATTACTTGATATTTTAAGTAATTATTACTTCAGAAACTATATAACACACCCATATTATGAGTAAGTAGGTTTTATTATGTTGAAAGAATATTTTTAACTTTAAAAAAAATAAATGAGTCTTAAATTCATTAGTGTGAATATTTTGAAAACATGCACACCAAGTCGACCACGATCGTTCTATTCATCGGTCACATACAACACCCGCAATAACGCATTTGTTACCGGCTTACCGCGATTGCGACCGCATTCACATTCTTTTCTATGGTATATGCACTTTTGCTTTATTCTTTTTGTGGAAATTTTATATTCATTTTTGTCATCTCATACCGCACCAAATAGGACCTAAACATATTTAATAATTCCTTTACTTTTTATCTCTATCCTCTTAAAGTAAAAGCACTCACATGTGTATTGCCCCTTTTCACTTTTCCTTATTTCTGTTGCTAAACTTAACAAAATGGAGGAAGTAGCTACTATCTTCTATTTTTATTAATTCACTTATATTCAACAAAATTCCAGCATCAATACTCTCCTAAAACTACATGGCTATGGAATTTTGAAGTGTTTTCTAGGATGGATGGAGTATGTTTCTTTACTTCTGCTAATAGGAGAAGAAACTGACATCTTGAATTTGTTTTTCCAAATATTCAAGGCTTTTTAGGACGGAATAATACAAAATAAATCAGTTATGCTGAGTGACATTTTGTCCTTGCTATGGTATTAATCAGATGCTTAACCTTTCAAGTCCATAGCTGAGTACCTACATTTTTACTTTTCATGGTTTCCTTGTTTGCCTGTTAACCTTTGATGTCTACAATAGGTTGAGCTTGCACGGGAAGACAACAATCTTGAGCTTTTTCAGAATGAGACACATCCTCAGTTTCAATTGAAACAGGCAAGGATCTCTACTATTTTTTTATCACACTCTTGTTGACGTGACTGTAGACACTGATTTGTATTAGTCCTTGTTTATTTCAGAAAGAAGTAATGAAGTCTAGAAACAGAGAATTAGTTGGACTCTTTGATTCTGGGCTAGGTGTTCATCATGCTGGAATGTTGCGTTCTGATCGTGGTCTAACTGAGAGACTTTTTTCTGATGGATTATTAAAGGTAAAATGTTTTTATCTGTTATCCCTGCTGTGCTCATTTCTTGTTTTTAACTCTGTTCATCTTATGGATTAAGTATCTCTCAGGTGCTTGTCTGCACAGCAACTCTGGCATGGGGAGTTAACTTACCCGCTCATACTGTTGTGATCAAGGTTTGCTTTTATTCTCTCGTTTAAGACATTTTAGAAACTTATAGACTTCTTTTAGATAAAAATTGCTAATGAAGTTTTGTATTGGTTATCACCCACGAATAGAGGGGCAACAGTTGCACAAATTAATCTGAGTTTCCAACTTGTGAAAATTTTATACAGTTATACTAATAGGGAGGTAACCAATCGGTAACCTACAACCTATAGTCTGCGAATTGAACTCTGTTTGTTGTGGTCAACAGAAGCCTAATATTGAGATAGTAATATTGTAAATTCGTAATACAAGAGTCTTGTCGGCTGTTCTATTGAGGCTTCCTCTAGCCATCTATAAAATCTACTTATGTACCTTGTTGGTATGCAAGTGTGAATGACTGTATTTGTGGTATATGTTATCATATGCAGAAACCAATAGTAATCAAGCTCTTGTATCATGGGCCTTTACACAAATCTTTCAATCTTCATGCTGCTGTGTGGAGTGCTCTTTACTGTGTAGTGTGCTCCATGCATGGCAGTTGACAGAACAATGTCTTGAAGTTCTTGTTAAACTCTTCTTCTTCCTATCTTTAATTCTACAAGGATGAAAGAACACATATCAATTTTTCAAGAATTAAATTATAAGAAGCATTTGTAGATCAGCATAATCAGTTGGTAGTTGCTCTAAGAGAACTTTGACATGAATCACTGCCATAATATGCTACAAAGTGCTAGAAATTTTCTTCCATTACTCATATGTCCTTCTACACCTGTATTCTCTTAATTCCATAAAATATGGAGATCCATCCAAAGTTCCATAAGTCATAGTCCCTTGCACATTGTTCTGGTATCTTTCTATTGGGTCATGCAACGTTTGATGCACCTGTTATTCATTCTTTAAATTTTACTATACTACACCGTAGTGTTGACATGCATCAGACTACTGCTCTTGTTCTGCAGCAAGTCTTCTCTAGTCTGCTTGTAATAGAAGTTACTCTAGGATACTCCTGCCAGCTCCTCTTTTGTTAGCATTGCATTGAGTCTACCACATACTTCAATACATCACAGATTGATGTTTATATAAAGAAAATGCTCTAATGGAGGGAATGGGTGGCTCTTGTCCCACATTCTAATCACGGAATTGTACAAATGCAGAGTTTTTGTCATAGACAAAATCTTTTCCAACAATTATAATCCTGATTTTGTACATAAGGTGCAGTACATGTTTTCTTAGTCTCTAAGTACAATTTTTGTGGACTACTGAATCTGCAACCATTTTCCCTTGCAACAATCAGATATGATTGTGCATGCTTCCTGCTCCATACAGGAAAACTAGTCAAGCTCAAAGCCCCATATTTATTTGATTGGGCATGCACTATCCTGTCTACAGATTAGCCAGTTCAAAGTCTATAACCCCTTTCATCTTTTGCATCTGCTATATATGTGTTACTGGAGTTTTTAAGAAGAGTATTTATAACATATTGTTTCTTATATTAAATTTTTCAGTAATAGAAATCCATAATGAAAAAATTATGTCAACAAAATATCGTTTGTTGACTGTAGAATGTTATTGACTAAGCAATTGTGTTTCAATCGTATTTTTTTTTGGGTTGTAGATTACTGGTGCACTATAACAGTTCCAAATTATGATTGGTTCTGCCTGTTCATTTGCTAAAGTGGATGCATATTCTCTTTTAATTCCATGATTCTGAAAAAACATGAACCAAAATGAAACTAAATGTTTCAGAAAATTTTTCATACCTTAATATTTTGATAAACAGTGAAAACATGTATTTGCTTTGTGTAACCAGGGTACACAGATATATGATCCAAAAGCCGGTGGCTGGAGGGACTTGGGCATGCTTGATGTTATGCAGGTGAGACAATTTCTTTTAGCTATTGTATTTAGCTAAGCTTACTGATTTACTTGTTTTCCTCATGGCTTCTATTTTCTAATCCTATTAGTGATATGTACATTTAGATCTTTGGACGTGCTGGAAGGCCTCAGTTTGACAAAAGTGGTGAAGGCATTATTATCACATCTCATGACAAGTTATCCCATTACCTGCGGCTACTTACTAGCCAACTTCCTATTGAAAGCCAGGTAGTATTTTGTGTATTTATTCTGGTATGTAATACAATTAGACTGCTGTAAGGCTTCTCTATTACCTTGTATATGTGCTATCTGGAGATCTCGCCTTTTAATCCTTGTCTAGAGCGCAATAGAAAGGATTATGGACTCTGGACTTCTGGAGTCTGGAGGACATGATATGATTGCCTCTTCAATCATGTCATTTACAAATGAAGGTGATTACCTAGAATAGCTGGGGATAGGGTGGGATTTAGAGAAGAGTGATCTTACAGAGACAGTTTCAAGACTCTTTCCTGACATTGTATTCCTCTGGAAAACTAAGCTTGAGCTACTTGGTGTTTCTGTATGGTTTCTAAGGGGCATTGTCCTTATTACCATTATTTAAGCTGCTAGGAAGATATTGGCTTTGTATGGCTTTTTGCAGTGGTTAGGTTTATTATAGGAGGATCATCTCTACCATGTCTTCAATTTAAGTTCTTATTTGAATTCAGGGACATTCTAGATTTCAAGTATGTGCCCTCTTTTGCCGACCTATTGGTGGGATTTGTTTTTATTTAGCTTGATGACTGGAGAAGAAGTGGGTGAAAGATATTAAACTTTGTACGTGATAGTGATATTCTTATCAAATAACTCAACTTTGCATCAAAGTTGTGTCTCATGCTTTGTAGGCCAGATTAGAGTTACGTTTCGATATATTACTTTACATTATTTCTTTATCAAGCTATAGCTACCTACTATATTCATAAAAGCTAACAGGCAGATGGTGTTTACAGTCTTCTTGTTTAATGCTAAACAATTCCTATTCTTACAGTAAGCTTGAGTCAATAGCCCAGGATTCTTTGCTAATAGTCAGGTTTTATTCTTTAATATAACAAAATTCCTGCTATTTATAAATTTTTTTTGCCTTTTAAGTTATGGATGAGAAAACTAGACAATTGTTATTGTAAGGCTGCTTTGTACTTGTGGTGGGTTATAAACTTTGATTTTTAAGGGGATTCTTTGGTGTGTCCTTTACCCAAGTTTGACCTGTGGGTTCGCGCTAAGAATGAAGGAGAAGATCCTTCACGGATGTGGATAGATTGAATACTATGGGTGATCTAGCCCGGGTGTTTGCTAGCTTACTTCAGGGTGTAACAACTTAATGTCGATTCTTTGGGATACGAGTTTGATTTCGTGGCATTTTTTGAAAGATGACTCAGATGTGTAGCATGACTGGAGGCTTGTTGTCTTTTTACTTTGTTGTATATTTTGTTTTGATATAGAAAACTCACTCTCATCTTTCATCTTCATTTTTGTACTGTTTCACATTAATACAAAGTTAGATATTCCAAAAAGGAAGTGAAAGAAATTTTGTGATGAAAAGGAAAAAAACTATATGTTGATTTTGTTGCTAGGCTTATTTTATTTATCAAGAACATATTCTTGTATCTTTTGGCAGTTCATCAGCTCCTTGAAAGACAATTTGAATGCTGAGGTTGCACTGGGAACTGTCACAAATGTGAAAGAAGCTTGTGCTTGGCTTGGTTACACCTATCTATTTATAAGGATGAAGATGAATCCATTGGCATATGGTATTGGGTGGGATGAGGTATCAAATCTGAACTGTTTTAAGGTCATATTGTTATTTCCTTGTATTTTGTTGAAGTTTTGGGCTTGTTCTATCTGGATTAATGCAGATTTGTGCAATGAATATTAAACTTGGAGACTACAAATAGATACAAAGAGAGTATCAACGAAATTAAGAGAGAATATTATGCCTTTGAGAGGCTTGCGTCTCTCCCAACAGACAAAAAAAATTCTAAGTAATATTTTTAATAATTTTCTGATATCTATCCCTCTCTCCAGGAAAATTTGTTTGTCTTTTTCTTTCTCACCTTTAACTAATTTTCAGCTTCTTCCACAATCTTTGCATCACATAATTCTGTTCATTGCAGTTTAAGATCGTCACCATGCATTCATATGTCCATGGATAATTTCAAGTAGTTGCTTTAAAATGCATGCCTTCACGAGACCAAATTTCTTGTTATGATTGACGGCTTGTTGTTCGTGTTCTGGTATATCTTCTTTGTTGAGAGTTGTCACTCTCCCATTTATGTTTCATCTAGGAAATGATTTTGTTGTTTTTCTTAACTAACGAATAATTGTTTTGATGGGAATAGGAGGAAGTCTTGTAATATTTTTGTTTACCATTTAGTAAGTTCTGTTGTATTGGCTAACTTACATGTATCTGTCACCTATTGTCTGCTTTTTTTTTTTTATTCTGGGCTCAGAAATAAGGTGAATGCTCTTCTAGACATCATATTTTAATTACTTTTCATCCATTTCTTTTATTTGTTACAGGTGGTTGCGGATCCTTCGTTGGGTTTGAAACAAAGAGCTTTCATAACTGATGCTGCTCGTTCCCTTGATAAAGCAAAGATGATGCGTTTTGATGAAAAAAGTGGCAATTTTTACTGTACTGAGCTGGGTCGTATTGCGAGCCACTTCTATATACAATATTCCAGTGTAGAAACTTACAATGAAATGTTACGACGACATATGAGTGATAGTGAGGTATGTTGTGACGATAATGATTTCTTTCACTGTTCTAATGTGTTGAGCTGATTCATGAATTTTTTGTTTTTACTCTATTAAGCCTTAAGGATTTAGGTGAATAAGAACATTCTATTTTTGTTGAGGTTAGTGAAATTCGGTTTCCAGATTAAAAGCATCTTGAAATTTTTTTGAACATAAGAAGTTCTAATTCTTTAGTAGAGAGGTAATTGTCATTGGTTTTTGGTGCACCTTTGGATTTGTAGATCATTGATCTGGGAGTTCGTTCATAATATATCTTTTTGCACCAAGAATCAGGATCTTCTGTAGTTTATGATGTTTTTTTTATTGTTATCGATTCACTATTTCTTTTCTTCTGCTGTTTTAGGTTATTGACATGGTTGCACGTTCTTCTGAGTTCGAAAATATTGTTGTTAGAGAAGAAGAACAAATGGAATTAGAAGCTTTAGCACGTGAATGTCCCTTGGAAATCAAGGGTGGCTCCTCCAGTAAACATGGAAAAATTTCTATCCTCATTCAGGTAATTTATTCATGTTGAACATCATAGTATAGCTGTTTTGCTTTGCTTTTTATGATCTATTTGGAAATTTTGTAATATCCCTTCTATTGGTACACTGTATACTAGTAGTTAAGTGTCAACAGATGTCTTGTTTTGTCAAAGTTCTTGTATCGTAGTAATTTTCTTAATATTTGGGCCTTTTCAACATGGCATTTAAGGGAATGGTTTACATCTTTCGAAAACAATTATTATTTATGCAGTTATACATATCTCGTGGATCCATAGAAGCGTTTTCACTGATATCTGATGCTGCGTATATAAGTGCAAGTCTGGCCCGTATTATGCGTGCTTTGTTTGAGATTTGCTTGCGGAGAGGATGGTCTGAGATGTCAGCGTTTATGTTAGAATATTGCAAGGCTGTTGATCGTCAAATATGGCCCCACCAGCATCCACTCAGACAATTTGATAGAGAAATCTCCTTAGAGGTTTTGTCTTGGAGGCTATGATGCTTTTTATTCTCTAATTAAGTATACTGCTGGTTGATAAACAGGTGCTTTTAATCTCAGATATTAAGGAAACTTGAAGATCGAGGGGCTGATCTGGATCGCCTATATGACATGGAGGAGAAGGATATTGGAGCTTTGATTCGTTTTGCACCTGGAGGGAAGGTAATTTTTGTCATTTAGTGTGAACTTTCTTAAGCTGATGGTAACTTATAATTTTTTCTGCATTGCAGACAGTGAAGCAATATTTGGCATTTTTCCCAATGGTCCAGTTGTCAGCTACTATCAGTCCTATCACTAGAACTGTTTTAAAGGTATTCTAGTTCCCTATTCAAAAATGGATTTTTTTAATTTGTTCTGATGTGACAATTAACTCTTTATTCTGGCGGTAGACGTAGTCTTTCTAATTGTGCTATGATTAATATTTTTCAGGTTGATTTGTTTATAACCCCTGAATTCTTATGGAAGGATCGATTCCATGGTGTAGCTCAACGTTGGTGGATTCTCGTTGAGGTTTTCTGCTTGCTTCAAGTTCCTAACTTTGATGATCAACTTTTTTTTTCTCTCTAATTTGGTTGATAAAATCCCTGAACAATTTTTTTTCTAGGCGAATATTTTCTTAGAAGTAATTCTGATGAGATCTTGCATTCACCTTGCTCAATAACTTATATTTTCATTATTTTGTTGCAGCTCTCTTCACTTTCTTCCTCTTTTACCCTAAGTGGTGAAACCCCTTCGTTTATTTTCTGCTACATATAGATAAGTAAGTAGAATGCAAAATAATAGAAATTTCTATTCCCATTCCAAAACAGTTCATCCCCATTTTCTAATACACTGAACAAGTAGGGAAATTCCAACTAAGATGTAGTGGAATAGATACTGTTTATAGAATGTCTACTAAACATATGCAATTTTGGTAATTTATGTTAAGCACTATTTTTTTTTTAAAATATAGAATAAGTAAATGGGTTGGGTGAACTACCACGTCTGAACGTTACCTGTCTTTTTTTTCTCAGTTGTTGGTTTCTTGCAACATAGTGCATGAATCCATGTCCATTTCTTCACTGGTGAAAACAGTAGTGAAACAAAGTGCAAACAGGTTTTCTAGGACTTACAATGTTGTATTGTATCGTGTAAGGGTTCTGGTTTGTTGGACATCAACACATACATGAGATGTTTTACCGTAAATTTTTGTTATTCATCAGCGACATAATGTTTGCGCAATCCAAATTGTGCTTTCCCACTAAATTTAACCCTACTGTACTAGGAAATCCTGATGGCAAATCTTGTCTGGGGGATTATATAAATCATTTCATGAGGCAAACAGAGGAAAGTTAACTTAAGATGAAATGCCAAAAATGTGAGAAGAGGTGATGGGGGGAGACTGTAGGTAGGAGATGAGAGAAGGGGATGAGGGAGTGGTAGATCTAGGAAAGGGAAGTAGAGCTGATTTGAAAGTCTAGAAGGATACCTTTTGCTGCAATGCATGCTTTCGAGTTTCAAATGGTTAGATGGATTTTATTACCCTTGATCCAAGACTCTAAGAGTACATGATTAACATTCCCTCAAAATTTATAATAGAGGAAATTTGATCTATTATCTTTCTAGACTCTCCAAGGAACAATTATCCTTTACATTTTTACTTTTTTGCCACTAGCAAGGATCCTTTGTACGTATACTTATTTTCAGAAAATCCTATGAAAGCGTAGGATATTGACTCTTCACCTGACTTAAGATGTCCGAGCCTGGACATTTCGAGGTCGGGTCTGCTCTGAATTTTCTTGTCTAGTCTAGTCTAATAAATCTGAGCTTTTTGTTTGATTGAATTTAAGCCGTTTTTTTTTTACATTTATATGTAAGAAATAACTTTAATTAGCAAGTTGAAAAATCTAATACTCATATTTTACTAAAGCGGAATTGAAGATATTAACATGAAAACAGAAATGAAAAGCTTTTATCTGAATATTTCTGGTTTGGTATGATTCAAAGAAGAAGTGATATGTAACTGTTAGTGTTATTATGCTAATCACCTTTTCCTTTGTTTATAGTTAGTTTACTTAATGAATGTAGATTGCACCACGCTTAAACATAAAATTGGTTAACATTTTCTAACCAACACTTGGTGTTTCTGGAACTGGTGTACTGTGGTCTTAAATGTTGGATTGCTTTCGCCTTGCAAGGGCATCTATTTTAGATCTGAGAAATGCATTGAAATTGCTTAGGACTTGTCGTAACTTCATTCACGGAAATTTAGATTGTCACATTAGCTGATTGAGGAATTGTACTCTATTTTATGATGGTTGTTTGCTAGCTTTGGCATACTTTAGGTATAACGTTGTGTTGGACATTGTGAATAGAATTGAGAAAAAAAGTGTCACTTGAGCTGACAATTTGTATATCTCACAAATTGAGGATTTTATTTTGAACAGGATTCTGAAAATGACCACATATATCATTCAGAGCTTTTTACACTGTCAAAGCGTGCATCAAAGGGGGAGCCTCAAAAGCTTTCATTTACTGTGCCAATATTCGAACCACATCCCCCACAGTACTATATTCGCGCTGTTTCTGATTCTTGGCTGCAATCAGAATCTTTTTACACTATATCACTTTACAATCTTGCATTGCCTGAGGTAAATTAAGATATAAATTAGAAGGATGAATCATTTTTTCCACCTTGTTTATTTGTCTCATCGCATGTATACTTTCCGAGGGATTTCACTTACTTTTCTTCTGTTTTTTCCAGTCTCACACTTCCCACACTGAATTGCTTGATTTGAAACCTCTTCCAATAACCTCTCTTGGTAACAGCATGTATGAATCCATATACAGATTTTCACACTTCAATCCCATTCAGACTCAGGTATGTATCTTATGATTACTTGTCAAATTATGGTGTAAATATTTCAGTGGTGCTAGTCATTTGATACCCTTATGGTGCTTGGTAGGCTTTTCATGTTCTGTATCACACAGACAACAATGTACTCTTGGGAGCTCCTACAGGAAGCGGAAAGACCATATCGGCTGAGCTTGCAATGTTCCGCCTTTTCAATACCCATCCTGATATGAAGGTTTTTATTTGGGCCTGTTCGCCAAATATTTCATGCCTTACAAGACTTCTATTAGACTTTAATTTATTACTGCCTTTGTCCCTTTTTGTTTGCTTCACTGGAGTGTAGTTGCTTTTTAAATTTTTTGGTTGGGTGGAGTTGATGAGAGAGAAATTTGGTGGGACCAAATATAGTAGTCGTGAGAGTAAAGTCAAAGGGACTAACCATAAAGGAAATTGGGTTAAAAATTAAGGGACAGGGAGTATTTTTGGAAAATTGGACAATAATCTCTTTTGTTCACTTGCTTTTCTATCACGTCTCTTTTGGCATGGTCATGTGTGTGGTTGTTCATAATTATCACAAGTGTTTTCTCATGCCCTTAGTATATGGACTATAACTCTCTGTATACTACTTACACATTTTTACTTTTCTGGTCTAACTTATTTCACTTGACTGTAAGTTCTCACCAAATATAAGAAAAAAAATAAGTCATGTGGGGTCTCGTTTTATTCATCTCAATTTGCATCTTCAAAATATCAACTATTGATCTGCTATATATTAATGGTCAAAGGTGTGTCCTGGAGACCATATAAGTCAAAATTTGCAAAATATCATGTTACAGAAGTATGTGCTCTCCTACACATCTCTTGTTTGTTTACTTGGTGATAGGTCTACTTTTAATGCTGTATTTTCAATGTCTACATATAATTATTGGTGTTTGGGAGCCAATTAAATTAATTAGCTAAAACTGAGAATCATGGTTGACAAAGGTTTACTTGAGCGTGGTTGGTTTCTGTTTTGAGTCTGGCATCGATAGACATTTGTGGCTTTTTTCATGTAGGTTATCTACATAGCACCCTTGAAGGCCCTTGTTCGAGAAAGAATGAATGACTGGAGAAGACGACTTGTCACTCAGCTGGGGAAATCGATGGTTCTCTTTTTTATGTTTTCTTCCCCACTGATTTGGAGAGAAGATTATGTTTGGTTATTTATTTCTATGAATTTGAATGGCCTTTACATAATCTGTGATCAGGTTGAGATGACGGGTGATTATACTCCGGACTTAATGGCCCTTTTGTCAGCAGATATTATCATTTCAACTCCTGAAAAGTGGGATGGAATAAGCCGTAACTGGCACACTCGAAGTTATGTTAAAAAGGTTTTACCTTTTACCTTATCTTCGTGACTTCTATCAGTTAACATTGTCTCTGATGTCTCTTTCCTCTCTGATTGATATATGTATGACATGTGGATTAACTTTTTAATATTTTTTATTTTTCTTTCCTTGCTCCTATCCATCCTTCCCCATTTCATTCTTTATGGTACCAATAATCTGCAAACTTTTCAAACTTTTTCTGTGACATGGAGAAATCGCATGCATACTAAGCTTGTAGGGTGTCTGTTTACTGGATGCGGGTATATAAACTTTGCTGGAAAGATTTGAAAATTTAAACACATTTCATTTTCGTATTTTCTACCATTCAAACTGTTTGATGCTTGATCTGCAGGTAGGGCTTATGATTTTGGATGAGATTCACTTACTTGGGGCTGATCGTGGACCGATTCTTGAGGTAATGATATGTGTATTGTTTGGCATTTGTTACAAATGTATGGATGGAGTCACTTCTAATATTCAATGTTTTGCTGCTCTCAAACTACTAATGTCATTTCTTTCATATTTCCTTGGGAGGAAAATGTGTTAGAAATGACCTTGTAGTAGAGACATATTATGACAATGTTGTTATCACCTGGAAAACTCTTTTCAATGTAATCAGTTACTGTACATAAGAAAGAAAAAACTTCCTTAAGGTGATACACCAGGAAAAGTTACCCTACATAATCCACTTACCTTTTTGTTTGACAAGGAATAAGAATTACCCTATATTTTTAAATAGCATACCCCTATTTCCTCAAGCTACCCCACGAAAGTAACGTCAAAGAGGCATTTTTCTCCTTTTTAGCTTGGATATTTTCTCCTTTTATATCTCTTGGTCTTCCATGTACCCTACCCCCTTTCCTAAGAACTGGCATGTTACCTAAGTTGTTTTGGCTTTAGCAAAGTTATATGCCTCTTGTGCATGCCTTTGCTTCACAACTTGTTCCTTGCCTGAACTGCTGCTCAAAGTGCCTCATGAGTGTTGAAACTAAGGCAGGCTCGAGGTTCAACCAAATTACCCTGGACTTGGGAAATGGGGATTATAAGGTTTCCAAATCCAAGATAAATTTATTAGTCAGCTTGTACACACAAATAGATGTGAGCAGGCAGCAGAAACGTTGATAGGAAACCTTATAATCGAGGTGGGAGTTAGGAGATGAGCTGGGACTTGGTGTGTTGGCAGGTGGGCGTTGAGGTATCGTCGTGGCTGGAGGTGTGTTTGATGTAAGAGGGTAGATTGGCGATAGACTTGTTGCATGGAGATGGTAGCTGGGCTGAAATTGGTGTTGATTGTGTGAGCTACAGGCGGCTAGGGAGGTTGGTGTTGAAGAGTGCAGGTGGCTTAGTTTGATTGTGGAAATGTAAAGTTGATGGTATATTGGTGTTGGCTAGCTGGAGCAGGGAAGAGAATAATATTATTTCATTATGTGTACATGCTTTTTTCCAATAAACATTAGTAGCCTGTTAACGAACTTTTCCAGTTGAGCTAGGCTTGGCTTACAAGCATCATTGTCTTATGGAGAACTAATTCTGGCCTTGGAAAGACTTGATAGTAACATCTTGACTGTAATTTTTAGTTGGATTATAAACAATAAAATTGCATCATGTTTTCAATGAAAATTAATATTTGCTTGGAATCCCGCATTTCCCTTCTTAAAATATTGAAGGATTATACAGGAAAATGTTTTCATTACTGGTAGGCATGATGGAGCTATAGATGAAAACTTCCTAGGCCCAAAGGCCTATGTGTACCATTCCATAAGTTCTCTACCCTACTAAGGGGAGTCACCAAGATTCAAACGAATCCTGGTTGGTGGTTTCAATTACTCTTGTGTTTCCCACTCCTAAGTTTAAAGCTAAACTCTATCTGGTTAAGCTGTTGAGAATTATCCATTGTTGCTTCAGAATTTTATTTTGATTATTGTGTCTTTTTTTGATGTTCTGTTTTGCACACTGTGCATCTATTAATTTCATGGTTGCTGCTTGCCTTTTTTTCTTTTTAGGTCATTGTCTCGAGGATGAGGTATATATCATCACAGACAGAATGTCCAGTGCGGTTTGTGGGTTTATCAACAGCTTTAGCTAATGCAGGGTATGTTTTACTTAATTTTTTTGAGCTTTTATCCCAGTTGTGCTACTATCATAGCTTATGCATGATTGTCTAATTACCCTTGTGTCCTCGTCCATATTCTTACTATTTGAATAAAGACAGAAATGACATCTGTAGCATATATGTGCACAAAGAGGGATCAAAGAGGGAATATTCCTTTTTTTCACACATAAGCTGGCTAGTTTGGCATTGAAGCATATTTTGAATTCGTAAAAACCACTTGTCTTATGTATGGTCTGTATTACATATTGATGTTGTGATTTCTGTAAATGTTAGCTTTATTGTTCTCATCACTTATTTTATTTGTTCGATTTTCCACTTTGAAAGCAGGCAAAACTGTGCAAATCGTAATTCAGAGAGTTAAATATTTTGTTTGAGGAAAATGATAATAGCATTGGAAATCTGAATCCCACATTCTAACAATGGTCTTAAATTTATCTCTCACCAGCCACGTGATTGGTAGGTGCCTTATAATTGTAGAATAATTGTAATATGTAGTTTCCTCACCCAGAAACCACAAGCCCAAAAATTATGGTGGCCTTTTTTTCCATGAAACACTCAACCACCATGATCCATCTAGGGCTGCAGCAGTTTCCGGTGCTACAATTCCTGCCAGCTTTAATTCCTTTCACATTCTTTTTTTCCTTCATTCTCTCCCCTCCCCCTTTCATCTCATCTTTAAGCATTGAATAGTCACTGCCTCACCTGTGAGCTGGCCTTCCCTCAAAGCTATTTACCTCTTCTTTATCAGTTCCTCAGCCCCTTCCCCACCCCTTCCATTTTTTACTAATGACCAATTGGATGACTGTTGTTACTCCTTGACCCTGCTTCCAGTGAAGCCCCTCTCTAGGTGATTGACAAGGTTGCTAGCCATGATTGTTTCCTTTGATGCCTGATTCAGTCCGGTCTTTTTTTACCAACACCCTCCCCAGACCTTAAACCCAATTTTTTGTTCTTCCTCCCTTTACTCATCCCATTTGCAAAATAAGCAGTCACCCTTTGGGATGCTGCCCCTTATCAATTGAAAGCCAAATTTACAAAATAAGCTGGCATAAACTTTCCCTATCATATTTGCCTAGTTACCATTGCCTAAGTTTGAACAAAAACACGTAATCCAAAGTAATAATGTGTTCACATAGAAGACCAGAAATAAAAGGTTATATATATTCAAACACAAACACATATGACTCTAGTCTGTGTATTCTTTGTTTTTATTTTTCTTTTCTTTTTCTTTTTGATGGGCTGTATGAATTCATATGTGTTCTTGGAAATAGATGCATACCTGCTTCAAGTATTCTATGAATTTTTAAATCAAACACTTTGAACCTGGTATATGATTCTACACAATTTATTATATTTATGATAAATTATTCCTACTCTCTGCCATTTAGGAATTTGGCTGACTGGCTGGGGGTTGGTGAAGTGGGACTATATAATTTCAAGCCCAGTGTGCGACCTGTACCACTAGAAGTGCACATTCAGGTCAGTGAAGTAGTTCATTTTAGTACTGAATCATCATCGAACTATGAAGATATAATGATCGTAGTGTTGTTTACATATGTGCTTACTGTCTAAGTAATGTGCAAGTACTCTTTTGTTGAGGCAATATTATTCTGATTATGGCAGACTATTTTTCTAGTTATCTCCTGAAATGCATCTGTAGAGGGAGTTGTGAAATTCTATTCGTCCATGAGACAAAAACCTATGCTTTGGATTTTTTCTGAAAATGAAAGCATTAATTTTAGCTTAAATATCATATCAGTAATTAATCAATAGATCAAAGACTCCTCACCAATCTTGGAAAATAATGAAACAAGGTGAATTCTTGCAGCATGCATAATCATTGAGACTATAGAGGAATAATGTATGCTATCAGCGAAGAAAAACCTCAATAAATTTGTATAAATAATATTTACTCTGCAAACAAGGTAATAATCATAAAAGTGAGTAAAATAAGATTCAACGAGAGGAAAAAAGGTTTGAATTCTAAATTCAACTTTCATTTCTTACTTTAAATCCTTCCAATCCAAGAATTTACAAAACTCTCTCTTGTTTTTCTTGCGAAAAACCTACGTTGGGATTAGTCATTAATTAAACAACAAAGTCATCCAAAAAGCTTCATGATTGCCTGCTCAAATGGTTTATGCATTGACATCGGTGGACCCGATCTATTAGAGCACCTACTCCAAATGGTTTTCCAGTGAGTTGGGGATCATTGCACCCAATGAACAGCTGTTCCTGAGGAGGATAGGAGCACTCACTCCTTCCTTTTTGAGCAATCCATGGTCTTTCTCTTCAATTTAGTGCAGGGACTTCAGTTCAAGTCCACCGGAGCTGGTGAGTCACGAAAATTGTATGGAAGTTTGGTAGCGTTTGTACAGGCGCTGTAATTAGCAGAAAGTATGATTATGCTGTTGGAAGGAAGTGTATTTGTATAATACTATTAGATATTGGATATATGTATTCGAGAGAAAAGGCACTCCCCTATGCAACAAGTTGCTCACGGGTGTTTTTGCATACCCCCCACCCCTTTAATACATAAAGTTACCTTTGCTCTAACTGAATAAGATTCCCTCCCCTTATTTACATTCTCAAGCTAATATTAATATATACGTATAATATCATAATCTATTCAGCTCTTGCTAGCCCAAGTCACTCTTCATTCTCATAAGCCTTCGCTACCTTGGCCCTTCCTTGTCCATGCTTCCTCCTAAAGTACGGTACTGTCACCGGTGGCTTACCCGAATCCCCTGCATTCAGCTACAAGCTGGGTGCCTTGCTTTATTGACTCCAATACTGAACTCCGGGTTCCTAATGCTTGGAGGTGCTCCTTAGAGCTGTGCTTACACTGAAGAACATATTGAAGCTGCTTTAAATTACAATGGAAAAGGAACGGCAGCTTAAAAATTAGAACAAAAACAAAAGCCACGTTAAATCAATATTACATGTGAAGAACTCAAAGGCAGCTAATAAATAGGCTACGAGTAATGTGGTAGTTTTGTTCCCAATTCCTCCTGGAGCATTTGCATGTCCAGTTGTCCAATATTTTACTTTTGGGAAAGATGAGGAGAGAAAATTTTGTTGATGTTCTGCATGCATAGATATTGTATAGAAAATTAGAAAATATAGCATTTTTAAAATATCAGGTATTTTAGTAATAGATAATCAAATTGGGAGTCCTTGATAGAATTCGGTTCGTCTAATCCATTGGTGTGTAAATGGGTCTAATTTGGTTGGTGAGCAATTTTTCTTCATTAGTTCTTAAAGAACACTCGTTGCTTTATCTTGAACTAATTCTAAATGTTTTCTTGTAACTAATCTTCTCCTTTTCAAAAAAGAAAACAAATGCAGTTGTACTCACTGTGAAATGTCATACTATATTTCGCGAGTCCTAGTAATATTTTAGTTTTGGTCTTCTGGTATTGGTAAGATAGTTTCTGTATACATATTGCTTTAGCATATGAGATCATTTTGAGCTCATTAGATGAGTATTTTTGGGAGGTGACTGGTTATCTTCTGTTTTTCATGAACAGGGATACCCTGGGAAATTCTATTGTCCAAGGATGAATAGCATGAATAAGCCTGCTTATGCTGCTATCTGTTCTCATTCACCTACAAAGCCTGTTCTTATTTTTGTTTCATCACGTCGACAAACGAGACTAACAGCTTTGGACCTAATTCAGGTGTGGACGAGTATTCTTAATGGGTTTTGTTTATTCATTTATTGCTTTGGGTTGATCACTGCTGCTACATTTATGAATATTCGTGATATATGTTGACGTCTGGCTTTATGTTTGTAATTTAGTATGCTGCATCTGATGAGCATTCAAGGAAGTTCTTGAATATATCAGAAGATGAACTGCAAATGATACTTTCCCAGATTACAGATCAGAACCTGAGGCATACTTTGCAGTTTGGCATCGGTTTGCACCATGCCGGGTTGAATGACAAAGATAGATCTGCAGTTGAAGAATTGTTTGGAAACAATAAAATTCAGGTTCATCTGCTGACTCAGTTGAGGAGCTTCATTTCATGTGTTGTTAAATTACTATATACTTATTTGACATAACATTCGATCATCATGTCTTGCTCTGTCTTGGATTTTTCTTGCAGCCAACAAAATTTTGTATGGTATAATTTATTAGTTTTAACATTTGGTTTTCCTTGATAGGTCTTGGTGTCAACTAGCACATTGGCTTGGGGTGTGAACCTTCCTGCACATCTTGTTATTATTAAGGTCATCTATCATAGACAATCCTTCTATGTATGCAAGTTCTATTATTGCTTCAATCATGTAGTATCCTTTTCCTCCGTAGATATGCTTCAGTTGATTTATTATTTGGGACTTGTAGTATTGGGCTTTTGCTGCCTTTTTTTTGGGGGGGGGGGGGGGGGGGGGGGGGGGGGGACCTATTTGGATAATTGGAAGAGGAAAAGGTTTTTTTTCTTGTTTGGTGAGAAAAGGGGAGGGTTGGGATGGATACTCCAAATGCGGTTTGAAGCCTGAGGATGACTTGGATAGAGGGAGTTAGGAAAGATATGGAGAAAATGGGTATGGAAGAAGATGTGACCCTAAATAGGAGGGAATGGAGGAGTATTATTGTGGATGATCATGCAATATAGATTTTTGGTTCATGTAGCTGACCGATAGTTTTGAGATTAAGGCTTGGCTTTGTTGCCGTTGTTGTTTCATTTTGATCCTTGAATATTCTGACAGATATTTGTATATTTATTGATATTAAGCTTTCCTGATCTTTTTCATAATGCCTGGTATCTAATTTTGGGGGTGCGGTGCATCCCAGGGCAGATCTCCAGCCTGGCCAACTGGGCCTGGCCCCCAGAAGGATTAAAATCCACTTGTCCTCTCAGATCAGCTCCCCTTTAAAATTTGTAATGAGAGCTCAAATAAGTAGAACAGTAGAATGTGCTTACCTAGGGCTTTAGGCCTCATAGAAATATGACAATAACTAGCACCTGAAGCTATAAGCCTAATCACTTAATTCTGACACTCTATCTCCAATAAATAGACAAAGCACAATCACTTTTATTTTATTTTTTAAATTTATCTTTTTCTTTTACCCAATATCAAATCATAAATCATGTTTTCACTAGCGTTTAGCTTTAATTGTCACCCTTTGTACTTCTGGGTATTTAAAAATAGTTTGTTATAGTGATTTCTTTAAGTTGAATAATATATCTAATTTTACACACCAAGTACTCCACTTAATAAAGCTCATCTTTACTCTAAATAAAAACTTTATCCAATAACTTGTTATAATTTTTTTCATAAATTTCTTGCATAAAGAACGTGTTTCACTTAAATTTCTTACATAAATAACGTGTTTGTTTGAATAAGAATCCATATGAAAGTGTAAGTTTTTTAAAAAGCCCCCTCCCCCCCCCCCCCCCCCCCCCCCCCCCCCCCCCCGAAGGAAATTTGTTTAAGATCTGCCACTGGTGCTTCTTAGCTAGGTATCATAGTAGTGGAGACATTTAGTATCTGTTGATATTGTGCTGATGGGTTCATTGGGTTGTGTAAGGTAATAGTGTATACTATTATGGGAACAGAGAAGGAATGTGAGTACAGTTGAAGAAATATTGTGTAATGGGAGTGATTATTAGTGAAATCACTTGTTAGAGAGTCCTATGTGCTCATAAAAAAACTTCATGATTTATGCCTAAATATTTCACTTTGCTCCTCCAATGGCTGGTGCCTTTATTGGAAATTTACATAAGGAATTAGACTCATTATTCTAATTTTACAATTCAGTCAACAGCTGATGGCTGATTATCACAAATTCCTCCAAATCACGACCATGAAAATGAATGATACAACTAATGGCTCTATATCTTTTCCTTTTCATATAGTTCTTATTTCCCGTGGTCTCCCTCTCTACCACCTTTCATAGTTAGATAGTCAATTAGTGGTTAAATACATGACTTTCCATTTTTGATGCAGGGAACAGAATTTTTTGATGGAAAATCAAAAAGGTATGTTGATTTTCCTATAACAGATATCTTGCAAATGATGGGTCGTGCTGGTCGACCTCAATATGACCAGCATGGGAAAGCAGTTATTTTGGTTCATGAACCCAAAAAGAGTTTCTACAAAAAGGTTATGCACATATTGCTTGACATTTTATCATGCGTTTTTTTTTTTTGGCTAGAATCTATTGATTAAACTTAAAGCAACTTTTTTTTAATTCATTTGCAGTTCCTTTATGAACCCTTTCCAGTTGAGAGTAGTCTCAGGGAGCAGTTGCATGATCACTTCAATGCTGAAATTGTTTCTGGCACAATTTCCCATAAGGAGGATGCCATCCACTACTTGACCTGGACTTATCTTTACAGAAGACTGGTAAGTTCACCTTCTTACTTTAATACCTTTTATTGCAGAAGACATATGACTATGCATTAGGGGTTTTCGTTATCTCAATAAAATTTGACTTCTGTTATTACTTTCTGCTTCTTAACTATTACTTAACAGTCTACTAAGGTATAATATATTCTTGTACTCTGGCTTTCTCTTTGCGTATTTAGTGGTAGTATCTATCTTTTTTCTCCCACTCCAATTATTATTCTTTTATTTTCCTTGTAACAGCGAAAAGAATGGTGCAGCTGAAAGACCAAATTAGAGAAGTTTTCATTATATAAAACTAGTAGCAAGAAAATTATTTTAGAGTATTTACAATCTAATCATTATTACACTAGCTTTAACCTTTTAAAGTCAAGTATTCTAGACAAATGAACGGTTTGTTACATATGTAAATATGCCTATGCCACGTGGATGATAATGGGGTTCCTCACTTCCGCTGCTAGAACATCCCCTTTTCTCATCCCTCTCTCAATTCCTGCCTATGTTCTCCTTTGCTGAATAATGTTTTCTTTACTTTACATCTTAACGATCTTATTTCTCTCCAATTATTTCCCCATTCCAAAGAAGATTATCAATAAAACATCCTAAGATTTCGTCACTTTTCATTCTATCATCGATACTTCAATCTACGAATTTAGTAGTCTTGTGAATGAACTTGAGTAAATTGCCAATAAGTTTGACAAAATATGAACGACAATAGCATGTTCAATTTTGGGGAAATTTAACAACTTTTTCTTGATTAGTGGTGGGTAGGGGAGATCTTGCCACCCTAGATCACTACATAGATCTGCCAATTAATCTTGGGCTTCTAGTTAAATCCTGTGTCCTAGTAACCTGGTCATACACTTTCTGTCAAGAGCATAACAATTCTTATAGTAATGAAAGCTAACAGGGATCATACAACTACAAAAACATTATTGTTGTTATGCTGAAGTGATTATTATCTCTTTCACCACTTTTGAAATTTGCTTACATGTACAGTTTGAATGAGTTTAATTTGTGATTGTAACTTTGTTCCCTTTCTTTCTCATACCACCTGTACTTCGAATTGAAAATCCTGAATCTGCCATAAATGTAGAAACATTGGCATAGCATACTGTTGGCTGCTTTCAGTTCATTTATTACACACTTAATGTGCATCCATAAGTTTGCAGACTAAAAAAGTTTTGCAAGTTCAGTCAATAATTTGAAAGGCTTAAATGTGAATAGTTCCGTAATTCAGATGATATGCATCTACCATCACCATGTGCATGCTGTTTTAATAAGTTACATTCACCAACCTGCCCTTTAATAACTTGCGTGTTCTGCTTGTCAGATCTCTCTCTCTGAATAACTTCTATTAGCCTGTACTGAAACTTGAAAATGACATCCACGTATCTTCAATTGCTAATCATTTTAATATCTAAACTTTTGTTGTTATTAGACTGTTAATCCAGCTTACTATGGCTTAGAAGATACCAATCCAGCAGTCCTGAGCTCGTACTTGTCTAGGTAATGAGTTGGTAGCTCATTCTTTTGGTAAAGCTTCACTGGCAGTATTATCTTTATAACTCTTTTTGGCAGGTTAGTGCAAAGTACATTTGAGGATCTGGAAGATAGTGGATGCATCAAAATGGTCGAGGATAGTGTAGAACCTATGATTCTAGGCTCCATTGCATCTCAATATTATCTGAGTTATATGACTGTGTCAATGTTTGGCTCCAACCTTGGACCAAGCCTTTCAATTGAAGTGAGTGTTAGCTTAAGCATGTTATTTATTTATTTTTATCATCTCTTTCATTTAATGAAGTTTGTCTCTTGTAGGTTTTGTTGCATGTATTATCTGCTGCTTCAGAGTACGATGAGCTCCCTGTGCGGCATAATGAGGTATTTTCACTATTGCAGTTCTATCCCTTTGGCTCAGAATCTTGTCAACGTTTTTCATTTTTTATTTATTTTTAATGAATTATATTTTACTAAATTGTTGGAAGATTGTATTTATGTATAATATATATTTAATTTCA
This sequence comes from Dysphania ambrosioides, assembly GCA_026401315.1. Taxonomy (NCBI): domain Eukaryota; kingdom Viridiplantae; phylum Streptophyta; class Magnoliopsida; order Caryophyllales; family Amaranthaceae; genus Dysphania; species Dysphania ambrosioides. The sequence continues at coordinate 5,287,098 of CM048664.1, read as the reverse complement.
GCAAGCCATTTATTGTATAATAGTAGCAAGCCTCTGATAGGGTAACACCCATCTGGAAATTGGAGTTTTACATGCTTTATCAACAGCAAGCCCACAAACTGGACAAATTGTCAGCTGTAGTAAACTTTATGAAAGATTTAGTGTATACTTTCTAAATCTCTAGTCTCCAGGCAGTCCAACTTTATGAGATTGTAGTTGTATTTATACATGAAATTGCTACTTACAGAACTCTCTCTCTCTCTCTCTTTTTTGCTTCTCTGTAGGAAATTCACAATGCATCATTGGCTGAGAAGCTTCCTTACAAGGTGGACAAAAATCGTCTTGATGATCCTCATGTAAAAGCAAATTTACTTTTTCAGGTCGCGCTCTTGAGCCACATCATTTTATATGTGTAACTCTCAGGTTTTCTGTACTGCATATTTGACTTTGAATTTTGGGTAGTATAATAAGAGATATTAAAATTTGAAATTCAGGCACACTTTTCCCAGTTAGAGATGTCAATCAGTGACTATGTGACGGATCTCAAGTCTGTTTTGGACCAGAGTATACGTATAATTCAGGCCATGATAGATATATGTGCTAACAGCGGATGGCTTTCTAGCACACTCAATTGCATGCATCTAATGCAGATGGTCATGCAGGTATTTCCCTTCCTTAAACCTTTGTCTTTATTGATTTAATAATGGTTAGCCTATATGACTTCTATCTGTGTACTGTTAAAATCATATTTATGTTGACATTAGAGCTTGCTTGTTACCCAAGTATAATGTCTTGTGAGCTTTTTGATTTGAGCTTTTCTTTGTCTTTCAATGTTTGCATGTATGTATAAATTAACCCGGTCTTGGAAGCCTTATCTAACTTCTCTTTGCAACTTGTGGATTACAAGAAAAAGGGAAATCATAATGATTTTGTCTTTTTAAAACTAGGTGGAGAAAAAGCTTGTTCTATAATACAACATAGTTGATTTAATGCTGCCTCCATTTCTAGTATCAGAGGGAGAAAGAAACTTGTTCTGGGTTATAATAATAGCAAAATATAACGCTGGCTCCTGGAAAATCATATCACCATACAATGTTTTTTTGTCCCTTTGTAAGTGTAAGTAGTTCTATAAGAATCAATATTCATCTAATTATGTGTTTTTTCTAAGATCATCAGACTTGGTTTTCTTTGTATTGGATTTTTCTTTATCTCCATCTAAAAAATAACTCTAATTATATAAAAATGACTGCTATGCTTATGTTGATTTGGTTGCTGTTAGCATTGATGTCAATTCATTTTGAGGGTAAGGGTGTGAATGATGGAGTTACTATGCTTTTGTATTTGCAAGTGTTAAGGCATTTTATTTTTACTAAAATTTGATGGATTTATAACCCAGATGTCCTCAAGAACTGTTCAGTCCCTCCGCCCCTCTTTCAAAAAATTGATGTTTTATGTTACTTTGTGTACAGGGACTATGGCATGACGAGGGTTCTTCTCTACAAATGTTACCCTGCTTGAACAACAATGTTATTGGTACACTCAGGAGACAAGGCATATCAAATGTACCGCAACTATTTGGCGTTCCTAGGGTGACATTGCAGAATCTACTTGGAAGTTTCCCAGTTTCAAGTTTATATCAGGTAAAAAATTGGGTGGCTTGCTATTGAATATTTTATTCATCTAACTGTTGATGGACATTCCTCTGGAATCAACATGTAGGCATCTCGTTATGCCTTTTAAATCAGTGTAGACGTGGAGGCTACATAATAGGTTTAGGTGTTGTTTAAGTGTGTAAATAAAGTGGGTTGAGTGTATGAGTCTGTAAATGTTCATGTGTATAATGGAAAAGAAAAGGAACTGTGCGAAATGTGTCAGAGAGAACAGAAGAAAGGAAATCAAAGTAGTTTTTTTTTTTTTTGAAAAAATTGGCATCAATTCGGTGTCGCCAATTGCTAAGAACCATGTTCTTGGGTTAGGCTGATAGAATTTGTTGCAATTGTTTTATTTTCTGTGTACTCTTTGTTGGTTGTGAGGATGTATTGATTTCCTTGATCCTTATTTAAACTCTTAATGCATGGAATGATGTAACAGTCGTAGTGATAGTAGTTGGAGGAGGAGGAGCTCATGCTAATTTAAAGATGAAATGATTAACATTATACTATTGTAATAATTGGGATGCATACTCAAAATATTACACTCTTGAGTATATGAAAAGTAAAAGGTTGTTGTGACCTAAATCAAATAATTCCGAGATTTTGTCCTTATTTGAGGAAGCTTAGCTCCGAGAAGGTAGATTGTTTTTGGTCCTAAGTTCTTGTCTGGCACCAATTTTCTTTTAAATGTGAAAAGTTGCATAATGTTCTCTTTTATCATTTGTTGATTGTTCCTGCTTTGTTCTTTCCTTTCCAAAATTTAAAGTGACCTCCCTTTATCCATTTAATTTGCTTCAGGACTTGCAAAGGTTCCCTCGCATTAATGTTAAAATGAGACTCAAAAACAATAATGAGAGGGCTGGGGGTTCCTGTTCTCTTAATGTGAGATTGGAGAATGTTAACGGCAAGCGGAAGACACCAAGAGCATTTGTTCCTCGGTTCCCCAAGGTAAATCTTAGAGTAGGATGTTTGTACTTTGTACTGGGCAATGTATACATTAATACTGACCTTGGAAACTGGTTCCAAACTTCTTTTTCCTAAGGTAAAGGCCAGCTATAAAGCTGGATTCTATAATTCTTTGGGATTCCTAAGCTTTGGATTCTTATGTACAAATGCTATCAGGATTTGCCCGAACTGATTTAATCTTTATTTGGTTGAAAATGGGGGTATAGCTTGCTTCAAGCTTTAGATGTATTGAGCCAACCTAGATCATGACCCAAGATCAGCATGCAACCACTGTGTACTTAAATCAAGTTTTACTAGTAACACAATTGAATTTATGTTGACAGGTTAAAGATGAAGCATGGTGGCTTGTACTCGGAAATACTGTCTCTTCTGAGCTATATGCATTGAAGAGAGTTTCATTTGCTGAGCATCTGGTTACGCACATAGATTTGCCATCAGATTCAGTCACAAGCCAGGTACCTTTTAAGTTTTCTCTTCCTTGTGCTCTTTTGGTTCTTGGTTGCTGTCTATTTTACCCCTGGTTTTCTAAATTGTGGCAAAAATCTCTTTTTCTTGGTGGGGTTTCTCACACCGTCCGTTCTTTTGGTGATAGTTTTTGTGAAAAATTTAGCCATAAAATTGGCTTTCTTTTTAAGTTGCATAGTTTTGGAATCTTTAAATTTTCCATTTTCCAGCTTTCACTTTTTAGCCACCAAAAATTATTACATCCATGCCTTCTTGTGGTTCCTACCAGCTTGCTGTATGACTTTCCTCCTGGTTCCTTCAAAGAGCATTTCATTAGTGTTATTTTCTATTTGGATCTCATTTTCGTTACATTAGCATTGGTCTTGTGGTAGTTATGGATTACATTTGGACCAAGGATTTTACAAAGTCACTGCATTGTTATGTTCTTGAGCAAATCATATCCTTAACATGGCAAAACTGTAATTGAGGATGTGGCTTTCTTGGCCACTCCTCACTACCCCATACCAGGCAGACTCCATCGTCTCCTCAACAAACATCATATCCCCCTTCATCACTAACCCAAGAAAGCAACCTTTAGGGGCCTCTCTAATATGTGAGTGGCATTCATGCACACCTCCTCTGCTGCCACCGTGATTTCATTGACCCAATTTATTTAAGTCAAGCTCTATGATGCCTCATACATTGGCAACAAGAACTGTTTTTTAATTCTGAGATTTGGGAGGCTAAAGTGATTCTGTGTCTGCCTAACAAATGAATTAAATCTATCAGCAGATAGTGGAATAGAAGCAGGATTACTTGGTGAGTTATTTATAAGACTGATCTCAAGGTGGGTGGAGAAATTTCCACCAGTGTTGATATTGATGCTGTGTTAGTAATGGTGCCGGTAGAAATAGTGTCTCCGGTGGAGGTGTTATTGTGTCCAGAGGGAATTCTGCAGGTCGTAAAAGATAGAACATTGGGATTCTTTGGACAATGCGAGAAGGTTCTGATGCAATGGGAGCCTCTAATATTATTGAAAAAATTGTTCTCGTTAGGTCCTTTTTCTTTACATAAGCTTAGTTATTTGGATATAGTAGGCTTTCTTTGTTTCTTAACGTTCAAAATCCAATTAAACTAGACAAGTTTATGCCATAATCGGAAGCCAGCAATTCTCTTTCATCTTAATTGGTGTTTTTTTTTTAAAAAAATTTATCTAGGGGTTGAAGGCGTTGAAGCTCATACTGGTATCAGATTGTTATCTTGGTTATGAACTGGAGTATTCCCTGGAAGGACTTCTCATAGACCAGCCGCGAGAGGTGTAGGGATGCTTATATTTAAAAAGCTAATGTTAATTGAAGTCACCTGGTTCAAGAGTGATCATAAAGTGTATGTATGAGGTTTTCTCATGCGATCTGGACTTTTCATGAAGCAACCACGCTACTATTGAATGCATGATGAAGAGCTCGTCTGAGAGAAACCCTGAAGGCTTTGCCAAATTCAACAAATGGAAAAATGCATCCAAGCTGCAACTCTGCTAGATGAAAATCGGAAATATTACATGGTAATCATACTAATCAATCGATGGCCACTTGTTTTATATACTTTACGAGATGTCAAATGTATGCCTGTATATGACCACATACCATATTCCCTGAATTTTATTTTATTTTTACATCGGGAAAACAGAAAATTAAAACAGATTACTGAAAGAAAATAAATTATTCCTACTCAACTGTTTGCATGTAATAAGGTTTTATAGTTGTCATCCTACTTTTCAGTGAGCATTCTCCAAATTTGTTTCATCTGTTCGGAGTATATTGTTTTGTCCAAGTTCTATCAAAATCAAAAAATTTATTTTGTAAGTTGTCCAGGATCAGTTCAAATTTCAAGGAAAAATTTGTGATCGTTAAGAGCTAAAATAAAGAGAAATGACTACAAGATATGTGCAGAGTAATTATTTGAATTTTCAAAATAGTGCATCATCATTTTCATCTTTAGGGCTATTATCATTTCACTGAATAATGAACTAGTGATTCTATCAGAAATCAATGAGATTTTATAGAAACAAATATGTTCAGAGTTATTATTTGAATTTTCAATTACTACTTTTCCCATGATCAACCAATATTTTTTTTACATAATAGAAAATGAAACAATAGAAGAAAAACCTTCTTTGATGTAAGATCAACGGCAAATAAAAAGCAATGAAAAACTTTGATGTTAATCATGTAATACCTACTATGTTTATCGAAAAGGATAAGATTGCCCCTCTGGAACTTACTGCATGTTATTAAATTATTTTTTTTTGGAAGTATTACAAATCTAAAATTTATAGTCATGTTTTTTGGTTATATATATAATTTTTTTACGATGAGTATGTAACACCCTGGTAATTCTCATTTTTCGAAAACCAAACCTTTAGGAAACTATTAACGTGTTATCGCCATGTGTTTAAACGTTAAGGCTATAAAACAAAGTTTTGCAGCGAAAAACCAAAATACTTTTTGAAATAACATCAAGCGTAGAACAAACTCTTAATATAACAAATTGAAACTGTTAAGGCCCTTACTGTAATGTACCAAAATAACGTTTAACTCAAAACCAAAACCAACAGTCTAGAATCAAATCAAAACAAACGTGAAATATTGTGAAATCTAAATTAAAGAAACACTTCACTCAACGACCCATGCATGAATGATCGACTGGATATCTGTTAATAATCTGCTCCCTAATAATACACGTGTAAATATTGGACCATTATAGTGTCATTTAAAGGTAAAAGTCATGACCAAAAACACACAAAGCATGTGATCATCAAGTTGAGTACATATAGATTACAATGCATAATAATTGAAATAACATTTAAATAAAGAATAAGTACAATATGAAAGAATGTATTACGCAACATTTTACTCCACTGACATGACACATTAGTTAATTACTTGGATTAAGCAATAGACGAGGTTGTCTTCCCCGGACATCAAACAGATACATAACCTATGCACTCCCGTCTTGGATTAAGCAATAGACGAGATTGTCTTCCCCAGACATCAAACAGATACATAACCTATGCACTCCCGTCTTGGATTAAGCAATAGACGAGTTTGTCTTCCCCGGACATCAAACATATACATAACCTATGCACTCCCGTCGGAGAGCATCAAAATACAATATATATCCAGATGGTAAACGGGCGCGACTTCGTCACTATAGCTAGATGAAATCTCAACTAACCCTAATTTTAAGTTTAAAACTTTATAAGAGAGACTTGTAGATCACACGACCTCCAATAAAAGTCACGGATAATACCCCGTGAAGCTCTTACCCCTGATTGTCAATACTATAAACGTGCACTAGCCCAGAGGTTTATTGTTTATCCTCTTTTCTCTTTACATTATTTACTATTTAAACTAAGTATACACAATCACCCCAACACACATATGCAAACATTACAGTTATACAATCAATCTCTGTTATGCTGTAATTTTTAACCTTTTGATTTCCTTTTTAATTTTTAAACCCGTTGAACAGACACTACCCTCGTCATTAAGACTTGAAAAACACATTTACTCAATTCATACTATCAGTATTGAAAGAGACATATTAAACAATCTCATGGATTAATTAACCAATTAATTCCACTTGAATTGACTGTAATTCATCAACCAAACTTAATTACATTCTCATTAGTGCTAGTGATTACGCATTAATCATCATACAACAATACCAAAATATAATCAATGCAATCCAAAGTAAGGAGTATAACTCGTTGATGCATAGACAAATAATACTCTAAACTTAATCATGAAACCAAGCTTTCCATTTTCAATCCCAGCTCATGCTTCTAGGTCAAGGCAATGTAATCCATATGTACTTTGAGTAAACCAAGCGAGTGACCACTTTTTCTATAGCTATGCATCTTTTATGAATTGATTTCCTACATCAAATAATACCGCCTATATCAATACACCGATAGCAATCATACTAAGCTTTATAAGGTTTTAAAACCATTTTAAAACATATTTTTAAGTCTCTCAAAACATAATCTAGTAATTCAAACATAATACTACAAGTATTAGTTGAAAATTCATTAAAATACATATCATAAAATTCAATTTTTATAACTTTACCAATCTAAAAATTTGCATTCAATATAGTATACTCAAATTACTCATAATTGTATTATAAAATAGTCTTAATTTAATATATGTACTAATAGTATGTAATTTCAAGCTTTAAAACATGAAATATCAAAAACTAAACCATGATCTAATACGTATAATATTCTGAAAATTTATTCTAAATACCATAATATTAAAATTTTTATCAAAATACATCATACTATAGTTAAAATTTCATGAAACAATTATTATTATAAGAATTTAAGCCTTAAATCATGAAAGCTAACATTTTTATACTAAAACATATGATCATAAAATATGAAAATTCATTTAAACTGCAAGCCCATAAAATTTAACATAGATAATTCACAAAATACTTATAATTTTATGTAAAAACTCAAGACCCAAGTATCAAAAATCCTAATTCATGATACTAGCATGCCTAACCCTATTATTTATACATGAAAACTTGTAGGATGTATAAAATAATTTATAGAACAAATAAATTTATATAACTTCAATATAATTTTAACCCATAATAAAATCAATACAAAAATCATATAAAAACTTATTAAACAAGCATGCTCATGCTAGGGCATAATAATTAAGGGAAAAAAAGAGAAAGCGGGAAGGAGGGAAGGGAGGTTAGCCAATGGCTCATCGGAGGCAGCACAAGGGCTGCGGCAATAGGGGACAACAGCAAGCAAGTGGGTGGCGTGGGGAGAAGTTTTGGGGTTGGGGTTTTTCTTCTCCAAAGGGGTTCGGGTTTTGGGGGTTTGGTTCTCTTTTTTTGTTTTCGCTTTCAAGAGTTTAGACTTTAGGTAAACTTGATTAGGTAGTTAATAAGTATTAGATTTAATAGAATTTGGGCTTAGTGGATCTCTTAGGAAAAGAAAATATTTTTGGTAGAAAAAGAATTTTAGTTTTAGGATGTAAATAAATAATTACATACTAATAATATAATTTGTTATTTATTTTGGAAATATGTATGTATATATATAAAGTATATGTTTGCCAATTTTTATAGTAATGTAATTCGATAAAATGTAATCAAAACCTAATAATTTTCTGGAGATTACATAGTATGTTTTCTCGTGTTTGTTCAAGAATGGTTTTGATCCTTTTAAAATAGTAATTACTTAGAGTGAAAGAGGTTAAGTAATAAATTAGGGCGTATTCACTTTAAATATTAAACAATTGGGAGGTAGCCCAAGGCTCTAACTGGACAACATGATGTTCAATAATGATTTTATATGATGATTTTTTTATGAAGCTCATGGATGAATGCTAGGGTCATGATTATTATAAGCTCAATTTTTATTCATTTGGGCATGTTTTGGGATTTAAGGACTACGAGTCTATTAATATTGACATTCAACAAATGTTTAAAAGGTTGTGGGCCAAGTGTATTTCTTTATGAGTTTTGAGTAATCTCTTGACACACTTTTAGTTCAAACCAAATAGGCAATATGTATAGCTTAATCATTGGGTCATAAAAAAAAAGACTCAATTTAGGTGGCAACAAGCGAGATAGCAATTCTAGCAACATTGATTATAGTTTTAAAAAAATTTCGGTGATATTGTAGTCCAATTCAAATTTCATAAATTTGAACCAAAAAAAATACTTTTATGATTGAGGATAATTATAAATCATAATTTCACAATTATGACAATAGATATGCAACAATTTTATAGTACAATAATCGTAGTCCAAAAAATTAGCATGAGTCAATCAAGCCAAAATAAGGGCTTCTTAACTCTATGATTAAAAAAATTATGTAATGTGTATAAAAAGAATCTTTGTCTAATAAGTATAAAGTAAACTTAAATATTTGATAAATAATTTTTAATTTATAATTTTAAATTAGAGTTTCTCAAGATTATAAAATGATGTTTGTACAACAATAAAGGAACTCATTTAAGCGTAAGTTCACACATTTCGATAAAAATTATCTGTAAATATATGGTACTTGATCTCTTTATATTTGTTTTTTTTACACATGATCTCTTTATATTTGTATTAGTGTAAAGGAAACTATATTTTGAACATCTTATAAATTACACACTATCCACATGTAACTAGAAAATATAGTAAGCCTAAAAAATAGTTGTGATATACGGAGTATAAGGAACAAAACAATATGCACCATTATCCTAGTAAATGATATGTTATAAAAAAAATAATGATATGTTATAAAAAAATAGAACAAAAATCAATTCGTATATTAATCAAAGCATTTCTACTCGATTGAAATGATTATTTTATTGAAACTACAAAGAGCACACAATTGCTTAAATCAAGTGCTTTACTAACAAGTATAACAATCAAGTTCTGTTCATAAAATACACAAGTACAAAACATCATTTCACCTCATGATTTGAAGCATAACTTCAATAAGTTTTGTTATAGACATAGGCTGGCAATCTAGGTATTGGGTGGACCATTAAAGGAACCTTGCGTTGCAAGGTAAGCCCATAAGCCTCTTCCATGTTCAGCTTATCAGCTTTAAGCCCATGGGCTAATGTCCAATCAAACCCATGGACCAAAGTGGCTGTCAATAACTGGACCATACGGAGGCCCAAATTCATTCCAACACATATCCTACGGCCTGCTCCAAATGGGATCAACTCAAAATCATTACCCTTAACATCCGCGTTGGGCCTTTCACCGCCCTCTAAGAACCTTTCGGGTCGAAACACTAGTGAATCGGCCCAAACATTTGGATCACGTGCAATGGCCCATACGTTAACCAAGAGGGTGGTGTTCTTAGGGATATAATAACCATTGATTTCACATGGCTCGGCTGAGATATGAGGGACCGACAGCGGTGTTGATGGGTGGAGCCGAAAGACCTCCTTGATCACGGCCTGGAAGTAAGGTAAGTTGGGTAGGTCCGATTCATTAACATGTCGGTCTTGACCCACAATTGAGTCCAACTCTTTTTGAACTTGGGCCAGAATTTTGGGATGGCGTATTAGTTTAGCAACGGCCCATTCTGTTGTGCTTGAAGATGTGTCGGTCCCCGCTGTGAACATGTCCTGCCATCACATTAAAGTTGAACATGAAGTTATAGAGCCATTGACATATTAGATCAATACACATAGTCACATACCTACCTAACTTTTTAAATTTTAACGTTAATTAAGGTGAACAAGTTTCCTAACACAATCTGTTCGAAATTTAGGAAATTAAAATGCCTTTGATATGTAATAAAAGATAATATTAATTCACATGCTTATACTTCTTCCATCTTCAGATTGATTTCATGTGAGCAGAAAGTTAACACAAATGTGGTTGATCAGGTGAAAAGATTTTAATGAAATGGAACTTGAAATACGATTGACTAGCAATGTAATCGTTCGTATGTAAAATTTTCCGATCTCACATTGATCTTCCTACATTGCTAGTAAGCGAGAGGTATAAAAAAGAGTAGTATACACAAATGAGTTGATTAGTTTGTAAGTTGTTCGTGTACTAACTCAATTAAAGCTCGTTTTAGTCTTGTTTATCAAGCAATTAAACAAGTCTAAGGAAAAAAAATAAATTTAACGATCATTTACTAAATGAGTTTTACTCGAACACCATTGTGCTTGATTGAAAAACCCTTTTGTAAATCGTTTATGACTCTCCTTTCATAAGCTTGAAAAAACTCATATATATATAATCATTAAGACCATGCGTACACTTTGTAGAAGTTACTACCAATTGAGATCTTTATTATTTGGTCATTTTGTTTTAATTTGATTTTTAAAGTTGTTTTTCTATTATTAGTTCTACTTTTATCTTCATAAAAAGATTAAGTTATAAAACTCATTTACGTAAATTGCTAGTTTAAAGGTTGATTTAAATTGAGCTCATAACTTAAAAATAAACGAGCAAGCCCAAGTCAAATTCTAGTAACTCTATTTTCTTAATGTGCCTAGCTCGAACAATAAAGATTATAAGTTGTTTAATCTCGATCAAGCTCTAAGGTTGAACACTTATATTTCTTAACAGGCTTAACTCGAACAAGCAAATACTTGACTCGATTTATTTACAACCCTATATGATATAAATAGTAGGAATTGGATACACGATGTCAACCATCCTACATTCGAGGAATCGAGAGTTAATTGAAGGATGATTTGTTAGACACTTAGACGCATTGAGGAGATGGATATTGAGCGGGGTTGGGGTATTTGCACATCGCAAGACTTGCAACCTTTGCTCCTCAACAACTAATACAAAGTGTTTATATCCAAAGACTAGATACTAGTTACTTGGTGGACATGCAACAAAGTAAGCATGAGGGATGTTAAATGATGCTAAATTAGACCTTTAGAAGAGCTTATATTTGAACTTGAATTGATGAATACCTATACAACAGAGTTAACTAGCCTTAGGGGTGTTGTTTTGAGGAAATCTAGTTTGATACTTAAGTCACTTAATGCAAACTTAAGATCAATAAGATATTTCTAGATTTCAGTATGTGTTTGATTTTTTGCTAATAAGATATTTCCATAGGACTATTCATGACAAAATTAAAGACTATTGAACCTAGTCCAATTTCTCCTTCTCATGCTCTTAGTTCATAAAATGAATGGTGGTTGTTACTATTGGGCCTATTGATCACGGGTTCTAAATAGGACCACATGACACCTAATGCATGATTCAAGAGCACACTTATACACAAATTGAAGTAGAAAGAGCTAATAAAAATTAACATTCTTGTCTAAAAGAAAAGATCATTAGTAGTCGCTTTCAATTACTTGGATAGGAAATGTCCTCTTGCCTTTTGGGTGATAGATGACTAGTGACCACTGGATCTTTGGCAAAATAGTAGAGGGGCCAAGGCTGATTTTCAAACAAAAATTTAGGAGGGTGAACCATCAACCTTTTTAGTCATAACTATTTTATGTTAAGTTTGGACCTAGTAAATTTGCTACTAGTATCCAGTAGACTAGTACTCGTATATGTCAACTACCATGATCACCATCCTAAGGCTCTAAGTGTCACTCTTTAACCTTTACCAACTAAAATTTTCAAATATGTTAAATATCGACTAACTAAATTGATATAACAAAAGTTTAATAAATTCTTATTCATTAACAATTAACAACAATTATTTTAAATAAAGAAAAAATATCTCAAACAAAATAATACTAATTAGTAGTATGAAGTTTAAATAATTTTTCAAATCTGAAAACAAACCCACTTTTAAACCATAACAATGTATATTAATTTGTGAATGAAGTTTAAGATTATTCTAACACAATTCATGATCTAAACCCCAACTTTATAGAATAATTACAAATTTAGGCTTATTTTTGAAGATTTTTCATTCTTTTTTTTTTTATAATAAATTTCTTACTCAAACGTACTAGTAATTAATTTCATTGGTTACCTATTTAACAAACCCTACAAGAAGCTAGAGAATCACTCAACGTACGTACTTAGGAAAAAAAACATACCATAAGAATGCAAAGAATTAAAATTAAGATATAATTACCAAAGCAAGGCCTTGATTTCAGAGTCAGTCAACTTGCCACCTTCACCATCACAATCATCCTTCAAAGAGATCAAAGTGCTAAGAAAATCACCATCCAAATTACTCTTGTGTTCTTCCAATATGGCATCAAGAAAATCGTCAAACCTCTTATGAAGTTTCTTCATTTTAGTGGCAATGCCTTGCAAATCTAGCCACTCTAAAGCCGGTACGAAGTCGCCCAAGTTAAATTCTCCGGTAAGAACCATGACTTCCATCACCATATCCTTGAATTCCACTGATTTTTGGTCACTTTCGCCACTGCCATCGCCAAAAACTCTTCTTCCTAGCATCGCCCTTGACAGAGCATTTGTGGTACAAACATTCAGAAGTTGTCCTAAGTGAACTGCTTCATTTTTTGACACTGCCTTCACTAGTGCCTTTGTTAATATGGCCACTTCCTCCTATTCATTCATATTTTGGACAAAATAAATTATAGAAATGTCCATGTCATATAATGATATAATTCTTACTAAGTGTATATTTTTCTAACAGGAATTATATAATTCATGTTGATCAAATGAAATAAAAGTTTATTAATTGTTATGCATGCATCCTTCATTCTAATTTATTTGCCAACTTACCACATTACCAAATATATAAAATAAAATATATTATTTTTATAATATAATGACAAGTTGTGATCAAATTTTTTTAAATTTGACTACAAAACAAAAAATGGAACAAAAATAAAGGGACAGATAGAATAATAAAAACATCCAATATATCTTCGAGGGATACTAAATCACTAATAAAGTAGCTAATCCAACGATAGATCATAATTAAACTACGGATATTATCTTAGTTTACTGTATATGAACCTACCAAAATATTTACGCATCAAGTTAGGCAACATTACAAAATACTACGTTATTCATAGTATTGTGATATGACATATGTCCTTATTTCATAAATAAATTGTAAGGAAAGAATTAGGCTAGTTTCTAGTAAAGACCCATACATCCTAATTTATCCTAGCTTGCGAAAGATACAACTAACCTCCAAGCAATCAAGCATAATGAATAAATGTTACTTCCATCTCAGTTTACAGTTAATTTATGGGGCGTACCACAACATTATTTAATAAACGTTACTAAAACAATCATGTTTAAAAAAATATTAACATTGAATTGAAACTCAAATAATTTGGCTTAAGAAAGTATGATAATATAATACCTGACGAACTGGTTTGTAGTCTTCCATTGCCTTTGTAGAGAACAAATGAAGAGAAGAAATTTTCCTAAGCAATCGCCACTTTGGACCATAAGGTGCAAACACCATGTCTTGGTAATTGTATGCTATATACTTTGCCCCTGAATTTCGAGGCCTACTCGAGAAGTTTGAATCATGGTCCTTTAAGAATTGTGCCGCAACCGAAGCCGAGGCAGCCACCACTACATGTACGTAGCCTAGCCTTAGGTGGAGTAGTGGCCCATACTTTTGAGCCAGGGCTGCCAGTCCCTGGTGCGGTACTGGCCCCATGTGTGGGAGGTTTCCCACTATTGGCCATGGCTTTGGACCTGGGGGAAGCGATTGGGGTGCCCGAAAGAAGGTGGTTGTGATGAGGTAGTAGGTGAAGATGGCAGAGGCTATGGTGTAGGTGGTTAGTTCTAAGGGTGACATATTTTGTGGAGGGGTTGTTTGACTGAACGAAACTTTATATGTTATGAGTTTGGTGTATTGTGCAGTGTGTGTTATATAGGAGTTTGGTGTACAGTGCGGTGTGGTATATAGACAACGGCAGTGTCAAGATTTTCGGCGTTATGAATTGGAAATGAGTTGTGAGTGGAGGGGGAAAAAAGGATGGAGTATACCCATGATATTTTGTATATAATTTAATGGATTTTATCACTATCTAGTGAGTGCATATATGTATAAAAATATTGCCAATTGTAAATAACTTATTTTTTAAAAAAAACTTTCTAATTTTTTTTAAATTTAGTATGGGTTCAGCTGAATTCATTGAACCGATACTAAAACCAACCCCTGTATATTTAGGGAGATTTTTTTTAATACAAACACTTTATTCACTATTTGGGAGCTGAGAACCCTAGCATTCAGGTTGGGTTAAAATAATCTATATTTTAATAAATATATAAAAAAGAAAGAAAATATATATAGATCTATGGAGTTTATTGATAGAACTACAGAATTACTTGTATTTTAGTCTTTTATACACGTTTTCAATAACCTAACCAGTACAACCTTTAATATGCATAATTCATTCATTTCAAACAACTTTTCAATAGTTGAAAATTCTCAGTGACGGAAAAATAAGAATTGGGTGGAGAAGAATCTTGCTTATACCGTTGCATTGCTCATGAATTTTGATTGTATAATAGAGGACTACAAAATGATGCATCAATAATCCACCTAGTTTGTTGGCTTAGCCTAATTTTATTGTCATTTTGTCATAATAAAGTCTCTAAATTAAGTTTTATAATACGGATTAATAATTATCGGATGTCTCATAAGGTGTTGTTGATAGGTAGAACCTAAGAGTGTAGGATAGTTGAAGATTTTAATTATGTCCTTTGCATGGCATGCTTTCATAGCAACTTAAATCTTGGACTTCCGAGAATTTATAGTACTCCTTCCGTCTTTATAAGAAAGCCTCATTCTACTATTTAGAGTCGAAGTTTAAAAAGTTTAACTACAAATTCTCATCATATTATAAGAAATACTATATTTAAGTGGGATTTCAATAAATGTATCTCAATGTAAATTTTTAAAATATTAACTTTTTATAATTTTTTACCTTACAAATTTGAAGATAAAAACGTCTAAAATCAAGTTATAAAAATCGTAAAAATTAAATGGCGCTTTCTAGGGATAGAGGAACTACTTTATTTTATGCATGATACGTGAGCAATTAATCAAAACTGTCAACTATTAATTAGAAATTCGATCAGAACGAGGTAGTATTGAGTGGATCGAAACTTTGTCAGTATATGCAAGTATTGTACATCGTGTCTTAGTTTGCGTCTCAATAGAGCTTATTTGATGAAGCAGGTTTGGCGAATGGCTAAATATCTGCATTTATCGGTCTCCAGGATGTATAATGTGTGGCAAAGTTTTGCCCAACATACAGGGAAAAAGAATGGAAAAGGGAGATTAGGTTTAACTTGGGGAATGGCTAGCTTCCAAAGGATGTAAAATCTAATTTTACAAGGTAGTGCCTGTAAAATAGGAAATGGAGCCTTCGTTCGAGCCTGTTTGGATAGATGGGTAAATTGTCAGGTTCCAACATATTGGTCAAATAATTCCTTGACAATAGCAAGAAACCTTAAGGTTAGTGATTGCATGATGGCTAATTCAGGCTCTTGGAATGCAGTAGAGCTGTTTAAACATTTTGAAAGCAAAGCAACTTGAGATATTATGTGGATCGCCAATGGTGCAAGATCAGGATTTCTACATTGGAGGTTTCATAGATAGCTTAGGTAAGCTATCTTTCAAGTCTTGTTATGCCTTTCTTCGACCAAAAGGAAATTTGGCTTTCAACAAGATTGACGGGCCACATATTATAAAATTCTATAGACTGTTGTGGCATATTCCTATTCCGCTCCAATGGTTATATTTCTTATGGAAACTTTCCTATGAGAGCATTCTAATTATGACCCAACTTCAGCGCAGATGAATGACAAATAACCAGGTAGCTTGTGGGGAGAGAGAGGAGGACGTGAATCATATTTTATGTTTCTGCCCATATGCTATTAGGGTTAGGAGATGTGGATTACTAGGAATCTACTCAAATTGCAATAGAGATCAATCCTTTTCGAATTGGCTTTCCTACCACATCTAGCTTTTCCATAGCATGGATGGTTTTCGGGACAAGCAGATGATTGTTTTTGTGGCCACTCTCTGGGCTTTGTGGGTCACAAGAAACAATTGAGTTTACAATAACCAACAATCTTCGGTGTTACTGTATATAAAGATGGTTCCTGCCTTGATCGCTCAACAAGAGGAATAAGGGCTATCTGAATGACATGCGTTTTCTTCACCCCCAGAGGATTGGTTTTGACACAATCTCACTAGGTAGTGAGGGAGGGGCAAAAAGTCGTAGTCATCATCCAAAGTAAAGGGCATAGAATAGAAAAGATGGTTTTTCAGGGTTGGGTAAGTGGTTGGAGCGAGTGATATATTTCTTTGGTGGGTAAAGGAGGGTCTCATTGGGGTGTTGCATCGTCATCAACCATGGCAGAAGTAATGTCATGTTTACAAGCATTAAAATTGTGTGCTTCATATAACTGGCACTCGATCAGAATCCTAACTGATTCGAGTATTGTAATTTCTTCTCTTTGCGGTAAAACAGAGGCACCTTTGGAAATTGGAAATATCATTTGTCGCTTAAAGGAAATGGGCCTTTTATTTTTCTTTAAAAAGGTAAGGGATCACGTGGATAAGGTTCACTATAGAGCGGTGACAGCTAGGGTTATGACAAAGTCTTTATTGGTTTAATTAAACTCTTTTGTTTAGAACGTTTTTAGGAATGCCAAAAAAAATTGTTAATATTTTATAATCACTATATTCATTCGTCATAAACTCAATCGCCTACAAAAACTTTTTCTTTAATTTCTAAGATATTTTAATAAAAAAGCTATTTTTAGGTTACACTATAAAAGTAGAAATCTAACTACATAAATAAAAGATGAACTTTTCAATTCGAGAGTAGAGGAAATGCCACGTTTGAAAAAAGAAAAAAAAAATCATTCTTAGTTATTGTAATTATTAAAAAGAAAATCTAAACTAACATGATCGATATAAAAACTAAGATGTTATATTTAATATATAAAATAACCTACAAAGTGTATGATATTGTAACTTTCACACACAATTTTTATATCGTTTTATTCGTATTAAATAACACTTTAAAACAATATATTTATGATCTTGTTAAATAGAACTCAGGTAGATAATTTATGATCTTTTAGCATTATATTTGCATACATTTTGGAGTTATGTATAAAATCATGTTAGGTTCATTTTAGATTCATTTTAGTTCATGCACATGCATTTGATTTGCGGCGTTGGTTTTGTTGTCTTTTCTTCATTTCTAGGTCTAACTTAGAAAACTAACGGAAGAAAAAACTAGTGCTTCACCTCTCTTAAATTCCATCTTTGTATCTCATGTTACTCCAAGTCTATAAAATAAGGAATGACAGAGAGAAGAGCAATAAAAAAGGAGTATCTCATGTTACTCCAAGTCTAGCACTTTTGAAGGCAAGGAAACAAAAGGATTGATTCAAACTTGCATATCTCATAATCTAATTAAAATTTGAATATTATCAAGATTTGATTTAAAGTTTGTCTTGTTATATTTCCAATGGGTGGTGGTCGTTTGCTAAAATCCGAAAAGTGTATCTCATAATCTAATTAAAATAAGCCTAGAGTTAGCAGCAATTTTGGTTCGAATTTTGAAAAACATACATATAGCATTTGGGCCAACCCAATTCAGGCTGGCCCAATTTACTTGAATGAAATCATTCAAACCTATACAATCTTATTTTTGAAAATATTTTGATTCGAAGCCTATTTTTCAAATTACTTTTAAAAAAAATCTTAAAAAAATATTAAACTTCAAACATAACCTTATTTTATCCACACATCTGAGGCTTGCCACCCAAAATTGACTATTCTATATTTGATATACATTAAGTAAATACAAATGACGGAAAACAAGTATTACACAAATTTCCAAAGAAAAAGCACAATAACAACACAAAATTCAAGAGTCAAAATCATAATTAGACAAATTTAATAATGAGTATCCGATATATGCAATAATGTATGTATATATCAGAAGAAACTTTAATTTTTTTAAAGTTGCAATTTGGAGAATGTACTTAGATAATATAAAGTTATATTATAAGGAAATGAAATTGTACATAATTTTACCATTTTCTTGTAAACTTGTTGTTTCACCTTTATTTTTATTTTTGAAGTACGTTACACGTTCGAAAATTAAAGTTGTACTATTTGCAAATAAAAATATACTTATATAATATGAAGATGTACAATTAAGAAGTAAAGTTGAACATAAATTTAACATTTTCGCATTGACCCATTATTTTACCATTATTTTTTTGTTGTTGAATTTCTAATTTTGAAAATTGAAATTATACTTTTTTCAAATAAAAATGTACTTATATAATATAAAATTATACTATTAGAAAATGAAAAAAAGTTTCAAATATATTCGATATATTTTTGTAATTTCTCATTTGATAACTGCAAATTACGAGGGAAAACCAAAGAGGATGAAAGGAATTGATTACCTTAAAAGCTTGAAATTCACAACCCAAAATATAACGGTGATAACAGCATATGTTCTTCGACTTTGAGAGTCATCAGCAAGGTTTTGCTCTGAAAGTGATGTGCGATTTGCGGAGTCCAACTGGGAAATTGGGATTCAGTTAATTCCCCGAACTTCATTTTTTTGTGTTATTTTACTCGTTTTGATTTCAGGTATTTGTGTTAGTGTTTTTGGCTTTTTGACTCAAAACTCATAAATTAAACTAAAAATCACATATTGAGCCTAAAAAGCATAAACATATAATTATAATTAAAATTTCTTATATACATTTAAATGTATCTAATATAGGTACATTTTACATATTTAAAACTATATAATAAGTAAAAATTTATGAAATGAGCATAATATATATCCTTAAAGAGCATTAATTAACTTTTCAATAATAATGGGCTGGTTTCCTTTTTCATTAGGTGTGGGCAGGTCCAATCTAAGGACAGTATGTCCTAGAAACTTAAACTAGAGGAACAGTCGAAGCAATATACCTATATAAGCAATTCCTTATGCCTTACTCCATTTGTCCCTAAAAGAAAGCCCCATATAACTTTTACGGTTTTCAAGGCACAACTTTAGACGTTTTTATCTCCAAATTTATAAAGTAAAAAATTTTGAAAACAATATTCTAAAACTTGAATATATTATTTCTTATAACATGATGAAAATTTGTGATTAAATTTTTCAAACTTTGACTCTAGATAATGAATTAGGGTTTTTCTTATAGAGACTGAGGGAGTATATGCTTCCCATGTCTCATTTCTGTCAAGAAATCTTTTTTCTGAATTTTAGTGCGGCCATCACATTATTTCCTTAGATATTTGTTTATCTAATGAAAATATGGTGCCTCTATAAGTCACTGTATAATATCACTGAATGTTACATCTATATTGCCTCTTGAGGCGTTTCAAGTATCTGTCAGCCATGCCTCTCTATGGCATGATAGTTTTATATAACTCGCGAACTGAATTCCTAATCTTTCTATATTTCATTGAAGTAAATACTCTGAGTTTCAAACATGAATGCCCTCTTCATCTCAAATTTAATTTTCTCTGAACTAATGGACAGCCACAGCCCACAGCTGCATTGTTACATACTTATTTGTTGGCATACTTGACACCTGAGAGTTGAGAATTTGAGATAGCTAATTTGATGAAGCAGCATTGATCACTATTGGTATCTAGACTAAAGTCAAACTCGAGGTTTCGTTTGGAACAGTTTGAGTATTCGAATTTTTATCACATATTAGTGGCAGTGCTAAAGGAGTATTGCTAGTCTGCTAGAGTGTTTTCAGAATACTAGGCACTACTAAATTTAGATTACACTCTTGATTGATTTATGTCTTTGCATAACTTATTACTTGGATTTGATTCATGTGGTTACCCATCATACTTGTGTTGAGGCTGTAAGTGGTCTGCTAGTCTGCTAGAGTGTGTTTTCAGAATACTAGATATGCCGAAGCTAAACTTTGTGAGCTTGAATTAATTGTTGTTCTATCATGTTGCCATTTGTCACTAGATCCCTTGCTTCTTGGCCAAGTGAACATATTACAGTACAGAGCATCAGCGAGTCTTTCATGTTTTGTAATAAAAACTAGCAAAAAACTTGAGCAGAAAAGCCGCCAAAGAAAATGCGGGGTAAGTATGTTATATAGTGTTATGCATACAACTCTGGTGGCCTGGTGAGGACTCCATTGTCGAGTTGTACATACATGATAGGGGTAGCTTGCACGGCATTTCGTAGAAAATGCTAAAGAGACTATGAATAGTTTAGTCTTTGATTGAGGGGGGAAGTGGATGTCTATGTACTTGGTAGATAACGTTCTGAACTTTTTTTGTGGCTATGATCAAATAATTCAGGTAAATTAGTTACCTTTTGGAATTTAAGGATCAGCTCAATCGCTAAAGCAGTTAAAGTTAACACATTTGTTACACTGTCAAATTAGGTATTCCAGATCCCAGAGCTACTAACCTAGCTTGGGAATCATATGCCTCACAACCTTAAGCAAGCAAGAACCAGTGAACCACCATCCCTTGTCACGCACTCATAATTATAAGTTCATAATATTGGGTAATGAATCGCCTAACTTTGTCCAAGTTAATATGGATGCAAGATTTGCCCCTCCTGCCACACCATGAGCTGTTGCAGGAGTTTCAGAAACGCTGAAGGAACTTGGATAATAGGGTTCTACAAACTTACCTATGCAATAAGCCCACTTTAAGATGAGTTACTAGGCATCAAGGAAGCACTGAACATGGCAAAGAGATTAAGACTTTTGGACTGGTTTCAGATTGCAAAGTGGCTCTGATATGCTAAACCAAAATAGTTGCAGCAATGATATTCATGTAAATGTGTTAATGATTGCTGGGAGTTGCTCAAAATTTTCACCTGATGGAAGATTGAATTTTGAAGAAGAGACAAGAAGAAGCTAGCTGATACGATGGCTAAAGAATGCAGGAAAACTGAAGGTAATCTCAACGCCATTTGAAATCCCCCTCCCTATTGCTTGAACATTTATTTGGAGAAACGTAAGGATAACTAGGCCTCTAGTGCTTAAAGACTATGAGACCAGCTATGAACTGTACTATTAGATACACGAAGAAAAGCATAACAACGAAAAAAAAGGGTGTCCTTGTCCTAACCTCTATCCCCGGCGGAATAAGGGATGTGTTGAATGAGGTGCCAATCCTCCCCATTAGAATCCCGGCATCTTTCCATGAAGCGTGCTGAACAGTCAATGAGTTGAAGTTCGTTGAGGGAGTTAAGTTTGGGCATCCAATCTGGCAGTGATTCTATGCCTTTGCAATGTCTGATTCGAAGAAATTGAAGGGCGGTCAAATTCTGTATCCAGTTGGGCAAATCCACCAGCTGTGGGAGATATTCCAATGACATGGTAGTTAGAGAGTGATAAAGTGGTTGCCACGGCATGCCAATTCCTTCCTCCTTTTCTTGTTCTTCTCCTTCTGATGGCCTCAGCTTTGGGCAATCATCAATGACTAAATTATACAATGCTGTAAGATGCTTCAATACTCCATTAACACTCCTCAAATTGGAGCATTTTCGCAATTCCAACGATCGCAGCGCCTCTCCAACTTCTCCCAAATTCTCCACCATACTGTCATTCCTTATATTCAGCGGAGCAAGACATTGAAAAGCCTCCATAGGCTGCGAAAGCAACCATGCCACATCACTGATTTCCACACTCCGCAAACTGGGAAATACGTTAAAAAGAAGCGGAGGATGGACACGACGGAATACAAGCACGAGTAGTAGCCTCCTCTGTTAATTCTTCATTCATCAACCTCTCGAATTTTATTTGAAGTCTTTTATTGAAATTCAATAAAATTAGGGTTTCCAAAATGGGACACACAACAACATCTATCATCTTCGGACAATTTTCTATAATCAAGATTTTCAATTGCAAAAGACGTAAAGGTGCCTTGCTGCTACTACTATGAAGCTCATCATTATCAGCCCCCAATCCTTTCAACTCTGGGCAATCTATTATACTCAAGTTTTTCAACCGCAAAAGATGAAAGGTGCCATGGTGCTATTGCTGCTGTTATTATTATGAAGCTCATCATTATCTCCCAACAATCCTTTCAACTTTGGCAGGAATTCTAGCCAAAGATTTTTAAGAGAGGGAAAGAATGAGAATCCTTCCTCACTACCTGCTGCTGTTGTACTTTTTCCAATTTTTATATACTCCAAATTCAGCAAAAGAACAACCTTAAGGGTTTTCAAATGGCGCAGATTCCCCAGGCCACCAAAATACTGCAATTTTGGACACCAACAAACCCAAATCTTAACAAGATTAGGGAGAAAGGTAGCCAAGTTATCATCCCTTGCCCACTCCGGCATCCTCACCCCACTGTAGTTATTCAACTTCAAATGCTTGAGATTAGAATGTTGCTGCATTAATTCCATCACTGCTTCATCATACTCCTCTCTTCCTATAATACCCACCTCTTTATCGAACATAAATCCCACATAGTCAAGATGTATCTTGTTCATAAGGCATCCTCCCATCCTTACACCATATTCAGTAATATTTCCTAAGATATCCTTCAAATCTTCCACTGGAATTCCAGACAAGTATGGGATCCTGATATCAAGAAAACCTTTCAAGTTACTGAGTGATTTTAGATCTTCTAAATAATCAAACCAATTTTCCCAATTTCGACTCTAATCACCCACCACAAACTTACTAAGCGTGTGAAGGCAAGTCAACTTGCCCATACCTCTAGGCATATAAGTCAGGCCAACACATCCCCATAATCCCAAGACCCTAAGATTAACTAACTTGCTCATATCTTTTGGCAATTCTTTCAAACTAAAGCATTCATCTAAAAGCAATGTCTGCAAGTTAAATAATTTTACAAATGATCTGGGGAGCTCCTCAAGAGAATGATTGTATGACAGGTCTAGATACCTTAAATGCAACAATTCACTTATTGAGTCGGGCAGCCTTTTGATATTTGATCGACTCCATTTTAATGCTCTGAGGTACTTCCAGTCAGCTAGTAGTGCATCCATGGAAGAGCTGTCCAACTTGTAATAACCAAGCAATGAACGTATGTTCATTTTAGTGGAAGTGTACTCCGTTAGTTCACTTGTTGCAAAATAGAGGTGACCTACATTTTTATCCACGTCACCAATCACGGTGTTTAGTGTGCAAATTTCCTTCCTTGTTACTTCTTGTGCAATATCATGCATAAGATCATGCATCTTACATGATTTAATACCACCATCTTCATATTTTACCACGTCTTGAAAGAAACACCTCTGTAACAAGATCGAAAAATATTCCTCTGCTACATCTTCCATGCTCTGATGATCATCTGACGGAATTACGTAGCCTTGTGCAATCCAGAGCATTATCAACATTTCCTTATCAATCCTGTAATCCTTAGGGAACAAAGCACAATACCCAAAACAACTCTTTAAAGGGGATTCAAGTTTATAGTAACTAAGCTTCAATACAGGCATGACGCCATCTTTGCTCCCTTTAAGCTTTGCCAATCCCAATTCCAGCACCGAATGCCACTTTTGTATGTCTTGGCCATATAGAAGACTTCCCACCACTTTAATGGCAAGAGGTACGTTAGCACATCTCTCAACAATTTCTTCACCAATTTTAGCCAAGTCTTCGCGAGGGTTTATCCGTTGTGATCCAAATGCTGCCCATTTGAACAAACACCATGAATTTTCTTTTGACAAGCCATGTAGCTGATGCACAACACCATCTCCTACAATTCTTGCAGTCTCCTGTGAACGCGTCGTTACCACAATCCAACTTCCCCTCAAACCTCCCATCAAGAATTCTCTCAATTTAAGCCATTCGACACGAATTTCAGTCCACACATCATCCAAGATAAGCAAGAATTTTTTTCCGTGAAGAAGTTCTCGAAGTTGGCTTATTAACTAATTCTTAGTAAGGCCCCCAAAATTCTTTTGACCGGTAGCCGAAGCTAGAATTCCGGCAAGAACCCCTTCGACGTCCAATGATATTTCATCAGAAACACAAGTCCACAACCTCAATGGAAATGAAGTTGTGACTCTTGCATCATTGAACACCAGTTGAGCAAGCGTAGTTTTCCCCAAACCACCAATCCCCACAATAGAAAGAAAAGATACATTTTGTTGAACATTAGAATCCTTCAAAATGCCAACAATCTTCTCGAAATCTGACTCTCTTCCAATAATATCATCTTCATAATCAGGACATGTCTCAGGCCTTCTGTTCCTGACAGACTTAGGATCAATGTTGATGCTGAACTTACTATTATAAGCAATTGCATCCAACCTTTTCTTGATCTTATCAACCCCGCGAGCCATGTTAGAAGCAATCCCAAACTTGCTGAAAAAGGAGAAGATACGCTTCTTGAACCCCTTGTTGAACTTGTTCTGTTCAGCAAGAGTGACAAACTCATCAAAGAGATCATCAGCATCATAAACAGCATTCTTGAGGTCCTGAATATAGAGTTGTTCCTGCTCAGACAGCTCCTGCTTGGCCTCTGCATCACTAAGTACAGCTTTGATTCTAGAGACAGTGCCTCGGAGTTGATCAATTTGGGATTTGTAGGTAGCGATGGAACGTATGCCGCCTTTGAGTTGACAGTATTCCAGCGCTGCAAACAAAGTTTGAGCAACAGACATGGCCGTAGCGACGTCCATTGTTGGTTTCACACACTCTGAGAGAGAGAGAGAGAGATAGAGGGGTAAGGTGATTGAAAACGATGAACGGGTTGTTGATAGAATGAGTGTAAAATTTTTATGGTAGAAAATAGTTAGGGAAACAAAGATTCTTAATATACAGAAACACGACAATGGAAATTGCCACTTCTTTTCCTCGTATCAATTATTGTAATACTTGCATGACTTAACGCGAAATAGTTGGTGGAAAGTGCAGACCAACTAGGAAGCTAAGCTACCGTTATATCTATCTTCTAGTCTTCCACTAATATGAACACAGTAGATACACTTTCACAGTTTCAGTCAGCTGCTTTTACACGGTTTGATTAAAGATGAATAGAAATTTATGAGATTATTAAAGTTACGCGATAATCACGTCTTTTTTAGTCGTCTCAAGCTCTCAATCATAGCACTAACTCCATGACTAGACAGAGGAATGATTAATGGGTAATGGAGAGTGCAGACCAACTATTAAGCTACCTTTATTTTCTTAAAAAAAAAAAAAAAAAAAAACTCCACTATGATAACAAAGTAGTCATGTAAATGCACCAAGGGAACGCAATAATAAAAGGATGAAAGTGGTTGATTACCTTTAAAATTGAATATCTCCCCAAAAGTCAGTTGATGTTCTTGAAAGTGAAGTTGAATTCCCGCGAGGCCGAAGATGGATATGTTCAATTTTCACAGAACTTGATGGCTTTGATAATACTTTGCTGTCTCTTTTTCTCTCTTTTTGGTTTGTCTGGTAAATCCGCAAACTCAGGTAACCCATTGTTCTTTGTTCTAACTACACAATTATGCTAACTAAGGTACAAGTAAGGGGATTTGGATTGGATTGGATTGGATTGGTTGGATTCACCTGATTTCACGAGTCACTTTTCTTACCATGTAATTTAATAGGGTATAATGTATTTTGAGGTTTCCTTTATTCTAATAGTGCAGCGTACAATCGTACATATTCTATTTGAATAGTACTCCCTCCTTTTCTTAAAAAAAGCGTACTAATCCACTATTTGGAGTTAAAAGTTCAAAAAGTTTGACCATAAATTCTCATGTATCATGTTATAAGAAATAATATATTCAAGTGGTATCTTATTGGATGCATCTCAATGTAAATTTTTAAAATATCAAGTTTTCATAATTTTTTGCGTTACGAATTTGGAGATAAAAAAAAGTTTAAAGTCGTGTATTGGAGACCATAAAAGTCAAATTGGGACAAGTTTTTAGGGACATAAGGAGTACAAAGTATAATAATCGTAGAGAGTTTTCCAGCAAACCAAGAACGGAAACGGAAGTCTTTTTACTCCCCAGTCTCGACAAAAAAACCCGTACCCAAAAAGAAATTCATTTCTTTTTGGAGAGGATCCATAATGTAACACCTTATGATCAATAAAGTATTGTCACAACTAGGGTTTTTATGAGATGAAATGACATTTATTAAACAACTCGGGCTCGAACTTAGATAAAAACTCATTTATGTCCGTTCATTTCTAATGAGTTGAGCTTGAACTGTTTTAGACGTTCGTTTGATAAATCGACTTAAACATGATCCATTCATTCACACTTTAGGTTTCTTTCAACTAAATGGCTTTGTAAATAAATGAAAGACGTTAGTAACGAGTTCACTTTTAATTAGGTACTTTTATTTAGTATTTATTACTCTTTGTTTAGAGATTTTAAAGGTTAAATGGGAAGGAATCGAAAGATAGTGAATGACTAATTACAAAACTCATTATATAAAAAGCTTGTTCCTTACTAGCCTCGATTATTAAATAAATCATTCATGCATGAACCGTTCACGAATACTTTACATACCAAACAAACCTAGGTTGAACCAATTTTTGACCTTGGATGAAAGTTCGGGCTCACCTAAGTTAAATGATCATGAACATGAATTGGGTAATATAAGCGAGCCATTTATATCCAATAACAAGATTTTCTTAAAGGTAAATGCGATATTTATAAATATACATAAACTACCATTTCCTAATGGTTGCCAACAAACTGGAACTTTTTTTATTTATAAGCCAAAAAAAAAAAAATTTTTAAAAATAAGTTACTGTTTATAATATTTTCAAAAATAAGCCAATTTTAGGTTCGGATAAAAACGCTGCCCTGGACAGCGTTATACCAGATGAAGAAACGCTACCCAGGGCAGCGATTTGCATGAGCTTGATTTTAGGGCGAAAATACTGGGTCAAAAGAAATCGCTGCCTAGGGCAGCGTTATTAGTCTAGGAAAAACGCTGCCAAGGGCAGCGTTTTTCTTTAGAATATTTTCAGAGTCAGTGAGCCAGGGAATCAGTGCAGAGCCTTTAATGAATCGCTGCCTCGGGCAGCGATTTTAGTCTGGGTAAAATCGCTGCCCAAGGCAGCGATTTTACTGAAGCTGCGTTTATAACTTCTTTTTCTCCCTTCTTCTTCCCCATTTCCTTCTTCCTTCTCCCTGCGCGCTGCTGCTCGTCCTCCACTCTTCGAATTTTCCTCCCAAAATCTTCCATTTTCCTCCCAAATTATTCCATTTCTTTCCATTTCACAAGGTATGTAATTTATTTGGTGTAATTTGAAGTTTTTATTATGTGTTTAATTTATTCATTTATGTTTTTTTTTATTTCGTTTTTTTATTTAAAATTATGGTTTGTGTTATGTTATTTTTTTACAATTTTTTGAATTAATTATTTTTATGTTAATTTTGTGAATTAATTTTTGATATGTTATGTTTGGTAATTATTATTGATATTTTGGTAGTGTTTATGTTTTATTATTTTAGTTTAGGTATTGGTATGGATTTGGTTAAGTGGACCTTTATTTAGGTTAGTAAACCATAAATTAGGTTAGTATATAAATTTAGGTGAGTTCATTAATTATGATTAGTTAATTAAATTTGTGTAATATTTAGGTTAGTAATTAGTATAGATTATTTTATTAATTTTGTTTAGTTTATTGAAAGAGGTTAGTTTATTAGAGTAGATTACCTAATTAATTTAGTTTAGTGTATTAATTTAGGCTAACGTAGATTAGTTAATTAAGTAAGGTTAATTAATTAAAATTAGCTTATTAAGTAAGGTTAGTTATGTTAGTTAATTAATGAAGTTTTGTTGATTAGATTAGTTTATTTTATTAACTTAGTATATTTATGTTAACTTAGTATATTTAGGTTAATTTAGTATATTTTACTAGGTTAGTATATTTAGGTTAATTTAGTAAGGTTAATTATAATAGTTAATTAATTAAGTTTAGTTTACTAGATTATTTTAATAAATAAGGTTAGATTATTAGTTATGGTTAGTGTATTAATTTAGATTAGTTTAGTTTAATAGGTTAGTACATTAAGTAGGGTTAGTTTACTAAATTATTTTATTTCCTTACGTTAATATATTTAGGTTAATTTAGTTTATTTTATTAGGTGCTTAAATGTAGGTTAATTAGGTAAGGTTAAATAGGTTAGTTAATTAACTAATTAAGATTAGTTTAATAAATAAGGTTAGATTATTAGGTTAGGTTATTAATTATGGTTAGTGTATTAATTTAGATTAGTTTAGTTTAATAGGTTAGTACATTAAGTAGGGTTAGTTTACTAAATTATTTTATTTCCTTACGTTAATATATTTAGGTTAATTTAGTTTATTTTATTAGGTGCTTAAATGTAGGTTAATTAGGTAAGGTTAACTAGGTTAGTTAATTAACTAATTAAGATTAGTTTAATAAATAAGGTTAGATTATTAGGTTAGGTTATTAATTATGGTTAGTGTATTAATTTAGATTAGTTTAGTTTAATAGGTTAGTACATTAAGTAGGGTTAGTTTACTAAATTATTTTATTTCCTTACGTTAATATATTTAGGTTAATTTAGTTTATTTTATTAGGTGCTTAAATGTAGGTTAATTAGGTAAGGTTAACTAGGTTAGTTAATTAACTAATTA
Source organism: Dysphania ambrosioides (assembly GCA_026401315.1). Classification (NCBI taxonomy): domain Eukaryota; kingdom Viridiplantae; phylum Streptophyta; class Magnoliopsida; order Caryophyllales; family Amaranthaceae; genus Dysphania; species Dysphania ambrosioides. The sequence continues at coordinate 5,257,990 of CM048664.1, read as the reverse complement.
AGATTAGTTTAATAAATAAGGTTAGATTATTAGGTTAGGTTATTAATTATGGTTAGTGTATTAATTTAGATTAGTTTAGTTTAATAGGTTAGTACATTAAGTAGGGTTAGTTTACTAAATTATTTTATTTCCTTACGTTAATATATTTAGGTTAATTTAGTTTATTTTATTAGGTGCTTAAATGTAGGTTAATTAGGTAAGGTTAACTAGGTTAGTTAATTAACTAATTAAGATTAGTTTAATAAATAAGGTTAGATTATTAGGTTAGGTTATTAATTATGGTTAGTGTATTAATTTAGATTAGTTTAGTTTAATAGGTTAGTACATTAAGTAGGGTTAGTTAATTAATTAATTTTAGTTTATTGTATATTACATTCTTGAATATCTTTGAATAGTTTTCGTTGTTGTAGGCTTCATGAATACCAATGTGTACCCATTGTTATGTCGATGGGGTGGAACATTGATAGAACAACATAATACGGTTGGGTATGATGGTGGACAGTGTAGACCTATCGTAATTAGTGGTGAGAATAGCTTCTCTGATATTGTTGACATGGTCTTTAGTTTGTGTGGGTTTGATAGACGATTGGTGGAACTAAAATTGAAAATGAAGTATCCCACTGGGCCGTCAACATGTATGGCATTGCCGTTGACTGATGACTATGCTGTTAAAGTATTATGGGTGTGTATTCAAAATTATCCACAATCTGGCATTGAAATATATGTCGATCTAGTCCCCTTGCCATCATCATATACTGGTTTAATGGACATCTTATCTCAACATCAGTCATTTTCAATCATTCCATCCACAAGTCAAATTCACGATGATAGCTCAGGTCTAGCTACTTCTCGGGTGAATCCATTAAACAGTACGCTTCTCAGAGATGGGTTTGGAAATTACCTTTATGGAGAAAGGACTGGACAATCCGAGGAAGGAGTAGAAGAAGAGGAAGTAGATGAGGAAGCGGAGGGGGAAGAAGATGCAGAAGACTTGGAGCCTGTTAACCTAGAAGAAGAGGATGACGGTCATTTGAACATAGAGCTAGAAGTAGGGACTGGATCGGAGGCCAACGAGATTGCAGTTGAATCTAACATTCCTTATTACAATAGCATGTTAGAGTATGAAGAGGACGACAGTTGGACGATGACAGGCCCACCATGTGGTGTTGATAATGAATTTGTTAAGGGAATGGAGTTCGCTAATAAGAGAGATCTCATTGAAGCTGTTAAGATGTATAGCCTTACGTCAAATACATCGTATCGGTGTCGAACGTCGAACAGTAGTGTGTTGGAGCTGGTTTGTAGTAATAAATGTGGTTGGAGACTACGTGCTAGGCAGAAGAGTACCTTACTCTCATTTTGGTGCATAACAACATACAAAGGTCCACACGCTGCGTCCTGTGTCAGTGGCAGTCAGAACCGGGGAGTTCGTCATCTGAGTGCGTCCCTGATCGGCAATTTCGTCAAGGATTGTGTTAGAGCTGATCCCACCTTGAAAGTTGCCGTAATTATAGAGATGGTGCATGGGCGATTCCATCACACCATACCGTATATGAAAGCATGGTACGGTAAGCAAGTCGCTATAGCAGAAATCTACGGTAACTGGGAGTCCTCTTATGAACGGTTGCCCCATATTATGCAAGCACTACTAGATACTCATCCTGGGATGGCCGTTGAGTGGTGTTACAAATCAGAGGGTCCTGGTTACAGGGTCTTCCAGCGGTTATTTTGGTCATTCAAACCGTGTATAGAAGGGTTTAAGCACGCACTTCCCCTGATTGTCATCGACGGTACGCATTTGTATGGAAAATACATGGGCAAGATGCTTATAGCAATAGGGGTTGATGGGAATAATCAACTATTCCCCATTGCTTTTGCTCTCGTCGAGGATGAGAACGGAGAGAGTTGGAGCTGGTTCATGGCATGCATCAGACATCGTGTAACGAGTAGAAGGGGACTATGTGTATTATCTGATCGTCACCCTGGTATTATTCAGGCTATGAATGATGTTCATAGTGGATGGACGCCGCCAGACGCATTTCACCGATTCTGCATTCGTCATATTGCTTCGAATTTGAATACCCACGTCAAGAATACCTTAGTGAAGAAAGCATTCATTAGAGCTGCTTTCCAGCGGAAAACTTCGAAGGTCGACAAAGCCATAAGACGAATTGCTCAGGTCTCTCCTGAAGCAGCTGAATATATCCAAGATATGTCAATTGAGAAATGGTCGATTGCCTATGATGGAGGACATAGATACGGGTATGCGACAACGAACATGGCTGAAGTGTTTAACGGCGTCATTAAGGGAGCTAGATTTCTGCCAGTTTCAGCAATTGTTGAGTTGACATTCTACAGAGTGAATAAGTGGTTCGTACACAAACGAGAGATGGGTGCAGAAAGCGTAGCAGCAAACCAACCTTATACTCGTCATGTACAGCAGAGGATTGAAGTTAACGGAAGTAAGGCCAGATTCCACAATGTAGTGCCGTATGACATTGGGAGCGGCGTGTACGAGGTGACGAGTGGCCGAGGTGAAAGGTTGGCACGTAAGGGAGGGAAACGATACATGCTACGTTTCGCTGACGGGACATGCACGTGCAACAAGGTTCAAATATATCACTACCCTTGTTCGCATGTGTTGGCCGTGTGTCGTCAGTATCACATGCCCGAGGCACCATTTGTTGATACGCATTTCCATAGTGCGGCTTACATGCGCACGTACCAGCCTCAATTCCACCCACTTCTTGATGACACGGTGTGGAGAGCATTTACAGGACCCCGAGTTATTGCTGATGAGACTCGAGTTCGTGCTAGGGGTCGTCCACGATCTAGAAGGTTACGAAATGAGATGGACGACAACACAGACCGAGGAGTCACATGTAGTGTTTGTCATGTTGTTGGACACAATAGAAGAAGTTGTCCGCAGAGATAGGTGCAGTAGTATAGAGTGTTAACCAATATGTAATAGGTTCCTTTATGTTATGAATATTCCCACTATTTACTTTATGTTATGCACATTTCCGAATATAGAATATTTTATGCACATTTTGTACTCTGTTATGTTAGATTCACAGGATATGGAACCAGGCCCAGTAGACCCGTCTGTTCTCAGACTGCAGCAGACGCATCGTTCACATGCGTTGTGGAATGGAACATTGGACGGTGCCTCCACGCTTTACACTCGCCACCACTCCTTTGAGTGGCCTGTGGATGAGAGAGTCCTCCGGTATGTTCGACGTGCCGGGCTATACGGGATCCATAGGTTACGGTCGCTGCGAATCGACCGTGGCCTTGTCACGGCCTTGGTTGAGAGGTGGAGGCAGGAGACACACACCTTCCACCTACCTGTTGGGGAGGCCACGATCACTTTACGGGATGTGTGCATCCTTACACGCCTACCGGTGACGGGTAGGGCAGTGTCTGGACCGAGCCCCGCACCATACGCCATGACGATGCTCCGAATGTTTGGGGTTTCACCCCCAGATGATGCCGTGGTGGGGTCCACCGTGAGATTCACTTGGCTGCATGATACCTTCGCCCATCTCCCGCCTGCGACCGCCAGTGAGATGGATATTTCGAGGTACGCCAAGATGTACTGTTGGGTCCTCGTTTCTTGTGTACTCTTCGCGGATAAGTCAGGAAACGAGGTGCAGCTTATGTACTTGAACTTGTTCGACCGCCCTTGGGATAGTGTAGCCAGTTACAGCTGGGGCAGCGCCGCTCTATCCTACCTGTACCGGAATATGTGTCGGGCATCTCGAGTTCGACGGGGTCGGCCAGCAGTTGAGATAGCTGGGCCACTAGTCATTCTCCAGGTATGCATGTTCGTTTGTTAATTTAATAAATAATCGTACAGAATTATAATACTAGTTACTCATTCCATTTACTTCAATTACTCAGCTTTGGGCGTGGGAGCATCTCACCGTCTGTCGTCCGGCCATACCCACACGACGCAGACGAGCTCAGGAGGTTCACATTTACGTCGAACCGGGCCGAGCTGGAGATGGAGAGCCATACGGAACAAGATGGCTGGTCGATCGTCTTACTCGCGTTCACCTCGCGACTGGGGTGAACTCTCTGCGAGATTTATTAGATAGGATGACGGATGAACAGGTACTACTACACCTCATTAGTAATTCGTACATATATTTTAAATGGATTTATTGTCATATTATAATGTTAAACTGTTATTTATAAACAGATGGTATGGGATCCGTATCCCGAAGATGAGGGTGAAGAGGACGAGTGGCGTGTCATTTCGCCGCTCGTATGCTTCGAGTGCGTTGAGTTCCATTTGCCGACACGAGTTATGCGGCAATACGGATCGCGTCAGGTCATTCCCCCACCTGTTGACACGAGCGAAGACTTACACAAGGTGGACCGACGTGGGAAGGCTGGAGTCGATTGGTCGGACCATCACCGACAATTTATCGACGCGTGGGATAGGCGTTTACAGTCCGTAGTCCAGGTCGATCCGTTTGAGGGAGCTATGGACTACTTCGATCCATACTTGGTATGGTATCGACGTATCACCAGACAGTTCATCAGCCCTTTCTTTCGACCGCCTGCGCCACATTTCTCTCCTGCAGCAGTGCCATTACACATCGTGGTAAGATTTTTATTCAAGTTAATTGTTAAAATTTATTTATATAGTACACTACTAACATCATTTGTATTTCTTCTTTCCCATGTAGACTGAGGAGCTGTTGCATATTCGTGACTACGTTCACGACTCCAGGGACTTGTGTCCTCCCATGGCGGACCATGTGTATGGTCTCGTCCAGGAGAGCATGGAGAGGATACGGCAGCCTCACAGACTTCGGCCGTATCCATTACATTCCAGTTGCGACCCATCCACCCCTGCTGCACCCTTCACTATGACGGAGACCCTTGCTATCGAGATGTCACACCAACATTACACTCAAGGTCAGTCTTCGTCATCGGCGTACACGTCCCCAGAGGCCCCATTTGCACACCATCCGCCTTGGACCCAGCAAACACAAACTCAGAGTTCGTATCCTCATTTGGACATCATTTTCGAGGGGCAAACTCCGGGTCCAGACTCTTAGATCTTATTCAGTTTTCATTACATTAATTTAATACCAATTTGTAATGTTTATTACTAAAACTTAGTTTCAAACATTATACAGTTTGTATTTCAAACATCATCATTTGTTATGACATTTTTCCTAATCTGTGTTTATTTCGATACTTATTATTAGAATTTGTCTATTCATATTTGAATTCATAAGTATTTAAGTATTGATGGAAAATTATGTAATGTATTTGATACGTCTAAATAATTTACGGCATTTAAATAAAAAATTCTAGTTCGCGTAAAAACGCTGCCCTAGGCAGCGTTTTATCTCAGAGAAAAACGCTGCCCTAGGCAGCGATTTATCTCTGAGATAAAACGCTGCCTCAGGCAGCGTTTTCCTAATTGCACAAAATTTTCCTAAAAACCCAGCCCCATGCAAAACGCTGCCCTGGGTAGCGTTTTTGTCCCACCTAAATCGCTGCCTTGGGCAGCGTTTTTTATCCGAACCTAAAATTGGCTTATTTTTGAAAATATTATAAACAGTAACTTATTTTTAAAATTTTTTTTTTTTTGGCTTATAAATAAAAAAAGTTCAACAAACTGAATAACCCAAAATATTTAAGAATGGTAACCATAAAATAGGATAGAATCTTTCCGTATGTCTCCATAGAATATGCGGAGAAGAATATACTTTGCATGATTTCAAGCAAATAAGAGCACCAATAGTGTATGACTCCTAGCTAGCTCTTAGGGTAGAGAATATTTTAAGAAATAGGTCTTATGCTCTGTTTAGTAGGGCGTAAAACGTTTTCAATTGAAAATGGTTTTCCATGGAAAATCTTTTACGGTGGAAAACTCATTTTCATGGAACTTCTTCGTTGTTTGGTTGCATGGAAAATGATTTTACATTTAAACATTTTCCATTATTTGGTTGAACTGAAAATCAATTACTCCTACTAACTTTTCTAATTGTATTCTCTTGTCATTTTTTTAACTCTTTTTTCGTTGTATTTTCTGATTGTTTGTCATTAGCTAAATTTGTTATGTTACATCAAATATTTTTTTATATAATCTACAATATATTTCTCTGATCTATTAATATATCACCGTAAAACCAAATAACCCTAAAAAATCTAGTTCAACATTATAAAATGACCTTAAGCTAACTATAAAGGAATATTCGTAATTGAATAAGCAAATCAATCAAACATGTAAATGTATTCGTAATTAAATAGATAAATCAATCAACTGGTTATAATGTAATAATTTATACTTTTACATTTTAAATTATAATATAAATAAAATGTCTACTCTAATTTCAAATAAATTGTTGATTGGCCATATTTTCATGAGAAAATTTCATGGTTTAAACCAATGGGGGGGTTGTATTTTCAACAAAAAATGGATAAAATTTGTTCAAATTCATGGTATAATACGATAATTTAATAATCAAGACATGAAATTCGAAGAAAACTTACTTAATTGATGATATTTGAAGAAGATGAAAAGAAATTGTGGATTTTTTCCTAATTTTTAAGAGAGAGAAAGTATGGAGCAGAGAGAGGCTACCGAGAAGATGAGAAATGAAGAATGCATGAGTAGAGATGGACATGGGTTGGGTTGGCAAGAGGGCCAAGCAGAGACGCTTTTGGCATGGTACGACACAAGCATGATCATGCAATGGCATGACACGACAAGACACGCTATCCATGGAGTGGGCCGCGAGTAGCAAAAAAAATTTAAGGCACTAGCACGCGAGCAACACGCCAATTTGGCAGGAGGCGCGACTCAAAATATGGCCCGAAACATGCTATTATTTAATAATATTTAATACTATTATTAACACCATTATTACTACTACAATTAATATTACTATTATTTTTAATATTATTATATTTTTATAATATAATTTATATTATCTAAAATTATTTTTTTAGTTCTATTATATACTTTATTTTATTTTTTGTTAAAAAATTTAGGCCAGCACGACACGACACGTCAAGCACGTGTGCTGTGCCAGGCCATTGGCCAAGTTTTAGGGAAATGTAGCACGATATAGCACCGCACGACCACAATTAGGCACGCCAAGACAAGAGGTCAGGCACGGTCCATGACGGGCACGACACGACCCGTGTCCACCTCTATGCATGAGTTGGTAATGCATGAGTTGTTTGTTGGTTGGTATTTTTTTGGAAGGAATTGATGTAAAATTGTTTTACTTTCAGTTTTGGAAGAAAATGTTTTCAATAGGGTGTAAAATGAATTTATATTCAAAGTTTTACATCCTATATTTTACTCCAAACCAAATAATGTAAAATGGGAAAACAGTTTTCAGGGAGCCTTAGTGTAAATTACGGTGAGCTCTTATTTGAGGTTGTTGAGGGGGATGCTGCAATAAGAGCTAAGACACACCCCACATTGGCCACACCAACCAAAAAGACCCACTCACACGCAATGATTTGTGTTCAATGTTCAAAATATCAAAATAGTAAATGAAATCAACATATTTTTATATTATGAGCTACTGTATTTCGTGAAATTTTTAGAAGGGATTCCTACAAATAGGGGAAAAATGATGTGAAACAATAGAGTGACTAAGAGCTACCACTTTGCTGTCAAAAAAAAGAGCTACTACTTGAGCCTTATATGCTTCCCATGTCTCATATTCTGAATTTTATTGTGCCATCACAATTCTTAGATATTTGTGTATCTAATGAAACACTGAATAATATCAGTGAGTGACTAAAGGTTACTTCTTTCTGTCTCTGTACGCGTTTCAAGTATCTGTCAGTCTTGTGCTGCCCCTCAATTGTATGTCAGATACCGTTTTATATAACTCGACTGAATTCCTAATCTTTCTATATTTCATTGAAGTAAATACTGTTAGATTGAATGTGCTTTACAGTGTACTTAGAGGGATAAGTTTCTTAACTTTTAAGGCAATGCTATAGGTTGGTGTAAATATTGAGGGTGCATCTTGAACCTGGGGATCTGTATTGTGGATGGTGGTGATGATAAATTATTTAGTCTTTGATTGTGATGGGGGATGTAAGTACATTATCTGGTGTTATGCGTACAACTCTGGTGGCCTAGTGTGGACTCCATTGTCTATTTGTACATACATGATGGGGATAGCTTGCACTGTATTTCCTAGCAGATGCTACAGAAACTATAAGCATGTAACTAGAATGTCAGCTATTGACTTAAGTAGGAGTAGGACTATGGAAAGCAAACAAGTTGAACTATTGATAAGTAAAAAAGTGAAGTAGATGTCTATGTGTACATATATAACTTTCTGAACTTTTGTGGCTATGATCAAATAGTTCAGGTAAATTAGTTGGCTTTTGGGATTTGAGGATCAGGCTAAACAAGCTAAAGAAACGCATTTCTTACTCTGCCAAACTAGGTATTACAATTCCCAGCCTACTTTTTCAGAGAGCTAGTAACCTAGCTTGGGAATCATATGTCTCACAACCTCAACCAACCAAGAACCACCATTCCCTGTCAAGCACCCATAATTAAAAGTCCATAATATTGGGTAATGAATCGCAAAACTTTGTCCAAGTTAATATGGATGCAAGCTTTCCCTCTACTGCCACGCCATGTGTTGTTGCAGACTTGCAGGAGTTTCAGGAACGCTGAAGGAACTTGGGTTATAAGGTTCCACAAACTAATCTATCATAAGCCCACTTCAAGATGAGTAACTAGGAATCAAGGAAGCAATGAACATGGCAAGAGAAAACAAAATTAAGACTTTTGGAAGATAAACCAAAATAGCTGCAGCAATGATATTCATGTGAATGAGTTAAATGATTGCAGGGAGTTGCTCAAAATTTTCAGCTGATGGAAGATCGAATTTTGATGTAGAGACAAGAAGAAGCTAGCTGGTACGATGGCTAAAGAATGCTGGAAAGCTGAAGATAATGTCAACGCAATTTCAAATCGCCCTCCGTATTGCTTGAACATTTATTTGAAGAATTGTAAAGGACATAATGTTCCAAACTTTTCGAATAACCGGGCCTCTTGAGCCTAAAGACTATTAATTAGAAGTGTTTCCTTTTTCACCTAAAAAAAGTATTAAAGGTGTTTAATACTGCTGATTGTTAGTTTCTTAAAGATATGATTGACAAAATCACTACAGATATGTACTGTATTACATATGGCGTAAAGATTATGAGCTGAGACTTTTTCCTAAGATAGACTCTTTGAGATTCTGCAGCATTACAGGTACAGCTGAGACTCCATGAGATTCTGCAGCATTACACTAAGAGCTGAGAGTCCATGGGATTCTGCAGCATTACAGGTACAGCGAGACTATATATCATAGTTTTACTTGGATTTTAGACACTTATTGCACAGTTTGATTTTAATGAGCTCATGTACTTGGCAGATGGGTCATACATTTGTGTATCGTATACAACATAGCTTCGTGCTGGTGCACTTCTAAAATATGTATTGCGATCTAGAGTCTTGGACTTGGAATTGAGGGCTATGTTGTGATGATGGTTCATACAATATAAAGATTTGAAGTCCTTGGTTGTGAAGATGAGATGTAATATGGTGCTAGCTAGAGGCTTTGTTGTACCACTTAATGTCTTGGTGATGAAATTGCAAACACATTTGATATGTTTGTTATTCTAAGTTTTGTGAAGGCCTAAAGGCAAGTTCTAGGGTAGGAGCAAGGGTGTCCAAGAGGAAATCAAGCTTAGCCATGAAGTTGTCAAGTGTACAAAAAATATGAAGCAAAGAAAATTTTAAATTAAGTCGTTATTAAAGCTTAGAAGTTAAAGTTCCAGTTGCTACAGTGCCATGTTCCAATCGCTGCAGTGGTGAGTTTCAGTTGTAGTAGTGTTGAGTTCCAGAGTGAGAATTCACCTTCAAGCTTCTGAGTGGAAGCGTCTGAGCAAGCCTTAGAAGGAGTATTATTTTGGCTTTGTGTAAGTGTAAAGTGGGTCATCTTATTTTATACATCAAGGTTTAAATAATAAGTAAAAATCCAACTAGACTAAAAGTTACTTGAGTGATTTTCTTAGGAAAATGATTTTATGATAAAAGCTTTTGAGCCTACTAAACCTACCTAATGATTGCATTTTTAGGTAGAAAAATCTCTTCTAAAGATATGCTTTTTATTAAATCAAGTTTCCTCAAGAAAGCTACTTAATATTGTTTTACACGGCAAAGCTACTGCCAAAGCTTGCTTCCAAAAAGTGAATTTGCAACAAAAGTGTCAGCTTGGTTTATTGAAACAAGTTAACTATACATTCCTTCTTGTAAGTGTTCATCCAAATAACAGGCTTAGTGCTTGTAGAGCTTCAAACTCTGGTACGGGGTGCAAAGCTTGCGCTACATTCCTCTCCCAGCTAACGGAAGGAATGTGCTGAATGAGGTGCCAATCCTCCCCATTAGAATCTTGGCATCTTTCTTTGAGATGTGCTGAACAATGTACGAGTTCAAGTTTGTTGAGGGAGGTGAGTGTGGACATCCAATCTGACAGTGATTTTATGCCTTTGCAATCTCTAATTTCAAGACTTTGGAGGGCGGTCAAATGTTGTATCCAGTTGGGCAAATCCACCATGTGCGGGAGATCAATCAATGTCAAGGAAGTTAGAGAGTGATAAAGGGATTGCCATGGCATGCCAATTCCTTCCTCCCTTCCTTCTGCTCCTTCTGATAGCCTCAGCTTTGGGCAATTTTTAATGAGTAACTTCTCCAATGCTGTAAGATGATCCAATCCTCCATTAACACTCCTCCAGTTGGAGCATTGTTCTAATTTCAATGATCGCAGGGAAGACGAGCATCTATAGAACACCTCTCCAACTTCTCCCAAGTCCTCCACCGTACTGTCTTTTAGTACATGCAGCTCAGCAAGACATTGAAAAGCCTCCATAGGCTGTGAATTCAACCATGCCACATTATCGATTATAACACTCCCCAATTTGTGAATAACACTAAAATAACTCGAGAATAAACACGACGGAATACAAGCACGAGTACTAGCCACCTCTGCTAATTCTTCATTCATCAACCTCGTCCATATTATCTGAAGTCTTTTATTGAAACTCATTAAATTTAGGGTCTCCAAAATGGGACACACAAGAATATCAATCATCTCTGGACAATCGTTTATTCTCAAGGTTTTCAACTGCCAAAGACATAAAGGTGCCATGCTGCTATTGCTGCTGATATTAATATGAAGCTCATCATCATCTCCCATGCACCCTTTCAACTTCGGCAGGTTTTCTAACTCAAGATTTACCAAAGAAGGAAAGAATGAGAATCCTAGCTCACTACCTGCTGCTGATGTTGCAGTTTTTCCAATTATATACTCCAAATTCTGCAAAGTTGAAACACTTAGGAATTTCAAATGGGGCAGATTACCCAGACATCCCAAGTACTGCAAGTTTGGACAAAATATTACAGTAATATGAACAAGATTAGGGAGAAAGGTTGCCAAGTTATCATTTCTTGCCCACTCCGGCATTCTCGCCCCATGATAGCTATTCAATCTCAGTACTGTGAGATTAGAATGTGGCTGCATTACTTCCATCACTGCTTCATCATACTCCTCTCTTCCTATACCCTTCTTTTCACCGAATCCAAATATCACAAAATCAAGATGTTTCTTGTTTATCAGGCATCCTCCTTTCCTTACACCACCATATTCCTTAAAGTTTCCTAAGATATCCTTCAAACCTCCCACTGGAATTCCAGACAAGTATGGGATCTTGATTTCGAGATGATCTCTTAAGTTACTGAGTGATTTTAGATCTTCAATCCCATCAAACCATTTTGCCTCATTCTGACTCTTGTCTCCCAACACAAACATATGAAGCGTATGAAGACAAGTCAACTTGGCCATACCTCTGGGCATACAAGTCAGGCCATTGCATCCAAATATGCTTAAGACCCTAAGCTTCACTAGCTTTCTCATATCTTTTGGCAATTCTTTCAATTTATAGCAGTCAAATAAAAGCAATGTCTGCAGATTATATAGTTTTCCAAATGATCTGGGAAGCACCTCAAGAGAATAATTGAATGAGAGGTTTAGATACCTCAAATGCAGCAATTCACCTATTGAGTCTGGCATGCTTTTTATATTTAAATGACTCAAGTCTAATGCCCTCAGGTATTTACAGTTAGCAAGTAGTGCATCCACGGAAAACCTATCCAACTTGGCATTTCGACTCCACCGGTAAGGAAGCATAAATGAACGTATGTTCGTTTTAGTGAAAGAGTTATCTGTTGGTTGGTTTCTTGCAAAATAGAGGTGACGGACATTTTTATTCACGTCACTAATGACGGTGTTCAGTGTGCAAATCTCCTTCCTTGTTACCTGTTGAGCAACATCATGCATAAGATCATGTATCTTAATAGCACCATGTTCACCTTTCCTCACGTCTTCAAAGAAACATCTCCGCAACAACGTTGAAACATATCCCTCTGCGACATCTTCTAAGCTCTGATGATCATATGATGGAATTACGAAGCCTTGTGCAATCCAAAGCCTTATCAACATCTTCTTATAAATCTCGCAATCCTTAGGGAACAACGCACAATAGCCAAAACAACTCTTTAAAGGGGACTCAAGCTTATAGTAACTAAGCTTCAATACAGGCATGATGCCATCTTTGCCCCCTTCAAGTTTTGCCAATCCCAATGCCAGCACCGAATGCCACTTTTGTATGTCTTGGCCGTATAGAAGACTTCCCACCACTTTAATGGCAAGAGGTACGTTAGCACATCTCTCAACAATTTCTTCACCAATCTTTACCAAGTCTTCGGGAGGGTTTATGTGCTGTGATCCAAATGCTGCCCATTTGAACAAACACCATGACTTATCCTTTGACAAGCCTTGTAGCTCATGCACAACACCATCTCCTACAATTCTTGCAGTCTCCTGTGAACGCGTCGTTACCACAATCCAACTTCCCCTCAAACCTCCCATCAAGAATTCTCTCAATTTAAGCCATTCGACACGAATTTCAGTCCACACATCATCCAAGATAAGCAAGAATTTTTTTCCGTGAAGAAGTTCTCGAAGTTGGCTTATTAACTCATTCTTAGTAAGGCCCCCAAAATTCTTTTGACCGGTAGCCGAAGCTAGAATTCCGGCAAGAACCCCTTCGACGTCCAATGAGATTTCATCAGAAACACAAGTCCACAACCTCAATGGAAATGAAGTTGTGACTCTTGCATCATTGAACACCAGTTGAGCAAGCGTAGTTTTCCCCAAACCACCAATCCCCACAATAGAAAGAAAAGATACATTTTGTTGAACATTAGAATCCTTCAAAATGCCAACAATCTTCTCCAAATCTGACTCTCTTCCAATAATATCATCTTCATAATCAGGACATGTCTCAGGCCTTCTGTTCCTTACAGGCTTAGGATCAATGTTGATGCTGAACTTACTATTATAAGCAATTGCATCCAACCTTTCCTTGATCTTATCAACCCCACGAGCCATGTTAGAAGCAATCCCAAACTTGCTGAAAAAGGAGAAGATACGCTTCTTGAACCCCTTGTTGAACTTGTTCTGTTCAGCAAGAGTGACAAACTCGTCGAAGAGATCATCAGCATCATAAACAGCATCCTTGAGGTCCTGAATATAGAGCTGTTCCTGCTCAGACAGCTCCTGCTTGGCCTCTGCATCACTGAGTACAGCTTTGATTCTAGAGACAGTGACTCGGAGTTCATCGATTTGGGATTTGTAGGTAGCAATGGAGCGTACGCCGCCTTTGAGTTGACAGTATTCCAGCGCTGCAAACAAAGTTTGAGCAACAGACATGGCCGAACCGACGTCCATTCTTGGTTTCACACACACTCACTGAGAAGGGGAGAGAAAGAGGTTAGGTGATTGAAAATGGTGAACAGGCTGTTGATGGAATCAATGATAAGATATAGAGTGCTTCATAGTGAATAGATTATTGCGGTAGTAGGAAATGGCCATGTCTTTAGCTCGTCTAGACTACTGTAACACTTGCAACGTCTTTTTTGTCGTCTCCGCTATTACACCGTTTTTTCTCTTTAACAAAACCGCCATTAACGTTATACTGTGATAGTACGACAAATAAGTCAACTAAATCCACCAAGGGAACACACTTCCACACACACACACATTCAAAAAATAAAAATAAAAGGATTAAAGTGATTGCTTACCTTTAAACCTCACTTATTAAATACCTTTAAATTTTAATGTTTACTCGAATAATGTCATGTTCAAATAGTTAGTGTTCATAAAAAATAAAATAAGAGAAGTTCATACATAATTTTCCGAAAGAATAAAATAAGACTTCTTTCGGAGAATATTGTATCTAAGTTATAGAACTAATTAATATATTTCTAATATTTATTTCGAAGGTAAACGTTAAGATCCCACGTACACTTTGTAGTATTTACTTCTTGTTAGGATATTTTTTTATTTGGTCATCATATTAATTTAAATTTTAAAAAAAATTCTATTTAAAATGTTACTTTTATTTTGATAAAATGATTGAGTTATAAAACTTATTTATTAAAATGGCATACTTAAAGCTCATTTGAACTCGAGTTTGAACTCTATCTCAATTAACAAATGAGCAAGTTCTAACCTAATTGGAGTAAGCTTTTTTCAATAAACAAATTAAACAAAAAATTGGAAAGTTATTCAACATCACATGCAAAAAATTTCTTAGGCATTGCCAATATTTTTGAAGTGACCATTTGCCCCTCTTTGAAAAGATAATCACATTAAAAAAATTAATACCATACATAATATTTAAAAAAAAAAAAAATAGGTGGTGGCCTTGTGCTATAGTTCTTTGTACGAGGCTCAACACTTCAACAAAAAAACGACAAAAAATATCTAACCCGCCAATTTGAATTGCATTATTTGAATAAAATTGAAAAATGAGAATTTTATATAGTATAAGGTATACAAATCAAGAAATTGAGCTTATAATATATCGTTGAAAAAAATTAAAAAGGTATACAACCAAACAATGTTTATGAATATATATATATATATATATATATATATATATATATATATATATGCTTGATTTTAATTCTCATGGGTATTTTTTGGCATTAAATAATAATTATCCATTAATATTAACATTCTTGAATTATTTTAGAGGTTTTGAACAAAGTGAGTTCATTACTATATATTTATGCAATCTTTCAATTTCAAATATTATGTATGGTATTGAACAAAATTGAATTTTTCTATTAAAATATATTTTTGTTAACTAGGGGGAAATAGTTTATTTATGTCAAAATAATGCAAGTGATACTGAGTGATTGCAAGTGATCGTGCACCTGGACCGAAATACAGGCTGAAAAACATTAAACGTAAATAGTATTTAACATGTGCTATATGAAATGTGCATGAATCTGTTGGGTAATATACGCGAGAAAAATAAATGTTTCTCACCAAAAAGTAGAGGAATTTATTAACTGTAATAATTAATTTTTAATTTTGAAAATCAAATCTATTTTCTCTGAGAACTCCAAATCTATTTCTTTTTTTTACGTAAGTGGAGGCTATGACCTTTTATTGCCTGCATGATGCGCTTATAAGCTCCCGTGCTCTTTATGTCATCAGACTTTACCATCTTTTTGAGGGTCTTTTTTAAAATAAGGGCTTCCTTCTTGGGTTGTGTGAACGAAATGTCATTTCACAAATCCGAATTGTTCTCTCCATACATTACATTGACTTTAAAAAATTTTCTCTCTCCATATAGTATGTTATTGTCTTTGAAATTATATATAACGTACATCGAACTTATATAAGATGTATATTAAAATTGTATCAGAATTAACTTTAGTAAACAGTAACGTCGACTCTTTCAGTGTTTGACATTGTACAAGATTTACATTTAAATATTTATATACATTTAGTTCGTTTGTGTAATGTAAAATATATATGTAGATTTTTAATAGTGAAATATATATTTAAATTGTGAGTAATATACACTGTGAATATGTACATTTCTAAAAATGATATGTATATTTAAATTGTGAGTAATATACACTGTGAATATGTATATTTCTAAAAGTTATATGTGTATTTAAATTATGAGTAATATATATTGTGAGTAATATTGGAAACATGATATAATTGTCAGTAATATACTTTTGCATATTGAATTCATAATGAACATAATATACATCACATATGTATGTAATGTACATACTCCTAATGAGATATGTACATATTCATACAATATAATGTACATGATAAAATGATATATGAGTACCATTATTTAGGCATATTGATTTCACCTTGTACGTGATGTATATTTATAATGAATAAATTAAAATAAAACATCGAAAGAAAATAAAATGGAATGCAAATAGGCTTGACATATTTCAAATCCAAAAATGATGGCCCTAAAATAAAACAAATAGAATACCAAAAGTCTCTGTAACACCCCAGTAATTCCCACTTTCCGAAAACCAAACTTTTAAGAAACTATCGGTATGCTATCGCCACGTATTCAAACGTTAAGGCTATAAGACATAGTTTTGCAGCGAAAAAACAAAAGACTTTTTGAAATAACATTAATCATAAAACAAACTCCTAACATAACAAATTGGAACCACTAAGGCTTACTACAATATACCAAAATAACATTTAACTCAAATCCAAAACCAACAGTCTAAAATCAAACCAAATGAATGTGACTTAATCTAAAATCTAAATTAAAAAATCGCTCCTTTCAACCCACTCATGCATGAATGCTCGATTGGTTACCTATCAATAATCTACTCCCTAATAATACCAATTTAAAAATTGGATCATCTAAGTGTCATTTATAAACAAAAGTCATGACCAAAAACACATAAAGCACGTAATCAGCAAGTTGAGTACATAAAGATTATAAAGTATAACAATTGAAAAAAAGTAATTAAATAAAGAATAAGTACATAATACAAGAACGTATTACACAACATTTCAGTCGACTGATATGACAAATCATTTATTTAATTGGATTAAAAATAGACAAGGTTGTCTCCTCCATATCCTGATTAGGACATCAAATAAATAAATATCCATGCACTCCCGTCGAAGAGCATCAAAATACAATATAAAATTCAGATATAAACGGGTGCGACTCCATCACAATAGCTAGATGAGATCTCAAATAACCCCAATTTTAAGTTTAAAACTTTATAAAAGAGAGACTCGTAGATCACACAGCCTATAGTAAAAACCACAGATAATACCTCGTAAAACTCCAACCCCCAATTATCAATACTCTAGACGTTAGGGGTGTGCATAAACGGTTAACCGTTATAACGGTTATTGGAAAAGGCTAACCGTAACCGTACTGTTAAGTAACGATAGTCGGTATTTAACCGTACGATTAACCGTTAGCCGTTTCATTCCATTTTTATGCACTTGTACACCTAATATTGTGAAATTATTTGTATGATTTCTTAGTTCATTTGAGTCTTCAGTAATAACACATATTTATATAAGGTTTGATCATCTATAAAAAAAAATTGTCATATTCATTCATGTTTTAACCTTTTAAGTTTAGTTTTTTTTTTAAATAATAATAACGGTTAACCGTTATAAAAATTTCATTACCGTAACCAAAACCATTAATTCTTAACGGTTCGGTAAAACAACTGTTAATATGAACCAGTTATACACGGTTAACGTTTACGGTATCGGTTATTTTGCACACCCCTACTAGATGTGCACTAGCCTAGAGTTTTATTGCTTATCCTCTTTTTCTTTACGTGATTTACTGTTTAAACTTAGTATACAGAATCACCACAGCACACACATGCAAACATTAAAGTTACACAATCAATCTCTGTTAAACTGTAATTTTTAACCTTTTGCTTTGCATCTTAACTTTTAAAGCTGTTGAATAGAGTCAACTACCCTTGTCATTAAGACTTGAAATTCACCTTTACTCCATTCATACTATCAGTAATGAAAGAGTAATAACAAACAACCTTATGATTTAATTAGCAAATAATTCTTTCAAATCATAATTCTTTCCCGATTAGTATTGACAAATCATAACTATAACTCACCAACAATAACAAATCATGCCCCTAATATAAATAACATGAATTCTTTCAAATAAATAACCAAACAATCTCACCCAAAAAGGTTCCCTAAACATGATACTAAGTTTGCATTTCACTCTAGATCATGCTCTTAAAGGTAACGTTTTTCGTAATTTTGATAACCGGTTTTCTAGGTCGTTAACTAAAAGACAGGTTATGCAAACAATATTTATTCCAACCTACAAACTATACGAGTATAGCGGAGTAGGGGGTCGAACCACGAAGACAAGGTATATCAAGACTTTGACTTTTAACACAACCGGACTATTTGGGGTTGGAAATTCAGTTAAAACTAATAGGTGGAAAATAGATGACGACAAATCACGAAGTATAGAAAGTAGAGAAAAACGGGGACAAGATTGGATTCACCCTAGGAATGAAGCTTTAAAACCGAACATGATAGATTACAGAAAATCTGTTAATAACTAGCATGGATATCCGAGAATACGAGAGGAAGTTGGTGACCCTATAGATCACACGAACGACCTATAATCGCCCTATGTCTCCAAAGGAGTGGCAGGACAAGATTCGCATCGGAATCCGAAACTATTTATTAACATCGTTTCTACAATCTTAAGTAATAAAGATCATAGCTTTCCTAAGGTTTCACCAATCAAAACCCCTAAAAGAATTACTCACTCATATTCATGCGTAAAGACATAAAGATATTAAAAGATGCAGCAGAAACGAACGTGGGGTGAAATCGCGAGAATGAAAACAAAATCAGAATTAATAAACGATAAACTTAGAACTAAACATGCAATGAAATAAAGAAATGGATTAAGATTGAAGGAAGGAATTAAACTTACAAAAGCTTCAAATTGATATCCACGAAAAGAATCCGAACTACAAAGCGTTGAAGAAAAACTGAAAGTCGAAAGCTAAAACTAAAAGAATTTGGAGGCTAAGAAATCTAAAAGTGCATAAAAGTATTTAACCTAGCTCTCCTCTCCTCATCAGAGGAAGGGGGTATTTATAACAAAATAAGAAAAACCTACGAAAAACCCTAAAGTGCATAGGAGCCGGCCCTAAAAAGAAGTAGTTGATCCGGAGGAAAACACTGTCATTCGCCCGAATATAGGTATCATTCGGCCGAATGTGATCCCATTCGCCCGAATTGTCTTCCATTCGCCCATTCCAGAGGCTTCGAGGAATCGATCTCTGTTAAGCATTCGCCCGAATGTACAGGGTGATTCGGCCGAATGGAAGCTCATTCGCCCGAATGAGTTCCATTCGGCCTTTCCAGTAGCAAGGCTCGAGAACTCTGAAGACTGCCTTTCATTCGACCGAATGAGTCTCAGATTCGGTCGAATCTGCATCCATTCGGTCGAATGTCTCGCAGATTCGGTCGAATCTGAGAGCATTCTTTCCTCTTTTCACTTCCCTCTTTTCTGAACTCCGTGAAATCTTCATGAATGACTTCAAACACTTGCCCAAGCTAAGATATGTGTGTCAAAGGCTCGAATGTATCGCCTTTCACCTTGAAATCATCAAAATTGCCTGAAATAAACTTAAGACAACTCGAAAACAAGATCAAGGTAAAATCAAGCATAATATACATAAAACCATTACAAAACTACGAGACTTGACACTAAAATGAGTTAATAAATGTGCTCTAAAACGAGCACATCAACTTCCCCCAAGCTAGACCGTTGCTAGTCCCTAGCAAACGAATTGGAAAGGTGAAATGACAGCTAAAGGCAATATGAGTGAAGAAATGAATGAAGAGACTAATGAAAAACATGAGAAGTGAAGCTCAAGTCAATGCAAGCCGTGCACGTGCGAAACTCTTCCCTAGCCATGGGTGTGCAAGTACAATGGGATTTAAAAAGCATAATCAACTTTTTACACTTACTCGGGATTGCCGAGCGAGCCACATCATAATTCATTCCGCCCACTACCTAATGAGGTCGCAAGTCTACGCTCCCAAGGTTATTTCCCACGAGGTGTGGGAAATTTCCATTACGCTCATATGTTTATGGGGTATGTGTTTCACTCGAAGTCATCCGACTAAAGGTGAGTCGGGAATTAAACACCTAAACAGGGAGAAATCTCGTAAATCGTGTCTTATCTGCTCTCCAGCACTGATCTTACTAATCAGGTTAAGTCGAACAGGTTTGAAAAAGGGTTGTAATGTAGGTTTGGATCGAGGTATGGTAGAATTTGGGAATGTGGAGTTGAAATAGAGGATAGTAAATGATCCAAGGAAGTAAAACCGAGGAAGATTATGCCTTCCGACAACCATGTCAATCCCAAAATTCCCAATAGTAGACTAATACACTATGTCAACTTTATTCTCAACTTCTTCTCTAATTTCTTTTGTTTGTTTTCTTTTTTTTTCTTTTTTTTTTTTTTGTGCTTTTCAAGCTTTTTCTGAGCTTTCTATGTGCATACTTCTTTGAAATGCACTACGACTAGTGTATGTAATCAAATCATCTAATGATCATTTCCCCAAACCGAAATCCTATATTACAATGCTACAAACATCAACTTCACTATGATCACATGACTATCCTCTAGGTAAAAAGAGGGAGTATTTGGTTCATGTGGAGTTAGATAGCGTGGCTACAAAAGAAGGTAAAGGCACAAATTTGGCTCAACCTAGAGTAAATTGATTTTCATGGTAGGCACTTTGGCTATGTAGCTTTTAACTACAAACGTGTTATCATCCCTAACCTTTAGAAAAGTAGACCATGCTGGAGGAGAAAAGACACAATTCTTAAGATTCCCTGACTAACACTCATCAATATAGGACTCATAATAGAGTCCTAAAGGCTCAATCCTTACTAGGTTAGTCGAAATGCGCCTCAATAGGTAGTCATCCAAACCACATACCAAGCAAGCTCAGATCCCCCCAAGCTAAGTGAAAAACAGTTGATAAACTCATACCCAAAATAGGCACAGGGCTACGAGAATACGAGTTTGTATAAAGTCAGTGCCCAACAGAGGCTTGCATGCTTGTTTGGGATATATGATGGGGAAGGGGGCATGTGATGCAAAGAAACAAATATAAAAATAACTAAAATACATAAATTTGGATTTTCGCATAGGAGATCGTACCAGTACTGGGTGCAGCGGCATATGGAACTTCTTGTATATATCCCTGAAAACAACACCAAAAAGCAAAGCGCAAAGCACAAAATAACACCTAGAAATAAAACACGAAGCAACGAAACGCTACACAACACTAAAGTGACAACCAAGACCAAAGGACACGCGAAAGAATGAGTAGTGGACTATGGATATCCCCCCCCAAGCTAGGATAAAGCCGTCCTCAGCGCTAAGGGAGGCCGTTAGGTCCACCACTACTCATCCCCCATAAATTCCTCATCATCCCCCTGGTTATCCTCCTTATTAACCTCCTCTTCCCCACCCGTGTAGTCCATCCCATAGTCGTCCGAGGCTCTTCTAGGAGCCGGCGGAGTGAAGTTATTAAACCTACGCCTACCCACCCTCAACCGGTCAAACCCATGACTTAGTGATATCTCGTTATAGTTGTCATGGCGAGGGTACCAGGAAGGGGTGGCCATGCTTTCGCCGACCATGTGGGAGCGGTAGGCCATATCATACCATGGGTAGTTCGCCCGCTCGAAGTTTTGTTCGAGGTGTTCGAGCCGGGCGGTGTGGTGGGCTTGGGTGGTGAGGACCTGATCAAGCCTTCTCTCTATGCGTCCTAGGGAGGACATAATGTCAGATTCAGACTCATCGTCCGAATCGTCATGGTCCGGTAAGACCGAGGTAGAGGCTCTAGGTCGGTCTCGCATAGAGAGGGTGTGAGGGCGAGGAGGTGGTACAAGTGGGGGCTCGACAGCGTATCTCGGCACATCGCCTTCTAAGAGATACGAGGCCCCAAACTGGACTAGGGGAGGTAAATGAGGGCAGGGGAGGGGGATGGTGCGGTCTTTCAAGTACCGCCATCGCATGGGGTCCGCAAAAATGAAACCAGCCCGTACGAGACATTGCTCGTGAAGGGTAGTGGAACTGGCATATCTTTCGCTGAATTCCACAGGATTCATGACGTTCAGGAATTCTGCAATGCGGAATACGTGTCCCCCTAAACATAAGTCAGTAGTAGCGTTTAGGGTGGCTGTGTTGTTTAGAAACTTCCACAGCGTCATTGGCAGGCTTAGTGCAGTGTCGTCGTGTGGTGCAAGATAGCGGTGCAAGATGTGCACCTCGTGCGTTCGTACTAGGTGAGGGCTAGGGGAAGGGAACAGAGTCTCCCTAGCAAATTTAAAGAACATGCGCAAAACTGGGTGTTGCACATCAGAGGCATATATGTTCCTATTCGGATAAACAAGCCGGCCAGCTATTTTAGGCCATAGCTCGGAGACCCGAGAGTTGTCCGGTTGTTTATCCGGAATAGGCTCGTTATTGAAACCAAATACGGCACAAAATGCAGCATAATCAAGAAAATAGGTTGCATTCCTTAGCCTAAAAGATAAATGCAACCTACCATCCCTTTGGCACGGGGTTAGGGAACTAAGAAACTCATAAGTTAAGAGCTTATGAGTAGGGTGCCACATGTTTATCCAGTTTTCTAACCCACATGCAGTTAATAATGTAACAAATTGCTCGTATATACCCATTCGTTGCAAAATTTATAGGTCTAAATAACGAGTAGAGTTGATTTTTCGTACCTTAAGTCTTTGGAAACGCTCATATTGCTCCAAAGATACAAAATAACCGTAGGGTGGTCCTCATCGAACCATAATTCCTGGCCAGGAAGCCTTTGGTGACCCTCCGGTTGTTGAGAACCGGTTTGTTGTGCTTCCTGAGCCGCACCCGAAGAGGAACCCTCTCCATGCTTCTTGGACCTTTTGAAGGGGTTCCTTAAAGTTCTCCTTGGACCCATGGTAGTTGAAGGTGATTTGGAGGGGAGTAGAAGGATTTGAGAAAGAGCAAGAAGGTGGGGGACGAATTCGGCCGAGTGAAAGAGGTAGAGAAGTTTCGGTGCGTTTTTACGTGGAATGAGCTGATATTTATAGAACTGACCTCCATTCGGTCGAATGGGGTCTTCTATTCGATCGAATGGTGTCCTATTCGCCCGAATGAATACCCTGTTCGGTCGAATGGAGTGGTGTTACGAAAAAAATCTTCGCTTTCATTCGACCGAATAGGTTTCGTAATTCGGTCGACCGAATGTTGGATTCATTCGGTGTTATCAGCAGCCACGTAAATACTCCCATTAGATTTATTCGACCGAATGGTTCACTTCATTCGGTCGAATGAGAATCATTCGGCCGAATTTGAAGCTTCATTCGGCGTTATCAGGAACTTGGCCAAAATTGGTTTTAGCTCCATCTTCAATTTCATTCGGCCGAATGGAATTATCATTCGGCCAAATGGTCAGCGATTTCGCTCTGTTTAGATCAAATCGCTTGTGCCCTCTCCAAATTAATCAATATACTATGATTAAGTTGTTTGAAAATCCAAATAAACCGGGTTACCTCCCGTAAGTGCTTTGTTTAACGTCGTTTAGCTCGACGTAACTCGGGTAATTAAACAAAGACAAAAGGGAAACTAAGCGATTAAAATCTTAAAAAAAAAAAAAAAAAATTGGTAAAGGACGATGATTCAAAGTAGGGATATTCGATAAGGGTCAATGATTATACCAATCATTCGACTTTGATATCATCTAACTTTATAAGCTCAATGGTGTTGACATTGTGAAGGCTGCTCTCATGGAAGAGTTTTAACCGATGTCCATTAACAACGAAATGTCCTCCATGATGGTCTTTCAGCTCTACCGTTCCATACGGGAAAACTTGTGAAATCTCGAATGGCCCAGACCACCGTGATTTTAACTTTCCGGGGAATAACTTAGCTCTTGAATTAAAGAGCAGCACTTTATCTCCTACAAGGAACTCTCGTTGGACGATACGTTGGTCGTGCCAACGCTTAGTACGTTCCTTGTAGATGTGCATGTTATGGAATGCATCGAGCCGTAGTTCTTCCAATTCTCGTAATTGGGCGGCTCGCTTCTCGCAGAATAAGGTGGGGTCCAAATTTAGAGTTTGGATCGCCCACCAAGATTTGCATTCCAGTTCCACCGGTAGGTGACAGGATTTCCCATATAAAAGCCGGAACGGGGTGGTGCCAATAGGGGTTTTGTAACACGTCCGGTGGGCCCAAAGAGCGTCATCTAACTTTAGAGACCAATCTTTCCTATTTGGGTTTACCACCTTCTCGAGAATCCTCTTGATTTCCCTATTAGCTACTTCCACCTGTCCTTGAGTTTGGGGATGGTAGGGTGATCCAACTTTGTGCACGACTCCATAATTTTTTAATAATTTATTTAGTTCGTGCTTAGCAAAGTGTGATCCCCCATCACTTATGACTATTTTGGGAACACCGAATCGAGGAAAGATTATGCTTTTAAAAAGCTTAATAACCACTTTGTGATCATTCGTAGGTGAGGCGATGGCTTCCACCCACTTAGACACATAATCAATTCCTACTAAAATATATTGGTTCCCATGAGATGAAACAAATGGGCCCATAAAGTCGATTCCCCAATAGTCGAACACTTCACACTCAAGGATGTAGTTTTGAGGCATCTCATTTCGCATTGAGATGTTGCCAACTTTTTGGCACCTCTCACAGCTTTTCACAAACGTTTCAACATCCTTGTGTAACGTTGGCCAATAGAAACCTGCGGTGGCAACCTTAGCAGCAGTGTTCATTATACCATGGTGGCCGCCACACGCGTAGGAATGACAATGAGTTAGGATTTTTGGAACTTCTTCTTCAGTGACGCAGCGGCGGATTATGCCGTCTGCGCAAGCATGAAATAAGTAGGGATCATCCCAAAAGAAGTTCCCGACTTTACCAAAGAAAGCCTTTTTCATGGCCCTTGATTCGAACTCTGGAAGTTCTCCACAAGCTAAATAATTCGCAATATCTGCGAACCAAGGGGCTTTCCCAACTACTATTGCTGTCATTAGGGTTTCTTCGACCATTTCGTTTTGGATAGGTACGGCGTCGTTATTAAGCTCGGGTAGCCTAGACAAATGGTCAGCTACCACATTTTCGCTACCTTTTCTATCTCTCAACTCAAAGTCAAACTCCTGTAATAGGAGCACCCAACGGATCAACCTCGGCTTAGCATCTCTCTTGGTCATTAAAAACTTCAGAGCCGAGTGATCAGTGAAAACTACAACTTTTGAACAGATGAGATATTGACGCAATCTCTCAAAAGCATAGACTACTGCTAGCATTTCTTTTTCAGTTGTAGTGTAGTTGCGTTGTGCATGGTCCAGTGTTTTACTGATATAACATATAACATGGTGCTTTCCCTCCTTTTTCTGCCCAAGGACAGCACCAACAGAAATATCACTGGCATCGCACATCAATTCAAATGGCAAAATCCAATCCGGAGCTTGCACGATGGGCGCAGAAATTAGAGCCTCTTTTAGCCTGTTAAAGGCATTCATACACCTCTCATCGAAGTGAAATTCGACATCTTTCTGAAGAAGTTCATTCAAGGGTTTTGCTAGAGTCGAAAATCCTAGGATGAGACGCCTATAGAATCCTGCGTGTCCAAGAAAGGATCGTACTCCTGTAACTGAGGTAGGTACAGGAAGATTCCTTATCACGTCAATTTTGGCAGGATCCACCTCTATGCCTTTGTAAGACACTTTGTGGCCTAGGACGATGCCTTCTTGAACTAAAAAGTGACATTTCTCCCAATTTAGTACAAGATTCGTTTCTTGACACCTTAATAGTACTTTCTCAAGATGTGTCAAGCACGTGTCAAGAGAGGGCCCTCCAACAGAAAAATCATCCATGAACACTTCCATAAAGTCCTCTAACATATCGGCGAATATAGCCGACATGCACCTCTGGAAGGTGGATGGAACATTGCATAAACCGAAGGGCATTGTCCTGTAGGCAAAAGTCCCAAAAGGGCAGGTGAAAGTTATTTTCTGTTGGTCCTCGGGGTAGATCGGGATTTGAAAGAAACCCGAGTAACCATCTAGAAAACAATAGTACATGTGCCTGGCAAGTCTTTCAAGCATCTCATCGATGAAGGGTAAGGGAAAGTGATCTTTTCTGGTTGCTTTATTGAGTTTGCGATAGTCAATGCAAACTCGCCATCCCGTGGTGGCTCTTGTGGGGATCATCTCTCCTCGGTCATTTTCGACGATGGTTATTCCTCCTTTTTTAGGAACAACATGAACTGGGCTAACCCATCTACTATCTGAAATTGAGTAGATGATGCCGGCCTGGAGGAGTTTGAGGATTTCATCCTTAACAACCTCTTTCATGTTGGGATTGAGCCGTCTTTGAGGCTCAATGGAGGAAAATTGTTCATCATCAAGGTGAATCCGGTGCATAACAAGGGATGGACTAATCCCTTTTAAATCACCTAGTGAATACCCTATGACATCTCGATATTTCCTTAATAAAACAAGTAATTTTTCCAAAGAAATGTCATCGAGTTCAGAATTCACTATGACCGGGCTTCCTTCATCTTCATCGAGATAGGCATACTTTAAGCTGGGAGGTAGAGGTTTTAAAGTCGCTTTGGGGAAGGATTTAGGACCTTCCCTTTTATGCGTAATACTTTCCTCTACCTCGTAAAGATGCTCATATTCTGCTTCTTTTTCAGAATCCTGCGCCGTATCTAACCGGCCTTCCAACAGCTCATTTATAGAAGGGGTATCCTCATCAATCATTTGACACCCAACCTCTACTTCCTTGTCCTCATAACTAACCTCACTCTCCCTTTCACCTTCTTCAAGGCGACAGATCTGCTCAACCATAGGCTTCTTTAAAAGGGGAGAGATTTTGAAAACTACCTTTACTTGGGCAACTTCTACCGTTATGGTATCATCATGGCAATTAATAACTGCCCGAAGCGTTTTCAGAACGGCTCTGCCCAAGATAAGTGGAGTATAAGGGTCCTCTTCCATTTCCATTACCACAAAATCACAAGGGACCACTAGTTCTCCTACTTGTATAGGTATGTCGTCGAGCTCTCCACATGGCACTTTAATGCTCCTATCAGCCAGTTGGATTGTTTTTCTTGAAGGTCGGAGGGTAAAGGGGAGCTTTTTGGCGATCGATAGGGGCATAAGACTAATCGAAGCCCCTAAATCGGCGAGCGCCCCTTTAGGATCAAGGTTTCCCAACTTCACAGGGAGGTTATAAGGACCGGGATCTCGCTCTTTCATAGGCATTTTCCCTTGCAGTATAGAGCTAACTTGATGAGGCAGACTGATTACCTCTTCCTCAAGCTTTTTCTTGTTGGACAGTAAGTCTTTCAAGAACTTAGCATACTTTGGCATTTGTGCCATAGTATCGAGGAATGGGATTTTCATCTCCATCTTCTGAAGATGTTCAAGAAACTTCTTGAACTTATCATCAAGTTGCTTCTCAACTTTCCTGTAGGGAAAAGGAAGCGGTGGTGCATATAACCGGTCTAACCTCTTTCTTTCCTCATCTTTCTTCCTCCTCTCCTCCTCACTCTCTACTGGCTTCTCACTCCCTGCCTTAGCATTGATGTCCTCCCTACCACTTTCATCTTCAACCTCTGGTATTTTACCATGTTCCTCCTCTTTTTCATCATTGTGTACTCTCGTCTCATCACTCACCCGCACCAAAGGTGTATCAACCGGATATGAGGGACTGTTATACTGAGTCCCTGATCTCAGGTGGATAGCCTTAGCAGTGTGTTGGTTTGGGTTCGTTTGCTGAGGTGGAGGTTGTATAGAGGGGTTAGGTTGAGGGTGAGATGGGAATAGCGGTGGTGCAGGAGGATTAGCCATTTGGGCCAGTTGAGTTTCAAACAACTTTTGCTGAGCTTGAAGTTGCTGCATTTGTTGGATGAGGGTCTGATTAATTTGCGTCAGATTCTGGTTCTGTTGAGCAAGAGTTGTTACTTGGGAGGCTAAATGGTCATTGGTTGAAGTGTGACCATGTTGTGGTTGAGGAGCCACATGATGAGGCTGACTAGGGGGAAAAGGCAGGTTTGAACTATTTCTAGGTCCTTGGTGAAACCCTGGGGGTCTATACACATTGGCCCTAGGTACGTTCCCATTAGTCTGGTTCCCCTGGAAACTTTGGTTATTAAATCCACCTTGACCATTTCTGTTGTATCCCGGGTGGAAATTTCCCTGGTTTTGGTTGGAGTTAAAGGGAGATTTGTACTGTTGGTTGTTTGGGAAAGGTTGCTGCCCATACCCTACTCCTTGGCCCTGTCCACTATAGTTAAGGGCTGCCACATGATCAGGGTTATACCCATAACCGTCATAGTTCATCACCTGCGGTTCTGGGTTATACCCTCCATAGTCAACTGCAGCTACATGCTCGGAGTGCGAACCACCACAATAAGATGTATCATGGTTGGTACCCCCACATATGGCACATGCAAAGTGCTTTTCACGGATTGGGGGGTTGTTCGAACCTCCGGCTAGGCTTAGTTTGGACAACTTTTTATCAATAACGGCTTCTATTTTGGCGCTAATGTTGTCCAAGTTAGTTGTGTCTAGCATCCCTCTAGGTAATCCCTGACTCCTAGTTCCTCCCCAGGCACTGTTCTTAGCAACTTCCTCTATTTTGGCCTTTACCTGGGTGCAAGGAATTTTGGAAAGCTGGCCACCTACAGCTGAGTCTAGAAGTGCTTTGGTGGAGTCATTAAGACCATCGTAAAAGAATGTGTTGAGATGGTTCTCCCCGTACTCATGGTGGGGACATGCTCTAATCATTCTTTTAAACCTACTCCATGTAGCACTAAGGTTCTCATCATCCTCTTGGGTGAATGACGCAATTTTCTTACGCCAATCCTGCGTTCGAACCGTAGGATAGAACCTTTCTAGAAATGCGGTTTTTACTTGAGCCCAATTAACAATTGAATTGGGTTCTAAGCATTTATACCAATCCTTGGCATCTCCCGCTAGACTCAGATGGAAAAGGTGCATTCGCACATAATCAGGGCTATTAGGACAAGGAGGGATAAGTCCACAAATATCTGAGAATGCCTCTAGGTGTTGAAGAGGACATTCATTTCTTAAGCCACTGAATGGTGTTTCCTTAACCATTCTTGTGAACTGAGGATGAATTTGGTAAGGTGTAGTAGCAACAGGAAGTACTACACCCCCTTGGAACTCTTGTGAGCCAGGAGTTCCGAATTGGCCAAACAATTGATGTTCTTCGGCCATTATGGATATGGTAGGGTTTTGGACAGATTGTGAGGTATACTTTGAAGGGCGTTGTCTAGTAACACGTTGGATTTCAGGATTTAAGGGTGTAATTGGCTGGTTTGACCTACGTGTGCTATGGGGCATGCAAACACCTAAGTCAAAGACAACCACACACAGAAAGGAAAACGAAAATGGAAATAAAATAAATAAAGTTATGCTAAAACAAGTTAAGTCTAAATATTACGCCTTGTCCCCGGCAACGGCGCCATTTTGATAACCGGTTTTCTAGGTCGTTAACTAAAAGACAGGTTATGCAAACAATATTTATTCCAACCTACAAACTATACGAGTATAGCGGAGTAGGGGGTCGAACCACGAAGACAAGGTATATCAAGACTTTGACTTTTAACACAACCGAACTATTTGGGGTTGGAAATTCAGTTAAAACTAATAGGTGGAAAATAGATGACGATAAATCACGAAGTATAGCAAGTAGAGAAAAACGGGGACAAGATTGGATTCACCCTAGGAATGAAGCTTTAAAACCGAACATGATAGATTACAGAAAATCTATTAATAACTAGCATGGATATCCGAGAATACGAGAGGAAGTTGGTGACCCTATAGATCACACGAACGACCTATAATCGCCCTATGTCTCCAAAGGAGTGGCAGGACAAGATTCGCATCGGAATCCAAAACTATTTATTAACATCATTTCTACAATCTTAAGCAATAAAGATCATAGCTTTCCTAAGGTTTCACCAATCAAAACCCCTAAAAGAATTACTCACTCATATTCATGCGTAAAGACATAAAGATATTAAAAGGTGCAGCAGAAACGAACGTGGGGTGAAATCGCGAGAATGAAAACAAAATCAGAATTAATAAACGATAAACTTAGAACTAAACATGCAATGAAATAAAGAAATGGATTAAGATTGAAGGAAGGAATTAAACTTACAAAAGCTTCAAATTGATATCCACGAAAAGAATCCGAACTACAAAGCGTTGAAGAAAAACTGAAAGTCGAAAGCTAAAACTAAAAGAATTTGGAGGCTAAGAAATCTAAAAGTGCATAAAAGTATTTAACGTAGCTCTCCTCTCCTCATCAGAGGAAGGGGGTATTTATAACAAAATAAGAAAAACCTACGAAAAACCCTAAAGTGCATAGGAGCCGGCCCTAAAAAGAAGTAGTTGATCCGGAGGAAAACACTGTCATTCGCCCGAATATAGGTATCATTCGGCCGAATGTGATCCCATTCGCCCGAATTGTCTTCCATTCGCCCATTCCAGAGGCTTCGAGGAATCGATCTCTGTTAAGCATTCGCCCGAATGTACAGGGTGATTCGGCCGAATGGAAGCTCATTCGCCCGAATGAGTTCCATTCGGCCTTTCCAGTAGCAAGGCTCGAGAACTCTGAAGACTGCCTTTCATTCGACCGAATGAGTCTCAGATTCGGTCGAATCTGCATCCATTCGGTCGAATGTCTCGCAGATTCGGTCGAATCTGAGAGCATTCTTTCCTCTTTTCACTTCCCTCTTTTCTGAACTCCGTGAAATCTTCATGAATGACTTCAAACACTTGCCCAAGCTAAGATATGTGTGTCAAAGGCTCGAATGTATCGCCTTTCACCTTGAAATCATCAAAATTGCCTGAAATAAACTTAAGACAACTCGAAAACAAGATCAAGGTAAAATCAAGCATAATATACATAAAACCATTACAAAACTACGAGACTTGACACTAAAATGAGTTAATAAATGTGCTCTAAAACGAGCACATCAAATTTGTACGTACCTTGAGTAAAATGAATGGGTGGCCACTTTCTCTATAGCTATACACCTTCTACGAATTGATTTCCTACATCAAAAATAATGTCTATAGCAATACACCAATATCCAAGATTTACAATAATCATACTAAACTTTCTAATGTTTTAAAACAATTCCAAAACATATTTTTAAGTCTCACAAAACATAATCTAGTACTACAAACACAATACTACAAGTATTATTTGAAAACTCATTAAAATACATATTATAAAACTCCATTTTTATAACCCTTCAAATCTAAAATTTTTTATTCCATATAATATACCCAAATTACTCCCAATTGTATCATAAAATAGTCTTAATTTAATGTACATAGTAATAGTATATAATTTCAAGCTTTAAAACATGAAATCTCAACAATTAAACCATAATCTAATATGTATAATATTCTGAAAATTTATTCCAAATACCATAATATTAAATTTTTATCAAAATACATCATAGTATAATCAAAATTTCATGAAACAAATACTAGTGTAAGAATCTAAGCCTTAAATCATAACATTTTTATACTAAAATATATGATCTTAAAATCTGAAATTCATTTAAACTATAACCCCATAAAAATTAAAATAGTTGATTTACAAAATACTTATAATTTTATGTAAAAACTCAAGAGCCTAGTATCAAAAACCCTAATTCATGATATTAGCATGCCTAGCCCTATTATTTATGCATGAAAACTTGTAGGATGTATAAATATAATTTATAGAACATATAAATTTATATATTTTCAATATAAATTCAACCCATAATAAAATCACATAAGTATCATATAATAATTTATAAAACATGCATATTAGGCATATGAATTAAGGGGAAAAGAATGGAAGACAAAGGAAGAAAAAGGGGAAGGAAGCACTGAAGACGGCGGCGGTGATAGTGGTCCGGCAGCTGGAAGGGGTGGCAGCAAGTGTGAGAGGAAGTGACAAGCAATACAAAGGGGGTGGGGGCTCTTGGCTTCATGTGAAAAAGGGTTTGGGTGTTTCTTTTTTTTTTGTTTTGCCGTGTTTAGGTTTAGGTAGTATATGTTTAGTAGGTGAGTAGTACTAGGTTTAGGTATTTGGGCTTAGTGGGTTTCTTAGGAAAATAGAATATATTTTGTAGAAAAAGAATTTTAATTTTAGGATTTAATTAAATAATGAAAATAATTTGCTATTTATTTTGGAAATATGTATGTACATATATTTATGTATATATATGTATATATGTATTACATTAACGCATAGAAATTATTTTCGATAAAAATATAATCAAGACCTCATAATTTTCAAGGGATTATATTTTCCCAACAAAAACAGTTTTTTCATGCTGTCAGCTACGCTTTTTGCATGCTCATGCGAGCTAGATCTCTATTTAAAAGCTTATTGCATGCTGCCAGCTAAATCGGGTGCACCATGAGCATGCCGCATGTATAATCTAATTTGCTCATGTTTAAGATGCTCATGCACCAATATTCTTTAACATCACCTCAAACAAACGAATAGTTAGCTCGAGTTGACTCATTTAATTTATAGCCCTAAAGACAAGTTAGGGATGGACTTATTTGTACCTGATATAAATATATTATGGGGCATTTTTTGTAATTTTATTTCTATATTTGAGATTATAATGTCTATATCTGATATGAGTTTTTTTTTCTGTATTGTTGTATTTTCTGTATTTCTATATCTGATATAACAATAGCTATAGTTGAGATCTCAATATATTCATATAATTTATATCATATATGAATTAGGAAAACCTCATTTCTTAAGATATATTTCAAACCTTCCACTCGAATTCCAAACTTGTATGGGATTTTGATTCCAAGATAACCTTTAAAGTTCTGCCTCTCTATGGCATGGTAGTTCCCGTTTTATATAACTCGCGACTGAATTCCTAATCTTTCTATGTTTCATTGAAGTAAATACTCTGAGTTTCAAATATGAATGCCCTCTCCATCTCAAAATTAATTTTCACTGAATTAGTGGACAACCACAGCCCACAGCAGCATCATTGCATACTTATTTGTTGACATACTTGACACTTGAGAGTTGAGAATTTGAGATAGCTAATTTGATGAAGCAGCATTGATTACTATTGTTATCTAGGCTAAAGTCAAACTCAAGGTTTAGTTTGGAGAAGTTTGAGTAATCGATTTTTTATAATATATTAGTGGCAGTGCTAAAGGAGAATCGTTGTTCAACTTTCGAATGTTGTAATCGTTGAAGCTCTACAAAAACCATAAAATATTATACGTGAGTATTTCACATTGACAAGTTAATAGAATGTCCTTTATATAAGGTTGAGGACTACTCTCCTTATTGCCATATGGTTTAAGGTGTAACTCTCTTAATCTTGTAAAGGATACTATCTTCCATAGACGCGTGTGGCTCAAACCCATGTTTAATAGTAATATGCTCACTTTCCCAAAGCTCCAAAAGTCACCACTTCATAGACCAAAGTCTGTGTGCCTGACAATGAAGGAGAAACTGTAGATACTGAGCACGGACCAAAATTAGGGAATTTTTTTTCTAAGCTGTTTTTAAAAACAAATTTGCAAAAATAAGCCACTTGTGCGAAACTATTTTAAAAAATAAGCCGATTTTTGTCCGGACTAAAATCGTTGCCTGATGCAACGATTTAGCTAAGGCAAAATTGTTGTCTCAGACAACGATTTGTAGTAAGCTAGATTATGGGAGAAAGATGGGCCAAGAGAAATCGTTGCCTTAGGCAACAATTTTCTTTGAGCTAAAATCAACGATTTCGGTCAGGTGAAAATCGCTGCCCAGGGGATTTGTCAATGTAATTTGAATTGTGTCATTTGGATAGAATTGTAAAAATTAAAACATATACAGTAAAAGGTATCCAAAACTAGAAATTGAGCATGGTATATCGTTGAAAAGCTTGTAAAAAATGATTTTCAACCAAACAATGTTCATGAATATACATATTTCCTCTACTCCTTTTTGTTTATCCTATTTAGTATATTCTATTTGAAGAGTGAGATACTAAAATTTGAATTTTCATTCATATATATAAGTTAAAATATATTTATATGAGATCTTGTTAGATGCATTTTAAGTATAATTTTTGTATACGCAAATATTATTATTTTTATAATATGTAGTTATAAATATTATAGTTATATTATGATCTTTGAAAAATGAACTAAAAGCAATGTGATAAAAAAAACTGATGGAGTATATATAATGGTGAAACTGAAGCACAAAGGTTGAACAAAGAAAGTAAAAAAAAAATACAAAGAATATAGGTTCGATTTTGATTCTAATGGGAATATTTTGGGATTATAAGACATCTAGCCCAATGTTAACATTCTTGAATTAGAGGTTTTGGACTTTGTGAGTACGTTAATGTGTTTAAGTAATATTTCAAATTCAAATTTTTTATTAAAATATATTTTTTGTTAACAAGGGGCAAAATAGTCTATTCGTGCCAAAATGCGAACGATACTGAGTAATTATTGATGATGCTTAGGAGCTCATAAATTCAGACTTAAGATGCGCATACACCAATATTCCTTAAAATCAACTCGAACAAATAAATAACTAGCTTCGAGTAGACTCTTTTATAGCCTAAAGACTAGTCGCGGATGGACTCAAAAATCACACAATAAATGATATATAAATGGAAATGCGAGAATAAAGTAAAATGCATTAATAAAAAAAATTACTTGATCAATCAGTAGAGCACATAAATTGAAAAATAGTAATGACATATTTACCACCCCAAATTACTTCAATCGGCCCCATAATTTTCTATACTACCCTCCACCCTCCTAACCCTCATCCATCCATTAATTCCCTTTTCTTCTCTAACACCACCATCACCATCATTTTTGCCACCACTCGCCGCCGCCACCAAAGCCCATGCAGAGTCATTTCCTTAGTCAGAAATATTTTCGAAGTCGTAAAATGAGGGTAATAACTAATATCATCGCCGCCAAAAACTTATATCGGAACCTATTATAACAAAAAAAAAAAGTACTTGACAAATTTTAAAAAAAAATTAGGCTGCTGGAGGGCTTGCCTTCCTTGGCTAACCGTCCAAGAAAAACGGCGGACAGGTAGCCCTTGTACTTGCCGTTTTTTTAGACGGCAAGCCCTTTGACAGCCCAACTTTTTTTCTAGTTTGATCAACGTTGGAGCCGCTTCTAGGGCTCGAATTCTAGAATTCACGCAACCAAAATATCACGGAACTTTTTGTTATTGATGTTCTAAAAAGAAGATATTAAATTTGTGGGTATTTGCATTGTGAGGTTATACAAAAGGGGGAGAAAATTGAACGAATATAGGAATGCCACAAACAGTCTGAAATTGAGAAGATAACTAAGAGAAAGGAAACTATATTTCACAGAAATCCACAGAGCATTACACTTAGCAAATCACTTGAGTGAGGAAACCCCCTTCCTTTTACAGACCTATATACAACTCAGAAAATAACTTAACTAAACAGGCCATTACAAAAGCAAACCATCCTTGAAAAACCCACACAAAACCTCTATTTCAGTTTCTGCTAATTCATAGTTTAGTTATTTCATGAAAATGAGGGGGAGTACAGGAAGGGAGTTTACATTGCCATACTTGAACTCTTTAGTCCATCATCTCATCATCTTCCTCTAGTTCTTCGATTTTTAACTTCTTAGAAGCTTGGAAGGGATTGTTTTTAGGTCCATTAGGGACTCGAATTAGAACCTCGGCTCTCTGACCGGTAGCAGCGTCTACCATCCCTCCGGTTTGCTCCACGCGGTAAGCAAGACCGTCCGTTCCAGCGTCGATGAAGACAGTGGAGTTCTCGTCAATTTCCTCCTTAATGAGCATTTTCGACAATTCTGTGACAACTTTCTTTTCTAGCCATCTCCTTATAGGCCTTGCTCCATACACCTATTGACAGAAAATACTACGAGTTAGTTAAGTCATTCGAAAGAATTTGTATGAAACAATATGGACAGTTGGACACCAGATACTTACTGGATCATAACTCTCCACTAATACATAGTCTAGAGCAGCATCTGTGATTGCCAAGGCAACACCCCTCTCAGCAAGACGTTTAGCCACATCCTTCATTTGAAGCCTAGCAATCTTCCTTAGCTGTTCATGTGATAGGGGATCGAATATTACAACCTCATCCAAACGGTTTAGCAGTTCAGGTTTGAAGTGTCTTCTAACCTGTCAAAAGTGATGAACCAGTGTTAATACGTATATTCACCAAGCTAAGACAAAAAGATATAAGTAATAACTGGTATTAAGAAATCAATACCTCAACCATAACTTTCTCCCGAGCTGCCTCCATAGTGCTCTTACCCACTAATCCAGAAAGGAGATGCTCCGCTCCAAGATTAGATGTCATGATGATAACTGTGTTCCTAAAGTCAACAGTCCGCCCTTGCCCATCTGTCAGCCTTCCGTCATCAAGAACTTGCAAGAGAGTGTTGAATACAGAAGTATGGGCTTTTTCGACCTCATCAAACAGCACAACACTGTAAGGACGTCTTCTGACAGCTTCTGTTAGTTGCCCACCTTCCTCATGGCCAACATACCCTGGAGGAGCACCAATCAACCGGGCCACAGAGTGTTGCTCCATGTACTCTGACATATCAATTCTAACCAACAAATTCTCATTGTCAAAGAGTTGCTCAGCAAGAGCCTTGGCAAGTTCAGTTTTCCCAACACCTGTCGGACCCAAGAATAGGAAAGAACCAGTTGGCTGTTGGGGTCTCCCTAGTCCAGCTCTTGCTCTCAGAACAGCCTCTGCAACAGCTCCAACTGCACTGTCTTGACCAACCACTCTCTGATGCAGTTTCTCAGCCAAACCTATTAGCTTCTCCTTCTCATTCTCACCCAGTCTAGTGACTGGTATGCCAGTCCATCGGCTCACAACCTCTGCTATCTGCTCTGGCCCGACAGTTTCAGTCAACATCTCTACATCAGTAGCATTAGCTTCAATCCTAGCAATAGCTGCCTCAACTTCTTGGATTGCGCCATACCTCAAATCAGCAGCCCTTGCAAGATCATATCTTCTTTCAGCCTCCTGTGCGGCGACAATGAGCTCTTCCCTTTTTTGCTTCAGATGACGGATTTCATCAATCCTCTCCTTCTCTTTCTGGTATTTCATCTTCAGAGGCTGAAGTTTATCCCTCAAGTCATCAAGCTCCTTAGTGACCTCCACAAGTCGTGCCTTGCTAACTTTGTCCTTCTCCTTCTCAAGAGCATGGAGCTCAATTTCTAATTGAATTCTCTTCCTCTCCAAGGTGTCTATCTCCTCCGGCTGGCTATCGAGCTGAACTCTAACATTTGCACATGCCTCATCAACCAAATCAATAGCTTTGTCAGGAAGATGACGACCTGTAATATATCTCGCAGACAGCTGTGCAGCAACCACCAAGGCCCGATCTTGGATTCGAACACCATGGTGTCCTTCATATTTCTCCTTCAACCCTCTAAGGATACTGATCGTATCCGGAACACTGGGCTCAGCAACATACACTTGCTGGAAACGCCTCTCAAAAGCAGCATCCTTCTCCACATACTTCCTATACTCCTCAAGGGTTGTTGCACCAATGCAACGAAGTTGCCCCCTGGCAAGCATAGGCTTAAACAAGTTTGCCGCGTCCATGGAACCTTCAGTTCTTCCTGCACCGAGGACAAGGTGGATTTCATCAATGAACAGAATGACTTTCCCTTCAGCTTCTTCCACCTCTTTCAGCACCGCTTTCAACCTTTCCTCAAATTCACCCCTATACTTTGCTCCTGCAACTAGAGCACCCATATCCAATGCAATAAGCCTGACATCAACAAGGTTGCTCGGAACATCACCACTCACAATCCTTTGAGCCAGGCCTTCAACAACAGCTGTTTTACCCACACCAGGTTCGCCAATTAAAACAGGATTGTTCTTTGTCCTTCTCGAGAGGATTCTCACAACCCTCCGAATCTCCTCATCACGACCAATAACCGGGTCAAGTTTCCCAGCCTGCTCAACCAAATCACGGCCATAAGTTTTAAGTGCCTGGAAATTGGTGTCTCCAGTGGCACTTTCTACCTTCTTCCCATCCTTCCCACGAAGCTTCTCAACCTCAGACTTCACTCTAGCCATTGCAACCCCAGCCTCCTTCAGCAAATCAGTGATCTGAGAATCCTCAATAATTCCCAAAATCAAGTGATCAACAGCCAGATGAGAATCCCCACGAGACTTCTGAAGCGACTGAGCACGACGAATAGCTTTGATCAAATTCGTGCTAGCTGGGACCTCATCAGGTGGAGGAGTTTGAGAAGGAAGATTCTTAATAGCCCTATTGAAAACCCTTTCCACCGAATTCGCAGCCTCGTCACCACCACCAGCGTGGGATACCGCTTGCCTAAAGATACCCCCAGGTTCACCAATCAAGGTGGTGGCTACATGGAGGGGTGTAAGCTGTACATGCCCGTTGCTCAATGCCAATTCGTGAGCAGCAACAAGTGACTCGTTTGTCTTGTGAGTAAACTTTTCAGGATTCATCTTTAAACGACTGCCCTGTATTTCACAAATAGTAATAAGTTCAACCATTCTACTTAAAATCCCAAGTGCACAACACACAGCACATTACCAAACCGAACGTGAAACCAAAAACAAACGATTTACAATACACCAAATGCCAATCGGTGCATAGCAACTCGCAATTACGCTGATTGGCATCCTCTATTAGGCTACTTTTCACTCACATGGCACCCCAGAAGTCAAATTTCAGGATTTTATTTGTTCAACAAAAAAAAAAATATATTCTTTTAACATTCACAATTACAGAACAGTATCATGATTCATGAAAATCACTACGCATAAAAATCAAATTCAATACTATATTTATGACTATAGATTTTAGATTATTTTGTATCCCTAATTCCACAAAAATAAATCAGCAATGAAGTTCTTCAAATAACTTGCAACCCACAATCGTATAAAATTACATTAAAGTATACAAATATCATTTTCAAATTAAAAAAAATTACTATCAGTTCATAAAAAAAATTCCATCTTTTGCATAAAAACCTAAATCGAATAAAACATTATCAACTCCAATATTTAACTCATACAATTAATTTATTCAACAAAAAAAAGAGCAAGAACATGAATCGCAGACCCAAAATTCAACAAAAAGATGCAAACTTTAACAAGAAACCATACAAAAAAAATCGAAGAAATCAATGTGTGAATCCAAGAAATTATTTGATGAACAAAAATAGAGCAATAACATGTATTGCAACCCCAACATTCAAAAAAAAATCCAAACTTTCGGATGAAAATCATACTATCTAACATGCAGAATTGCAAGGAAAAGGAACGAACAATTATACATGCAAAGGAAAGTGTATGAGAAGGAGAAAGAAAGTACCTTTGATAAGTATTCTAAGAGATGAAGTGAATGTGATTAGAAGAATTGAAAAGTGTGGACTTAATAAGAGAAAATGTGTGTGTGTGTGTTTTTGATTGTTGACTGTGAAGACAATTTGCGCAGAGGGGAGAGGTTTTTGTTGAGGTGATAGAGAGATGTCTAGAAGGTTGAAAGATTTTCTGGAACTTGCTCGAATTTTCTTGCTCTTTCTTCCTATTTTTTTACTTTTTGTTTCTTTTTTTTTTATTTTAATTCGTCATTCTTTTTGTATTTCTAGAAAGGTCAGTATTATCTTATCATAAATTAAGGTCATTACCCAACACTACCGGTGGACACGTTATATATTGCGGTAACTAGTGAATAAGGTCGTATCGTGCTACCTTTCCCTAAAACAAGGTCTATTGCCTGTCACGGCACACGTGTCAGTCATCACACGTGTCAGTCGTGTTATGTTGTGCTTCGTGCTGACCTAATTTTTTAATAAAAAAATAAGTACGTAATATAATAAAAAAATTTAATTTGAGATAATTTAAATTATATTAATATTGAAAATAATAAAAAAAATATTAATTATAGTAGTATTAGTAATAATAATATTATTATAATTATTAAATAATACTAAATAGTGGCGTGTTTCGGATCGTGTCTCGTGTCAAATTGATATGATGCTCGTATGCTCGAGTCGTGCTCGTGCCTAAAACTTTTTTTTATTGTCTGCGGCCTAGCCTATAGCCTACCGCCCATTCTACGAACAATGTGTCATGACGTGCCACGATCGTGCTCATGTTATACAAGGCCAAAAGCATGTCTTGTCTTATTGGCCCATGCCCAACTCCACCAACACCGCCTCTAACTTCTCATCTAACACATTAGTAATTTGTTTTGTAACAGAAAAAATTGAAATACATGTGTGTATCCAGTTTTTATTATAAAAGTGGTTGTAATATAAAGTTTTTTTTTTTTTACACCGATATCATAAAGTTAACATTACTTTCTGCACATTTTATTTTCATTTCTCTTCTCTTATTATAGATTTAAACGTAACAAGTGAAGTTGTATCATTATAGATGTGTATATCCAATTTTTATTATGCAAGCGGTTGTATTATAAAGCTAACATATTTTCTGAACATTTTATGTTTCTTTCTCTTATCTGTACTATAGGTAACAAGTGAAGTTGTATCACTATAGATGTGTATATCCAATTTTTATTATTCAAACGGTTGTATTATAAAGCTAACATTATTTTCTGCACATTTTATGTTCCTGTCTCTTCTCTATATTATAGATTTATAAGTAACAGGTAAAGTTGTATCATTGAAGACTCTTACTTGACATTTGATTAAGTGAATTTCACAAAAAAGGCAGCATAAAGTATTAACTTTTGCAATTTGTAGTTAAACTGTTACACAGCTTATAAGTCAGAATATTAAGGTTATATGGCCGAAAAGGCCGTTGAAGCCAAACAACATACAGAAACAGACGAGGAAGGCCAAGGCCTAGACTGTACCCGAACATATTTTTACCAACTTGAGAATAAGGATCCACTTGCTGCGGTACTTGGTCATCAGTCGTTCTTAATCCACGAGTCTGGAAGTTTCTAGAACATTGGAACTCTTTGGGGATGAGCCCTCGACTAATGCAAAAATGGTAAACCAATTCTGAAGATACCAAGTGAGTTATGCAGATCAAGTTCAGTTACAATTAACTCAATCGGGTTATTAGGACTGAACCAATCTCCACCGACCAGTCGATCATCACATAGCTGTTATTGTTAAGCAGGCCAAGCCGATGGCTAGTAACTTTCATTAGTCGCCAATAATGAGGTTAAGGAAAATGAAGGAAGCTGCACAAGAAACACTTCAGGTAGATTTTACTCAATGGAACCAGTCCACAGAAGACGGCACTAATTTAGTGAAGACTCGAGAGCATCCATATTATAAAGACACCCTCCCACATTCTTTCTTTTCTTCTTTCAATAAATATAAGGAAAAAGATTACACTATGATACCTTCCTCATAAATATAAGGTATGAATCTGACAATCATTGTAAAGAGTTGCTAGCTATCACTTGGCAACACAATTGTACACAAAAATAAATTATATATACTTGACTAAAAAGAAGCTAAAATTTGTTTGTGCAATACCACTGCTTCAGTGAAATAAAAATATATTCAGATCTTAATTATTTCTTCTCTTTGTTGCTGACCCTCCCCCGTGGGTGAGAACCAGAGACTTGAAATTTTGTGAAGGGCTGAAACGGCATTATCCACTGGACCAAGATAAGCACCATGCAGAAGTTCCCAGGACAACAGGACAAGCAATGCTCTGAAGCCAGACCTGAAATTTGTTTTATCTTAGCATAAATAACTCAGATATATGCAAAGATTCATGCAGAGATAAGATACACGAGTACTTCATTATCTCAATACTAAGGCATATATTAAGTCACTTCAGTATCAAATTGTGTAGTCCGATTGTCCAAAAAACCATAGATAAGGGCATCTCAAGTTTTCAAGCCAGCAGGCGGGCACTGTTTAAGTCAAGAACAGAAAATAAATCATGTATTGACACTAAATGCAGGGTGAAATTGCAAAGTTCCCACGAGACAACTCTAGTCAGCCTAATTCAGAATCAGGATAAGTGGAAAAGAAAAGGCGGAAAGAAACAAAATCTCTCAAAAAATGCTCTGGGCCCATGAATATATAAATGTCATCAACCTCAGTCCTCAAAAGTAACTATGCTTCAAATACAGATTCCTCAAGGGTCGTTAACCTCAGTCCTCAAAAAGTAACAATGCTTCAAAAACAGATATAAATGTCATCGCAAACAGACTGACCAATGTCAACCGACTTTAAGAAAAACAAAATATGTGCTTGATACTCACTTCTGATCAGTTGAAAGGCTTCACTCTTCATCACTCTCATAAACAACTGCCATCCTGCGATGTGATGTAGGCTTCTTACGCGGATACTCCTCATCTGAATCTATCTCCTTATGTTTAAGGCTGCCTCTAGCTTCCTTGACCGACTGCTTCGGTTCCTATTATAGAAAAAGAGGCATACAACAATTTAGGAAGAGACTGAAAATAAACTCATGCATAAGATCAATGCAACCAAGACTATACATTGAGCATATAGAATGAATGGAAAAAGGGTTTTGCAGAGCAACATTCCAGAAGGTGAAACATGGAGCTATATATATTTATGTGTGTATGTGTTTGTGGGTGTGTGTATATGTATATATATATCTTGCTATATAATCTTGCTGTCTAAGCACTGGAGCTTAGAACTTCAAAAGAATAAAATTATATGCTCTAAAAAGATCCTTTGAAATGAAAATGCTCATTAAAAAAGACAAATCACATGTCCCCTCAATTGAAAAAAATACTC
Source organism: Dysphania ambrosioides (assembly GCA_026401315.1). NCBI lineage: Eukaryota > Viridiplantae > Streptophyta > Magnoliopsida > Caryophyllales > Amaranthaceae > Dysphania > Dysphania ambrosioides. The sequence goes on along the minus strand of CM048664.1, from coordinate 5,215,134 downwards.
CATATCTAATAGGCCAGAAACACTTAGAAGTAAACTACTATAAATTGAGACCAGAAGATAACTAAATTCGAGATAAAACTACAGAAACACTTCCATTTAATGAAACTAGAACATCATCTCCAAAACCATGTACTAGCACATTTTCCATAACATTTATTTACCTCAGCCTCCTCCTCTGAAGCTCCATCTTCAGCTGCCACTTCCTCTTGCTCTTCATCCTCTGAATCCTGCCATTTAGGCCCAGAGTCCTCCATCCTTCTTTCAGGAGATCTTTCCACTTCACCCTCATCAGTTTCATATTCTGAATCCTCTCGTTCACTATCAGAGACATTCACAGGGCGACGAGATGCTTTTGAAGCAGTTGATTTCCTTGAAACATCTTTCAGTCCTTGGGCCTTTAAGGAAGAAAGATACCATCAAGAAGAGATCACTCAGTATGAGGTAAAATATATTGTTTGTAAAAGAAATGTGAGGATAAATCACATCAATTATCACCTTCTTTGCATTAATAATGCGCTTCTAAGCTCTAGCTTCTGCCTCCAGCTCGTCGTTGAAACGATGTTGAGAGGCTGGACGACGAGAACCATAGTAATTTGCTTCATCATCCTGCCAAGAGTAAACATCATTGGTGTTTATTGCACATCTGGCAAACTACATTTTATATCGAAAGAATATTAAGCAAAGGGTGACTAGCTCCTAGTTTGGATCAAAACAATATGGTAACCTTAAAGTTATAAGATATTATTAGACATAAAAACTTGGTACAATATAGACAGAGGGGCAAGTGAGAACCTCTTCAAGTGCATCCTCTAAAAACCCAGGAGAAAGTTGTCGACCCCTCTCCACTGGTTTTGAGTACTTCCGGTTCACCCTTTCTCGCTTCTTGTTCAGAATCGAATTGGCTATGATCGTCTGACTTTCAGCCTGCAATGACACAACTTTTACATCTGCAAAACCATAAGAGCTATTCATTGATATCATTTACCTTTTCTTTTAGCTCTTTTTCCTTCTCAGGATCAACATCTGTTATACAGTTCTTAACCTTGTAGACCTTTTTGTGCCTTGAATCCGCAAGTGCAGTCAACAAACGATGAGAATTTGATGTCAGAGATGATGGCATAAATCTCATTTTTTATGAAGCTTGCCTTGTGATTAAGGGATTCCCTATCACAAAAATATGCAAATCACAATTATCAAGTAAAAAGAAATCCAGCAATAGTAGTAATATAAGCTTGCAGTAGAAGTTGGACATCAAATTGAGGTAAAACGATTCTCCACTACAACATGGGTTTGAAAAGTAATCTCAAGCAAATACATGAATAACAAGCAATGATCGTGAAAAATGTAATTGCAACTCCTATATAGGCACTTTTTCGTATCCTCTGCTTCAAGAAGGGGCTTTGAAAACCTTGTGCCCAAAATTCACATTCTAATTAGCAACGGACTAGATGACATGTATTCTTCTTAGTAGTTGTAACCTATGCAACCTGTACTAGGGCATCCAATACAGCACAGGGACAACGTCCTAAATTTGGAAATGAGTACAACGCATCAGGGATATGGAATTAACAAAAAAAAAATCATAAACTCATACTTCATACATTTTTATGCATATTAAACTTATGGGGTTATGGGTCTACCCTATCTCAAGGAATCTTCCCAGGCCCAATATCTCTTCACATAAAGGATCAACCCCAGGCCAAGCCCCTGGGAGATGGAAAAGGCGCCATCAGGCAGCCACACACACACACTTTGATAGATGTAGAGATATGACTACCCTAGAAAATGTAAAAAAGGAGACAGGGCAGAAAGGCAAAGTAAATATATGATCTTGACACGTGAGAAAGGAAAGGAAAGGAAAAGAAAAGAACATAAGCCAGCTTCAATCACATGAGAGAGGAGAGATAAAAGGGGGGAAAAGGAGAGAGAGAGAGAGAAAAGGGGGGAAAAGAGAGAGAGAGAGAGAGAAAAGAGGTATGAGGGAGCACAAAAGTTTCAGTAACAAAGTTGCCATTATCAGAGAATAGAGACAAACAGCTGGAGCACCAACCATGGCATTTAGCTACCCAAAAGTAAAAGCCTAACATGTTGCATCTTGATGTAGTGGATGTTGCCTTCAATTGGTACTTTTAGTAGATCTAGTGTTTCTCGTAAATCCTAGATCCAACTTATTAAACAAAATTTATAGACAGATTTCATGAGGAAATGCTCCCCTCACAGTCTTTCACACCAGATCCATGTTGACACTGGTAAGCCAGAAAAATTGCCCCAAGTCTGGGAAACACCGGATATAATGTGATACTGAGAAAATCATCTCATAGACACTGCATAATTGACCAATTATATCTGCACACGTTAAAATTACTTAGGCATTTCTTGTAATGCTTGACAAGAAACAGTAAGGAGTGAACAAGATTTGACGGTACTCATAAATTTATGAGCACCAACCATGGCATTTCTTGTAATGCTTGACAAGTTTCTCGTTGGATTTTGATTCCAGTGTCAACCACTAGGAATATAATGCATGCCTTTTGAGTTTGATTAGAACCAGGTTGCACTTGCATAGTCTGATGCTCCAATTGTAACAAGTTCTATGATACCATTGGAGACTGGATCTTTCTTTCTTGCTGTTAGTACTCAAAGACAACAATATGTTGAATATGTGCTTGATTAGTTGTTATAGAGAGACAGACCCAGCTAGCGATTTTTAGGTGAGTTCTGTGACTCCTGCCATGGTTGTTGCAGCTCTGGTCCACTGCATTTAAGATGAAAAGATAAGGAAAATTTCAGAGGATTGGAAAGATGAATTCCTTGGTTGTAGCTAACTTCATATCCTTTTGAATGGCTTTTGGATAATTTTGAACGTAGCATTACCTACAGTGTTACTGAAATCTGATTTTGTCCTTGTATGGATTTTGTTCAACATCTTTGCTGTGCTTGTGTTTGCCTTTTGATAGTTACATGTGGTTAAGCTCTGTAGTATGCTCCTACGTCCTAACAAGAACTTGTTTGATTTCCTTGCACTTGAAACAATTTGTGGTATCCTCTCTTGACTCATTTCTCCCGCCATTTCTCTCCATTCATTTCATCCTACTTTTGTCCGTTAACACACATCCTCTTACTTTAACACTTCTCTTGCTTATTATTTCTCTCTCTACCCACTTTCAAATTTTTTACTTGATACTTTGTCACAACAGTTCTTCATATTCATGGAAAACGTATTTATGCAAGCTTTTGGGGGACAGGAGCTTAAATTATGTTGTTGTGCAGATAGCCTGTCTGACATGGATTTATTATCTTCAGCGTGAGAGCAATGCACGCTTCGTGAAGTGGTCTGATGGAAGTCTGCAGCTACTAATTGGGAATGAGGTTCTTGACATATCTGTGCAGGATGCTCAGCATGATAATGCATACCTATTCCTTAGACATGGAAAGGTCAGTTGATATGTTTTCTTTTTCTTTATTTTTTGTTCTAAATTTTTACTCTGTTGCTATCTTCTCCTTCCATAAATAGCTTGAGACTATTCTATAAATCGCATTTGCTTAGTCCTCTGCTTCATATGATTGGGAGAGTGAGAGGAGTTGGTTCAGGTTTTCCTTCCCCACACCCCACCCCACCCCCCACCCCCCACCCCCCACCCCCACCCCAACCCCCCCCCCCCCCCCCCAACACACACAATGATTTTGCATTTCCTCCCTTTTTACTATTTAGTTTCGATTATACAATGATCCAACTTAGCAATCCCCATTAAACCCCACAACCCCATTATTTGTTGTCAACCAAAAAGGCACAAAGATAAAGATAAAAAAGAATTATCATGCATGCGTGTAAAAATTATCTTTTTTTTTAACGAAACCTAAACATGAGAGGATTTAACTAGCATAACCGATCAACATAAGAAGTAACCACTAGACCTTTTTTCAACTTCCAGTGATGTATCCACATCATGGACTAAATCAACTGCCTAATGGAGTTTCCTTTTCTCTTTGTCTGCTGTTCATGTCCATAAAGCTTATGCAGTTGAACCCTTCCAATCACTGATCTAGCTCAGATAGCCCCCCATTCCATTCCAAAAGTCGCATATAGTCCCACCCAAACTCCCCCCCCCCCCCTCCAAAAAAAAAGGAAAAGAAAAGAAAAGAAAGACATAAAAACCATATAACCTATGGTAGGTGGGAAGTTTCATAAAAAGTAATTAGGATTAAGGTTATATATCACATAAACAAGTATGGAATGAATGTATCCATGCAGTATAGGATAGAGATGTATCACTCACAGATAATGTTCCATCTGCCTTTTTCACTGTTCTCCAACGCACAATGTTGTTCTCCAAGCGAATTCGCTTTTTGGTACCAGATTCATCAGTCACAAAGACATCCTCTTCCACATATGTCTTGGGATCAAAAGGTTTTGGATCAATCCCCATAATATTTGAAACTCTGATCATACATCCCAACAACTATGCATCAGGCACAAAACATGATTAAAAACAAACCAATTTGCCTTAATTCCCAGCTGAGAAGATAGCAAGGATAAATTTTCAATAAGCCCAAACAAGCAGTGAAGCAGTAAGCTCAACAGAAAACTAGAATGTCTACAACTACCATTTTTCAATTTAAAAGAGTATAATAATAACTTGTGAAAATCATCAACCGATCAATGCCCATGAGATATAAATCTCTGATGATGCCTGCCCAAAGATCTAATCACGGTAACATCCATGAATTACAATAAACCTATATGTCTTAAATTATGCTCAAGAATGCTTTGGGCAGGAATCATCAGGGGAATTGGCAAGGATGTTTATCAGAGAAGTGCTCAAGAAACTAAGATCACGGTTTGTATATTGAGAACGGCATGATTCATCAAAAAACTTGTCAAGCATTACAAGAAACAGTAAGGAGTGAACAAGATTTGACGGTACTCATAAATGACGCACCAACTTCAAGAATTCAGCTAGATTACTTCAAGACTGAAACATAAGAAACTCGAGAGCATTATTTTAACCAAACTGCAGGAGATACTCCACATTAATTTAACATTAAATCTGAGATTCACCCAATAGGGACAAGACACAATAGTATATAGAGGAAGGAGGCACCAAATGAGTAAGACATGCAGTACATCTTGGGCTTAAGAATCAAGCCTAGTATCAAAAATTTAGAATCATCTACAAACAACTCCACAACAATTCCAATAGAGTAGTTCTCAGAATTGAAACCACATAACTTCATAGACTAACTAGATATGAGATTAGCACAATACCAATTTCCATCATGATTATGTAGGCTGTAAGAATCAACTACATTTCCAGTTGAGTACAAATTTAAACTTTCCTTCTGTATCAAGTGAAATGCATGCTACTGACAAAGGTTCTTTAGCAGTCTGAGAAAAACGAGGCCAATATTCCATAAATGTGAGGATCCAGGACCTATAATCCCAAGTTGACATCACAACCATAGTCAATTCACCTGATAAGACAATGTATAATCGATAGCTTTTTTAAGCCGTACAGCAGGCCTATTAAGAGTGCTTCTCATTGTTCAAAATGAGAGCACCAATACTTGTAAGCTAGATAGAGCACATACATGAAAGGAAAACTTTTACACTTTATTATAGATGAGTCAGCAAACACCCTTCTTCAAAATCCTACATTGTGGGTAAGGATACAGCAATAGAAAAAGGAACCCAGTATAGGTCCCCACCATAGGTGTAATTTAGGAAAATCTTGCTCTCAAAAAGTAAGAATAGTGCATATAATAAATAAATAAAATTAAAAATCATAGACTAAAGTTTAGTCTGTATTCAGTAATAAAATGAATTTAAAAAAAAAATCAAACCAGAGTTTTAGAAAATGACAACAGACAATAAGTTAGATTTTATAATATATCATGTGCTCCCAAGGAAAGTTTAATATTGACCCACATTCTACAAAGAACCAATGCCCCAACCCCCAAGAGAGAAGGAGTGTGTAGCAGGCTCAAACTTTAGACAAATGGTTGACAGCAACATATCAAAGAATCAGAGACAAGATTAACTACAATATTGATGTCCTTATGCACTAGGATAAATAGAACTTGTGTGTATGAAATAAGAGGAAAGGGCAATAAGGGGTGTGCAGGAGGTTGGCACAAAGGTATTTCAAATTCCATAGGGGGCCCACAGTTTTCTGCCTAAGTCTAGCCTCAATCTCCTCTTCTGACCCATATTGAGCTTCCTCATCACGCACTAAATCATCTGGCCTCAGAATTTTGTCATAGCTTTCTTCTTCATCAAGAGGGGACCTCTAAAAAATTAAGAGAAAATGTATCACCTCCATATGTTCAAGTTCACACATTATGAAGCAGCAGCTGCAAATAAAACTTAAGCAAAAAAAAACTGAACCATTACATGCTCCATATCACGCTGTACACCATAATCGGCAGGCTCTTCCTCATCAGAATCTCCAAATACATTACGAATTTCGGCAGTTGATTGTGCTACATGGGTCAGATCCCTTTCCTCTTCAGGAGATTCCCTGTTAAAAATTTGGTCTCAGTAAAAAAGAAAATGAATACTACTGCACAAATGGATTCTGGATAGTGTTTCAAATACTACTAAGTCTTTTCAACAGATCAAACAACCACTAATCCAGTAACCCAAAAACCTAGATCTTTAGAAGCACCCCCTCTTTCTCTTTCTCTTCCCTTAAGTAAATCTATAAGCTTTCTTTTAAAAACTTCACAATTACAGATACAAGTCTCCCCTAAATAATACTCTTTGTAAAAACCTACATAGTATATAATCCCTTTTTCTAACTTAGGTCAATCACAAAGTGTTTTTTGGTTTTTCCCACTTGTTCCACAATTATAACACCTCATAATCTAGATGTTGAAAAAAGAAATTTTAGAGTGAAATCTAAGCTTAGTATAAACTAAAACAAAATTAGAGAAAAAAACTCTTGAGATGTTTAAGTTTCACAGAACAATGAAGCAATCTTCCTCATCCCTTTTTGAACTCTTTCCACAACATGAATTGCCCTTCATACACGCTATCTATGTCCACCTTGAAAGTTAATAATCGATCAATGTTTGAAGTATTAAACTAGCATATTACTATATATATGTTTGGTCTAACAGCTATAAGCATAGGCAATTGCTTAATGTACTGCTGATTAAATAAGTAGAGGGAGAAATAACACTTCATTTTGAGGGTATCATATATGATTTGATGTAAGTATTTTCAGTTTGAAACCACAGTATAAGGAGACCATAACTAATTCAGAACCTAATTTCATTGCTTCTGATGCTAGGAGTAAGTTCCTTTTGTAGAAAACTGAACAAGGCAAACTCTAACAGGTAGAAACTAACATGAAACATTTCCTGACAAAGAGGGAGGAGAAAGGAAATAACTTGGTTGTTCATTTGCTTTTATATATTTCTGCTGAAAGAAGAAGCAGAAGAAGATTCCGTAAAAATTATCATTTATCTAATGCTACTGCCCAGGGTAGAAGATATTCAGCAGAAACAACAGTTCAAGAGACATCTGGAAGATAGTAAAGTATAAATTGTCAAATGGCGGCAAAATTAAGGTAAAAAAGAGAAGTCTTCAAATTAACCGTGGCTTCTAGTCTGACCAACTTCTTCATCTTTGGGATCGATGTAATGGGGTTCCGGTTCTTCAGACATTTCCGATCCACTGTCAACCACATCCCTCCTCCTACTTGTCACTACTTTTGGGCATAATCCTCTTTCTCATTACTATCTGATACCCCTGCCTCACTTTTATCTTGTTGCTCACCAACTTCTACTTCTTGAGAACTCTGTTCTCTTTCACCTTCACTTTCTCCAACTTCTGGTTCTTCCTCACTGTATTCACCTTCACTCTCACCTTCTGCCTCACCTTGCCCCTCTACATACGCTTCGACTTCGACCTCTTGTTCTACACCTCCCTCGTTTTCTTCCTATCCAAACCAATACAAGATTTGCACTGAGCATTCGCATTTATGCTTGGTAACATAAATAAATACAAACAATTAAATAAATAAAATGAGTGGACAAGCTTGTGACCATGTATTCCACCTCAACGAGATCCTTATGGAATGTTTTACATAGTGAGAGATTGGATTCCCTATCATTGCACCTCAATGATATCTTTCATCTTTGGAGTTCACTCGAAGAGCTTCTCCATCATCCTTTGCCGCTCCCCATCATCCTTCATCTTCCTCTTTATGCTTCTGCCTATGACAACGATTCTGCGGTTACCAGAAATATACTGAACACTTTTTCCTCTCTCCTCTATTCGTTGATGTCTGCAGTGAGGTGCAGGGGTTGGGGTTTTAATTAATTCTTTCTTGCTAAATACGAGTAATTGGCTAGCAGATTGCTGAATAGTATGTCTAATAATGATATAAAAGTTGAAACAAGCCCAAAAATAAATTGATCTGACACATTGCAATTGTAAATTAGTTAGAAGGGATGCAATGAGTCAATGACCCAAGAATAACCGGTAAAGTAAATTATTTATATGCCTAAACCAGCAAGCCAGTCTTGACTCTTGACTATAATGAATTTTGAAAGATACAATAAGTTACAACTATATAATTAACTTATGTCAGTGATGCCTAAATTTAGTGAATCTCTAAACATCGCCCGTGAATCTCTACCTATCGCCCCTATGAATACGTAATTTGCACATTATTTGACCATATTAACCTTATGGGTTAAAAAAAAAATTATACCCGTAAAAGAACCGTCCCAAGCGGACGGTTCTTCTATAGTTGGAAGAACCATTCATTTTGGGCGGTTCCTCCTTGATTATATTTTTTATGTTTAAAAAATAATTAGTAATTATTATAATAATTATTAGTATATAATTAATAATTATTATTATGAGTAGTAATTATTATTGATTATTGTGTTCAATTATGATTATTATACATATTTTTTTAGGAACAAATAATGATAATTGGTAATAATTTTTTTTACCAAATTCAGATTTTATTTTTACAAAATTAAGAAATAAAATAATTAGTACTCCCTACGTTTTTTTTCCTTCTCGTATTCCCCATTGGAAATTTTCGAAAAAAAATTCCCATTTATAATCATTCCTTTTTATCGGATATTTTATGACGTAAATGACCTCAGTCCACTGTCATCCACTGTTCACCCATTGGGAGCTATAATTTTTTTTATTTTTATAAATGCCCTTTTTCTATTCATACATATCAATAATTACAATCTGTCTACCTTTCCACTTACTTCATGTTTGATGCATTTCGTAAAATTGAAAGACTTTGTGGCTTAACTAGTGCATTGTGCATACATGAGCCTAAAATAAAGGGTTTAAAAAAAATAAAACTCATCAAGAGTGAAAGAAAATGAAAGTGAGAGTCGGTAAAAGTGAGTAAAAGTAAGTGAAAATGAGTGAAAATATGATAAATAAAGATTGTATGAAATAATGGCAAATTCGGTAATAGACGTACAAAATACAGGCTATAGATAGAGACTCACATACGATGTTTAACAATGTGCAATGCCCATAAATTGTTCGAAATTTTCACATCAATAGTTACGATCAACTATTTAATTTAAATTTCGATTCTATCCCGAGCTCCATTCAACTCTAATCATGCCAAACACATCCCAAAGTAGTAATAATTCAGTTCATTATCATTGCCCCTTTACATATTAAGAGATTGGATTCCCTACATAGTGATAGTGATACCAAAGAAGCGCGAAAATTGATATTATAGCTAGAGCTATCCATTCCAATAAACGGGTCATGTTCGAATATTTTATCCTCGTCTCTTCCAATAATTCAGTTCACTATCATTACCCAACTCACATCTACACCATTTTACCCAAAAAAACCACGTAAATCGGTAGTATTACTAAAACAGGCAATTCGATTAAACGGGATGTGTTCGTGTTCGTGATAATTTCACCTCAATCAATCACAAAGCTAATAAACTTAAATCAAACCCTAAAACTAAAAACAAATCAAATAGTTGAAGCAATTTCTTACTTGATACAAGCAACAATATGAACAAAAAAACATACAGAGAGATAATCAGGGCGGTGATAATTGGATTCATGCTCGGAATCAATCTCCTGTTCTTCATATTCTTCGTCTTCATCTTCATCTTCATCTTCGGAATTCACACCGAATAGATTCTCCATCATATGTTGACGTTTCTCTCCTTCATCCTTCATCTTCCCAAACACACTTCCCAATACGACTCTGCCGTTGCCGAAAGTATGGTTTAACACTCTCTCTCTCTCTCTCTCTCCACTTGTCGTGGATGCCTGCAGTGCGACCGCCGGGGTTCGATGTTCTACCACGAGTGCTTTTCGTTATTCTTTCTTTAGAGAAATAGGCTAACCCTTGGCTAAATCATCTGTTGCTAGGGCCGTTCGATATTACTGCTGTTTTTAAAAATTTATTATATTTTGAGTTTTTTACTCCGTAATTAGTAGGTCTGTGTTCGAATGATGTCTAGGGAGTCGTTGAGCAGTCGACCATTGTAATTTTGACCAATGGAAAAGTTTCCGGAATTATCATTTTGGAATGGAATGAGTAATAGATTTCTTATATTAAGTGAGGAACAATTATATAGATTATAGCTATAGCTAATTTTTAACGTAATGTGATTATCACAGGAATTACAAGTACTATTTTTTCCTTATATTGGCGTCTTTTAGGTAAAATAATCTCGATCTTCTCATACAATAATTTTTTGGTAAATTTAGAAAATAATACTTGCCTTCATTTTTTTTTTGTTAATTTTAAAAAGCCTACTTCTATTTTTTACTTTTTTAGAAACATTTCAATCCGCATAATTTTGCCTCTTAAATAATCATCTAAACGTAAGCTTACTCTATTTTAAGTTACGAAAATTAATTTATACCTTTATTACAATATGCAAAGTATTCTACCCTTACTTACAAATCTTTCATAATTTAATGTGCACCAAAATATTATTTCATATTAAAAGTCATTAAACAATAAAATGATTATTTAAAAAAATAAGAGAAAACTAAATTATAAAAGAATAATACTTAAGTTGATTGAGTAGAGTAATTATTCAAATATGTATTCAAGAATAGTGTATGTTTTAAATAACTAAAACATATCACTATCAAATTAGTTGACTTCAAGAATAGTAAATTTTATAATCAATATTTATATCTATATATTTAAAATAACTTATTTTTATCGTGTATCTTTATAAAATATCTTGAAACATTACAATACAATATGTTGATCATAATTAAATTTGTGGTGACTAAGGAAAGGACTACTTCACGTAATATTTCAAGATCGTACTATGCAAAAGATTATTAGTTGTGCGATTCTTCTAGATATTTCTATTGGTGAATATAGGACAAATTATAAAATGCATGTTACTTCACATCATGGACTACAACTATTTCCTCAAATTTTATGATACAATGAGTGTGAAATTTGTAATGGATGTTCTCCATTACAAATCGTACAATTAAAGTAAGAGTGAAATTTGTCTAGGAAAAATATTAATATCTATTTCATTATATATGATATTTGATATTTTAGACACAACTATTGTTATTATTATTCGTACATGGGCCTACACTACATAAGAGGAATAAATATCAGGTAAACAATGTTTTAGTGAGTTAAATATATTTGTTGTAAATGTAAATATAGACAAGTTAACCAGATGGTTAGAAAAACAAGTAAAAAAAGTAATTGATAATCAATTAGTCGATGTGAAGGATTTTCATATTTATATTTGTAAATCATGCATCACACGAGTGCTAAATAGACTGGCAAGCAAATAGAGTTTTATTCTAATATCTTACTTTATAAATCACACATCACCCTAGGGCAATATGTTGTGAAATTTTACTCTACAAATAGTATTTGATTTACAATTATAACTTTTATTTTGAGTTTTATTTTGATTCGTACAATACGCACGTATGTAATTTTGAGTTAGATTTATTTTGATATGCAATTTACTTATTTAAATTTTAAATAGTGTAAATTTATTATTTAAAATTTTAGAAGAGTACTACAAATTTCCATAAAAAGTACTACAAGTATTCTCGAGCCAACTGAAAATCGAATTATTTAGAAAATTTGTTTACTACTCTATTATCAAAATGTGCACCGCATGAATCAAATCTAGCATCCTCGTAAAGAGGACTCATCTAAGAGCTCCAATAGATATGGTAGGGAGTCTTAAGGTATGTTTACAGTATTGGCAAAATTCTGGAAAAAATAACAGCTTGGAATTCAGTTCTTCTTTCATTACCGCAACGGTTAATTATTATCAATTTGGTCCTTATCCAATTGTTAGCTCTATTTTTTTGCTATGGAAATTCTTTTTATCCGTAACTTTTAAAATTGACTCTATTATTATCATATTCTTATGGGAAAAACAACAAGGTAATGAGATACAATATGTTTAATGATCGTCAATTCAAAAGCCAAAAGGAATGTGAGGATCGGGTAATTGTTGTCTGATAGAGTTAAATACTTTCATATAATGAAGGCAAATTTAGTGCATGGCTCATAGTCTTCAACTGTTAGTTTTGCAAATGTCCTTCGCTTAGTATTTAGGGGAGAATAAAGAATGTTTTGGGAAGGTTGGGCAATCTTAGGGGATATGAGAGCTTCGAAATTCCAAAAACCTTGTTTTAGAAGCTAGTAGTTAGATAGTTGTAAAGTGGAATATATAATTAAGGCGTGTATTGATTGGGTCAATAATAAGGTTCTGGTTTGTAGATCATATATGTCCTTATCCAAAGCCTTTTAGTATAAGGTTAATAGTTTCTTAGATGAGTCAAAAGATGCTTAGAATTCAATTAAGATTTTTCAAGTAATTGAAGGAACATCTTGAGAAATCCTTGGTTTAGACCCATCCTTTGTGCAAGATAGGATGCTCTTTTGCTAGCAGTTTCATCATTTAGGTAATTTAACAATGAAGTCTAATTATGCCTTTCTCCAACAACGTAAGGCTCCCCTTAATGATTTGTCCCTAAGCCAAGAGCACCAAAGGTATATTAAGATCGATGTAGTGGCATATCTTGGTGAGGCCTAAGTCCTCTTTGGAAAATGTTTTATAAAGGGCTCTCGATGATGCATCAGCTTCATAAGCAAGGTTCTCAGGGAATTCAATTTGTGGTGTGGTGAATGCGGATCAGCTTTAGAAGACGTCAATCACGTCTTTAGATTATGTCCCTGTGTAGTTCAAGTTTGGAGAAGGGGTCATTAGCAATTCATTTATTCTATGATGAGAGTCAGTCAATAAGTGATTGCCTTTCTACATATATCCATCTTTTTATGGCATTGATGGACTAGAGAGTCCAAGGTTAGTTCATTTTGTGTCAACTCTTTGGGCCATGTGGAACAGAAGGAATGATTTGATTTTCAATATTACATGAAGTGACATTACTTCTTGCTTATCTCTAAAAGATTCGTATATTCTAGATCATTCCACTTATGTGGCTCGGAAACTTGAAGGTCTGTGCTTTCTAAACCCTCCAAAACAGGCTTCTCACCCTTCATTGGGCTTTAATCTTCGCTTGGGCTAACAGTGAAGCCAAGTTGGATACTTCAGTGAAGCATGGTAAAGTTGGAGAATGGAGAGGGAGGATTGTATGTGGGTTGTGCTTCCTTGTCTTTACATTTGGAGAACTTCGCTTGCCTAAATACTTTGCAATGGTGTGTTTCGACGGTTAACCTTCAGTTCAAAATTCCGAGTTCTATTTAAGTTCCTAGTCATCAGGGATCTTCATCTATTTAATTGTTGCATGTTTTTAGGGATGTAAAAAAGAAGTTAATTATGTCGACCCATTTAAGTTAATTATGCTGACCCATTTGTTTTTAGGGATCTTCATCTATTTAATTGTTGCATGTCTTTACATGAATAGACCTGTTCAAATGAAAGATACCCTATTAAGGGCCTTTGACCGACTCATTTGTAAAAGGGCCTAATCAATAATAGGCCTAATTGGTCAATCTCTTTAAAGGTCATGTTTTTATTGGGTCTTAAATGGATCAATTCAGGTCAATAATGGGCCAATCATTTCCAAAACTTTTAAACTCTATCAGATAATGAATTATTTCCCCTTACTTGCAGATGGTCCACTACCAAAGATTTGAGGTGATATATGTAAACTATCACCCTCTATAGATAAAAAATATACTCTCTTTGGATAGCCCGACCCAACTCGGCCCGTATCGGCCCGTTATGTATTTTCTTTGGGCCGATCCAACCCAGCCCGTTTTCTTGTGACCAATCCCGACCCTGACCCGACCCAATGCACAAGTCTATTCATGAGTCATGACAAGAAACTACTCAACCCAATAATCAATATAATCCAACAATACCTTGAATAAATGCAATAGCATAAAATGCACTGAGGACACTTTAGTTCTAAGACATCCTATTATACAAGGGGCAAATACAGCAAAACCACACAATAGGGGTAATAAACTAAAGCAAGTACCCCAAACATACCCCCACACATACCACATGCTAACTAAGCAAAGAACGAAGAATAAACCTATTTCAGTTGAATTTCCCAGAAATATAACAGGTATTGTAGATAAAAGTAGCATCTACACCATGGATGACAATGTACAAAACAATATCGAGAAGTTAGACATCACTCGTCATCCTTGTATGGGTATTCTTCTGGAATTTGCTTCAGAAGTTTAACTTGCAGCTCATAAGCATCATCCCCTCGCAGCATATCACGAATCCACGTCACTTCTGTCTTCATTGATACCTAAACATACCAGTGAAGGAAAGGGAAAATGCACCTTCTTATACCATGCAACATAAAAAATAAAAATAAAGAACAAAAAAATGATGAATATTCACTTTGTCTTTCCAGGGGAAGGGGGTTGACTTTCAGTCTAGCCCACATGATGGAGAGTGGCATAAATGATTGGAAAGATCTGTTGCAACCAAATATTTAATAGCAAACTCACAGAAATGCTCCAACACAGAGAGTACAAAGTTGATAATACAACTCTCTTTCAAACAAAAGAAGAAAAGAAAGCCATCAGATTCCATATTATCTAGAACTATTGGACAGAAACCAAACCAGGTAGCTGATGAGGTAAGAGGTCATCTCAGCCTCCAATCTAACTGAGTCTAGAATTTCAGTAGCATACTTAGTGGAGTAAACCAATTCATAATCAAAAGGACCAATAATATGGACAAGTATATTAAAACAACAAGATCTATATGGCATGAGATAGCAAGCGCTCACCATCTCCAGCGCTCCTCTGACCACACCGTTTAAAACATTGCAATAGTGAAGGCCTTGGCACGTGTCAGGTAGCTCCACGAAATCTACCAAAGGATTGTCCTCCAAGACAAGGCTGCAAGTTGTTCCCTCAGCATCCCAGTTGGTGACTGTGGCACTCACCCCCAGAAACATTTTGAAGCCAACCTGTTTGCATGCCATAAATTATGTTAAAAAGTCTTTCCCGTCATAAAAGCCACAATAGATAGCAGCTGTGAACTACATTAGGATAAAGTACATAATTTTCTTTCTAAAAACCAAAAGAAAAAAATATGGTGTAATCAGAGTGTTGTTCAAGGTTCCAATAGGGCAGAAAGATAAGACTAGCTACTAAATCATACATACATCAGACAGCATAGATCATAGTATAACAATAACTTAAGTCACAAACAGATACCAAAATCATGACTCCAGAAGCTTCACTCATAATAAGCATCCCTACAATAACAATCCCCCATCTTTAAACTGGGTAAATATGACCACATGAATATTTTTTAATATCTCCACTTCCTCTCCCTGAGAACATAAGAGTGATATTTGTGAGAAAAGGGGGGACAGAACAGGAGGTCACTGACCTCACTGTGTCCGAAATGATCACAGAAAATTGAAGTCAAACAAATGAGATAGAATATATCAGAATTAATATTCTTAGTAGAGACAGAAAGATGTCATGTATGCCCATCCATTTCAACAGAGTATGCATATATATATACACACACATACACACATTTGGCAGTCTAAAGCCAAAACTTTCAGAGCTCATGGAACTCAAGTGCAACAAGATGTCAGCTACACTAAGTTTAATGTTAATCATAACGAAGATCAATCGTTGTACTTGAGAAGAAATACCATCAAGCCAAAAATGCAATTCAAAATAGTAAGAAATTAAGTATGAGGAAATACCTTTGCAATGACTTCCGCAGTTTCTTTGAAATCCACACATCTAGACACATTGGATTTCGCAAGGAATTCATCAATCAGTCGAACACCAATATTATAACCCCTAGACAATTAGAAGGTGAGACACATGAGGAACAGATAAATCATATGCAGCATTTTGTGCTTCAAAGTGCATAGCAATGTGAAATCAATACAAGAAAGGGAGACATGATACATACTGGACGTAAAAGTAATTAAACGTAGTCAATGTAAATTAGCAATTCAACAAAATTCTCCAAAATCCAGTGAAGTTGGAAGCTTTAAAATTCACTACTGTTCCTAAGATTTGACAGATTGATATGCAAAGAGAAAGAACGCAAATTGTCAAATTTCTACCATCTCTAACACCAAGAAGTAATTACAATAACTCTAGAAGTTTTGGTAGCCAAAGTGTCCAAAATCCCTTCCACAATCACATCACATCACATCTAGCACATAAAACTATAACTAAACGAATATCACACCAAGTAAAGCCATATTACAAGCAAGGCGAGTGTTGGCAGCACATATCTCCCGAAAAACTCATCATCGTGAATCCACATATGAAACTTTGCCAAAGTTTCATATTTCTCAGCACTTTTAAACTACCTATCCAGCAATCGCAAGAGATGTAAAGTGTCTATGTTTCTTATTTCTTATATGCAAAGTGTCTATGTTTCTTATTTCTTATAAACTACCTAATCCAGCAACCGCAAAGACATGTAGAGTTTTGTGTTTCTTATTACTTATAAACTACCTAATCCAGCAATCGCACAGACATGTAGAGTTTTGTGTTTCTTATGACTTATAAACTACCTAAGCGAGCAATTGCACAGAAATGTAAAGTTTCGTGTTTCTAATCATATATTAACTACCTAATCCAGCAATCGCAAGAACATGTAAAGTTTTGCGTTTCTTACCACTATCTACCTAATGCAATACTGGCACAGACAACTAATTGGCCCAAATCGCAACTATACTGGACGCCTGTATTACTCCAAGTCTCCAACTCTTCATTTCACCTCAAATACGGATGCCGAACACTTAGCATTGTAACATACTCTAAGACCTAAAAACATGCTTGTACAACAAATACTCTGAGTTTGATTTAAAATATTAATTAAAACCATAAATTAGAATAAATACGCTTAAAATATTAAAATAAAAAGATAATTACATTTGATCAAGCTGCTTGTTAACTTCATCAACTTCCTCGAGATCCGTGATCAGTTGACGAACTACTGCTCCGTAAGTTAATGTAAACAGCTCCGCATTCTAATTCCACATTACATTTCAAATCAATCAATTAATTAATTATAATTATCAAGAGTGAATAAAAATTAAACTTACGACGCGCTCAGCGCTGGCGAAGATGGCCTCGCCGGATCGAGGAGCGATAGGTGGCATATTATGATGTGGCTTGGTTGGGAGAGCACACCGCCGGCGAAGAGTGGTGGAGGACTTAGTGTTTGTGGTAGAGAAGAGAGAGAGAGAGGAAAATAGTGTCTTCGAAATTTAATGCAAGTTATGAGGGTATTAGGCAGGCTATCACGATTCACGGCTGTGGGATGGTCGATGGGTCGATCCGTCGAGTCAGAGAATTATGGGTTTGGGTTTTTTCAAGTAAATATCAAATCTTATCTAAAATTTCATTTATAAATTTGAAGTTTGAAAAATTAAACTATAAATTTTCATTATATTATAAAAAAAACTCAAGTGTGATCTTATTTAATGCATCTTAACATAAATTTTTAGAATATCAATTTTTTGTCTTGAATTTTGAGATAAAAACGTTTAAAATCGTGTTAGGGAAACCATGGAAAGTCAAATATAACAGCTTTAGTGAGATGGATGGGGTATTATTT
The DNA here is from genome assembly GCA_026401315.1 of Dysphania ambrosioides. Lineage (NCBI taxonomy): Eukaryota > Viridiplantae > Streptophyta > Magnoliopsida > Caryophyllales > Amaranthaceae > Dysphania > Dysphania ambrosioides. Next base: position 5,197,066 of record CM048664.1, on the reverse strand, counting down.
AAGAGCCAAAATAAATATGGTTTAAGCATACAATCATGACTATCAAGGAGAGGTGGTTATATATATATATAGCGGTTGGTTCATGTGAGAACCCCCCTAATATGAGAACCCTTTAAAGGGTGAGAACCCATCTAACACCACACACATTGGAAGATCTAATAGATGGCATTTAACTGAGCATAATGGCAAATCCGTAATTAACCCAAAAATTGACAAAAAGCATGTGCTTCAAAAATGTGACTGACACTTCGGTAAAAGGAAACACACATCACTTTTTATTCACTTCAATAAAAGGAAACATACTATAATGGTTAATTTCTAATTCTAAACGCTAGATAATTAGTTCAAAATAGTTTTTCCAAACTACTAAACATCATGTTCTAAACTAGTGAACATCATGTTCTAAAGTAGTGAACTTGATGTTCTAAACTAGTGAACTTGATGTACTAAACCTCAACAGACTGAAATTACTAAATGTTTTATTTCCGTAATTCTTGACTAATGTTCTAAACTAGTATACATAATGTTCTATAAGAGTGAGCATAATGTTCTAAACTATTAAACATATAATTGTACTCATATAATTTCATAAATTCACTCATTTCAAAACCAACATAATATACTATAATGGTTAATTTAGAAAATATTTAGTTTTCAACATAATATACTATAATGGTTAATTTCTAATTCTAAACGCTAGGTAATTAGTTCAAAATAGTTTGGTGGGAATTTTCAAACTGCTGAACATCATGTTCTAAACTAGTAAACATCATGTTCTAAAGTATTGAACTTGATGTTCTAAACTAGTGAACTTGATGTTCTAAACCTCAACAGACTGAAATTACTAAATGTTTTATTTCCGTAATCAAGTTCACTAGTTAAGAACATCAAGTTCACTAATTTAGAACATGATGTTCACTAGTTTAGAACATGATGTTAAGTAGTTTGGAAATGACCACCAAACTATTTTGAACTAATTACCTAGCGTTTAGAATTAGAAATTAACCATTATAGTATATTATGTTGATTACTAAATATTTTCTAAATTAACCATTATAGTATATTATGTTGGTTTTGAAATGTGTGAATTTATAAAATTATACGAGTATAATTATATGTTCAATAGTTTAGAACATTATGCTCACTCTTATAGAACATTATGTATACTAGTTTAGAACATTAGTCAAGAATTACGAAAATAAAACATTTAGTAATTTTAGTCCGTTGAAATTTAGAACATCAAATTCACTAGTTAAGAACATCAAGTTCACTAATTTAGAACATGATGTTCTCTAGTTTAGAACATGATGTTCAGTAGTTTGGAAATGCCCACCAAACTATTTTGAACTAATTAACTAGCATTTAGAATTAGAATTTAACCATTATAGTATATTATGTTGATTACTAAATATTTTCTAAATTAACCATTATATTATATTATGTTGGTTTTGAAATGTGTGAATTTATAAAATTATACGAGTACAATTATATGTTCAATAGTTTAGAACATTATGCTTACTCTTATAGAACATTATGTATACTAGTTTAGAACATTAGTCAAGAATTATTGAAATGAAACATTTAGTAATTTTAGTCCGTTGAGATTTAGAGCATCAAGTTCACTAGTTTAGAACATAATGTACACTAGTTTAGAACATGATGTTCAGTAGTTTGGAAATGCCCACCAAACTATTTTGAACTAATTATCTAGCGTTTAGAATTAGAAATTAACCATTATAGTATATTATGTTGATTACAAAATATTTTCTAAATTAACCATTATAGTATATTATGTTGGTTTTGAAATGTGTGAATTTATGAAATTATATGAGTACAATTATATGTTCAATAATTTAGAACATTATGTTTACTCTTATAGAACATTATGTATACTAGTTTAGAACATTAGTCAAGAATTACGGAAATAAAACATTTAGTAATTCAGTCCGTTGAGGTTTAGAACATCAAGTTCACTAGTTTAGAACATCAAGTTCACTAGTTTAGAACATGATATTCACTAGTTTAGAACATGATGTTCAGTAGTTCGGAAAATGAGATATTGATGCACAATAATGAAGAAAAGGATGAAACTATAAAGAAATACATAATGATGAAGAAAGTACAATAGTTTTGTAGAGGGAAAAGTGCCAGCAAAAGAATGAAAAAAGTACAAAGTTTGTCTGAAACAACTCTGCCAGCCGAAACATTTATAAGACAATGTTTAGATATTTACAGATTTGCCATCCATTTCTAATGCATTTTCAGCCATAGATCATCAAGTATCCAAGGGTTTTAGATGAGTTCTTACCAAAAAGTAGTTTTCACATAAGGGGAGGGTTCTCACATGATCCCTCTCCTATATATATATATATATATATATATATATATATATATATATATATATATATATATATATATATATATATATATATAACCACCTCTCCTTGATAGTCATGATTGTATGCTTTCTTCATAAATCTTCTTCAATTCATGAAAATTAGTTTTCGTTGCATTTTTCCTAAGTTCTCAACCAAGCTCTACATCATATCAATGAGAGACATGATCATATCATTTTCTATATATCATAGTAATTAACAATTATCATATTGAGACTAAAAAGATACATGGAGCCTCCAAATCCTAAATAGGGCATTTTGAATTTTGAGAGCTACTACTTATTTATTTTGTAAGCACCCTCTCATCATATCTTTTCGTATATATTTTTACACAAAAAGTAAAATAAGTGTCTACTAATTTTTTGTATCTACAGACTTTTTATTTTATAAGTTAGATAAAACTGTTATTTTCATGAATTAGGTTAAGAATTCGTACTTTACCTCACTAAATCCACAGACTTTTAGAAACCCTAGCCTCAAGCATTCAGTAAAATCGCAATTTTCGTCATGTAAGAGTGAGGACAAGTATCTAAAAAATGTGATTATCATAAATATATGTCATATTAGTTAAATGAAGTATATAATGATTTAGTGGGGAGATATTAAGAAAATGTGTTGAAGGTGGAGGAAACTTGTCAGTGAACATTCCAAAGTCAAAATAAAAAAGAGAGGAATACCACAAAAATTTTTAAAACAAATTAATGAGACCATACTTTTCTTTTTCAGCAACAAGTAGTCTAGCTTTGGAGATATGAGACAGTTAAAATAAGTGGAGTGGTTACAACAAAAGCAGATGAAAAAGAAAGAAAAATTAGGCCCATGTAGATCAAAAAAACACAATGTCTAATATAGTATATTTTTAATTAGAAAAGAGTTTTAGAGAAATAAGACACAAATTTTGTAGAAGAAAACAATCATCCTAATACCTAAGTTAAATTGAATGTTTTTAAAAATATTGTTGAATAAATACATGGTCGATTGTATTTGTAAGTTAGATTTAGGATATCTACATGGCTTTATAATTCTATAACATTATTCATCAATCATCTTATTTTCTTCAAATTTAAATATTAGGATCTATAAATTAGATTGATTCATCAAGTTATCATAGGTCAGAAAGTCATTTGCATTTGACCTTTAGCGGCAGACGATTGATTTGATTCATTTTGTCCATTAAAGGCATTTGTTTTGAGTTGTTGTCGGTGTTTGCACCCTAACCTTTTTCCAAGCCTAATCACACCTTTAATTTTAGTGGTAGCTATTTGATTGTCAATATTAACTTTTAAAAAAATACAGAATATTATAACAAGATTAAAGATTAATATTGTTGTTAACGATTTAAATTTCTAATGTGAGTTTTTTTTCTCTTCTCTTTCTCTATTTTAAGAATGCTATTAACAAATATACACTTGATAAAATTTATGACATTGAGATATTGTAACACCCCGATAATTCCCCTTTCTCCGAAACCCAAACCTTTAGGAAACTATCGGTGTTCTACCGCCACGTGTTCAAACGTTAAGGCTATAAAACAGAGTTTTGCAGCGGAAAACCAAAATACTTTTGAAATAAAATTAAACGTAAATCAACTCCTATTATAAAAAACTAGAACATCTACGACCCTTACTGTAATGTACCAAATAACGTTTACTTCTAATTCAAATCTAACAGTTTAAAACCAAATCAAATAAACATAATTTATTCTGAAAAATAACTTTCCTCTCAAACCCGCCCATGCATGAATGCTCGATCGTTTAGATACCTGTTAATAATCTACTCCCCAATAATACAAATGTAAGTATTGGATCATTATAATGTCATTTATAGGCAAAAGCCATGACAAAAAACACACAAGACACGTAATCAACAAGCTGAGTACATGCAAATTACAAAGTATAGCAGTTGAACTGATAATTAAATAAGAATAATTATAAAATTTACTAACGTATCTCGCAACATTTTACTCGGCTGACACGATAAATTGATTAATGATTTGGATTAAGCAATAGACTAGGTTGTCTCCCTCATGTCCTGATTTGGACATCAAATAATTAAATAACCCATGCACTCCCGTCGAAGAGCATCAAAATACAGTATAAAAATCCAGATGGTAAACGGACGTGACTCCGTTACCATAGCTAGATGAGATCTCAACTAACCCCAATTTTAAGTTTAAAACTATATAAAAGAGAGACTCGTAGATCACACGGCCTCTAAGAAAAGCCACGGATAATACCCCGTGAACTCCAACCCCTAATTGTCAATACTCTAGACGTGCACTGGCCTAGAGTTTTATTGCTTATCCTCTTTCTCTTTAAGTGATTTATTGTTTAAACTCAATAAACACAATCACCGCAGCACATATATGCAAACATTACAATTATTCAATCTATCTCTGTTATACTGTAATTTTTAACTTTTAATTTCAATCTCAACTGATAAAACTGTTGAACCAAGTCAACTATCTCGTCATTAAGACTTGTAAAATACACCTTTACTCCAATCATACTATCAGTAATGAAGGAGTAATAATAAACAATCTCATGGATTAATTAACAATTAATACCAATAAATAAATCACGGTTTCTCACAAATAACACCAAACATGCCCCTAATATAAAGAACATGAATTCTTTCAAATGGATAACCAAGGGTTCCCTAAACATGATACTAAGTTTATATTTTACCCTAAATCATGCTCCTAATTAAAGGTAACGTTCTTCGTAATTTGTACGTACCTGGAGTAAAATACAAGGGTGGTCACTTTACTTACTAGTTAGCACCTTCTAGAAAGTGCTCTCCTACACCAAATTATACAACCTAAATCAATACACCATTATCCAAAATTTACAACAACCATACTAATCTTTCTAGGGTTTTAAAACAATTCCAAAACATCTTTTTAAGTCTCTCAAAACATAATCTAGTATCTCCAACACAATACTACAAGTATTATTTGAAAACTCATTAAAATATATGTTATAAAACTCCATTTTTATGACTCTTAAAAAATGAAAATTTGTATTTTATGTAGTATACTCAAATTACTCCCAATTGTATCTTTGAATAGTCTTAATCTAATGTATATACTAATAGTATATACTTTCAAACTTTAAAACATGAAATCTTTAACAATTAAACCATGATCTTTTATGTATAATATTCTGAAAATTTATTTCAAATACCTTAAAATTAATTTTTTAACAAAATATTTCACACTATAGTCAAAATTTCATGAACCAAATACTAGTATAAGAATCTAAGCCTTAAATCATGAAACTAATATTTTTATACCAAAACATATGATCATAAAATATGAAATTTCATTTAAATAACAACCCCATAAAATTTAACATAGATGATACACAAAATATTTAAGATTTTATGTGTAAATCAAAAACCTAGTGTCAAAAACTCTAATTTATGGCACTAGCATGTCTAGGCATTAATTTATGCATAAAAATCTTATGAAACTAGTAGTATGCATAAAATAAATTCTAGAATATAAGATTTATACACTTTCAATAAAAATTTTACCCATAATAAAATCAATACAAAAATCATATAAAAACTTATTAAACATGTATACTAGGGCATAATAATTAAGGAAGAAAAGAAGAGAAAACAAAGGAAGAAGAAGAGGGAGGAAGGTCGATGGCTCACCGACGGTGGTGGACGACGGCAAGGGAGAGGCGGCGGCGGCTGGGCTGGGTGGCGACGGCTGAGGGTGCACAACAAGGAGAGGGAGAGTAAGAGTGTTTAGGGTTTTGTGAGCTTGTGAAAATAAATGGGATTAGGGTTAGGTAGTATAGTTTTAATAAGAGAGTAATAATAGGTTTAGGTAGTTTAGTTTTGATAAAATAGTAGTACTAGGTTTAGGTAATTGAGTTTTGATAAAATAATAGTACTAGGTTTAGGATGTTTAGTTTTGATAAAATAGTAGTACTAGATTTAGGTAGTTTAGGCTTAGTAGGTTTCTTAGGAAAAATAAAAATATATATAATTTGTAGAAAAGAGTTTTAATTAAAAAGATTAAAATATTTTGCAATTTATTTTGAAAATATGTATGTACATATATGTATGTATATATGTAGAGTATATGTATTATATTAATGCATAGAAAATATTTTCGATAAAATATAGTCGAAATCTCTTATTTTTCGGGGGATTACAGGTATACTAACTAACACGTGCAATTTCAACTCTACTATTATAAGGAAACTCTAGTATCCATAACATATCTTAGTATGATCTTTTATAAATTACACATTTGATTACATAATGGATTATAATTATGCTTATTTTTACGGCTAGTAGTTTGATTTTATTTATTGTTTTGACTACATTTTGGCTCACAATGACAAGTTGGAAGGAAAAAATAAACTTAAGTCATGTAATCATATTTGCCTCTCAATTCTCATAACACTATCAACTTCATTTTTGCTATGTTTTGATGTTGACCATCACTATGCCACCCATTCTCTCCCATATATCCGCATGACGAATAAAAGCCCTGAATTCGTTACACTCCTATCAAATTTTACACCATTTTGTTTTTGCATAGAAGTCTCTTACTCATTTCTCCTTCGATTGTTCACCCAAAAACGTCATTTGTGATGATTTGCAATATAACACAAGAAAATAAACAACAAAAACATAGAGTACAATGGATATGAAACATTATTACCCACCTAACTCCAATCTCGCCTTTTATACTTTCACTAGTAGAAAACAATTCAATTACTTTGTCTCAATTGCTGCGGTTATTCACATTTCGAAGCACATTATTATAAATGCTGCGATTATTTCAAATAACCGCAACATTTAACTCCATCAAGAATTGCCATGAAAAAATAGAATTCTGGAAAAATATCATGGTCCTAAATGCTGCGATTATTTGAAATAACCGCAACAATTATTCATGCCCAGGAAAATAATATATGCACTGGATAAATAATGTGGTTATTTCAAATAACCGCAGCACATGTGGTTTATAAAGTGATGCGGTTATTTGAAATAACCGCAACATTTATTCATGCCCAGGAAAATAATATATGTACTAAATAAATGCTGCGGTTATTTGAAATAACCGCAACACTTGTGGTATAAGTGCTGCGGTTATTTGAAATAACCGCAGCGTTTATTCAGTTATTTATTATCCCTATCTTCTCTTTTTCAGGCCATTTCAAAACACGCAAAGATTTTCCCCAGACATTGAAGCGCACGAAGAAAAACCCTAAATTAATTTCATCTTCTCTAGCTAGCTCTAACCTTATAACTTTACATCCTCCATTCCTTCTCTAGTCCTAACCCCATAATACCCACTTACAAACTTTCTCTCTCTCTTTGAGCTTGGCCTTGAAGTCTCTCTTTGAAATGGAGAGACTTCAAGGCCAAACTCGTGAGTGGTTGGATCTCCTGTACAAGTAATAAGGAGGGCCAGACCAGGAAGCGACCTTAGAAGCTCTACAACTTCATTTCTGAGGAAGACTGGAACGCATTCGTGAAGATGCATTCTACAGAGGAGTTTAGGGTAAGCATTTCGTTGAATATCATTTGATATTAATATAATATATTATTACTTCAATTTCACTATATTTTCTTATATGTATTAACTTGTATCATATAAACAGCAAAGAAGCGAGAAGGCGAAGAGGAGTGCGTCCCAGAACTTGTATCCTCATCATATGAGTCAACACTCACATGCTGAGATGAGTGAAATTTGGAGGCGAAAGGGCTTCATTCCTTCGGTTTCATCGTCGTCGTCCAGTTGTTCATCAGTTATTTCGAGTTTGCCAGATAGGACTACGACTTGGCTTATTGCGAGATCTGTCCCTGACGACAAAGGACGTCTCGTGGTGCGAAGACCGTTGTCGTCCGAGACTCCATTGTAAGCTATGTTTATTTATAACATTACTATATTTGTTTATTATTTATCATTTAATAATTGATATTAACTTTTCTTTTGTTAAATACGCAGGAGAAATAGAGACGGAGATAGGAATCGGGAGAGTTCCCAGCCATGGGACGGCATCTTGTCCCGTGCCCTCTGCAAAAAAGACCACCCAGGTCGAGTGGTCGGTTACGGAATCGGCATAGGCCGAAAGACTGTGTACGAGGTTAACAAGAGGAGATCGGTCCTGATGAAGAGGGTAAAGGACGTCGAAGCTCGAATCGATAACGCTGTGAGAAAGGCTGAGCAACGAGTTGGAGATAAGACGATCAAGGAGATGGAGGAGAAGATGTATCTAATGCTCCAAGAGAAGTTTATGTTGTTCCCTATGCAATTCGGTATCCTGCAACCACCTTCGCAGGAACCTGAGCGTAGCAACGGCCTTGGCCCTCTAGTCTTCCCATCCAGTAGCGTCTCAAGGGTTAGAGATCATTTTCAGAATCTGCAGGTTTGTTTACTCATGTTTTACAAACTACTAATCGCATATGAATTTCGTATAATTTAAATGAATGAGATACTGACATCTTTGTCCCTTTTGTTGCAGGAGCAAGTTTCCTGTGAGTTGTTGCATATGTTGAATGGCAATGAAGCAATCATAGTTGCTTTAGGAACCGTTCATCCATGTTTGACTCAAGACCACCATGCTGATATCCTTCCTGGTTATGTAAAGGTCAGCGTCGACGACTATGACTAGGTATATAAGGATGTCCCTGCCCCTGTTCCTGCCCCTTCTGCCTTCATCAAAAGGCTCGAGCAAGCCCACGGGACCTTCACACAGTGGACGAAGTATCTAGTTCGGCTCTTGACGTCTGAGGTAAATGCATTCCGCCTCACTTTATGAAGTTGTATTCTACTATATATTGATATTAAGTTTTGAGCAAAGAGGTACGGGTGGAAAGGATGCAACTGAAGGTGTTGCCAGCAGTCCTAGCGGTTCAAAGACAACTGAGTCCATGAAGAAGGACGTCACCCAAATCCATCTCACTGAGCTGGCCTTGAGTCATCTCGATGAGAATTGTCGTCAAATGAGGGCCCAATTGTTGAGGCTTTTGCCAGATAGCATCGTCTCCTTTTATTGTGGGAAGATGATATTCGGGTACCTCGAGGACTAGGATATCGTGATTGTAGGAGAGGACGTCACTCAACTTCTCACAGGAGACGAGTTGAACGTATCTGTACTCTAAGTCTTTATGATGTAAGTTACCTGATTATTGCATATAATTCCTACTATAGTATGTTTTTTCGATTTGATCATGTTGCTAAATGGGTGTTGATATTTGGTTTCAATTAATTATAGGGCTTTTTATGAGTTGGTCCAAGAAGAAGGACTAGGATCCTTTGGTTTCATGTGCCCTTCTAGGATCTCAACTATCTTGATCGGCAACGACCAGGATTTCATCACTTCTTACATGGTATCTTTTATGGCCAGATACCATAACAAGTGTTTCATCTTCTGCCCATACCATGAAAGGTATGAGCTTCTTACATAGTATCCAAGGGCTTGAATGAATATGTTCGTATTTTAATCATTTACCAATCATTTTGTAGGCGTCACTGGATACTACTTGTTCTGTCCTAAGAGAAAAGGATAGTATATATTTTCGATCCTCTTCAAAGAAAACGTAATTTAGCGATTAAGAAAGTGTTAAAAACATAAGTATTTGTTAATTACATCTTTTATTTCACTGACAAGAGTAACAGATTGAAGTATAGTTATTGACAACTAATTTTTTTTTCCAATTTTAGTGCTTTCAAGAGCTTTAAAGTTCAGTCTGGCCTCCGTAACGGATTAAAATTAAACTAGATTCCAGCTCAGGTATCCTTATTTTCAATCATATGAATATTTTATTGCCTTATAATTGTATTAGATTTGTTTGATTTACATTTTATTTGTTTTCCAAATGCAGTGTCCTTAGTAGATAGGAAACACTGAGTATGGCTACTTTCTTATGTGTTTCTTGTTTGACATCCTCCACAACCATGATACTTGTGAGGATCTTTCAATGGTACATGTTATTTATTTGTTTCGTAATTTATTTTTGAGATCTAGGATATAGATAACTCGAGACCATCGATAATGGATGGATGGTGTTGTGAACACACGATTGTGTTGTAAATTTTGGATGGATTGTGTTGGATTATAATCATTGTGAAAACAAGTACTTATAAAAAATGGAAATAGGCCTAATTATAGAGGAATTATGTATCCTGTTTTGTAGATATACTAAACCTATCTTTTCTTACCCTTTCAGGTAATTCAATGAACAACGTCATACTCACCTCAAGAGATGATGGAGATTAAGGAAATATGGGCGGAATACTTCATTGGGGCCGGACAATATGTATGATTAGGTAGCTAGCTTCTTCTTCGCTTTTGTTTTTACATAAATACATTAGGGTTAAATCTCAGAATATAACATTAGATTAATCCATTCTTCCATTCTTTTTTGTATATAACATTAGCTTAGGCCATTATTTTGTGTATTTTATCATTGGTTTAAGTTAGTTGTAGATGTAAACTTAGAATTATAAACTCAATTGATCAACTTGCTTGTATTACATTTGTTTAATAATAATTTTTTTTGGTGATGATTCAAATAAATTTTTTTTATAAGCACATTTCCATACATTTATGGCAACAATTGACATTCCCTAATTTTTAGAAAGAGTGGGTAAGCAGGAAAAAAAACCTATTTGATGCGGTTATTATAATGCACCGCAACACATAAGACCTATTTGCTGCGGTTAAACTAAATAACCGCAGCAAATAATGATCAAAATAAATGTAATTTTTTTTATTTTTAATGAATTAATGTTGCGGTTATTTAATAAAACCGCAGCAAATAAGGCTTATAAATGGTGCGGTTACACTAAAATACCGCAATAAATAATAATTTAAAATTTATTTTTTTTTATTTTTAAATAATAAATGCTGCGGTTATTTACTAAAACCGCAGCAATTAAGGCTTATAAATGTTGCGGTTATATTAAAAAAACCGTAGCAAATAATAATTTAAATTTATTTTTTATTTTTAAAGAATAAATGCTGCGGTTATTTAGGAAAACCGCAGCAAATATGGTATTTATTGCTGCGTTCAAAAAATCGCAGCATTTGTGGTTTTTCCATGTGTTTCGGCTATATGTGTTTCGTATTAATAACCGCAGCAAATAAGGTTAAATAACCGCAACAAATAGACATTTCTCTACTAGTGTTTCTATCTGTCCAATAAGAGAGGGAAACCGAAAAGTTAAATATAATGAAGCTCTTCATTTTCACACAAGTCGCTAGCTAATTCACACCTTTATCAAAAAAGTAAAAATAATAGTAGGCAAATCTTTTATCAGATGAAATACAATTTGACAAAAAAAAATTGATCAAGTGAATTAGACATTAAATATTCACATTTTATAACTATTCTTTTAAGTTACTAATAAGTGATCCAATAAATAGAAATATTTCACACAATCACATTATCTTTCACAAAATTATCACCACATTAATCAAAACTTAAGCATATTTTAATAATCAACAAAATCCAAAAACTAAATTTGATAGAATTCTCCTATCTCATAATGGCAAACAAATTTTAACCAGTAGCAGGTAAAAAAACAAATAAAAAATAAATAAAAACATAGCGTTATTTTATGTTTAATAAAAATTTACGGGGTATGAAAGCGTAGAAAGCAGTACAGCAATGCAAAACACACCCTCATCTTCTATTACTCCTCCGTATCATCTCTCCGCTTTCCTGTTTCGATCTCTCAGCTTCTCCCTCTCAAGGTCAGTTCTTCGTCTCTCCTTTCCATTTTTAGCAACCCCTCTCAAATTCCCGATTTTTTTTTTCAAACATTACTTTTGTTTTTATTTTTGTAAATTTTGTCGATCTTTTTTTTTTTTATTATTATTTTTGTTGAAATTTGCCTTTTCTTGATCCTTCAATTATACTATTCGATGAAAAAGCTATTGTTTAGGTTTCAATTGGGGGTTGATTGGGGAGGAAATTGAGGGTAATTTGAGCGATTTCGAGTGTTTTTTTGGGGGTTAGGGTTTTGGATTTTAATTCATCGATGCCACGAAGTGAATTCTTGAATTAGGGTTTTGATTGTTGAATTCTAATTGGGGTTCTATTGGGTTAAGAGATTGTTAACCGGGAATGTGTAAGTTGGTATCTTTTTGATGATTTGATCTCATTTAAATGCATATATGTTTTTTTGGGTGTTCATTGTTGTTGGTTTGGACCTAGGAAGCTGAGCTGATTTTCTGTTATGTTTGAGCTCGAACCTTGTAAAGTTGGGTCGTGATTAAAGTTTAGATGGTTGAGGAGAGAGAGGGAGAAGGGGGGGGGGGGGGGGGGGTGACTTTCAATTAGATATTGTAGGTATTATGAGAATGGATCGGGGTTTTCTTTTCTGTACACGTGCAAAGGACTTATTCTTGGTGTTTGAATGTCGCAAAATCAAATATATCTGCTTTTGACTAGATCTTGTTACTGAATATTACTCACCTTTTCGATTGTTGGGGGTTTGTCGAAATGGATTGTTAGTTTAGATTGGCTGTATATTTTCTTTACATTGCCTAGTACGTTTTTTTGGGTGTGTTGTATAGAGTTTATTGAATTAATTTGTATTTTAGCCGATGTGCTGCTTTAATCACTTGCCTTTTTGGTGATTGAGGGTGTGCTTGATTTCCTAGGCATATCATTAATAATTTGTGAGTGTTAGATGGGAATGTTTTAATTTTATACCATTGCTGGATATCTTACAATGGTACTAGTGTAAGTGGATTTTGATTGCAGGCAAGAAGACCTATTCAAACTTGTTCTTACCCTTGATACTCTGTGCATGGTATATCTTAGGTGGCTCTTATGGTTTATAGATGGAAGGGTTATACAGGATCTTTGGTGTTAATAGAGTACCATATTAGTCAAAGTGTTAATGTGACTGCTTTTGTATGTCTGATTTTTAAAAATCCTGCTTTTTGATATGCTGGACAAATGGACAATTGTGTTACAAAAGAGTTATATTGTTAGATTGTCTTTGAAAATCATTAGCATTTTGCGTTTATCATGTATATACAGATCTGTGGTAGATCATCTGCATGATTGTGTATATTTGTTTTGTGTGAAGAATCTAGGAGATCTGCTATTATCAGGAGTTTGTAAAGTACTCTTCTCTAATATTAATCAACATGTGACAGTTTTATTCAAGGATTCCACTCATCCGCTAATCATCTTCTTCTTTCATTTTATATGTTTAATTTCTTATGAAAAGAGTAGGTGCATTGTAGATTGTTTTTAATTCTTCAGAGTAAGCAAATATTGTGTGTCGTGGTCACAACACTGTTTGTATGCTCTCAATCAGCTTTCCTTTCCCGTAGGGGGGGGGGGGGGGGGGGGGGGGGGGGCTTCACCAAGTTGGTTGTTCGCATATGTTGTTTTAGTACACAAAGTTCATCATTAGTGATGACATCTTCACTCTTTTTTTATTGCCAGTTTTCTTGGTTTAATTGTCTTGTTTCCTTATGCTATGTCATGTATATAGTTGTTCTCTGTCCTTTCTCTTAGAGAACTGTGAACAGGATAAAATCTTCAACCTTATTTTTTTATTCTCTTCCTAAGCAAAAAACTTGTTTTTTTTTTTGTTTGTTTGTTTTGGTTTGGTAAATTTCTACATGTCATACAAAAGTTATTTGTGCAATACAACTGTACCCTTGTTATTAAAATACAGATAGTAGGGCTTATGACACATTTAATGCTATAGGTAATCTTTCATCAAATTTTCACCTCCTGCTTGTTTATATTAGTCATTTAGTGTGACAACTTGCTCTTTTTGTTGTGGATAGATTGGTAAATTATAGTGTGATGGCAAGAAGGTATCTCTAGCCTTCTTTTAGCTTACATGTGACTTCTTTGATGTCTCAATAGTATACTTTCTTGTTGCCTTCATCTAGAGACGACAAGGTTCATTATTTCTGTTAGGAAGACTTTTTCCGTGTATAATCCAATGAAAGACTTGAATATCTTTCTTCACTTGTTTGATCCACTAAAGGCTATCAGTGATAGCTGATAGATATATGTCTTTTGTTGCTATGGATTCATGGTTGAGGAGAGGTGTGGGTGATTCATAACAGGTCTACTTTGGAGCTTTTGGCTGGGTGGTTATTGTAGCTGATAGATTTCAAAATTAGCCTTTGAACTGGAGGCTAAATAACTGAAATAAGTAATGAGGGCTAGTTAGGGAAATATGGAAGCTTTCCCGTTGAATAAGAATTTCAGTGGTCTTTGCTGAGCAACTGTTCTGGAGTACTATTGCCTTGGTGCTGGGGACAAAATATTATTTTTGGGAAGGGATTTTTGGTGGGAATGTTCAGGCCTCTTTGCTTATTTTTTTCATTCAACCATTTAAGTTTGTAACTTAATACTATGTAATAAAAATATGCATTACTTGTGGAAAGTGCTGTAAAAAGAAGATTTTGGTGTCCAAAAGTCGTTGTCGTAGCTGTTTGTTGTGCAATATTAGTTATTTAATTGGCTGTTAGTGAATAAAAAAGTTGTTTATTTAAATGTTCGGCATAACTATCTATTGCAGCCGTAAAATGAACTAAAAACTACACCAATATTGTTTTTAGATCTATACGTGTAGTAATATATTAGTTTTTGCATAGTACGTTTTATTCTTATTTTACAAAAGGAAGAAAAGCTGTTATTATTGGGTATATGCAAATTTAATCTCATAAATTTTGCAATAAAGGTAATTTTAAGTTTTCTCATACCACTATTTCGAACTTACCACAACCTAACCATACCACAATAGTTGGCGTAAGTAGTTTTTTTTACCTCTTGTAATGAATTTTTTCAAAAACTACCGTATACAGCATGTACTTTGTATTTTTTTTTAAAATAGAAATAACTATGTTTAGAAATTTTTTTCAATATCTACTTAAAAAATCAAGAAATAGGTTTTTGCTTTGATTAACAGAGTCTGTCAAAGTGGTAGTAAAAGATAAGTTTTTGTACTTGTACATAGTTTTGCCGGGTATTTATAATGTGACATGTGACACTTGTTGGATTTTCGATAAATGAGGCAAAAGTTAAATTTATGGAAGTAGTTAACTGAAGATTACATGTTTAAAGGTAGTTATTGAATTTAAGTGTGTGTGTGTGTGTGTATGGTAGAAATTTTCTTTTGGTCGTAGTCTAAAAGCTGTAAGCTACTCTGGATACTAGTGCCAAACATATCCATAGGCTTCTTTATGTTACTTTTCTTGAGTTGTTGGGATGTTAACATATTCTATTAGAATTCCAAAAGGACAAAATGTTAACGAAAATGGGGAGAAAACTATTTGTTCAACCTTTAAGTCGTGTCTACAACTTGCGTTCGGTAGCAAGAAGAGCCAGCAAAGGTTAAAGCATTGTGTAGCCATTACAAATAGTTGCCACATGGATTCTGGCTATTAATGTCCCTGTATTCAAGGATTGTTTGTTCATCAGAATAAAAAGTAAAATTGTTTGTTGATAAAGAACCTTTTAAAACATTGTTTGAGGATAGTAGTGAACTGTTTTTAGATGGATGTAGGTATTTCGTTATTTTCCTCTTATCGTTTTGTGAACTTTCTATTCATTTACTTCTCATGGATTTAGGTCTACATTTTGCCTATTCATGTTTTGTTTGTCGCTTTACTTCTTGCTACCTGCTTAAAGATATTCTTTCCTTTTGAGGTTATTCAATTACTTCAACTACCACTAATTGTTGTTTGGTTTTCCATTGGTTATGGGAATGGGTGAGAAGGATGTTTGAGATGGGCTAAATTTTTTTGAGAATATGCTACTTCATATATGTTTGATTTACAAATGTCAGTGAGCTGAAGACATTCTGAATTTTTTTTTTCTGTGTTTGTTTTTTAAGGATATCTTGTTTGCTGTATTTGATGATATGACTATTGAATATTAGTCATTCAAGCTTTGAAGTCTTAATGTCCTATCACTTTTAATGACTCTTATATAGACTTGCATATTCCAGTATTGAAGTTTTCTTGAAGGTGGCGAGAGATTTTTCCTTACGACTCTCACCATTTGCTGCTGTTTACGTTTGAGTGTAACTAGTTGTGGAAGGATCCATCATGCTCTTGGAGGCTTTTTCTATATTCATTATTACTATATTAATGCATTTTGGTTTTGTTTGTGCTCTTTAGTGATAGACGTGATATGAGTTTTCAAGAGTTAATGATAATACGACTGTTGGATACATATTCGGATGTTCAATGAAAGATGTCTGCAATGTGTGTGCAATTTTGCCGATTATTGGCATGCAATGCATCTATCTTCACAACTGTTGTGATTCAAAATTTGAACTTTTTTTTGTTTCTGTTTCAGGTAACCCTCCTTGGTATTTATGTTAGCTTCTGAGAAATTGCAGTTGGAATAATCTATGCCTGGAAACGAGGTTGGTGATAGGGTCCACAATTTCTTTGATCAGGGTAGCTTGTCACAAGACCAACGTCATACACAACTTGTTGCAGGGAACTGGCCAGGGTATAGTAATCATAATAATAATAATAACATATGGAGTGCAAATGAGAGACAGACTAGTGGGCCTGTGAATTCTGGTTCTGAGAATTACAGTGCTCACCAATCAGGTAACTAGGATTTTTGTTTCATTTTTCATTCCTTTGAGGTTTGATTTAGTTTGTTCTTTTAGTTTCCTTTGTTGTTCTTCCTTGGGTGTTCATAATTCTTACATTATCATATTGTAGAAATTGAGAGGGGCCAAGGGAATCAGTTCTCTCTAAGTTCTCATGGGTTGCACTTTACACGGTCAAGTTTGAGACCTGAATTTGTCAAAAGTCCATCACAACTTCAGCAGCTGAATTTGAATGGATTTATGCATGCATCTCAAGTTGGCCACGCAAGGCAGAATGAGGCAAACTTTCTGGGAGTGGATCCAGAACCTGATCAGCACCATATGACGCCACAGCAGAGGAGTGGTTCACAACATTCAAATTCTGCTAGTTTTGGAGGCTCGGAACCGCCAATGAATTTTAATTTTCTAGGTGGTCAACATGAAACGAATGGTCAGCAGCCAGGAATGCTGCAGTCCTTGCCTCGGCAACAGCCTGGAAATATTGATTCTCTGATGCAGCAGCAAATTATATTGAAAAAAATGCAAGAACTACAGAGGCGAGAACTACAGAGGCAAGAACTACAGAGGCAAGAACAGCTTCAACAAATAGAAGGAATGCAAAGAAGTCCAACAGGACACATGACCTCCTTTCCAAATCAGATAGCAGGACAGCATCCAACACCTATTAATGGTAATGGCATGCGTGACACATCTAATTATCCGTGGTCATCTCAAGTCATGATTGGCAACACGAACTGGCAGCAGCATGGATTGTCCTCGTCTGGGCAAGGGTATTCTAATGGATTCATGATCACCCCAGAGCAAGGCCAATCAATGCAATTGATGGGTTTGATTCCACAGCAAACTTCGCATTCTTTTTATGGTGTTCCTGTCTCTAGCTCACAAAGTGCTAATGCATTCTCTCACGGTAACATAGATAAAACTGGAATGCATCAAGCTCCAGCTCCAGCTCCAGCTCCAAATAGTTCCTTTCCTGGCAATCAGTATGGTTTACTTGCAGAGCAGGGGAGAATGAAGGATGGACCTATGGTATCCAGATATGGAAATGAAGGAAAAAGTTCTTTTGACCCAGCCTCTAGTCAACGTTTAGGGAATATGCTTAATTCGGATGGCTTCACTCAGCTTCAGCAGAGGAATGTGCCCATGTCAGAAGGTGGTGGACAAGGTTTTGCTGGTCATTCAGATTTGTTAGCTGAAAAATCTGTGACTCAGGCTTCTTCCCAGAGTGCTTCTACACAATCTGCTGTAGGTTTAGATCCGACTGAAGAAAAGATTCTGTTCGGAAATGATGTGAATATTTGGGAAGCTTTTGGTGGGTCACCAATTACAGGAAGTGGTGATGCCACAGAAATCCTCAATGGCTTTCCCTCGGTGCAGAGTGGGACCTGGAGTGCTCTTATGCAGTCTGCTGTGGCAGAGACGACCAGTACTGATGTTGGGATGCAGGAAGAGTGGAGTGGCCTTGGTTCTCAAAGTTCAAGATTACAGTCTGGCTATCAGCATCCTACAGTTTTTCATGGTCAAGAGAAATCACAACCAGGTTCCCGTCTTGGCAACAATGATGTGATCACCCATAATTCGAATACAAATAATAATTACGCTAACAGTTCTGGGCAACATCTGCCATTCCTAAATCAAAAAAGAGAATATTCACAGACAGAAAGCCAGATTGCACAGGAAGAAAGGAGGTGGCTGGACAACAACCAGCAGCAGAAGCCAAATTTGGAGAAACAAGTGGTTGGCAATTCTTATTCTTCTAGGGACTGCTCCAGGACAGAGAATGCCTTCTGGAGCCATCAGCACAATACATTTTTGCATGACAACAATGCCCAACAATCCAGTCGACCTAGTCACTCTAATTTTGTTGGATCTTTACCAGCAAATGGTGGTATAGCCTCTACTATCCAAGATAACTTACTTGATAAAGATCATAACCTACAGATGTCCATGGATACAGGTCATGGTGCTACTATGAGGCTTGAGCCTGTCTCAAATTCTTCTGTTGAAATGCGGAGTTCACATTTCACTTCAAAAGATCATGTTGTCGCTCCTGGTTTGAACAACATGAAGGTCAACCTTGAATCCAACCATAGGCTTCCTAATAACCATCAACTTGATTTGTGGAATTCAGTCAATTCTTCTGGAAAATCTGAGTTGGATGGTTCAGGAAGGGACCAGCATATATTGAATAAGGGACCCCCTATATTCGAGTCTTCAGATAATAACACCGATGATGTAGCTGCTGAGTTGCATGAGACAGAAAATGGTGATACAAGAGAGAGTTCTAATGATAGCCACCACAGTAATCTTCTCCATAATGCTCCTGTTGGCCGTTTGAGAGAGAACATGTGGTCAGATACTTCTGACCGACGTAGTTTGCCTGGAGGAAAAGAAAAGTCATCGAGTCAAGCTGGCAAAAGAGTACCACTATCCAGGAAATTCCAGTACCATCCCATGGGAGATGTGGATATGGATTCAGATTCTTCTTTTGCAGCAAAACAAGTTTTGCACTCACAGCCAATATCTCAGCAACTTTCCTCTGGAATTAAAGGCCAAGACACAAACCCAAGGTTTCTTACCAGCATATCTGATATGGAGAAGGTCAGTTATTCCTTGTTCTTGGCAGTATTTTTCTCTTTTTCTCTCCCTTTCTCTGCATGTACATTTTATATCTCCATCCTTGTAAACTTATGGTTATTATAAAATTGAGTCAGTATGGATGGTTGATATTCTTAAACTGCAGGGTGGGGTACCTAATTTTCATGGATCTGTTAATGTATCGCGTAGAGTATCGTCCAGTGTTGTTCATCCTGGCTACTTACCTAATACAACTGCACCCTTTATCAGATCTACTGAAATTTCTTCGCCAAACCAGCATAAGTCACCAAGGTAATATTATGTTTTGTTTTTTCTTCCTCTCATTTTACCCATGTATCCTATTTCAAGAAATTGTCAGGGCCTTTGATTTCCTACTACCCAATTTTCTTTTTCATTGATGTGGAGTTTGGGTTCATATACCTGGATCTTGAATTTTTTGTGAAGTGCATGGATGTTTTGACTTCTGATATATTTCCCTATGTTTTTTGAGCTGGTCTACTTGAGCAATACAATGACAGACAAGTCATTACTTTTTTACATTCACTAGTTATGTTTAATCTTTCAAGTACTTTTGGGTTGCATGTAATGACTCTTGCTGACTTTGAGATTGTAAGTTTTGAATTTTACAATTTATTGCTATCAATAATAGGATGCTTAACCAGTTTCACAAAATTTGTGTTGCTTATGATGCCATGTTGAAAGCACAGTGTAAAGTCTTTGTAGATTGCTGTGGAAGGTAGTAGTAAGACATTGGCTATTAAAAACTTTTGTATTAATGGGATTGAATGATGTTCTTTCTTCTGTTTTATAATCCACCAGAATGGAACTGCCTATGTTTTATTGTTGTTGTGGTGAATCTTGGTTAGTAAGTATGCTGGAGTTTTTTTTTTCTTTTCAAGTCGCTTGAAGACTTGTTTATACTATTCACTCTTAGTAGAATTTCATATCTACTTTCTTGATGTTGCAGTCAGAACATGCTTGAGCTTCTTCATAAGGTTGATCAATCCAAGGAGCAAAATGTTGCCTCCCATCCTAGTTCTGCTGATTATAGTAGGTTTTCTGATATATCTGCTGGACCTAGTCAGAGTCAGTTCTCTACATCTCATGGTTTTAGTTTGCAACTAGCCCCTCCATCTCAAGGAACCACACCATCAACTCTTAATGGTGCTGCTCAAAGCTCTGCAAGAATGGTTGATTCTCCCAGTTCAATTCATGTAAATTCTGAAAAAGGGGATAAAACACATGCGTGGATGGCTTCGGTATCTTCTGATCAGTGTTTACCACCTTCGCATCAATCAAGTCAAATGGAATCTGGAAATGAATCTTGTAGCTTGGGGAATTCAGATGCTGATGTGTTGGCCCCTAATTTGAAAGGGAATCTTTCTGCAACTTTGCCCTCTGGTCCTTATACAAGAAGTCCAGTTCAGAGCCAGCACTTGACTGGTCCTGGTGGACAAATTATAAACGACCAATCTGCTGCCATGTCTTTTAACAGGCATGCTTACCATGATCAAAAGTTAGGTGATTCTCAACTTCAGGCTATGACCAGCCATCCCGTTAGTAATTCACACGACGGTTTGTTGTCTGGGAGAGACATGAATCAATCAGGTATGAGAGGTTTGGTGCATCAAATGCCAGCTGCCTTTTATGCTGTCACTGCTGGGATGTCTAGGAAGGATAACATAGTACCGCTAGGATCTAATCAATGGCCTTCTCAACAACAATTGCCTGGGGCCCAAACTTATAATGCTCCTGATCCTATCAAGTCTCCATTTCAATCGTCTGGTGCTTCGGGGACTTCCTTTACACAACAGAAAAAGGACGAGGAAGATGGTCTGAAAAGAGTCAATGCTTTAACCTCTCTAGGTATTGTTGGTGGGGAGGAGTCTCAAGCAGCTGAAGGGCGATCTACTATGACGGCAACTGGCGCATCTCAGGCAGAACCTTCTGCAAGGCATGTATCGGATCCTTCTCCATCAAATTCTGCTGTCAGCCAAAAAGATACTGAAGCATTTCATCGTTCTCCTGAACCAAATAATAGTGTACTGAATAGCTACTCCTTGTTGCATCAAATGCAAGCTATGAAGAGCATGGGTTCAGACCCTAGCCATCGGGAATCAAAGAGATTGAAGGGACAGGATCCTCAACCGGTAGTGGGACAGGTACCAGAGCCTGCTACAGGTAGTGTGAATATTATGGTTAGAGAGCCATCATCACGCCAGACCTCAGTTTCTGATGTAGATGTGAAGATATTAAAATTTTCACCTCATCTAGGCAACCGAAATACTTCTTTTCAGTCACCACATGGAAATATTGCTTCCCAGGATATGCTTTCATTTGGTCGTAGTGATCCTCAAAAATTTGCTACTGGTACTGTTACTAATAGAAGCGAGCATACTGGAATTAGTCCACAGATGTCCCCATCCTGGTTTGAGCAGTATGAAACCTTTAAAAATGGGCAGCTGTTACCAGTGCATAATATGACTAGAGTTCCACTGATGAAGAATGCAGAACAGCAGTTCATAGGTGGGAAGTCCCCCAGCAATTTGGTTGTACATAATCCAGCACAGTTGACTACTGGTGTCACTGAAGCTGGTCAGATTGCTAGTGCTTGCCAAATTGCAAATGCTTATATTCCGAGTGAGTATGTTTCTTCTTTAAATGCATTGGTTCCTCATGTCTCTGCTCCAAGTTCGGCTTCTATGAGGCTCAAGAAGCGGAAGACTGCCACATTTGATCTTCTTTCATGGAATAGAGAAATAGAGAAGAATCTTAAGGGGCTTCAGAATATGAGGTGGGTGCTGTTGCTAATTCATAGCTCCTCTAATTTATAAAAAGGAAAAGGTCTTCCTTTTAAACTTAGGCTGCCTCTTTTCGTTATTTTTCTTTTAGAACAAAATCACTTCCCCTGTGATTGTAAAAAATTGTTTATCTTGGAGATGAGGTGTGAATTCTCTATTCTTATACTTCTTCAACTTTGGCCTCTTTTTCTCTATCATGTAACGAGTCTGTACTAGTGATTTGGGAGTTTCCTCTGATAAATAAATATTTTGGAGACCTTGAAATTTACTTTTTATGTAATACATCCTCATTGACATCTGCTGGTTATTCTTCAATGCAGTTTGGCGGAAGTAAACTGGGCACAATCATCAAACAGATTAGTTGAAAAGGTGTGCACATTACAGCGATTTAATCCTTTATATTCTTGCAATCCTCATCTTCACCGAGGAAAGTAACATCTTAAATCATGTGCAGATTGAAGATGAAACTGAAAACTTTGAAGATCTGTTGCCAATGATTAGACCAAAAAGAAGGCTTTTGTTAACAACACAACTTGTGCAACAAGTGTTTCGACCCCCTTCTGCAGCAGTCCTCTCACTTGATGCAAGTTCCAACTATGAAGCTATTGTGTATTCTCTTGCAAGATCCGTATTAGGTGATGCATGCAGTGTAACATGTGGTGTGGATAGTAATTCACTAGTTGAAAGTGGAAATATGTAAGCCTATAAGCCTTGCTTGTGACTTCGTCCTCCCCCCCCCCCCCCCCCCCCCCCCCCCCCCACCACCACCACACACACACACACTCACCACCACCTTCTATCTTGCTTGGGTAATTCTCCTATACCAGGCTCTAGCGCTATATTTATGAGAATTATATTGTTCTACTGATTTTGATTTTGTTTCCATGGATGTGCTACTAGCCTGTCTGGAAAAGCCAAAACCTCAGAGAGAATTCAAGATCAGTATTTCACAAAAGTTGTGGGAGATTTTGTTACTAGGGCAAAGGAGCTGGAAAATGATTTATTGAGGTAATTTTTTGGCTTTTATGTGCTTCAAATTATAAAGTAGTTTTCTCTTTCACTTTTTAGGTTATGTTGGATATCTTTTGGGTTTTGTGGATACCCGACACAATATTTACCAATTTTCTTTTGCCTCATTTAAGAAATCCATATGGCAAGGAGGATAGCTTATGATTCTCTCTGTGACTTAGGACTAGAGAGGCTTCTCTTTAGGATGGCTACCTGGTTCATTATCTCCGTTTTACAGATCCTGTTATGGATGTCTAGCTTTGTTGATGAACTTTATTGGGATTGTACCTAAACTTGGGTCGTAATCTGTCTGCTTTGGCCTTTGTAATCTGTTGATAATTTGGCCTTCCTCATCTTTCTTGGGCTTAATGCCTTTCAGGTTGTTCCTTTCAGTAATTTTTTAGAATGTTTCATTGGATCTTCTTCTGAAATGGTTACTTATGTTTGTAGTTTTGTGAAAGATGAAAGGTGGAAGATCTCTCTGGATCTTAGGGTTGCTTACAGGCTATGACATGGAAAAAGTTGTCTATCTCAAAAGGAGATTTGGGTGGTTGTCTAAGTAGGTTGGAAATGTAGTATTTTGGAGAAAATGGGTTTAGAAGAAGATGTGACACTAAATAGGAGAGAATGCAGGAGGAGCATTTTTGTGGATGATTGCTTGAGATTGTTTTTTGGTTCATCTTTTTGGGGATTAGAAGCTTGGCTTTGTTGTTGATGGATATGTTTATTGGTATTTTGTAGTTAGCTGTGGGATCCAAGTAGATTTTTCAGACAGGTTGGTCAGGTCAGATATTTAAGGTTCTTGTCAGATGGTTCAGTTATTTGAATTTGCATTGCGAATTAGGTTTTGGGTTGACCCATCAGGTAATAAAAAGTAAACTAACAAGGAGTTTTAAATTTTCCTTGAAATTAATAAACTAAAAGTTTGTTTATTTTTGCATTTTCGGAAACTGAATATGTTTCTATTGTATCTGTATGAATCATATCATTTGCTTTTAGCTGATTGGTCGATCCGGAACAGGTTGGATATGGCCTTCAAATTTTTTGGGTCATTCAATTATGGGTCTAAGGTCTCAGTAAAAAACTAAATTAAGGCGGATTTTAAAGCTGTGTTGTTGGTTCTTTGTGGGCTTGGGCTGCCATGACTTTACGTTGTTCATGTTTTTAATGATGACAAGAGGGGTGAAGGCTAGGACTAGGAATGTGCATATTCTGGTTAAGTGCTTCTTGCATCTTGACATCCTCACATCCCACTTATGGTAGTATACATTGTTTGTGTTGTCTTGTCATGCCTTTGTAATGCTCAGGACTGATCTTGCTTTGCAACTGCTCACAGATTGGACGAGTGTGCATCAATTTTGGACTTCAGACTGGATTGTCAGGATTTAGAGCGATTTTCTGTCATTAACCGTTTTGCTAGGTTCCATGGCCGAGGTCAAGTTGGTGGGGCTGAGACCTCATCGTCCTCTGATGCAACTGCAATGATTCAGAAACCTTGTCCACAGAGATATGTTTCTGCTCATCCCATGCCTAGGAATGTCCCTGAGAGGGTACAATGTCTTTCACTTTGATCATCATTAATTTATTGATTTTCCTCCCGAATGCGGTCTATTGTCCCCACATTCCCTAATTTCGCTTAAAAAGTTCTATTTCCTCTCACATATGGCACTGTGCACCCCAATATGAACCACACTGATGAGGATGGCGAAGAACATGAACATTAAGATTGCCTCTTTTACAGAACTGAGGCTGTTTCATCTAGGCAATTATGTCATTCATGAAAAAAAAGAATTAAAGTCACTGTAAATCTCCTATGAAGTGATAAAAGCTCAAGTTGCGCCGACCTGTGTTTTTATGGCATATGGGCAAAAGCCAGCCCTGGTTAGAATTGTTTAAAAAGTAGATAGCTTAAGGTTAGAAAGTTTATATGTATGCTTGTTCTGGTGCCTATGGATTAAAACTTTCTTGGTCAGTTCCTGGCGGCTTCGATCTTAAGCCCTGAACTGGGATTCTTTTGCCGTTCCCCCCTTCAAATTCTCGTCTTTTAAATTTTATTTTTTCAAATTTTGGTACGTGTATGATCTTCTGATGCTAATATTTTATTGATTGTAAAAGAACAGGCGCAATCAGGGAGAAAAGGGGAGGGGATGGAAGTAGGCTGGGTAGAGGGAAGTTTGGTCTGTAGAAAAAGCAGATTAAGTTTTCTGACATGTACGTTACCTTATGTAAAGAAATTGAAGATTCTCAATCATGATCAATGCTCAATTTCATGAGATTCCCAACTCAATGTCCCCCTCATTTAGTTTTGGTAAATATAGGAGTTTTAAATCTCTTGCTGCCATCTGAGTTCAGGTAGCATTTGGTGTTTCATTAATGTTGTAAAAAAAATTTGTTGTCGTAAGATAAGGTTTAAACAAATTTATAGTGTTCTGGGAAATTCGTAAATGACTCCATAATTTGTCATTACCAGAATTATGGCCACCAGAATTTTTTTTTTTTTTAATCTACTAAAAGGATATATTTGTATTATCAAATTTTACCAAGTACTGGCGAAGGTTTTTGGTCAAACCGATCAAACACGTATCCCCACAAGCTACTCATTATAATGCCAAAGAATTGGGTAGAAATAAGATTACTTTATGCTCGCTACCTCTCCCGCTCTCCATCCTAAAAGCAACCAGTGATGTTGTGCCATGCCATGAACTAGGGGTGTGCAAAATATTTGTAATTATTAACTGTAATCGTTAACAGTGTAGAATCGGTTTATATTAACGGTTATTTTAATGAACCATTAACCTTAACTTAATGGTTAACGATTACGGTTATGGTAATAGAATTTTTGTAACGGTTAACCGGTATTATTATTTTAAAAAAAAAAAACTAAACTTAAAAGGTTAAAACATAAATGAATATCACAAGTTTTTTTTTTATTCATGATCAAACCTTGTATAAATATATTATTATTGTAGAAGACCCAAATAAGCTAAGAAATCATACGAATAATTTCACAATATTAGGTGTATAAATGCATAAAAATGGAATGAAAAGGTTAACTGTATCGTTAAACATCGGTTAACTGTTTATCGATTACCATTACTTAACGGTATAATTACGGTTAACTGTACCGTTAAGGATTAACGGTATAATTAACAGTTTATGCACGCCCTTACCATGAACATTCTCAACTTTTTTTTAAAGCTTATTTTCAAAAGAAATTGCAAAACTAAGCTCCATACCAAAGTAATTGAAAATAAACTTATTTAGATTCGGAAGGAAATCGTTGCCTCGGGCAACAATTTAGTTTAAGTAAAATCATTGCCCCAAGCAACGATTTTCAATGAGCAGGCATTAGGGGTGCCGGCTGAATATATATTTAAAATATTACTGCGTGGTGCACCTGGGTGTATTATCTAATTTGGGTATATATACTATCTTGTTGCATTTTAGCTTAGTCTATAATAAAATTTACCTAAAAGCTAAAGCAAAAAATAACATTTGAAAGTATGTGTTTTTGTTAGGCCATGAGGTCCCATTCGATTCCCAAATGAGATGATATTCGGATATTTTATATTTTCTTTAAAATAACCCTTCTACTTTTAGGAATGATATGTAGTTCATTTCTCTATATTTTTAGATGTAATATTTTAATTTTTACCACCTCATTTAACTTTGATATTATTTCAATGAAAAAAAATTAAAAAACAAACGTCATTATGAAAAATATATATTGAATTTGTCTCAATATATATTCTTAAGATTATACTCTTTAAAAATATTTATTATTTCGTAATATATAATTCAAGAAACTAACGATTTAATTTGTGTGATACCAAACTTGTCAAATCAATATGAACAAACTACAAAATTAAGACGAATCTAAATTTTAAGTATTAAATATATGAAACCCTAATTTTATCAACAAAAAAAAACCTTCATATAATCCTTTAAATAGTTTTTTAGCAATGGAATAATCCTTCAAATTAAAACACCGTTTTTTCTCTTTCTCAGTCCCCTGATCACTCTCATTCCCCCAAAAATCCCCAAAATGACCCATCCATTTCTCCACTTATCAAAACAAAAAAATTAGGTTTTGATTTCTGAAATGCGACAAATTCAATGGCTCCGATTGCAACCTTATTGCCGGAAATCGCCTCATCATCACACTTGTGCGTTCTCAAAACTCTCTCTGCTCCCGTCGCCGGATCACCGCTACCACCTCCTCAGGTGGAGTTCTCTCGCTTCCGGAACCTCCGCATTGTTCTAGAATATTCTCCTCGTTCTCTTCCTTGATAGGCTGTGCTTCCGTAATTTATCATCATCATCAACAACGTCGTTGTAGATCCGCTGAGAGGAGGAAATGGAGTGTAATCGCGAATGCGAATGCGTTGCGTGTGTTGGACGCTCGTGTTAATGGTCATAATGCGTCCAATCATGTCGGTGTCGAAATCCCTATGTCTTGCTACCAGGTTCCTTCCTCATTTTCGTCGTGTAATACATTTTTGTCATTTCTACAGAACTATGTATTTTTAGAATGTGTTGATTTATTTATGTATTTTGTTGGAATTGTTTGGAATTACTTTGTAGATTGGTTGGGATGTTCTTATTGATGATTGTATGTGCTGACTGTGATTTGGGAATGACAATGTGTTTGGTTTATTGTCATTATCAACAGGTTTTGATGAATCATAAGCTGATTCAGTCGGTTGTGCGGGGCAAATGTTTGTTGATGGGTTTATACTTGGTTGGGAAATGTAAACTTGATAGTGAAAGTTACTTCTTGTAATCCAAAATATTTACATTTAGCTATGATCGCATTGGAACTGAAAACGTCAACTAATATTGTATTGATCATTGGTATTGTAGTTGGTGATTTGGCGTGTAAGATTGTGTAGCAGTGATTATTGCTGTATTCTAGACTTGTAATGTATAATAATGTTTTGAATCAAAAGGGCTTGTGAAAACATCACACATTATTTGGAGTAAGGAGCGGACAGAGTACTATGCTGACTACCAACAGATCTGATGATAGGAAGTGTAGATTTTTGGAATCCGGACTGTCTTGAGCAAGTCTTTATTAGTGTGAATGATATGTCAGTGGCCAAGAATGTTTCTAGGCCATACAAGCATAACTTAGTGAGTATTTTGTGTTCTGAAAAGGGTTTTTATTATAAACATGTGTCTTACACATTTATAGAAATGGTTTATGGCGCTGAAGCATATAAAAGTAGCTTTTACACAATATTTGTAGTGGCTTACGGAGTTGACGCCCTTTAGCAAGAGATCTTGCATACTCCTACAAGCATCTATGTGTTGGGCTTATATTCCAACTGCAGTGATAATGTACTCGAAGAAATTATATAGCATGATACATTGATACTATGGCTTCGGATTCTTCATTTTACATGCGTTGGCCTGAATGAATGGAAAATTTTCACAAAATAACCAATTCTGACTCATACTGTGTTGAACATGAGTACCCAAGTCCAAATAAAAAACAAGCATCAGATTGTGACCTACTTCAATTCTAGTAGCACATACTTTTGGAGTTTTGGATAAGGAGGAGGGATTTTTATTCCATGTATTCATCTAGCTCAAGCTGTAATCCTTATGTAGTGGCCCTATGCTTGTGAATCCTTGGGGGTTTCCATTTTAACTTTTATCTGTCTCCTGTAAATGCTTAGAGGCAGCTCTGCCTTATTGTTCTATTTTCAAAGTTTCCAAATCTTCAACACTTTGGATAAGCATTCTGTTTATTGTTGGGTGGTGGACTTATGTAGCAGTTGAATTATGCAGATTATTGGTGTACCTGAAAAAGCAGAGAAGGATCAGATAGTGAAGTCTGTGATGGATCTGAAAAATGCTGAGGTTGAAGACAGGTACTCAGTGGAAGCTGTTGTATCCCGTCAGGTAGATACAGCTTCTAGTTGCATGGCTTGCTTAGGGAGAACATGCTAGTTAGAATTTTTTTCATTATTTTACTATAGAATCATTATTATGGTTTATATGTTTGCAGGACTTGTTGATGGATGTTAGAGATAACCTTGGCGACACTAGAGTTTGGTCCTGAATTTTTACTAAAGGAATATTTATGTTTATTGCCTAGGCTGGAGAAGAGAAGCTTGTTTTAGAAATTGGTCGAGTGACTCTCCTGTATGCTGATACTGAACCACATGCTCATGATGTACTTCTTTCTATGGTTCTTGCAGGGGTAAGATGATTGGAAAAAGTATCTGGGGTTGCTGCAGTATATTCTAGCAGTCATGTTATGTGTCCCGTTCTTATAATAGGCGCTTTCTTGAAGTGTGCAATTGCCAAGACCCATTTAGAGAAGAACAAAGTATTTCAAGTATTTGAAGCTCTTGCTCGTGCCCAATGTCTTTTGAGGAGTAAAATATCCCTGGATAAAATGAAGCTTCTTTTGGAGGTAATATTCACTTTTTTGATAAGTAGATCTTCAAATTATCAAATGACTCCTATATGGACTTTGTGAAGTTCATTACAAATGAACATTTAGAATCTGTTTCTTTTCTTTCTTTTTTATAATGCTTTTTAACCATGTTTGGAGATGTTGTCCTTTTTTATCTTTAATTGATTTAAAAGGTGGAATGTTTCTGAGCAGGTTTATTAATAAATGCATACAAAAATAGTACCTTATAACTGAAATAAAAGTATTTATTGTGTTGACTAGTGCTTGTATCTGTGTTCCATAGACTACTCCAAAGACATCATATGGTACAACCTGGCATTTTTTTTGGCAATAAAGGGACATACTGGAAATTATTCTCCAGTTTACAAGTACAATACCGTTCATGAAACCTTATATTACAATGTTTTTCTGTGCGTATAAAAGTTAAGAAAGAAGGAAAGATATTGCACCTATAAAATCTGTAGTTTCTTCATGGTGTTATTTTGTGTTTCCGTACATTATTTACAGCTGAATGAACTCCCATTGTAGATTCGAATTATAGTTTTCTTTGTTGGCCTTGAACACAGATAGAAGTGTCTTTAGAAGAGCTTGCATCTGCTTGCACATTGGAATTGTTGGCAATGCCTCAGACAACAGATAATGCTGAACGCAGGTGTGGAGCAATGGCAGCCTTGCTAGAATTGCTAAGGCAAGGTCTTGATGTAGAAGCTTCATGCTGAGTTAATTTGGCCCTGCTTCTTGAGTAATGTACTTGGTAAACTCACTGACTTCGGAAATTGCTGATCTGATTCCTTGGGATAATTTAGCATTGACTCGGAAGAATAAGAAATCTTAACAAAATCAGAGGGTTGTGATTGATTTTAATTGCTTCTACTCTGCATTGTTGGCCCATATTGCTTTTGGTTTCTCTAGCAAACAGAGAGATTGGGTAATTTTCTCACAATCTTGCTTGTCTAATAGGTTAAAGTATGGATTAATGCTTAATTCAGACTGGATAACAGTTGTAATATTTGTTTAACATGGCGATATTAATTTTGATGGGATTTTCACTAATTTGTTTTGATTAAGAAATTGAGATATTGAATTGAGATGTTAAGATTTTATTGGAATTTTAAATGAACACGAAACCCGCTATAAGGTATTAAGACTAGCTGAACAGATTGATGAATTTTCGATTTCTGAATATTTTTTATTGTGTAATTTGGGCCTTGGCTTTGAAGGAAAATTCTTTAGAATTTCTCATTGTTACCAAGCATCATCACCTGTTCTTGTGTGTGTGTAGGCTGTAGTTGTTTGATTGGATATGGCTGCAGCACCTATAAAATCAGCTACCTTCTACGACGGCAAAATGATGACTCATGGAAGTTCTGCAAAGCTGATGTAGATACCCCATCCTGATATATACCTTGATCACTGTACATGATAGTCTAGTAGTTAGGACCTTACTAATACTTTAGCTAATTGAGTTCATTTCTTCCACTGACCAATCCTTGTGAAAAAAGTAGTTTATAGTGAAGGCAGTTGTGTTCTATCCTTCGAAGTCTCAATTCAAGAGAAAGTTTCAAGTGATATTTAGTGAACTCTGCTGCCTGTGAACATTTTTTTCACGATGAAATGTAATGAATCATTCTTTTGTATTTGTCTGAAAGATGCTGCTGTTGGAAGTAGTAGTGTTTCTTTGAAATTCAGCAAGATTTGATTATTTTTTCTTGAAAAAATTCAGATATTGCAGGGCAGAAATTATCCCATTGAAGCCTCTGAAATACTGGTTCCTCTGTTGTACACAGCAAGATTTTGCGAAGATATGATTGTTAATGTTCTTTATACTTCATATATCTTATTATTTTGTGTTTACCTTATATTTTTGCTATTTTGCTACCTATACTCTGTACAGCATAAAAATCTCCCAATTTGCAGTATTGGGGGAGGAAACTTCGTTTTCACAAATGATGCGCACTCTTTACTGACTGGTGGATGAACCGACTTAGGCATCAAAAAATGATGGCATTTACAAAGCACCCTACATGGTTGATAATTTAAATGACTCACCAAGCTTGGGTGGATCTTTGAGTTATGTTGACCAAAGGTATGTCATTTTATTAGGAGGGTATATACCGGTACTTAGCTGGTTCATGCACTAAGATTACCCTTGCCCGTGGTGCAATTTTTCCTTATGTGGGAAGTGAGACTATCTGCCATTCCAGTTTTAATTACCCTCGAGTTTATGACCTTTGGCGAGAGAGTGGATGCCTCCATGCCGGTGATAGGAGGAAGCAATATCTAGTGTGATATAGTGATTGCCTGGAAAATGTTGTTGGACGCAAAAGTGGGGCAGCGAGGAGTCTTCCTTGCATGGTATATTTGGATGGAAGGAAACTTGAAATTTTTGACAAGTTAACACAAAACGGAGTGTTATTATGTTAGCAAGAGTGGGCAGATTAATGTTAGCAAGAGTGGGCAGATTATTAGAGGAGCAAGGAGTATAGGGCTCGTGTTTACTCGTCACCTGGGACACACAAACAGCCCTGCCCTAGTGTATGGTGTGCGGTGTCTGGAGGTGTAGTTAGTTTAACTAAGGCTGCCTGCTTTTTTCTGATGTTAAAACAGTACCTGATGACATTTTATTTTTGGGCTCTTTTTGCAAGTGTGTTTCTTTCTCTTAGGTGAAAAGGGATGAGAATGATGTTCCATCACCATACTAGACTAGTACTATGCTGATTGGAGCAAGTTGGGGGGAATCACTAAACGGAAGTCTCTCGTTGTGTATTTATGGACTTTTAGTCTCTTAACTAATTAAAATCCGATTACTTTCTGATTAGGAATTTTGAAAAAATCTTTTAGGGATGGGGTTGCTAAGACTCATGCTCAAGCAGTTTCAACATGACTCTGGACTTGTCCTCTTTTTAGGGATCTTTTGTTAATTTATGATATGTAAAAAAAAAAAAATAATTAAAGTCCTAGTCTTTCCTCTCAAACATACTTTGTATTAGTTTTTTTTTTCCCGTTTTGATACATTCAGATTCAAATTCAACGGTTCATAGTTTGGAATCGGTTGCTTGACCTTTTTGCACACACCTAGCATTAGTGCCTTGGTGGTATTCCTTCAACAATTCATAGAGTAATATTATTCATGGCTCGGGACCTTTTATTTCTTTTTGAGGCTACTTCAAACATGATGTTTCTACGATGGTTTATGCTGGATTCATATGGTGTGCTGTATTAAAATTTGATAGTCAGATTTGAATGCCTGAGAATCAACTATGTAATTGAAGATTTTTTGCATCGTACCAAAGTTTATGGCTTTGGGCTCAGCTA
Source organism: Dysphania ambrosioides (assembly GCA_026401315.1). NCBI lineage: Eukaryota > Viridiplantae > Streptophyta > Magnoliopsida > Caryophyllales > Amaranthaceae > Dysphania > Dysphania ambrosioides. The sequence continues at coordinate 5,163,928 of CM048664.1, read as the reverse complement.
ACTTGTGGTGTTTTTAAGCAAGTGGAATGATCACCACCATTCTAGCTAGATAGACATGAGCAAGTTAGCTTGCTATAACTTCTGAAGGCTTGATCGAGACTCTGTTCTCGTTGTCATGAAGTATGACAAATCAGCATTATCTTTATATGCAAGGACATGGATATTTCATTCAAGAATAGCTAAAGACATTTCATTTGCTTTCTCATACACAATATTATATGCTGTCTTTCAAATTCTCACAAACATTTGGCATTAATTTAGGAGTTTTCTTAAAGATTAAAGTATTAAAATTTCTAGGATTTTAATATGATGCGAGGTTACTAATTACTATATAGTTTTTTCTTATACGGAGTGTTACTTGTCCACAGCAAAATTCAAATCTATGTGATGTAAAAAAAAAAGTAACGAATTATCTAGAAAAAGTAATGAATCATAATAATTTTTTTTTTATTGAAATAATATTAGTTTTCCAATTGTAGTCTCAAATGAAAAATATTGTTCAAAAGGACATATATCCTCTTAAATTACAATCTAACATAACCTCTTAAAAATTAGACTTTCCTTCAAATGTCTGACCAAACTGCCAAGAAGGTGGTGCAACACCGTCAAGCTCCAGTTTTTTGCCATCACTAGTAGTCACTTGGAAGGACAAAGGTTGGTTGCTCCAAACATTATTACCAACTTGCCAATTCATGCCCCAATTTCGTGACATTTGGACCCAATCACTGCCAGAATTCTTGATCTTCATGTCTGTCACATCTCCAGCACCTCCAACGTTGAACACCAGTACTAAAAGAAAGTTAGGGTTGCCATTGATTTGAAACTTGACACCCCCTTGCTTAGCACAGGGAACTCTCTTGTATTGGACGGGCACAATTCCGGCTTTGTACTCGGCTATCTTTTCAAACATGGGTTGGGTTAAGTCGAAGTGGTGGGCAGGAGGGTTGCACCACGCCTCGGGTCCTGTTGAAGGTGGACATAAGTTGGTGGCTGTGACCGTGATTGTGCCTGCACCTTGTTTGCACCAAGTAGAGTTCGCACATTGGATTTGGAAACACGCACCGCATGTTGCACCCTTGTTAAAGAGAGCCGAACTTAGAGCTGTTGTCTCTAGCCCGTATCCTTCCGAAGATGTATCGTAACCACACGCACCCTCTGCATGGCATCATGCATGCAACCGAGAAAACAAAATCAGTTACTCAAGTTATTAAGAGAAACAAAGTACAATAACATACACTAACATATATTTTTAACTGGGTCTTTCTAATTCATTTCTAATTCATATATGATATAAATTATGTCAAAATATTAAAATTTCATATATAAGTATAAGTATTGTTAGATCAGGTATAAAAGTATAGAAAAACGTATATCAAATATAGGCATTATAATCTCAGGTAAAAAAATAAAATTATGAAAAATGCTTCAAATTTTAAAAAATGTTACTCTTAATATATAATAGTGTTAGTCTTTTACAAATTACATACTCACAATAAAAATCAAAGGCAGAAGAAACTTATTCGCTAGAAATACGTGTAAGAAATACGGATCGGAGCATAAAAAGTTCATGCAAACTCACTCTCCGGATCAGTATAAAATGTCGCATGAGCATCTATCCATTCTTGACCATCTACCATGGTGATAAAGGCCATGGTAGCAAGAAAGCCGAAAACAATCAGAGAAAAATGTGACATTTTTCTATGAATCAAACAATTTCAAGAAAAAACTATAGCAAATAATGCAAGTTAAAGATTATATTATATTCTTTTGGAAGAGATTGTGAGATTGGATTATTGTATGTTATGCAAGATGAGTTAGTAATATTTATAGCTACACAACTATTATGAAATATTATTTTTTTAGGCTTAATTTTTTCCTCTTTTGGAATGAAATAAAATCATGGTTTTTTTTATCCTTCCACAATATATATTTGGAAGAAAATAAGAATATTTTCCTCTTTTGGAATGAAATCATGGTTTATATATATATATATATATATATATATATATATATATATATATTTGGAAGAAAAAAAGAATAGTGAATTTTGTAGAAGAGTATCTGTTTTAATTTGTTACCATAACTGTTTGATATTTTTCTACTAATGGTTGATATTTCTAGGAGTACTGGAATTACCTCAAGGATATCAACAAATTATATCCACGTCATCATTATCACTTATGGATCGTTGATTTTGCCCATCAAATCTTGGTCATTGTTTCAGTTTCGATTGGAGTAAAATAATATTATATTATTATTTAAGTGTAAAAGTTAGCGTTTAAAGTAGTGAAATCTTTATGATTTATTTTAGAGCATATTTATTTTTATACTCATACTAGAGAGTTCTATTCAAAAACCAAATTAGTAGAAATTAGTAGGGCATTGTAATTTCGCAAAGATTATATTAAAAAAAAAATCTCATGGTGCAATGCCTTCGTTTGTATAATTAAGAAAAACATGGGATTAGATATCTATCTAGAAAAGAACTTGGGAGTATTAGAAACCTGTGGTTATTAAAATATATAGCGTGGAATTTAGTGATCGATGGATTACTCATTACTCCATGACCAAACTAATGCACAATGTTATAGTAATTGGGATTTGAGTATTTTTTTTCTAGTATGGGTTCACTGATAAGCCTCCTAATGTTAGATGAATGGAATCATGGATGATTTGAGAATTTAGAATTGGTTATTTGTTAATTAAATGAATGATTTTGGAATTGGTTTTTTATTAATTGTCATTTGTGATTTGTGAATTGAATGAATAACTTGAGAATTGGGAATTAGAGTAATTGGTCAATTGTGAATTGAACTATTTACTTTGAAATGTGAATTGGACGGTTGGAACCTTGAATCGCTTTGACGCTATTTGTAATATAAAGTTTTTGATTTTTTTTAATATATGGTTTCATTTCGTAGATTCCGAACTCATAGTACAAAGTTCCTGGCACCGCCACTGTCTTGAACGCCCAGTTTCCCGACCCTTATGAGTGGGACTTCAACATGGTATTCATTCTACCACTTTCAAATCAATTTCTTAAACCCTAATTTTAGTTACCCTTCTTTTAATTTCGCAGCTTAAATTCCCTTCTTTTTCCAATTCATCGATTAATCTTGTGTTTTTTGAATTTATTTACGCAATATCACTAAATAGTTAGCTTGGTCCGTACACATGGTCTTCTAATGTACACGCAGTAGCAGTAGTATATGATGAGAAGGAATAGCAATAATGAATGGACATATGACTTTAAATTATTGTTCCCATTCTGTGTCTTATATATTTGTTTGCAGTGCATGTTGCATAGTGAACCATTAGGAAGGGTAAGCTTCTTTAATATTTGAAGCCGAAATTTAGGACATTGTAATATAACATGATTGAAACTCTGATTCCATGCAGTGCATACTGTAATCACTGTCTCTGTTGATCATTATAAATTGGAGTTCATGGCCATGTTTATGTATTTGTTATGGGCTTCAGTTGATGCAAACCGAACTTTTGTAGATGTTCAGTGTAGTAGCGCATGTAGCATATAGTTTTCGGAGACAGGGGGTCTCCCGTCTCCCTTTTCCTTCTAAAAGAGATTCTTATTACCCTTAGAAAATCTATATCTTAGATCCCACTACCATCTCTAAGACAAAGCCGTACTTCTAATGCCCTCAGCCACGACTATTAGGAGTTTGTGTTGCTCTATGGTTCTTCCTGCATCAATGTAGTTGTTTTTTGTGCTGTTTTGAGATCGTGTTCTTCTCCTTTGGACCTTGGTCGCCTATTGGGATCAGTTTTCAAGTTTTGCATGTTTATATCGGTGTTGATGGTGAATTTGCTGGGCATTACAATTCTCTTGTTTCGTCCTTGGTGTAAGAGTTGTAGCCCTTGTAGGTTAGTTTGTTATCTTTGTTGTTTATGGATCTTATACTACCTCCGGTTTTTATTAGTTGCAACTTTCATGAGGTTTACGGACTCCAATGCAATATTTGCAAATGATGTTTAAAGTGGATGATTAAATGGGTAAAGTATAAATTGAATTTGATTTTTGGTGGGGTTCTTTTCCCTCCAAAACAAGTTCCAAAATTTCATATGAAACAAAATCAACTTTCCCTCCACTTTTGTTTAGATACCCGTGCAAAAGGACAACAAAAAACGCTAAACATGATGGGGTATAAGTACAGCCAGAACACATCACAGTGCAAACCCCACCAAAAATCAAGCTACAAAGTTGAGGAGGGTCACAGTGCAAACCCCACCAAAAATCAAAGAATAGAATGTCAGTCCATTAATGTTAGGAATAATTCATCAATGCTCATCCACCATTAAAGTACATTTAGGATTACAAAGAGGATTCTACAACAAATTAAAGGTAACATCTTCTGCCATTAGTACTCAAGCTTCCATCTCCAATCATAGACACATATCTCAAGCTTCCATCACCATGCATTAGTGCAAATCTGGAAAAAAAAGAAGAAAAAAAAACAGAAACAACCATGGACGCAGAAACAGACACAGAGACAGCCATGGAAGCATATTATAATTTAGGTTTCTTTAGCATTGAGAGAATACTTGAAGAAGAACACATGGAGTATATGGATGAATTATTAAGGGACTCATTACATCATGTAGAAGATGATGAATGGGAAGCAGCAACACATGAACCAAGGGGTGAACAATCACATTGCCAAACTCATGAACATCACAGAAGAAGAAGGCCAGAACTGTCAGTGGCAAAGAGAAGACAAATTGTTGATAACATGCTTTCTCTAATGCAAAACGGGTCCTTACCAAGAGGTTCATTATCAACATTAGCAAGGCAATTTGAGGTTCACAAGTCCACGATTACAAGGTTATTTCAAGATATATGCAAGCAAATGCAACAGGGGGCTGTTATCGATGTCAGGAGCAAGAAGTTAGGCAGAGTAGGTGTAAAGGCAAGAGAGTACACATATGAGTTCCTACAATCAGTACCTTTATACCTCAGAACAACAGAGAGAAAGTATGTTGCTGCCCTTAAAATTTCACATTCTACTCTTCACAGTTTGAAAAAAAGGGGCATACTTAGAACACATACAAGTACAAACAAGCCCAGACTAACCTCTGACCATAAGATGACAAGACTTAGGTGGGTTTTGTCACATATACAACCATCAACAACAACTACGAAGCCCACTTTTGTTGACATGAGTAATGTCATTCATATTGATAAGAAATGGTTTTATTTAAACTCGGAAACGAGAAGATTTTATCTTCTGCCAAAAGAAGAGGATCCTTATAGATGTGAGCAATCCCGAAGATTTAAGACTAAGGCTATGTTCATGGGTATTATTGGAAAACCACTATACGACGCACATGGGCATTTGATACATGATGGGAAATATGGGATAATTCCTTTTGTTTTCAAGCAATTGGCAAAGAAATCAAGTAAGAACAGACCTGCTGGGACAGTAGAATCCAAAGCCATTCAAAACATAAACAGAGATGAAATCAGGAAGATGTTGCTAATAGAAGTTATTCCAACAGTCAAAAACAAATGGCCTCAATACATTCCAAAGGATGTGGTCATTCAATGGGATAATGCTTAGCCACACCAAGTTCCTAAAGATGAAGAATTCATGGCTGCTACTACTGAAGGGGGGTTCAACATCAGATTTGTGTTTCAACCCGCACAATCGCGTGATTTAAATGTGTTAGATTTGGGTCTTTTCAGAGTCATTCAATCTATACAACATCATTCATTTCCTAAAAATTTGGATGAAATGGTTGAAAAAGTGAAGGAGGCATATGATGATTTTGATCCAGTTGTGAACAAATACACGTGGATCACACAACAAAGTTGTATGATTGAGATTCTGAAAGCGGAAGGGGGGAACAAGTACAAGATTCCACATATGGGGAAGCTAAGACTCGAAAGACTTGGCTTATTACCAGAACAACTAGAAGTTAATCAAGAAGTAATAGATCAAGCAGTTGACTTTCTCAACAACAATTTCATCCAAACAAACCAAGAGCAACGAGGAGGAACCAAGTTTGAGGTCGATGTAAACTAGGTGTGGAAATGAATAAGTTAAAACACGACTGCCACACATAACCAACATTTTGATATTATTTTGGGACTCATAGTTTGAATTCATGTTGGTTATGTGTACTTTTGTATTTTGTAATGTGTTGTCTAGGGAAGTCATGTTAGGAGACATTTTGTAATAGGACTCAAATGCATAAATGCAATCTAATGGAATGAAGGCTTCACAATACATAAGGGACTCAAATGCATAAATGGAATCTAATGGACTGAATTCCTAACTGCTTTTATTTTGCGGTGAGTTCATCAGGGGGTTATTTTTCTTCTAATACATCCTCATATTATGTTACCTCAACAGTTAGTGGGAAACACTACTGGAGCAAACCATAAACTGAAAACGTTAGAAGTTTCGAGTCCCTTCATCATTTGAACTGGAACTAAGGTACTGATTTGTGTAACTCAAATTAAGGGACTCAACACACCAAATAAGACTCAAATAGCACAAACTATCTTGCATATAATCTGATTTCTCACAATTCTTCCATTATGTTCAGAAACAAATCAGTATAAACACATCATTCATCAATAACAACCCCTGAATGCAATGCAACTCTATATCAACATTAGGCAACAATCAACAAACACATTTTATAATGGGACTCAAATGTGTTCTACTACCTCCGGTTTTTTATTAGATGCAACTTTCATGAAGTTCACGGACTCCGTTGCAAATTTTGCAAATGATGTTTAAAGTGGATAATGAAATGGGTAAAGAAAAAATTGAATTTGATTTTTGGTGGGGTTATTTTCCCTCCAAACCATGTTCCAAAATTTCATATGAAACAAATTAAACTTTGCCTCCACTTTTGTTTAGATACCCGTGCAAAAGAACAGCATAAAACACTGAACATGATGGGGTATAAGTACAGCCAGAACACAAATGAAACTACCCTCACAGTGCAAACCCCATCCAAAATCAAACTACACAATGTCCTGCCATCAATGCTAGGAATCTTTCATCAATGCTCATCCCCCATTAAAGTACATTTAGGATTGCAAAGAAGATTCTACATCACATTAAAGTTAACATCTTCAAGCATTAGTACTCAAATGGGACTCGAATTACATTTACCACTAAACCACACAACACTATATCAACATCAGGCGACAATCAACAAACACATTTTATAATGGGACTCAAATGTGTTCTATTTGACTGAAGTCTTTTTACCTGAATTTATTTACAAATTTCAGTCCATCAGAGGGTTTATTTTCCTCTAAAGCATTCTCACATCATGTTACTTCAACAGTTAGTGTAAAACACTTTAACTGGAGCAACTCATAATATGAGAACATTAGAAGCGTTTGAGTCCCTTCATCATTTGGACAGTTACGACGCAAATAAAATGGGGTTACGAGCCTAACATGTTAACTCAGCATAAGGGACTCAACGTATTCCATTAAAATGAAGGCAATAACACTTTAACAGCTCAGAATATTCCATTAAAATTAATTAAGGGACTATAATATGGAAATCAACATGAGGGACTCAAATGAAGGCAATAATATTTGACAGGCAACAACCGACAACACCAACCAACATGAGGGACTCATATGCAATCAACATAAGGGACTAAATCGAACACGAATAGCCAGCAAACACCAGAGAGTAACACCAGCAAACACCAGCAAGCAACAACAAATCGAAAACAATAACCACCATAACTAGCAACCAGCAAACACCAGAATAACCATAATAACCAGCAAATACCAGAATAACCACCATAACTAGCAACACCAGAATAACCAGCAAATAACCACCATAACCAGCAACACCAGAATAACCACCATAACCAACAAATAAAAAACAATAACCACCATAACCAGCAAATACCAGAAAACACCACAATAACCATCAAACACCAGCAAATACCAGCATATCGAAAACAATAACCAACAACACCAGCAAACACCAGAGAAATCCAAACGCAACAAAATCCAACCTGACCAGCCTCTAATGTTGCTGGCATACAATTCATGCACAAACAACCTCCACAATAACCATTATAATGAGTTTAAAAAAGGAAAATTAGGGTTCAAAGATCGTTACCCATAACATTTAGGATGCCATTTTTAGGCTCTTATTCCCAGAATCAAGAACCACAATAAGGTCGCTGCCTACATGGTCATCATCAACATAACACAGCTTAGCCCCGACGCCACGCCTCTTTCTCATGGTGTGACAAGAAACCCTCCGGTGACATTTCAAAGCCACCTTTGGTCTCTTTTTAGGGTGGGACTCGGTTAGGGTTTGGGTTGGACAACCCGTAGATGTATCCTCCCCCATTCCAAGCCCCAATTCACCAGATCCATAAGGCGGTGACTTCACATCGGGGTGGTCGGAGACGGGGGATGGAGTGGTCGAATGAAGCACATCATAAAGAGCATTCAACGAATTCAGGGACAAGATGTCACGCCCTTTGCCGGACGCGTACAGTTTCTCCGGCCAAGAGGAGCCATGGTCGAAGGCGTCGATGAGGGCATCGACCAACCCCCGTTCACCCTCGTCATCCAACTCAAATAGGACTCGATACAATAGGGTCAGATTTGTCATTGAGGAGGGTAGGTAGAGGGTAGATAGTGAGAGGAGATATGAGGGATGTGAGGGAAATACTCGGGTAGGGTTGAAGAAGGTTGAAGGGTTGAGGAAGGTTGAAGGGTTGAAGAAGATGGGTAGGATTGAATAATGGGGAATAGAGTAATGATCCGTGGCAGTGAGGTGGGTGGGTAGGTTGCGTAGTGTGGGTTTTTAATTTTGGTGGGAGATATTAATGTAGTGAAAGAGATTAGATTATAATCTAGTTTAGGGTATTGTAGTTAAATAGGAAAAACACAAATTTTAAGTTTTTAATGAAGGGCAATATTGGTATTTCACTCACAAAAATTTACTAAAAATGGTAAACATTTACAAAGTTGCAAATAATAACGAGCAGCCAAAATTAGTAAAAGTTGCATCTAATAAAAACCGGAGGTAGTAGTTAAGGTTTTGGATCTTGAGAAATTGTTCATATGTGGTTTTGTAAGTTTTTTTTATTTGTCCATAATTTTGTCCTGATGATGTTATTGCATACTCTTGACCTTTTAGGAATGTCAGAAGTTTATCTAGGGATCAAGGTTTGTCTCTTAGGGTACATTCTCACTTTCTTTTCTGGGGAGTTGTGAGCTTGTCCTTCCATTCATGTCTATCACATCTGTAAGTAATTTGTTTGTTTCAGAAATTATTGTATAATAATGAGGGTGTATAAATTCTAGTGTTTTACAGAGATGCCCCAGGGAGAATCTTTGATAGTGGAGTTATTTTTTATTTGTTTTATATAGTAGGTGAATAGTGTATTTCTTTCTGTTACTAATTATGGGTATTTTTTGGCAGAGATTTTTGCCTGGCTCTTTCCTTCCATTCAATGTAATTTTCTCTCAAATCAAACTACCTATCTCTTCCATTTCAACTTTCCAAATTCAGCACCCAGATCATATTACAAAAAACCCTTATCAAATACCCTATAAATTTCCTAATTCATTAAAATTCTCAAATTCAAGCTCCAATATTTCCTATAATAGTACTCAGTACTATGACATTATTTCTTGTAATAGAATGATAACAAGATATTCAAGAGCAGCTGACTTGGAATCAGCTCTTGGAGTATTTAGCAAGATGCCTGTTAAGACTACCATTACATGGAATTCTTTGTTAGCTGCGTACTCCCGAAAACCTGGTACGCTAGCAGAAGCCCGCCAACTGTTTGATGAAATTCCAGAACCAGATATTTTTTCATTTAACACAATGTTGTCTTGCTATTTGCGTAATAAGGATGTTGATGGTGGTAGGATATTTTTTGAGCAAATGCCTGTTAAGGATGTTGCTTCATGGAATACTATGATTTCAGGTTGTGCTGTAAATGGGATGATGGAGGAGGCAAAAAGTCTGTTTTCTGCAATGCCGGAGAGGAATAGTGTGTCGTGGAATGTGATGATATCGGGTTATGTAGAGCACGGGGATTTGGATTCGGCTATAGGGTTGTTCCAGGTAGATCCGTTTAAGTGTGTTGTTGCTCGGACAGCGTTGATTACTGGGTATATGAAACTTGGCAAGGTTGAAATGGCTGAGAGAATGTATCGGGAAACTGATGTGAAGAGGTCAGTGACATGTAATGCTATGATCGCTGGTTATGTTGAAAATTCTCAAGCTGAAGATGCGGTTAATCTCTTCAAGATGATGGTGGAATCCAGGGTTGAGACAACACCATTAACCATGACTAGTGTTTTGTTGGGTTGCAGCAATTTATCGGCATTAATGTTGGGGAAACAAATTCATCAATTCCTTTACAAGTCTCCATTGTATTGGGATACGACAGTTGGGACATCGTTGTTGAGTATGTATTGCAAATGTGGAGTTATAGAGGATGCATGGAAATTGTTCTTACAGATGCCAAGGAAAGACCCGGTCACTTGGAACGCAATGATTTCTGGGTATGCTACTTATGGCTTAAGTCAGAGAGCCCTTTCTCTGTTTGATGAGATGAGAAGAGAGAAAATAAAGCCAAATTGGATCACTTTTGTTGCAGTTTTATCAGCTTGCAATCATGCTGGACTAGTAGATCTCGGGATCCACTATTTTGATTCAATGCAGAAAGATTACAGAGTTGAGGCTAAACCAGAGCACTACATATGCATGGTTGACCTCCTAGGCCGTGCTGGTAAGCTTGAAGAAGCTACTGACTTAATTAAGCAAATGTCTTTCAAACCACATGCTGCAATATTTGGGAGCCTTTTAGGTGCTTGTAGGATTCACAAGAATATAGAGTTGGCTGAGTTTGCTGCTGACAACTTGCTTAAGGTTGATCCAACCAATGCTGCAGCTTATGTCCAACTAGCTAATATTTACGCAGTTCAGAAGAGATGGAACGATGTTTCTAAGGTTTGGAAATCCATGAAGAGTAACAACGTGGTGAAAATTCCAGGTTTTAGTTGGATTGAGATAAAGAATGTTATTCATGAGTTTAGGTCAAGTGATGTAGCTCACCCAGGACTGCCAGCAATTCATAAAAAACTAGACGAGCTAGAGAGTAAAATGAAGTTGGCAGGGTATGTTCCTGATCTTGAATACGAGCTACATGATGTTGCTGAGGCGCAAAAACGAAAGCTGTTGCTATGGCATGGTGAGAAATTGGCAGTCGCGTATGGGTTGATCCAGCTGCCCAAAGGCATGCCTATTCGTGTTTTTAAGAATCTGAGAGTATGTGGGGATTGTCATCGAGCTTTGAAGTTTATATCAACCATCGAAGGGAGAGATATAATTGTACGAGACAATACAAGGTTTCACCATTTCAAAGATGGGAGCTGCTCGTGTGGAGATTACTGGTAGAGAAGCAAACATGATAAAGAATCAAGTAACGATCGAAGATCTGTACCTGTACCCTATTTGATCCATATGAAACTCCACAATGTGTAATGGATTCCGGCCAATCATTCGGCCTTCAACTATCTCTATAGGCATAGTCCCTGACTCATTGATGGGGCATAAAATCTGTTTGGGAATGTTCAACTTATATTTGTAAGTGTTCATTAGCCGAGCAAAGTTCATCAAAAACTATGTGCTACGGTGACTTGTGGATAACATAAAACTTAGAACTAATTGAATGTTTATACTTGATTCAATCGATGCATTTCTGAGTGGTTGACATTAAGATCATACCAAAATTAAAGTTTATAGAAGTTACTAGTATTGTTTGATTTTTTTTCCCTCTTTATATGTGAATATTTTGTTTAATTTTGATAATTTGTCAAATGTATCTCTGTAACAATGTATAATTTACCTTCAAAATTCGATTTTTTGGAGAATTTTGAGCTCAAGATGGGTGATTAGGCCTTGAGATTGATGAAACTATCTATTTTTACTCGGTATACCTAAATCGATATATTAAACTCCTACAATAGGTATTGAGTGGTTCCAAACTTCTCATGTGACCCTAAGAAGAATCTAATGTCTTAATTGACTTTTACAAGTTTAATAAAAATATCTCATAAATGATATATAATAACATTCAAAATTTAATCATTTTGGATAATTTTTAGTAATAATGAGAAAATACCTTTATATTCGTACTCATAGGGCCATATTAGGTCACCTAGTCAGCATCTCCTCTGTGCAATTCGCCAACCAGCACACTCTCAACCTTACATTCTCTCTATTTATCAAATGAAGCAATTTCATTTTTCGTATCGGAAAAATCGATGCAATATGAATTTTAATTAAATGGAATTTGGGATCTTTATTTTTTTTTGACACCCCGTAAGTTTACAAAAATTAAACAAAATTTATACAAAACGTAAGATAATATAAACTATTACACTCTAAGTTAAATACTAAAAACACGAGGAGAGAAGCATTAAACTTTTTATGCCTTTAGCACCAAGTGTCTTTCAAGATACACGATGATTTCCTCTTGAATATAATGTTGTACCTACAAAATGGAGAGTTTTTGGTAAAAAATAAAAAAATTTCCCCTTTAAAGGGCCTATGTGTCTTCGAATTTTAGAGAGAGGAGAAACTTAGATAAACTTTTGCTGGTATAAAACATATGGACAAACTTGAAAGGAATGCAACACATGGAGAAAGTATTTGAGGAGGATCATATGATGGCATATGAGAGAGCATACTAGCAACGATATCATTATTCGTCAAAATTGGATCGTCTTCACATATTTGGCCTTTCAATAATGGTGACTAATCTCCATTGGAGTATGCATAACTAGATTATCAAGAAATTTATCGAGTTTTATTTATCTAAAATTTGAATGTTCATCATCATATTCTTCTGTAATGAATGATAAAAATGTTCTTAACAAAGATTCTTCTGGGAAGAACATTATATTAACATAGATTTTAATCAAATTAGGGCAAAATTATTTGAATCATTTGTCAATTAGTTATATAATTTTTAGAATTATTGATATTATTACTGTTATTACTGTTAGTCTTTAGCGCTTTACATTGCCAGGACTTCTCTGGAATTGAGACTCTGACTTTCTGACATTTCCATCATTTGCAATGGTTAATGCATTTATAGATGTTACTACAAAATTGTGTGACATCTTTATCTAACTTAGAAAAGAAGTTCGTACATACAAAAATAGTGGATGTCGAATATTTTTTTCCTTATAATTTTTTAAAAAATTTGTGTGTAGAACATGGGTGAAAACTGAAACAAAAAATATTGTATAAACAGTTATTGTGTTCACAATAAAAGTGATTCATTAATATAACAAAAGTTACTCTTTAACACAGCATATGTCAATCATTATCAACTTTGAGTGGGTAATTTTTGTTATATTGAGAGGTTATTTATATTGGGGATACAATTACTTTATCATATCCGTATGAATACAATACTTTGTGAAACTGAAAAGACTTGATGAGAGGGTGATTTATTTAAGAAAATAATTAAAATAAATAAATAAATAAGAGCTTCAACAATGCTCCATTCAAGATTTAGAGGCTCTACATAATTATTTATTCTTAAATAATAATATAGGATATAACAGGATATAATATAATGTTAGTTTTCTTTTAAGATTAATATGGGGATAAATATGACATTTTAATTTACTTTTCTTTTTTGATACAATAAATAAAAATAATAATAAATTTTTATACTCTCGATAAATCTCTCTCATATATTTAATAATATTAGATTAATTATATTCTTCCCGGCCACTTAGTTTCCCTAATCCGTATCAAATTCTCTTTAAATTCAAGTGTTCACCGACTTTATTTGATCTTATATTTCCTAAACCATGTAATGTTTCTCCTAACATAGGTATACTTGACTCTATTTAGACGGTTTTTTGTTTCTCATTAATTTTATCCTATTAGGTTTAGGAAACTAGTGTAGCTTGTACATAAAGGAGAGACTAGAAAAAAAAAAAAAAAAAAAGTTTGCAACCATGCGTGTCTACAAGGATCTCATTAGTGGTGATGAGCTTCTGTCCGACTCGTACCGTTGCAACGAACTCTTCAATGGGTGTCTTTGGGAGGTAGAAGGAAAGTGGATCGTCAAAGGGAGTCATGTCCATGTCGACATTGGTGCCAATCCTTCTGCTGAAGGCGAGGGGGACGACGACCTTGTTGACGATGATGAAGAAGCTGTCAAGGTTGTTGACATTGTTGACAACTTTAGGCTTCAGGAGCAACCTGCCTATGATAAGAAGCATGCAGTTAATTGCATGGGTTAAGAGGTACGTCAAGAGCCTGATTGCCAAGCTGGATGCTGAGAAGGCCGACGAGTTTAAGAAGAACGTGGAGGCTACTACTAAGTATCTCATGTCAAAGCTCGGCGAGTTTCAGTTTTATGTGGGTGAGAGCATGCATGATGATGGTGCTACTGCCATGGCTTACTACAAGAATGGTGCTACTGACCCTACTTTCTTGTACTTTGCTCATGGTTTGAAGGGAGTCAAACACTAAAGGTTTCCAGGGAATAAGTTCTCTTAGGCCGGTCTTAATTCTTTCTTTTTAGGGTTTAAGGTTTGTTTAAAAGTTTTCTAGCTGCAGTACTTTGTTTAAGTTCGATATGTAATAGATTTCTTTATTTTCCTATATAATCAATACAATTATAAATAAATGGAATTTTTTTATTACTTCGTTTTTTGATATAATGTCTAAATTTTATTATCACAAGTTCAAAAAAAAAAGTCGAAAACTTTCAACTATGGCTGAAGCATGCCACTGCGTGGACCAAACACTTCCAAAGTTATTTATTAATTGAATTAGGGAACATACTACTAATTTAGATTCATTATTAAAAATTTGATCTTGAGCTCAACTATTTATCATTCACTGGTATACAAAGAGATACAGAGTAAATCAGATAAGTGGATGCAAATATAGGTTAGTTTAAACTCATCGATGTATGTAGATATATTTCTGTTGAAACGCTGATCAAGCTACTTTTACTTCCATAGATGACGAAGCTTGAAGAAAAAGCAGAGGAAATAGCAGAGAAGTGAAGGGAATGCAGAGAGAATTCAGGGAAAGATTTCTGATGCATTGAAAGAAAGTTTTTGTATGGTTATTGAATGAATGTAATATCAGTACAATGTTGTATATATATAGCTAGCTTAAGGTATAACTGAAGGCATAATAGAATTCCTTGATTTCAGGAATTCTGTTGTCACAAACTTTGTACAGCATCAACTATAAAGTAATCTACAAGCCTCTGGTACAAGTTCAGATATCTTGTATGCAAGGAGTTGCTGACTTTGATCGTGTTGTTGCTGTTGTTTAACAACAGTTGCTGCAGTATGGACATCACCAATAATTTCAAAAAGGCTCTGAAGAATCAATATGAGATAAAATAGGATCAATATACTCTAGAGGGTGTGTGTGTGTGTGAATAGAGTATGGTCAACTTTCGCAATTAGGCTTCTTTCAAATGCGGAAAAATAATAAAACTGGTTTCAAGGGCTTTGAAGTGGGTTTCAGGATTTTGACTTGAATAGACTATTGAAACAAATGTGAATTAAGTAAAGCAAATTAAGTACGAAAGTGCAAATGTAAAGGGGACGAGTATTTGTTACGAAGTTTGGCAATGTGCCTACGTCTCTGCCTAGGGCTTCCTACCCTTAGGATTTACCAACTTTTATTTCTTCCCTTATAGATCTAAAGTCACCTATAAGATCTTTACCCTATCTTCTTTAACATAGCTTTCCCTAACTACACTTTAGCATCTCAATTCCTAGAAATAAAAATCACCTTACTTTTTCTGAACCTTTGAGTATTATAATTTCTACTCAAAATATATCTCTCTTTTCTTTTGATCTTTCTTTTTCACACTCAAGATATACTTGATAATCTTTTTTCTCTCAAATATAAATTACAATAAAAGAGTAAGTACTAGAGAGAAAAATGTATTTGAATTCCTGTAGCTTTTGTTGTATCACGTTGAAGGCTTGTCTCTTTTCAATGCTTCAGCTAATTCTTATTTATAGGATCAATTGCAACGGATAGTCTTCAAATAGAATCTTCAATGAGCCGTTGCTTTTGAATCGAAGCTTAAGCTTTTGACTGATTGTTTCAAAGTCGTTCCACAATTTTAGGGCAGTTATGAAGGTTGTTTAATTTCAAAGAGGTTGACTGATACTCTTGAAGTCAACTTAGCCATTTTGAAATGCAACATATACGACTTGGAGATTTGAATTTCTGTGGAGATGATTTTGCTGTTTGAATAAGTCTTCTTCATTCTTAGTAGATAAGCACGTCCAACAATAATCATCCCATGCATAGTTTTGACAGATTTATTCAACCCTATGAATTTAGGAGGACCAAATGATTCAAACTCATCTTGATAGAAATTTGAATTAAATTAAATACTTTCAAAGTCCATAGCATAACCAACTCCATAAATTAAGGAAGTATTTTAAACTTGATTTGTTATACTTGAAAAGTTATTAGAAAATATTCCACTAGTAGCAAACATATTAGATAATAACATCAACATTAGAAATATAAAATCGGGGCATGAGCATAGTTCGGTTGCAACTTCATACGTGCATGCATTATTGTTCTTTTGTTCACCAAAGATTTTTGACTTCCATCATTCATAAACAAAGTTAGATATATCAAGGTGGAGTCTTCAGGCTCACTATATAATAATCAAACTGACTTTTTGCCAGTATATCTCAATAATATCGGTCATATCCATGACCTTCAAGGCAGTCTATAAATGAACTCCCTTGCACAATTGCACTGTTACACACCTGCACACAACACCAGAAAAAGGGTCGCTCCTATTTAGCGGTAAAATCGACTGACAGCTAAAGTTTTAAAATTTGGTCAACAAAAATTCCTTCATGAGAGAGAGCAAAATTAAATAGCACTGATAAATTGATTTTTTCAGCAACAATAATTTGGTCTCAGCTGTTCCACAATGTTCCTCCGACCAAAACTTGACTATAACAGCTGACAAGATTGACAGAAGAGTCAGTTCTAATTCGCAAAAACAACAAACCCCTAAACAGTTGCATATAGATGTTCATAAACTGGATAAAGTTTTCTTAACAGCAAGTGAAGATGAATTTGTGAAGACAGTTAGGTCAGTACAACACAGAAATCAAAGCATTGGAACACCCAGAGACTGACCTCAATAAGATATAGCACAAGTACATAAACAAAGATTGAATCCAACATTCCTACCCCCAAAAGAACATTTGAAAATAAATTAGAGTTCCTTGCAAAGCACCAAATGGAAAAGAAGAGACAGAGAAGGCCTAAAAAACAACCACCCTAACCTGGATAGGGTGGTCCGAATTCTCTATTAGCGACTGAAACAGGAACCACAGTAGTGAAACTCTTTGAAAACATGCGGCAGTCTTCATCTTTGCTACAGCCAAAACTCCAGTAGCATTTCTCCTTTAGAGAATCAGGATGCAAGGTAAAACACATCTCTAGGGACTGATGCAACTTGCTAGGATAGAATGGACTTGTAGACTTGTACTTGAGCTTGATAGTTCTGTAACCTGCACATTGAATTGTGAGTTTGATCCAAACCATACAAAGAGAAAGGGAAAAAAAAAAAAAAAGAAAACATGTAGGTTATAACCAAGAAACAAAGCACAATTAGGTTAGCCAAAACCGATCCACATTAGTATGTTTGACACATGAAAGTTATGTTTGCAAATTCTGACACAATTAGTACATGTCACAGTTTAAAACATGTAATTCAACAAGGAAATGCCAGATTTAGTCTCTCAAAAGCTCCAAAATGTAAAGAACAGCCATATCTATGTCTGAACTACAAAGCTACAATGGAATAAGAATATTGCATTACATGTCATAGCCCTAAACTCCGCATAATATAGAATGATAATCATGTCAGATGCATAAATATGATACTAATATGGTGCAGTTGATGATATAATCAATTTGAGACCTTTCATCTAAATAGAATTGTTACTTCTAGATATATGAATAAGCAAGAAACCAGCATATCCTCACCCTTCCCTCTTGTGAACAACTCTTTCTATACCGTCATTTGATTTAAGTGTATAATTCAAATGGTACATGGCTCAAATTCAATCATTGACACAGTTACATACTTACTTACCCAAAAAGTAGGGGTACTGTAGCTAAAGATACTACTTGGACTAGAAGATAATGATCATAAGTAATGAATTGTAGAGCCCTTACATCCAGGAGAATACCGAAACAATGGCACGTGCAAACTAGATGCTTCACGTTGTCACTAAGAATGAGAAAAAATTGTAGCATAAAATTCAGGTTCTAGATTATTTTAAAGAACAACAAGAAAATTTATTGTAGTGCAGCAAGAACATCAACCACAAGAAAATAAATTGTAGGGAAGAAATGAAGGCAATGAAGAAGAAAAAAATTCCAGATGCCGTGACTCCATTATAACCCTGCCTCTTAAGATTAGAAACTGGGAAGGGAATATTTTGTATGCTTGAGACATTATGGCAAACAATTAAATTAGAAGTTCATAGAGGTCAAGAGACCAGAAACTTCAGTTTTTTTTTTCCCCCCCCTCACATTCACCAAAATGGATTCATCATGTAAATGTCTCTTTAGTAAACTAAACAGCTCTTCTGAGACTCTGAGAGTCATTAGGTCCACTCCTGAACAGTGTTAGTTCAAATGGGGTTACTCCTTTCTATATTTTACAGATCAACTCAGGGACAAGCAGTATGCTGCATGCTTTGACAATATTGCATAGAACAAGACAGACTAAGATTCCTATTACCAGACCATGTTATAGGTATGCTGTGAAATATGTTTATATAATGACCCATAAAAATATGTTTATATAGTTAAAGAAACATATTTATCTCTTCACCCCAAAATATGTGGATGATTGATAAAGTCTAAGAACATTTATTAAGTTATTATGCAACAGAGGCATAAAGACAAGGTAGACAACACATTGTGGGAAGAGTTTGTAAATACCTCCCAACAAAGCTGATAGAATGTTGCTGACCTTGCTGCAATGGAAGTTTCAAGCAAATTGTACAACATAAATCAAGCATCTGAATACGGAAGAGCTCATACATGATGCACTATCAATTATCTCGGTTACTTCATTTCCTTCAACAGCCAACCCAGCATGCAACTAATACTTTCAACTTCAGCACGTAAATAGGGTCCAGCCAAAAATTCATGCACATGCCCAACTATGCATATCCAATTACTGCCTTGGAGCTTTTTCTCCCCCCTACTCCTTCATAAACCGCCTTATCCCTGAAGCCTCACCCCACGCAAGGATTACGAGCCAACGTATTAGATAGCATGACATAGCCCACAGAATTTTGTGGGTCTACTTCGATTAGTCTTCTAGAAAAACTCTTGAGTAAGTTTTCCCTTAAAATGAAGCAGGCAACTAACCTTCAAGCAAAGCACCCCAGACAAAATTATTAGGTTTAAAGGGCATGAATTTGGCAACACCAAGGGCTTCTTCAATAAGGCCAACTCGAACCAAGAGGTCTATATAACTAGCATAGTGCTCCAGTTGAGGTGAGACTGAAAACTTAGTTTTCATAGCTTGAATGACTACATGCACATTGAATACCAAGGAATGTTCCACCATTGGGACGGATTCACGGATCCCATTTTCCAACAATTCATTGAAAATTGTTGACGCTTCATGTCCTTTACCATTTGTAGCCAGACCCATAATCATGACACTATATATGATATAACATCTTTTGAAAGCAAAGAATGGAAAACCTTCTTTCCCCTGCTCAGATAACCACATTAGTGTACATGTCAATCATTGCAGTCGCCAAGAACGAGTTTGTGCGTAGAACGTTTCCCCGTCCTCGAAGAATCATGTACTCATGGTCTCATGGACCCATATACCGAGATCAATATCATCTACTTGAGAACAAACTGACAGAATATCATGGTTTGGACTAATATCACCTACTTGAGAACAAACTGAGAGAATATCATGGTTTGGACTTGCATAAGAAAGATCAACCATAACCCTGAAGAGACAAGGCACAACCATTTTGCACATAAGCACCAATCATAGCATTCCATGCTACCACACTTCTATCATCACCAATTCTATTAAAAGCATCCCATCTCTGGCCTATCTTCCCCCATTTTCCATACAAATAAACAAGTACCACGTTGACTGAATCTGTAGTGGAACTAACAGGGCCATCATCCTTAATCCAGTTTACCAATATCAGGCTTTGCACATGCAGATAGCACAGTGACCATAGTTTCAGTTTTTGGTGCTACATCTCCCTTAACCATCAGAAGAAACAGATGCAGGGCTTTCTCAGATAGACCAGACTTAGCATAAACATCAATCAAAAAAGTCCAGGAAAATACCACATTTTTCTCAGGCATTTCATCAACACCTTACCTTTTGTGCTGAAAGAAGTCTTTAAGACCCTTCACATATGCAGAAAAAGGTCATTGCAAACCCCAAAATTACCCAGAAAACCAACTTTCATTATCTGGGCATGAATTTAACTGACATGCAGGGCGTTACCAGAATGGGTGCATAATTTAAGTCATTAGAACCCTCCTAAAAGGCTTCGAATATCAAATAATTATGGACTCCACTATCTCAAATAAAGGTAACTTTTACTCGAAAATATTTGATAAATTAGCTGGTAACTTATAATTATTTTGTGACTTGAAAATGTAAATGACAAATATAAACATTAATATATTATTAATCAGGATTAAACTCCAACACAAAAATAATAAAAGAAGTGCATTTGGATTCCGGAGTATAAAGCGGGGTTGTTCAAATAGTATAGAGCGGAGTCCAGATATAGAATTCGAGTACGAGTAGCATACGTTTGTCATCACCTCAAACTTTAACACTATTCAAAGAGTTTGAATCAAAGTAACCAAAAACTCATTTTAATATCATACTCATACAAATTCAAGACCACTAAACCACGCACTCCTCTAAGATAAGAACTACACTAATATATATTGATAATTTGGTCGATGCTTGAGACATAGAGTTTTCCGATCCATTCATTTACTACATGATCCAACCAATGCACAAATGCTATAGTGATTAGCAATTCAGATGTTGTATGCGAGTCCTTTGGTCACTCTTGCTAATGTCCACTCGGCACTCTACATCAAATAACAAAATACGTTAATTTTAACTACTACGGAATATTAGAATGTCTTATGTCATAAAAAAAATAACAAAGTTTTGTTCGGGATGTATTATTGTATCCCGTATGCATACGTGATTTCGTGAAAAAAATAATACAAAGGGAAGCTTACATATGGTACTTCATACACATCCATCCTCCAATGTGTTTTCTTCGGCTGTTTAGTTTTATTCTTACGGAAAAACCTGAAGCTAGACTTGTAGCCAACTCGTGTTTCCTTGGTCTTTTTTATCAGAGCCTTTGTATCGTATGGTTGCCAATGTCCTATACCTTCTGCAACTTCCCGAGCCTCCTCGTCTTCGAATTTCACATCTTGCTGGATGAAGAAATACCACTCTCTTTCCTCTAGCAAATTTGACACTGCAACGACATCGTTTCCAAATTTACTACACTATAAAATAAGAGGAAGCATATATGCTTTAGATATGCCATGGATGATACCATACTATAAGCCACATATGACACGAAACTATAAAATATACGTAGTACAACTTGATAAACATGTTTCTGATGCTATACAGTTATCAAGATACGACATTGAAAAATTGCGTATAGTCGTACATTGTAACTTCAAATAATCTTGCCAATGGAAACTATACATATACGGTATACCATATATGTATCCGTGATTACCATTGCCGCGCCGTTACACCTATCAACCCTATATGTATACCTTGTTATATTGTATGAAATCGGGTTTGAATGAGTATTTGTTTCATTGATTCATGATATGTTACCTTATCACTTCTGACTCTCTTTACATTAAAAAAAAAAAAAAAAAAACATGAAATACCTACTAAGTATACTTACCGAAATTAGTCCCTTAAATATCATGATGCTAAATCTTGACCTTCTCGTATTAGCATGATTTTCTTGATTTCGAGTGATCTTGAAGATTCTTTCCTACATTCCTAATACCTATCGTATTGAAAGAACATCATATTGCAAGGCAAAAAAAAAAAAAACAAACAAGACTTACCAATATTTTTGGGATGGTGCTTGTAGAATTCTGAAGCAGTGACATCTTTGAAAAGATTAACTACTGGAAGAATTTGGTTATCGATTCTCTTCAGAAGGTAGTCGTAGATGATGACAGCATCTGTTGGAATGAATTGGAAACCGACAGGAATTTCATTCAACGTAAATTGGAATTCGGGATTTGCATCACTCGAGCTATCAACGCAGCCTTCCTTGTGTCCATCAGATTTGCTGGAGTTTGACATCAGAAATATTGGTAGTAATACGTTCTGCGCTTTGTTATGCAAATAAGTTGTTTTTTGTAGGTTAATGCTTTATATATGAAAGTGTAGATACAGTCCTTTATAGGATAGAATCCTGGGAGTGCAAGGGTTTTAGAGCCCAAACTAAGAGTCCATAGGAAATCTTGAAGGACAAACTATACGAGTTTGAAATTTGCAATTAGTATATATATACAAGAATTTACGTATGTACTTTAATTCTAATTGAAATCGTAATTAGTTTTTTTTTTCTTGAAAGCTAATGGAGTTGGGAATTCTTATGAGAGTAACTGAGTGTGAGTTAAATTTTTTGAACTACCCATTGCGACAAATTAGGACTTTCTTATTTTTTGGCAAATGGTCATGGTCATATATGGTCATGGGTGTGACTATACCACCAGTAGAGAATAGTCTATTTGCTTTATTTGGTTATAATGGTCTATTTATTACGGTTTTTGAGGGAAACTAAATATATAAGAGAAACAATTAATCTAAACACATTTGCGGCGGTTTTATAACATAAGCGAATAATTATTCACAACACAGTCACAGTACATAGGTCATACCACATTAACCTTTTGATTAATGTCAGCTGATCATTCTCATCCTTCTCCATCATAAATCAATGAACACATATTATCCAATTATTGATTTTTGGCTACCAAAACTACAATTCACCATAAATTCGTTATATTAAAAACTTAAATTATTCTCATCATCTTCCATCTTAAGTCAATCAACATACTTGATAAGAGAAAATTAAAGTAAACATACCCTAACAAGATCCTTACTACGAACTATAATGTCCTTGAACCATATCAATCACAAATTGCGCGACATATTAGCCACACTTGGAAGATCTCACTTGCTTAAGGCACTACATCAAAAAAGTAAAAATAAATCACTTATATGTGATAAATTTTAAAAAGATGAATCTTGAACTTTAAGAAGATGGAGATCGAGGAGGCCAGGGTTAGTGGTGGGAGGGACTAGAAAATGGAAGAGCAAGATGGAAGTGGCCAGGTGGGTCATTAAGATTTTGAGAGCATAAAGAGTTGTCTTGAAAACTAGAAAACAATTGGGATTAATTGTCGTGGTCAATCCCATTAATTGAGGCTATTGATCATATTTATTGTTGCAATCATGCATAAACCAAAGCAATTAGTGTCATTAATTGTGGCGGTCACAATAACAATCGAGTCGTGTCTTCCTTTCTTCTGTGGTCATTTCACTTAACCAACGCAAATAGCATTCTTTTTCGCTTCGATTTCTTCAATTAACTGTCATGATGTATGCGTTTTATACATGATTCACCCCGGTTTTATAGAGTATATTTGCATGGTTTTGAGCTCTACAGTCCATTTTTCGCTAACAATCTCTTCTCTAGTTTGTTCGATCTATTTTATTGAGTTTCACAGGAATACGGAGATTTCTTAGATGAATCGAACCTGTTTTGGATGATTATAGAAGAATTGCTGAGCGAAGAATGAAGATTTCTCTGATGCCCTATCAAGCATCCCATGCCCTGGCTGCCAGGGCGAAGAAAGGAAGAGCTAACTACGAAGAATAGTCACTTGATCCCACGTGCCCGACCGGGCAAAGGAGAGTTACTTGTACAACTTCATTCTTGAAGTTTTTAATCGCACCCGACCAGGCATGTCTTGCCCTAGCTGACCGGGCGGAAGAAGAAAGTCAGAACAAGAAGCATTAGCTTCGTCCGCCCTATCGGACAGTTATTGCCCGGTCTGACCTGACACTGTTGCGCGATAACCATCATTAATTATTACGGGATTCTATCTTTCTAAGGGTATAAATACCCCTTGTAATCACATTTTAGAACGATTATCATTTTACCCTAGTATTAGAACTTCCTTAAAAAAACCTAGTTTACTTCTTTTAGCAATTTAATTTCTTCTCCTTAGTGAAGATTATTGTTTAACAACAATTCAAATTCTTTCAATTGAAGCATTTGGTACTTATCCATTCTCTTTCATTTTTACTTTTCATTGCTAATTAATTATGTGTCTTTCATTTAATGTTTTTGTTATTATATGTGAGTAATTCCATAATTTGAGATCTTGCGGAACCTGAATATGACTAATACATGAATTGAGTCTTAA
The DNA here is from genome assembly GCA_026401315.1 of Dysphania ambrosioides. Classification (NCBI taxonomy): domain Eukaryota; kingdom Viridiplantae; phylum Streptophyta; class Magnoliopsida; order Caryophyllales; family Amaranthaceae; genus Dysphania; species Dysphania ambrosioides. Next base: position 5,139,335 of record CM048664.1, on the reverse strand, counting down.
AATTATCCAATAATAATTCCAATTGACATGCTTGATTGATTGTGTTTATGTCAATGCTATGTTAGGAATAATTAGTACTGTTATCGTCCCTTTGTTCTTATTGCAACGGAAGTTGAGTATTAACAGGATCTGGGTATTTTAATCAAGGGTTTGAAGATCATCACGAAAGTAGATGATTGGATGTTTAGGAAGTTAAGTATTGTGTTTAATGTCCCTTAATTGCTTGATTCCAAGGAAATAGGTTTGATGCTCATTTCGGGAAGCCATTGATAACTCGAAAGAGACCTTTGGTATTGCTAGGGAATGCTTTTCCTCTTGTCAATTGAATTGTTATTGTAGGCAGATTTATTAATATGTTAATTATACTCATGGTAATGCTAGATCTTGGATGTTTTAGTTCATCGACTTGTTGCTCTATTTAGATTAATTACGCCATTTAGATTTATTAGTTATTAGTGTTCTTTACTATTGATTGGTTGCTTGCTTTGTGATTGCTTGGTCTGTTTAATTAGGTGAACTTTAGTCTCTTGGGATTCGACCTTTACTTCCCCGACTACATAATTAGGAAGAATAGTTAGGTTTATTTTTGTTAGGTACGCGACACACCTATCTTGTCATAAATGATAACATTGCCCCTATTGTGTTTCTTTGTATAACCAAAGCAAATGGATTATTTTCCACTAGTGATAGAATCTATGAGTACTTATGAGTCGAGTTCGAATATATGGTAGCTCGACTTGACGTACTCGTCAACATTAGTTGATCTCAAGTTTGAACAAATTTTGGTCGAGTTGATATCAAGTATCTCACAATTTTCTCATCTTAAATCATGATAGTTCCCTCGTGTAGAGTATATATTAGATTCAGGTAGAATGCATATTATAGTATATGAAACTTATTTGTAAAATCTTCTCACAAGTTTCCAAGTGGAGTTTTAAGTATTTTAACTCAACTCGCCTACATCGAGCTCGAGTTTGATTTGACCTCACTTCAATTAAGCTTTGACTGAATATTTGACCGAGTTAATCATGAGTAATTCGCGAGTTGTCTTGTCTCATATTAGGGAGGTGGAGCGGCGCGTGAAATAATGAGCTTTTCAAGTCGAGCTTAAGTTGTTGAACTCGGATCATTGATTTATTAAGTTGCACTAGTAAAATAATATTTAATAGCGGCTAAAGAGTTGCGGCGTGAAACCAAAAAAGCCTCAATTTAATGTCTGATAATATTAATATGCAGCATCAATTGATAGGACCCGCCGCAATTCAAATAATATGCGGCGTCAGTTAAGTATACCCGCCGCAAATTAATTCTCTCCTTAATAATATGCGGCGTCACTTCCATAGGCCCGCCGCATATTTATGTGACTAAAAAAAATAATAACCCCACGACTGCTTCATTGTTTCATTCTGCAAAACATAGCTCTACTTCGCCTTCAACGACGCTAGTGAATACAACATTGAGCCCCACCACCAACCTAGCTCTACTTCGCCACGAACCCCGCATTCCAACCTTACTCTACTTCGCCACAAACCCTGCATTCCAACATAGCTCTTCTTCGCCACAAATCACGCATTCCACCACCGAAGCTACTTCGCCACGAACCTTGCATTCCACCGGAGCAACTTCATTCGCCACAAATTTTCCTTCGTCCTCACTGTGCTCCGCCATTGTTATTGTATGTTAACTTTCTCTTCTATATTATTTCTTTAATTTCTCGCACCACTTGTATGTATATGCATGTATATATGAGCAATATAATCTTTATAGCTTGTAATGTTCTACCTTATATTATATAAGTAAAGATATGTTCAACCTTCTTGTCTAAAGTTTATAGAAAATTAGTAAATCAAATTAGAAGACTATTCTTGAAATATGAGTAGATCGAGGCTATTCTATATGGCATATATATGAATGATGATGTAAGAGGAATTTTTGGCAATAGACTTGGAGATGAGGAATGAATTGTAGTTGAAGAGTTCCATAATGGATATTGATGAATTTAGGGATCAAGTTAGGTAGGAAATTGAAGCTTAACGATAAAACAAACAAACTTACAAAATGAAAGGTAAGGAATGCTTGATGTAAAATGACATTGTGTGTTGGTTGTGATTGTAAATAAATTCATATAAACAGGTTTGGAAATCTATTTTCAAAATTGGAAAATGTTGGATTTACAAAGGAAACTCTGCCGAATTTTTTGTAGAATCTATAGTGATTTGGGCGTTGTAAGGATCAGATTCATGCGTTTCAAAAAAAAAAACAACCTATATGCGGCGGGTGTCCCCAAGACCCGTCGCATATTCTTCAATTACAGGCCAATTTTCAACCTGGTTAATTTGGATTTTGCGGTGGTTGTAGCTAGGTGACGCCGCATTTTATTGGCCAATTAGCGGCAGTTCTAGGCTAGGTGACGCCGCAAATTGGTAACTAATATGCGGCGTATTTTTTACGCCGTAAATTAAATAGATTAATTTGCTGCTATTTGTATTGCTGCTAGCCTTTTGACGCCGCTGCTATCTGTATTGCTGCTAGCCTTTTGACGCCGTATATGTCACTAAAAACCCCGCCGCATATTTAAGCTTTTCTACTAGTGTTGACTTCAACCTAGTTAAGTTTTAACCAAGGCAAGTTCGAGTAACTCAACTCAATAAACACCACTACTAGAGTCTTATTTAAATTGAATTATTTGAATTAGTAACTCAATAAACATAATAATAATAAGTAACTAAGTATTCAACGACCCCCTAAGTCAATAGTATTGCTTATTTGTTGGACATATGTGTCCATCATACTATAAAATTCAACAGTATTTACATGTCAATTTCTTGCAAGTGAAAACATACTTTAAAAAAATTCTCAAACTTTGGATAGATGACAAAACTAACAGTAAGTCGTTTCCTTAAATATCATTGTAAGTTGAATGTAATGATCATTTCTACGAGTTATAGCTTATGAATTTATGTAATTACAATCAACAACAGTCAACAGAGCTAGTGTATATGTAGTAGGAAGGGGAGAAAATTTCGCAGTTTCGCCCCTCCACACGGAGCTTTATGTGGAAAGCTCTTTCACAATCAATTCTTTTAGCCCCAGCCTGGATTTTTCGAACGAATAGTCTATTAGCAATTACGAGGTGCACCAAAGGAGCTGCATGGCCTTGTGGAAGACATTCTATAGCTAGCTAGGTCTTTTAAATTTTTGTTTTATATTAAAGTAGAAATACATGTGATTGCTACTATACATCATTTAGCAGTCTCCGTTAGAAGAGGTTTTTAATTTCTTGTTCTCCCTCCTTGCCAAAAAAAAAAAAGCAAGTTGTGGCTCAAAAAAGGCAAAACAACCAGCTTATAAAATATGTTAGCAAAATACTCTATTTAAGGAAACAAGGATTTTTTTTTAAAAAAAATAATTCAATTTAGGATACTATATTTAATTTACTTAAGACTCGATTAGTATCGTTATTTGTTTCCACTTTTTAGTCTTTAGAAAGATAATGATAAAAAATATGGAAATATAAAAGATAGTTTCCTAATTTTTGTTGACAATTTTGAAAATAAAAACATAGATTATATTATAATAAGTAGGCAAATTGTAAAAAAGTTACTTCTTTTTAGTTGAATTTATGAACTTCTATCTTACTAAAAATTTATGTAAAAAATTGAAGTTTCTAGCCGTTAACTTTGATATTTAACATACATTTTTGTTTTATGATTATTTTGGTTTACCTTGTGTATTTTGGCTCTTAGAAAAAAATCTAGGCAGAAAATCCAAAAGTTTTAAATGGAATTTGAATAAAATTAAGGTTCCAAATCTTATATAAATTGAATACTTTATAACACAACTTCTTCTAATTAAGGTACAAATATATAAAGTCGACTAATAGTAAGATATTTTTTTCATAATTCCCTATACCTTCAGATTTGTGGTTCAACCTAAACTATATGACTTTTGAAATTATAAAACAAATTACTGAAAAAACTACAAAGATAACAAAACATGCTCTTATTTGGATGATTATCGATTGATTAATAGTCAAGTTTGACGTATATACTTATCTGTTGCCCCAAATTTAATATAATGTTTGAATTATTTATATCAATGGATTTATTTTATTGTATCAAAAAATAATTCATTTTAAATAGAATTTCCAAATTTAATAGAAAGGACTTTTTAAATTTATTATGTTAGTTTATGGAAAATTGGATATTAACTAAAATAATTGGAAATTTTAGTTTTGGAGCCTAAATTACTTTAGAAAATGATATGATGAATTTTTAATATATTATGAAAATTTCAGATATATAATTATATTTCAAGTTTATTGAAAATTTGAAAACTAATATTGGATAATTATAAAATCTAGTTGATTTAAATCAATTAATTAATTTTGATATTAAGGTATTTACCAAAAAAATATTTCGGTTTGTTGGGATTAGATTTAGAATTAATAGAATTAAACTGAATAATTTTTAGATTTTAATCGCCATACTTTGATTATTTATTTTTGAAATAAATTATTTTATGTTTCTAACTAAGTAAGCTATATTATTTTAACATGTTTGAAAATATATGAAAGATTTTGTGATTAAATTTGTGAATTGTTGTCTTTGAGGTTAACTTACATGATATTTAGAATTGAGAAACTTTTCAATGTTGAAAGTTTATGGACTATTTATGCTTTTCATAACATTTGGACCTCTTTTGGCAAAGTTCGGAATTATATGGATAGGACCATATAAGATAAAGTTTAAAAAGGAATAAATTAAACCTTTTATGACATATATTTAAGTCTTTTGTGACTAAATTTTTAAAAAATCAAAAGTTAGATAACTTAGAGAATTATAATATTTATACTTGAGGTCGAAGATTAGATAAAAATAAAGTATATTACACTAATACGCTATTGGCATATTGATTTTTAAGTTATAAATCTACAATCACTACGAACCAAAGAACAATATATTAAGGAATTAGGATCCGATCCAAATTAAAAGAATATGGGCGTGGGGCGACTGTGGGTCATAAAACCATAACAAAAACCCTAGACAGCAGCAGGAGCAGGAGCAGGAGCTTCATTCATATAACTCGCCCCTCATTACTTCATGCACTGCTGCTGCTTGTATTTTGTTTGAGAGGAGAGATTGTGAGAGGAACAACAACAATGGAGGTTGGCAAGACCGTCAAGGATGTATCTCCTCATGATTTCGTTAAAGCTTATGCAGCCCATCTCAAGCGCTCCGGCAAGGTATATGAATGAATAGGCTTGATAATCAGGGTTTGGATATACACGTTTATAGAGTTTCGAGATTTGTATTTGATTTTCATTTGATTTGTATAAAGTACTGATATTTCTTCAGGATGGTCTGTAAATGAATAGGCTTGATAATTGTCATTGGTTTTGCTGATGTTTTGGTATGAATTGCCGTTGTTTGAGCTTGATTTGTGATATCTGATTAATTTAGGGTTTGAAATAGGTACTTTGTTTTAATAATGAACAATTGCATGACTTAATGTGTGTAAATTAATCTCAATCAATGAGGGAAAAGTCAGAAGTAATTGAATTAAGGCGAGAGTTATGATTTGGGATACTACAAAAACGAGTGTGACATTATGCTGATCGTAAGTAGTTGTTGGTCTAGCCGTAAAGTGTACGTTGTAAGATGTAAGATTGAACCCTAGGACTGTAGCTTTTGGTCTAGCGTAAAGTGGTATGTTGAAAGATGTAAGATTGAACCCTAGGACTGTAATTGTTGTGCTAGCCTTAAAGTTGTATATTGTAAGCTGTAAGATTGAACCCCGGGACTGTAGTTTTGGTCTAGCCGTGGTATATTATAAGTTGTAAGATTGAACCCTGAGACCGTAGTTTTTGGTTATCTGTAAAGTGGTATGTTGTATATAGTAAGATTGAATCCATGGGACCGTAGGTTTTGGTTATCCTTTTGTTCTGTTGTAAGCTGTAATATTGAACCCAGGGACTGAAGTTTTTGGTCTACCCGTAAAGTGGTATGTTGTAAGTTGTTTGATTGAACTCTGGGACCTTGGTTTTTATGCTGATACAATTAGTTGAATGGTTTTAGTTTATCTTATGATTCTTTGAACTGGAGGTTAATTAGATGTGTTTATTTTATTGGTGCTGTTTTGTGATGTGTAGATGGAGTTGCCTCACTGGACTGACATAGTCAAGACTGGAAAGCTCAAGGAACTCGCTCCTTATGACCCTGATTGGTACTACATTAGAGCTGGTGAGTGCTTGATCTGTTTCTCAGGAGTTTTATTTGCATTTGTCTTTAAGTTGAAACAACCTGTGATCAGCGTTATTGAGGTCATGTCCCTGCTCACCTTGCATATTTTTGCTGAGCTGAGAACTAAATGTTGTGTGGAGTATATGGATTGCTACTTTGCCAACATCTATATGTAGCCAGCTTTTAAAGGTTTTGCAATTTTTCTCTTTGGTTTATAAATTTGTTGACCTACGTATCTTTTTCTTTGAGCTCTGAATTGACTTTATAAATGTAAATATTCCCTTCTACTGTTGTTCTATTTTTACACTCAGTCATATATCCTAAGATTATATGAACTATTGAGGTGTTTGTACTCTTGTTACTAATTTCAAGTGCTTTAATCCCCATTTCAATAGTTTGCCCTGATTCGCTATCAAAATAATGACCAATGAGTTAGTTCTTTTTAAGGGTGTGATAGGTTCGGTGAAGTATTATAGTGGTTGATGCCTATGGTGATTTCTGCTGAAATCTGAAAGGAGAACTTGTAGCACCTTGTTATTTCGTTTGTTACTCTTTTTTTCTCCTTGACATTTGCTCTGTGATGGTGCATATGGTTCTGACTGACACCTTATTGAGCCAAGTAGCTGATTTGTGAATTTGTTTACCTAACGGAAGCTCTATTGTCTTTGTAGCTGATATAATTTTTGTGCATATAGTAGTATAGTACAGATACCAGAAGTTTTTTGCTACTTATTGCATCTCTAGAATTTTTGAATATTGCAGTGTTTACGTTGTGGCTTATGTTTAGCCATGATGATGGTTTTTAATTTTTTTTTTTTTTTTTTGGCAGCCTCAATGGCCAGAAAGATTTACTTGAGAGGTGGAGTTGGAGTTGGTGGCTTTAGGAGGATTTATGGAGGCAGCAAAAGAAATGGTAGCCGCCCACCCCATTTCTGCAAGAGCAGTGGTTCTGTGGCTCGTCACATTCTACAACAACTTGAGCAAATTAGCATTGTTGAAATTGATCCCAAGGGGTAAGCCATATTTAATTGATATTACTTATCAGCATTTTTCTGGATTCTTAAGCTTTTATCTATGATAGATACATTATTTGGTGTTTCAAGTCATCAGGTAGAACTCTGTATTTAAATTATTTGCATTTACTGTTCATGGCACTGCCTGTGCTTGGACATGATACGGTGCATTGATTGCTTGCTATAATTTTGAGTTTATGATAATGTCCTTCTGCTTCTTGCTCGCACATGATGCCTAATGTACTGATGATATGTCTACTGTCTTTCTGTTTTCATCTGGCAGTGGAAGGAAAATCACATCAAGTGGCCAACGAGATCTTGATCAAGTAGCTGGCAGAATTGGTGTTGCTGTGTAAGAAACTGGTCCATATTGCTACAAATGCATCAATATCTTGGGGATTGTTTTTTCTCTCATGTTTGAATGGAAACTATGTTAAACCTGTTAGTTATTTGCAATGCTGCTGTATTGACTGACTTTTTTTCTATAGAAGACGTAGGGTTATGAATTAATTTTGAAAGATATATCTACTTCACTACTTGATTTCCATCTGTCTTGTGTTTTTTTTTGGCTACTAATGTGTCTTATGTTAAGGCGTTAAGCTTGTAATTTTATTATATTGTACCATTGTTGGTACTCGCAATTTTTTGGATATAGTGTCCATGCAACTTCTGTGTCACGCTCCAAACATCTAATTTTTTCTTTAAGAATTTATATCAAATTATTAATTATAGTCTCTTCTGTGTGATGATCACTGATCAGCTTCATCTTAACCCCCATGCAAGAGCCGGACGCTATGTTTTTAAGAGTTTGAAGTGTATTATTACATGCAGAAGGGTCTGTCTATTTAGTGGAATTCACTGATGAACGTACCACAAAAATCACAAGAAAATATGCACTGGTCCAAAACCAGAATTGGTATCCCTCAATATTCTTTGGTCTGGATCTGTTTTCCTGATCCGGTCCAATTTTGACTGGTTGGACTAGTTTAGTAATTTAGTGATCGGTTTATTCAAAACAAAACAAAAAAAATCTTGTTTTCTTTAATTCAATACAGCCCTTGACCATATATATTTCCTTTGTCTTTTTTGCCTCGCTAAACTTTTTACAATATTCAAGATACAAAATAAAAAAAAATTATCTCCAAATTTGTTAGACAAAATTATGAAAATTTGAGATTCAAAAAATTTACATTGATATGTAGGGGTTGAGGGAGTAATAAATATGAGGCCATATAATACAATAGATGCAATCATTGAAAATTTCATGTGAGAATTCATCAAATTCAAATCGTTACAAAAATATATGATCTATTCGGGTTTTTGGCTTGGAGCTAATAGGAATCGAAATCACATATTTCTTTAAATTGGAGGGCAGACCGAATGTCTCGATTCTGGTCCAATTTCAATTCAATTCTACTAAAAAAAAAGTTGAAAGTTTATGAACTATTCATTTGGATCTCTTTTGGCAAAGTTTGAAGTTGAATGGATAAAACATTATAAGGCAAAGTTTGAAATAGAATCACTTGGATTTTACAAGGAGAATTGTAAAATGAGAGATTATAACATTCATACTTCCATATCGAAGATTAGATATATAAGAAGTATATTACACTTAATACGCTATTGCCTATTGGCATACTCATTTTTAATTTACTACGAACCAATGAACCATATATTTTGGATCCAATCCGAGTTAAAAGAATATGGGTTTGGGGCGACAGTGGGCCATAAAACCAGAACAAAAACCCTAGACAGCGGCAGCAGCAGGAGCTTCACTCCTATAAGTTGCCCCTCATTACTTCATTAGCACCTGCTGCTTGTATTTTGTTAGCGAGGAGAGGGAGTGACAGTGAAAGGAACAACAATGGAGGTTGGTAAGACCGTCAAGGATGTATCTCCTCACGATTTCGTTAAAGCTTATGCAGCGCATCTCAAGCGCTCCGGAAAGGTTAGATATCATACTTGATAATCAGGGTTTGGATATACGCGTTTATAGATTTTTGAGATTTGTATTTGATTTTCATTTGATTTGTATAAAGTATTGATAATTTTTACAGGATAGTCTGTAAATGAATAGGCTTGATAATTGTAATTGGTTTTTGCTGATGATTTGGTATGAATTGTCGTTGTTTGATCTTGATTTGTAATATCTGAATAATTTAGGGTTTGAAATAGGTATTGTGTTTTAATAATGAACAATTGCATGACTTAATGTGTGTATATTAATCCCAATCAATGAGAGAAAGTCAGAAGTAATTGAATTAAGGCGAGAGTTATGAGTTGGGATACTGCATTCGATGTCACAAAAACGAGTATGACATTATGCTGTTCGTAAGTAGTTTTTGGTCTAGCCGTAAAGTGGTATGTTGTAAGATGTAAGATTGAACCCTAGGACTGTAGCTTTTAGTCTAGCCTTAAAGTTGTATATTGTAAGGAGTAAGATTGAACTCCGGGACCGTAGTTTTGGTTTAGCCGTGATGTGTTATAATTTGTAAGATTGAACCCTGGGATTGTAGTTTTTGGCCTAGCTGTAAAGTGGTATGTTGTAAATTGTAAGATTGAATCCCTGGTAATGTAGTTTTTGGTTACCCTTAAAGTGGTCTGTTGAAAGCCCTAATATTGAACCCCGGGACTGTAGTTTTTGGTCTACCCGTAAAGTGGTATGTTGTAAGTTGTTTGATTGAACTCTGGGACCTTGGTTTTTGTTCTGATACAATTAGTTGAATGGTTTTAGTTTATCTTATGATTCTTTGAGCTGAAGGTTAAATTTGGTGTGTTTATTTTATTGGTACTGTTTTGTGATGTGTAGATGGAGTTGCCTCACTGGACTGACATAGTCAAGACTGGAAAGCTCAAGGAACTCGCTCCTTATGACCCTGATTGGTACTACATTAGAGCTGGTGAGTACTTGATCTGTTTTTCAGGAGTTCTATTTGCATTTATATTTAAGTTGAAACAACCGGTGATCAACATTATTGAGGTCATGTCCCTGCTCACCTTGCATATTTTTGCTGAGCTGAGAATTAAATGTTGTGTGGAGTATATGGATTGCTACTTTGCCAACATCTATATGTAGCCAGCTTTTAAAGATTTTGCAATTTTTCTCTTTGGTTTATAAATTTGTTGACCTACGTTTCTTATTCTTTGTGCTCTGAATTGACTTTTTTTACCCGTAACAGTCATTTTTTATTGTTAGCTTGAAAATGACGATTTCATAAATGTGAGTATGCAAAGTAAAAGTACTGATTGGGTGCCTGTGTGGCTGGATGTCTTATTGAAGTAAACAAGTAGACACAACTACTTTGCTGTTCTATTTTTACACTTGAGACATCTTATATCCTAAGGTTATATAAAGTATTGAGGTGTTTGTATTCTTGTTGGTAATTTCAAGAAGTTTACTCCCCATTTCACTAATTTACCCTGATTAGTTATCAAAATCACAAGTTAGTTCTTTTTTAGGGTGTGATAGGTTCTGTGAAGTAGTATAGTGGTTGATGCCTATTGTGATTTCTGCTGAAATTGGAAGGAGAACTTGTAGACTATGTTGTATCGATACGAATCCGAATACAGATATAGGTATGAAAAATAGGCAAAATCAAAATTTTGAGATATGGGTACGGTAAAAGATTGCTGAAAACGATGTTGCTATATAAGAAAAAATACACATCTTCCTACTTTCTTGGGATAATAAAAGAATGCTGCCAGAAAATCAAAACTGATCCACATCAAGTTATGAATCACCAATTACTAGAAAGTAGAAACAAAATGGGTGAAGAAAAAGCAATAGTTGAATACACATCAAGGTTCTCAAGAGAGAGCAGAAGGAACAAAAGGCCCTATATTTACCATTGTAGACGTTAACAAAAAAAGAAAATCATTATTAAATTATGTAGGTGTTAGAAGTCATCTGACAAAACAAGAGTAATCCCTACTCCGTACTATTTTATTTTACCCAGTTCACTACTGAGAGGAGAGGCACTGTCGTCTGTCAGCAGGTCTGAGGCACGTGGGCAACGAAGTGAGGCAGAATTGCAGAAGGCCGAGAAGGGCATCGAAGAGACGAAGACTGAAAGAGAGGCAGATAGGCAGTGGCGCAGCAGCAGTGCATTAGGGCATTGATGAGTACAACACTCAGTGACTTGAGAAGCTTTTTTTTTCCCAATTTTCTAGGCTGAGTAAAAGATATAGGCCCAAAGCACTTCATTCATTTTTATGGGCTAAAACCAGGTGGATATGGTTTCGGTACGGTACCCAAGGTCAATCATCCTTACCCATGCCATACCCGGGGTGACATACCCTGGCTGTACCCTTATCGGGTACGGATGCATCACAGATTCTAGCACCCTGTTATTTTGTTTGTTACTCTTTTTTCTCTCCTTGACATTTGCTCTGTGACAGTGCATATGGTTTCTGACTGACACCTTATTGAGCCAAGTAACTGATTTATGGATTTCTTTACCTAATGCAAGCTCTATAGTCTTTGTAGCTGATGTAGTTTTTGTACATATAGTACTTGGATAGCAGAAATTGTTTTTTGCAAGTTATTGCATCTGTAGAATTTTTGAAGATTGCAGCACTTACGTTGTGGCCTATGTTTAGCCATGCTGATGGGTTTTAATTTATTTTTGGCAGCCTCAATGGCCAGAAAGATTTACTTGAGGGGTGGAGTTGGAGTTGGTGGCTTTAGGAGGATTTATGGAGGTAGCAAAAGAAATGGTAGCCGCCCACCCCATTTCTGCAAGAGCAGTGGTTCTGTGGCTCGTCACATTCTGCAACAACTTGAGCAAATTAGCATTGTTGAAATTGATCCCAAGGGGTAAGCCATATATAATTGAGATCATTTATAAGCGTTGTTTCTGCATTCTTAAGCTTTTGTCTATAAAAGATACAATATTTTGGTGTTTCAAGTCATCAGATAGAACTCTTTATTTGAATTATTGCATTCACTTTTAATGGCACTGCCAGTTGCGTGGACATGATACGTTGCATTGCTTGCTTGCTATAATTTTGAGTATTTATGCTTATTGCTCGCACATGATGCCTAATGTATTGATGATAGGTCTACTGACTTTCTGTATTCATCTGGCAGCGGAAGGAAAATCACATCAAGCGGCCAACGAGATCTTGATCAAGTAGCTGGCAGAATTGATGTTGCTGTGTAAGAAACTGGGTCCATATTGCAACAAATGCATCGATATCTTGGGGATTGGGGATTGTTTTATTCTCATGTTTGAATGGAAACTATGTTAAACCTGTTAGTTGTAATGCTACGGTAGTTACTGACTTTTTGTCTATAGAAGACGTAGGGTTATGTTAATTTTGAAAGATATATCTACTTCACTACTTGATTTCCAATTTTTCATCTGTCTTATGTTTTTTTTTTTGGTAACTGATGTGTCCTATGTTAAGGCGTTAAGCTTGTAATTTTATTGTATTGTACCATTGTTGGTACTCTTTTTGGATAATGTGTTCATGCAACTTCTGTGTCACGCTCCATCTTCCCGACTGACAGCGGCCTGTGCCTTGCCAATTTAGCTGGAACCGTTTTATTTTTGCTTTAAGAATTTATATCAAATTATAGTCTCTTCTGTGTGATGATCAGCTTCATCTTAAACCCTATGCAAGAGCCGGATGCTATGGTTTTTACAAGTTTAGTGGAACTCAGAACTCACTGATGAACGCACCATAAAAATCACAATAAAGTATGCAAGTCCTAAACTGGAATTGGAATCACTCAATATTCTTTGGTTTGGATCTGGTTTCTGATCTGGTCCAGTTTTGACTGGTTGGACTAGTTTAGTGATTTGGAGTTCTTTTTACTCATAAATTTTTTTTTTTTTTCGTATTTCTTAATTCAATAAAGCCTTGATTATAAATAGACACAATTTAAAACTTTTTATCTCTAAATTTGTTTGACAAAAAATTATAAAAATTTGATATTCTAAAACTTTACATTGATATGTAGGGAAGTAATTAATATGCGGCCACATAATACAATAGATGCAATCATTGATAATTCCAAGTGAGATTACATCCCAATTCAAATCGTTACAAAAAATATGTTCGCACGGCATAATAACACAACTTGAATCCTGGTTTTCGGCTCATATTGAAATATTCAAGTTTGGATTGGCGCTAGCAAGACTCGGAATCACATATTTCTTTAAATTGGAGAGTAGACCAAAGGAGAACTATAAAATGACATAGGAGATTATGACATTTATACTTCAGATCGAATATTAGATAAATATGAAGTATATTACACTTAGAACGCTATTGGTAGGGATGTCAAAATTTGACCCGGCCCACAAAACTGCATGAAACCAACCTAGTAATGACCCGAAATTAATACTTGAAGTCAAATTGAAACTGATTAGACCCGATATTCCAAGAATCGAATGGGCAAACTCGATCTGCATCCAACCCAATTGCGACCTGACCCGTTAAAGACTCGACCCAGAGACAACCTGAGTACCTAAACCGTATCATACCCGACCCAAAGACAACTCAAAACTGACTTAACCCGATAAAAAACTGTTATGAACTAACCGGTAATAACCTGTGACCCAATTATAGCAATCTATTAACAACCAAATTAAGTATGATCTAATTTTACTATCCTAATTTGAGATAACCTTAAAACTATAATTTCATATGCTTAAACTTCAATAATATGTATTTGTTTAACTATCCATGTCCTTTTCCATCCAAACTAAACATGTTTTTAAGTTTTGAACTTATATAATTATATAAACTTAACAAGTTAACATCTTATATTGATAAATGAGTAAATGACTATGCATTAATAACTATGTTAATAGTTTTCAACTTTCCATCAGTCACCATATTAAATCAGTTGGGATACACAAAACTTAATGTCATCATAGTAATTGTTGTACAATTTAAGGTCTAGTGAATTAGTGATCATATTTGATACTTGGTTTATTTCTTATTAAACTCAATTAGTCAATTCAAACCTATGCAAATATTTTGAACTATTTGACATTAATATGATTAAACTTCATGAATATGAACTTAACCCATTATTTTAAATCTTATAAGTATATATTAGCAATTATATGTTCATAAATACATTAATGCAACTTAGTATTTCACTGTTGATATGATTTGATAAATGTATCATGCTTAGGCGACTCAAAGTGCTTAATTGATTATCCAATTTTGAGTTTATTTGAAAGTTTGAACTATATGCCTATCAATCAATATATGATATTTGATACTTTTTCATTATTTGATAAAATGATTCAACAATCAAATTGAATATATCATCAAATCTTCCTCAAACAAAACAAACCGTTTAGGAATTGATTCGGATTGACCTGAACCAACTATGACCCGAAACAACTATGACCTGAACCCAAAATCAACTTAAACAAAAAACAATCGATTATAACTAGGGATGGCAACGGATCGGATCTGGACCGGGTTCTTATGGATCCAGATCCACTTTTCAAGAATGGATCCAGATCCGCCGGGTATGAAAAGTAAAGATCCAGATCCAACAGATCCGGGTCCAAAACAGATCTTACATATTTTGCCTATTTTTTGGGACAATAATAAATTTCAAATTTATAAATCTACATTTTGCATCTACTATAACAGTCCAACGAATGATATAAGTTCAATACTTGAATACAATTCATATAACTAATCAAATATTACAAAACAACAAACTACAAATGAATAAAATCAAATGGCCCAGGAACCCACGGACCAGGTTGTGGCGAAGCGGGAGCAGCGACAAAGACAGTGTTCGGTGTTCCTGGTTGTGGCGCCGAGGTGAGATTGTGAGAGTAGAGAACTAGAGACTAATGAAATGTGAGATTATAAGAGAGACAACTAGAGTACCAGACAGATGAGAGTGCCGCTGAGATTAAGTTAGGGATTTAGGGTTTGAATTTGGGCCTTATACAGAATAACAATTTTTTTAAAAAAAAACGGGTAAACGAATCCGGGTATTATGGTTGGACCCATACCCGGATCTGTTTTTCAGTCATAGAACCCGGATCCGAACCGTATCCGTCGGGTCTAAATTTTGAAGACTCATATCCGTAAAAACGGATATGGATCCACGGATCCGAGTCGGGTCCAATATTCGTTGTCATCCCTAGCTATAACCTATCCAAGAACCGATTCAAATTAACCCAAACCAAACATGACCCGAACCTGAAACAACATGTTGTAAGTCATGGAGCCAATTCGAATTAACTTGAACCAAACATTATTTGAAACCCGAAATATCCCGCTATAACTCATGATGGAATCGATCCGAATTGACCTGATTCGAACATGACCCGAAGTGAATTAGACTCGACCTGAACCTAGACTGAACCCGACAAAGCAAATAACCGATTTGACTCGACTAGTGACCCGACCCATTAATGACTCGACCCAAAAGATTAAATTTACTCGTTTCAACCCAACTTGATAAGAATTGACCCGCAATGGGTAAATTTAAAACCGATCCGTGGTCCCGAAATTACATCTACTGATTTTTAAGTTACAAATCTACAATCACTGACTCACTGTAAACCAAGAAACCATATATTTAGGATCCGATCCAAATTAAAAGAATATGGGTTTGAGGCGGCAGTGAGTTATAAAACCAGAACAAAAACCCTAGACATCAGCAGCAGCAGCAGCTTCACTCATATAACTCGCTCCTCATTACTTCATCAGCAGCAGCTGCTTGTATTTTGTTAGAGAGGAGAGAGAGTGAGAGGAACAACAACAACAATGGAGGTTGGAAAGACAGTCAAGGATGTATCTCCTCACGATTTCGTTAAAGCTTATGCAGCCCATCTCAAGCGCTCCGGCAAGGTTAGATATCATACTTGATATTTAGGGTTTGGATATGCAAGTTTATAGATTTTTGAGTTTTGTTTTTTATTTTCAATTTATTTGTATAAAGTATTGATATTTTTTCAGGATAGTCTGTAAATGAATAGGCTTGATAATTGTCATTGGCCTATTCAATATGTCAACTGATGTGCATAAATATTGAATTTTTCTGATGTTAGTAGCGATTGATTGAGCTTGTTGAGTAATCTAGGGTTTGGAATGTGTACTGTGCCGTTGAATGGAGGAGTGGGTAGCCTTAATTAGCATAGATTTTCCCCAAATATTAAGGAACAAAGGCAGAGAGACCTCAGGCAATTGTAACGACGCTTGTTAGTCGATACCGGAGTATGACATGATGGCATTATGCTGTTTTGTTAGTAATTGGTATAGACGGAAAGGCTTGTTGTATGTTGTGTGACCAAAGCCCCCTTACTTTGTTATACTTGACCGGGTTGATTCGTGTGGGTTGGTAAGGTGTTTTTTTAATCCTTAGCATTGTCATAGGAAATGTATTGCTTATTAGATAGTTCCATTGAGTGGTAGTTTTAGTTTATTCGATATGTCTTTATTATTTTGGTTACTACCTTTTGTATTGTCGATACCAAGTATGAAATAATGCTATTTTGTATGGTGTTTCTTGTGGATTGGTCTAGTGGTAAAGGTTTATTGTAGGTTGGACGATCAAACCCACATTGTAGGCATTTGGCTGAGGGGGATTCTTTTTATCCCTCCCTAGTACCCTAGCTTGTTATGCTTGATTGAGTAGACTTGTGTTGGCATTCGATATGGTGTTTTTCAACTTCCTTGTGCTGTGTCGTAAGAGATCAATTGCTTATTAGATGATCTGATTGAATGAATAGTTGTAGCTTGTCGATAGTTCTTTCACTTGAAGGTATGGTTGGTTATGTTGTCTTAATTTTTTATTTTTTGTTCTGTTTTGTGCTGAGTAGATGGAGCTGCCTCACTGGACTGACATTGTCAAGACTGGAAAGCTCAAGGAACTCGCTCCCTATGACCCTGATTGGTACTACATCAGAGCTGGTTAGTGCATGATTAACCTGGGGAATTTTATTTGTATTTCCACTATTTGATGAAAACTCAACTTTAATCTAGCTGTGGCATTCTTGCTAAGCCAAGAATGATTTGTACTGTTTAAAATTGTTAGCATCAATATGTTGTCAGTTTTTTTTAATGGCTGTGGTTATGGATAGAGTTGGAGACCTTTTTTCTTTGTGATTTAGTATTTAGGTTGACGCTTCATTTTCTTTCTGTTTAAATTTGAATGGAGAACTGGTTGCACTATGTTTTTGCTCTTTCCTTTCTCCTTGGCTTCTATGCTCTGTGTCACTTTTAGCAAATGGGATCGTAGTCATCTGACCAACTGACACCTTATTGAGCCAAGTGACTGATTTTCGATTTTCTTTACTTGATAGAAGTTCTTTCCACTTTTGCAGTTGCTATATTTCTTTTACTGTTATACATATAGAGTAAAAGGATTGTGCAACAATTGTGATTTTTAGTTATTGTATCTATGGAAGATTTTGAATATTGCGTTGCCTTTACTATTGTTAGCATGTGTATGTCTGCAGGTTTGGAGAGCCATTCTGATAGTTTTTTGTGTTTTTTTTTTTGTTTTGGCAGCTTCAATGGCCAGGAAGATTTACTTGAGAGGTGGAGTTGGAGTTGGTGGCTTTAGGAGAATTTATGGAGGGAGTAAGAGAAATGGGAGCCGCCCACGCCATTTCTGCAAGAGTAGTGGCTCTGTGGCTCGTCATATTCTGCAACAACTAGAGACAATTAGCATTGTTGAAATTGATCCTAAGGGGTAGGCCATTTTTATTTGAGCTCAAAATTTACGAGGACTGAGTTTGAATTCTGAATCAAATTATGTCAAACTAAGGTGCAATTTTTTGCTGTTTCAAGTCATTTGCTAGAATTCTGTACTTAAATGAATGCACTAGCTGTAGTTCTGTTGCTAGGTGAACGAGTGTAATGTGATGCATTGCTAATGCTTGCTACAATGTGAAGTTTATGATATAGTGCAGCTTGCTCACAGTGATGACTACTGTGCCGTTGATGAGCCTACTGACATTTCTGTATTCATCTGACAGGGGTAGGAAAATCACATCAAGTGGCCAACGAGATCTTGATCAAGTGGCCGGAAGAATTGGTGTTACTGTGTAAGAAGCTGGTTCCACAATATCACCAATGCATTAATCTCTTAGGGATTGTTTGTTTACTCTTCTGTTTGGATGGAAACTAGATGTAGAGGGAAGTAATCAGATTTTTACTATTTTTTTTTCTATGCTGCGTTAGTTGTGAACTTTTTCAGCAGAGGACGCAGGATTACGCAACTTAAATTTTGAAAGATATATGTTCTTGGATTTGGTCTATGTCGTATCTTATATCGAACTGTTTGATCGTCTTAATGACGGTTACAATTATGTGGGTCTCTAGCGCCTTGTATGAAACTTCCTTGATGCATCCAATCTCCATGACTAATAATGGCCAATCCTTGCAATACGGGCTCACAAGTTGAATTCAGTTTTTATAATATGCTAGTGATTGCATGTTACTCCGTCTCTTCTGGCTGGTGACCAGCCCCTACAGTAACCCCAATGCAGGAGCAGGATGTAATTATCTGTAAAAGTTTTGAATGATTCAATGTTGTCTTTTTAAGACTTGAATGTTTTCGGTTCTGATTGCAAGACTGGCACATGAAAATTAGGGCTTTTTGTTGGAATTAGCTCCTGAGTAATTTAAGGCTGGCAAATATTACATGAATCCAATACGTTATTAAGTGGGATTTTGTATTGGATTCTAATCATACTATCCAAGACTTAGTAACTGATCGATCTTGCGCGTAGCTCTTATAAAAAGTTCATCGATCTTTATCAAATGTGGCGTGAGCAAGAACTTTGTTGCGTAATAAAATACGAGCAATGATACTGAGGCTCAATACAACTTCAGTGTTGTGAAGATTAACGAACAGTAATTCATCCAGCGAATATCCATAGATTAAGAAAGGAACTCACAGGGAAGGAATTATGGAATTATAATGGGAGGAAAACAGAATAGAGCAAGGAAGGAAGGAAAGTTTGTATTCATGCTTGTCCATTACATCAGTCTCTCAGGCTTTATATCATAGCCAGATTCAATTAATTATATATCATAACCATAACAACCTGGCTGCTTTCAGAGAATTAGTTGCATAATTATTCTTATTCTAGAACTTCACTTTACAGTCAGCACCGTTCCTGACATTTTAGATGTCATAGGCGTAATAATATTTATGGGCCCCTTATGTCATACGTGTAAAATTTCCCCTTATCCATTTTGGGATAGTAAACGCATGGTTATATAAAATATATTTATTTTATTTTATACTACTAATTTCATCCGTAAAATAAATCAACCATTGTGAAAATAATTGAAAAAAATTATTAAAAAAAAGGTACACACAAGATCAACTAATGAAATAATATTTCTTTTAAAGCAAACTAATCAAGTAGAGTAGAATATTAATGATATCGTTAAATAAGTGTTAATAGAATACTTATAACCTTTAATAGTTGGGTGTATCCACTAAATACTAAAGGTATATTTAGCAAATAATAAAATTACAAAACTCAAAAAATCCAACTTTAATACCAGAAAGAGTATACATGCAGTACACAATATATATTATAACACTCAAGATGCTACTACATACAAAACTACCATTATCATTATACCTAATATCCATCAAGATAAAATTTTAATTGCATTTTATCAAAATTGTATAGTTATATGACACAATTAGATTGACAAAACAGTAAATATATTCATTTATTTGTTGTAAGACTCCATAAATTAAATAATTTATAAAGCATAATTTTAGGAATTAAAAAATAGAGAATGATAATTAGAACTAGGGATAAAGGTACACATTTTCATTAAAAAGTAAAACATTCAATGTTATAAATATTTTAAATTAATTATCAAATTCAATCAATAATTTTTTTAAAATTATTTAAACATTGGTTTTAAAATTATTTCATGGGCCTTTCCGAGCCCTAAGCCCTAGGCAGTCGCACTTCTTGCCTAGGCCCAGGGACAACCCTGTTTACAACTCAGCTAAGACAGTTATCTCATATTCTTCACTTTCTTCCATTCCGATCACGTGACATGCACACTTGTTCATGTTCTGGACCATATCAAAATTCCATAACTTATTACCTCGTGTTGTTGAACGCATTGTTGAATGGCAAATGTTTCTATTTATCTTGTGTGTTTATTACAATCGATTAATATTCTTGCAATATTTGGAACATAATCTTTGCTAATCCACCGTATGAATGACAAGTGTTTCTCTTACCTCGTGTATTTGTTGCAATTTATTAATATTCTCGTAATCCATCGGATAAATTACACGTTCCGTATCGTATGAGCGTACCCTAGTGTAGTTGCCCTCTATCCTCTTCAATCCTCATGCCGACGGTCGACGGACCCACTCAACATCTCACCAAGATGTAAACTATAGACCGGTCGATCAGGTAAATATTGCGATCAAAGCATGGATGTAATTGTGTTAATGTGTAACGTAATTAATGTAGCACACCTGAATTAAAATGCACAATCTTACGTGTCAAAATACATTAGAACACTCACTCACTATCATTCACCGGCGGGACCCATTTCTAGAAAAAGCCACGCTTGCCGACAGCCACGTGTCTTGAATTACTCAAGATTCTGTATCTCATTTTTTCAGCCATTGGCAAACCCCCAGATTCTCTCTCTCCTCTTTTGTTCGAATCAATCGTACAAAAAAACTTAATTAATCTGATAATCCAAAATTTTTTTTCTCAAAAGTCGAAAAAATAAAAGAAAAATACAAAACTGAATTTCGAGAACAAACCCCTTTAAATTTATTTTATTACAAAACTTCCCCCCCTTTTTTTTGTTAATTTAGTGCGCTCTGCTTCGCTTTAATTGATTCCAATTCGATTTTGCGATCTCTGGCATTCTCAATCTCTCTCTTAGGGTTTGCTATCTTCTCCCAAATTTTCCCCATTTTTTTTTGGTACGTTCATCAGTATTTTTGGTCTTGCATCCGATTCTGATGTATATATGTCATCGGAAATGTGTTTCGTTTGGGAATGATTATCACGTGTTCATGAATATTCTGGAATTTTGCTATTTTTTTTCCCTCATCGTATGATATTTATTGCTATTGTTGTTCTTATTACAATGAAGTTGCTCCCACATATTGTTGTTTGATTGATGTAGGTTTGTGTTGATGTTTTTAGTATTGAGCTGAATTTGACGTTAGGAGTCATATTTGTGGAATTTGTGTTACTTAAGATTGTTGTGATTGCGATGAAGTTGCTGTGTTGGTTAACTTTCGGTTTTTATTATTAATTGTTGGTTCAGTGTGATATCGTTTACGGTCGTCGCCGGCGGAGGCGGCTTCGGGATCGATAAGTGGTCGTTTAGTTGATACATCGTTTGGTATTGTGCTCCCGAATATTTTTTTAAGAGCATTAGATGTTCTGTATTATCGAATACTCAATTTGTACTATATGACATTGTGTTTTAAGGAGAGGTTTCCATTTTTTTTATGTGCTTTAAATCCCCTTTATTTCCCGTTTCTATGTATTGTAGTTGGTTGCAGTTAGCAGATTACTGTTATGGCGATTCTTTTTTATGTTATTTGCTTCGGATGCTACTGCTACTCAAGTGAAATAATGAAATTCCGGGAAGAAGTTGATTATTCTGTATTTTGCAGGTGTTTTTTTTAAAGTATTTTCCATGGTTGTTGCTGTGATGTGATACAAGACCGGTGGGTGTTTGAGTTTGAGTACAAAAATAGCATAGAAAGATTCTCTCCTGAAGTATGATGGGATGGAGATTAGATCAGCGTTACTTTATGATGGACTTGGTGTGGGCTGAGTGATGACCAAATGTATGGTGTCATTCCCATTTTTTTGGTTTGGAACTTGGTATTAAGATATTGATTGAGAGTTGGAGCTGACCTTGTTCGCCTTTTGTAGTAGATAGTTTTGTATTTTTTATCCTCTTCATGTTACAAACAGTTACTCTTTGAAGAATGGATGATTTTCCTGAATTATTAGTTGGCAAGACTGTGAGTGAAGTGTCTGATTCACATTTTTTTATCCTTTCTTGCTTTCTTGCTGGTTTAGTCGGTATCTTGACTATAGCATTTACTGCTTTTCAATGGAGGAGAAACATTAATTTGACTTGGATGAAAGCTATAGCAAGATCCAAAAAAAATCCAAAGACAAGGAATAAAGCCCCCGAAGCTTCACATACTTGGATTTTGGAATCTGTATCCCGGGCAAAGAATGGGAATTGTTGTGTGTGCTTAAAATCCTTTACTCCCTCACAGAGTCTTGGACCAATGGTGGCTTCTGACAGTTTTATAAACAGATGCAGTGTTTGCGGTGCAGCTTCTCACCTTGGTTGTTCGTCAAATGCTCACAAGGATTGCAAGTGTGTCTCAATGCTAGGATATGAGCATGTTGTTCACCAATGGGCTGTTCGGTGGATAGAGATAACTGATCAAACAGATGAAACTTCTTTCTGTAGCTATTGTGAAGAGCCATGTAGTGCATCTTTTCTCAGTGGGTCTCCTATATGGTGTTGCCTATGGTGCCAAAGGCTAGTGCATGTTGATTGCCATACCAGCATGTCAAATGAAGCTGGTGACATATGTGATCTTGGTCCTTTGAGAAGGTTGATTTTATCTCCGCTATATGTCAGGGAAATAGGCAGGTCATCTTCTGGCGGAATTTTGAGCTCAATTACCCAAGGTGCAAATGAAATTGCTTCAACTGTACGCGGGCGTATTAGAAATCAAAGCAAAAAACACAAGTATAAAAATGGTTCCTCTGTTGATTTGGGTAATGGTGGTGGCGCTTGTGATGCTGTAACTGATAGTACTTCAGGAAATATTGTAACAATTAATGGATCTCATACCGTGGAAGAACACTGTAAATATACTGGCAACACAGGAGATAAGAACTGTAATGGAGATCTAGATAAACATAATGATCTTAAACCTGATATTAGGAGAAGTACATCAATCACTCAAAAAGATGATCAGGTAGTTCAAAAACAGAGGTATGTGATCCTTGATCCGCCAGCTGATGCAAGACCTCTATTGGTGTTCCTCAATAAGAAGAGTGGGGCACAGCAAGGAGACTCTCTCCGGGTGCGCTTAAACATGCTACTAAATCCAGTTCAGGTTAGATGGTGTTTAGACTATCATGTGAAATTTCAATGTTTCATTTAAAAGATTGTCATTTCTCCCAAAATAAAATGATTTCCGGGATTTGCATAGGTTGTTGGACTTGGAAAACCCCCCATCTCTGTCCCTCTTTGGGGAGCTCCTTTTTGTGGAATTTTTTTTTTTTTAATGTTGGGAAACCTGTAATGTTACTAGTTAATCCCCAAGTCCCCTCTCCTTGCACATACATAATCCAACCAATCACATGTAATGTGCTCATTTGGAAGAAAATCAGCTGTACGCCTGTACGTGTGTACCGTGGTTGATCTCATTTTCTTAAAATACTTTTAAATGTTTGTAATGATCAATTAGCAATGAATAATTTTTATAGTACTTGTTATTATCTATAATGGATTTGGAAAAAGATGTGACCCTAAATAGGAAGGAATGGGGATAGAGCATTATTGTGGATGATCACCGAGATAGATTTTTTTATTCATTTAGCTTAGAAAAACAGAAATTTGATAGAACTAAAGTGAATAGGGGGACCATGCATATGAGTAGTTTTACACTTTTACTTTTAAGATAGAAAGGAGATTATTAAATTTAATAGGGGCCATAAGGTAGAGTATTAGTTGATAAAAAATGAATGTGAGATTGACATAAATGGAATAAAGCAAATGTGGGTAGAACTTAGAAAAACGGAAATTTGATAGAACTAAAGATAAGGGAGTGGTTCATTGCTTTAGAGAGTAAGTTGATGTGGTACACACTTCCCCCATAAATTTTACATCCCTTTTGTCTCTATCTTTGATTCTAGTTTCTCCCATATTTCCCTCTTTGGTATATATATGCATATTTTTTCAATCATCTTTCATTTTAATTACTATACTGCAAGCTATTGGTCATAACCCACTAAATAAAATACTTTTTTCGTATGTGGAAAAGACAAATTAAACTGTGATTGTGGAACATAAGGAGTAGGGTAGAAGCATTAAGTAGTATCGAGAGTTGAGTTTTGTTTTTTCTTAAGAGCGGCCTGATTGAGAGTGATTGGGTGAACTTCCTGTTCCAATTTGTGTAGCTCCCAATTTAATTAGCTGTCTAATCTTTCTAAATGGTCATTCATGTCCATTACCGTTAATTTACTTGTAAAAATATACAACATCCTTCATGTGTAAAGGTTGGAGTGCAACCTGAATTGGTGGGTTTGGCTCAAAGAACCTACCATGGAAGATGTGATGAGCCTATGAGCGAAATACTTTTATCATAATCTTTGAGCCTTTGTCTTTTCTTCTTTTATATTTTGTTGATCAGAATTCCTTGTTTACTTTTATTGATCTTTGCCTGTATGCAGGTTATTGAGTTGGGTCCAAATCAAGGACCCGAGGTCGGCTTGTACATGTTCAGAAAGGTGCCACACTTCAGAATACTTGTATGTGGAGGAGATGGAACTGTTGGTTGGGTTTTGAATGCTGTAGATAAGCAGGGTTTTGTTTCTCCTCCCCCAGTTGCGATTCTTCCTGCAGGGACAGGAAATGATCTAGCAAGAGTTCTATCTTGGGGTGGTGGACTGGGCTCAATCGAAAAACAAGGAGGTCTCTGCAGAGTACTGCATGACATTGAGCATGCTGCTGTCACCATTCTTGACCGGTGGAAGATAGCAATATTGAATCAGCAGGGGAAACAACTTGAACCCCCCAAATTTATGAATAATTATCTAGGTCGGTCAATGCTGAGACAGCACTTGTAATTTTATGGTGGTCTTGATTTGTCATCTTTTGCTTTTGCTTTTGCTTTTGCTGTGGCAAGAGGATGGATGTTTTAGGTTTTATTGTCCTGGAACAAATGTTCTTTTAATTGCCTTCTGTTTCTCTCCTAGTGTGGCCTCAAAATTTTACTTTAAGGGTGTGTTGAACTTATTGCAGTTGTGAATTGAACTTGGGTAGCCCTTTTATTAAGGCGAAGAGAACACGGCTTAAGCTTGGTAATTTTGGGTTACAGAAATTTGAATTGCTAGACATCTGTGGCATTTTAGATGTCATTTTTTTTACTATTCCCCCAACTGAATTTATTTATTTATTTATTAAAATCATAATATCTTTTTCCACTTTTCCTTCCCACAGCTTCTCTTTCTCATCTCTTGAACCATACAAATTCAAGTTTATGATTCAGAGTACTTGATTAAGTTGATACAATTAATGCATCATATGCTGCTTGAGTGCTTGCTAATGGTCTTTCATTTTTTTGTTTATTGTTTTTTAAGTTTTGATGATGTTCTTTACTCATGTAATAGCTGTGCGGCTCAGTATATAGTAGTAACTGCTCATATATTTGCAACACAGGGGTTGGTTGTGATGCGAAAGTGGCTCTTGATATACATAATATGCGGGAAGAGAATCCTGAGAAGTTCTACAGCCAAGTAAGCTACCTTCTCTATCTGCTTTCACATCTGGTTGTAGGTTTGTTTGTATAATCATGGAGCTGTCACAGATAAAAATGCTTAGTTTGTCAGAGATCTTGGTTATTGATGGTTGATAGATGTGATAAAAAAAATGTGCTTAAGGGCGAATGTAAGCTGGAAATTCAAAGGGTTAATGTGAACTTGTGAAATTTTCTTTAAGATAATGAGGTGTCTTTAGTGTGGAACTATAGCGAATTTGGTTTAATTCTGAGCAAGATTGCTTGTGCTGGGAAGGAGACATGGAACTTTCTTTATTCGGCACGAGAGATTCTTTTTTGGGTTTAAATACTCTGAACTAGTTATTAGCATGGCTTATCAATGGAATGTACAATTTAATGGGGAATGTACTATGCTATGTGTTTTATTACTCTTGACTATTCTTAACAGTGTTCTACATAATGGAGCATAGTCACTTTACTAGGGAGGGGGATTTTACTTTTTGAGACCTTTGATATCCTCCTTTGTCCATGGAACCGTCAATTTTTTACATGATAATTTTAATTTCAGGGCATGTTTTGACTCATACTTATATCCAATTTCCAACAGTGTGCTTCTTAGTGAACTGAAATTAACAAGTTTAGTTTTGAAACCTTAGACCAGTAAGTTGAAGATAATGATTATCTTCTGCCTTTGTTGAGTGCTGATTACGAAGAGCCTGTAGCTGGCTGCCGGAGATCGAGGGGGGAATTGTACCCTGTTTTCAAGGGGCACATGAGAAAGACGACCTCTAAATTACCTCCAGTATTCTAAAAAATTGGGATTTTAATTGACAACCTTGCTTATTTATATTCTTATCAGAAAAAAACTTGCTTCTTTTCATTTTCTAAACTAAAGGAGTTAAAGTTTTTTCTTTTGGTCTTAGTTTTTCTTCCATTTCTTTCCCATCTTAGGAATCGTTCTTTTCTTCTAAACGATAACAAGTTTTTGACCCAAGTCCTCATGTTTTCTATTCCTTGTATCCTTAGATTTTTGCAACCTAATGGCTGAAACAGTTCTGTGCTAGGGTCTACTTTTGTAAAGGCCAAGTAACACATGGATAATAGGGGTCCATCTCAAGTCTCATATTTCTCTGTCTTTCTTCCAGTAGCTTTTGATTAGATTTCTTCCCTCTTGAGATACAGATTTGTATAGAGTTTCCCTCTTCTAGCCCTCTCCTTTTCAATTCTTTCTCTATCCCATATCATTCTGCATTATGTGCAAGGCTGGGAGGTGGGGGCTTTACGAATGAGCTCCCTCATTATGTGCGTTAATCTTTTTCTATTTTTTTATGCAACATCCTTATATATATATATATATATATATATATATATATATATATATATATATATATATATATATATATATATGATTTATTTTTTATGATTTTCCATTATCTTTCAAAGGTGGTTTTCTTGTTTATATTGTTATGTGAGTCTTAGTTTTAGAATATGACTATGATTTATCTGGCTTATATCTGTCAATTGTATTCCTGCAGTTTATGAACAAAGTCCTATATGCTAAAGAAGGAGCAAAGATTATCATGGACAGAATATTTGAAGATTTTCCTTGGCAAGTTCGTGTTGAGGTAGATGGTGTTGAGATTGAAGTCCCGGAGGTGAGTGTAATTGTTTAGTTTATGTGAGTTCGTGTTTAGTCTTTGAGAAGCTTCTGTAGCTTTCTATCTACTTCTATGTTTTCAGTAGTATCCAATGGTCCGTGCTCCAAATGGCTTTGTTCTAGTCTTATCATAAATTTATTATGTCTCTTTGATGAAGATTAGGGAAAGACTGTACCAGTAGAAGGATGTAAAATTATGAGTAGAGGACAGGTTGACTCCAGGAGTGAGTTTGAGAAAATCTCAAGTGCTGTATCATATTAGGGGAACCTTTTTTTTTTCTTTGTGGGACTTATGATTTGCCCTTTTTGGTTATACTTGAGAGCTCATTTTCTTTCATCATCGTATGGACTTCAAGTCCTAGTTGTTGCAAGGAGTTTGGCTGGGTATCTTCTCGTTTATCTTAAGAAGTGAAATGACAGTTAGGGCTATGTCCATTTAAGGGGATTTGTGGGCTTTGCCATGTCATTGTTTGATGACCTCTTTTGATAATCAAGAGAGTTAGTACAATTCCTTTTTTCTTTACCTATTGTAGAAGAGTGCTTGATTATGTCTACAAGCTACATGACTCAAAAAGTCACAATTACTCTGTAGGATTGATGGATACTCTGTTATCTTCATGCTTCATTTTCTTTATGCTTCAAGTTACTGAGAATTTTTGTGATGAGCTAAGGCAGGATAGTTCACTTACTTCAGCATGTGTTTAGACATGTCCCTTGTTCTTTCCAGAGTGTGTGCTTTAACATGCAGGTCTTACTCTCTAAATGTTATGGTTGATCTTAATCACTTTGAGTCATGAGCCATTGAATACCATGTCAAATTGTGTCATCCCCTTTAATATTCCCTCTATATTTAATGCACACAAATCTTGTTTATGTTTGAGTGGATAACTTTTATGTTTGAGTGGATAACTTTTGAAGTTTTCATCTTGATGAGCCTTGTGGATAAAAATAATACCAGCATTTTTCTTGGAATTTAAGTTATTTAAAAAGAAATCCAGTAGGTTCAGCAGAAGTGTAAAACAAGTAAGTCCTGTCATTAAGAGGTGGTCAGCTTTCATGATGCCACCAACTGGTTATTGGCGTAGGTATCTATTCCTTCCATCTCCTACTTTCTCCTGTGTGCTCTCTGTGCTACAATCAGTTCCCTATATCTTTCTGGTCTTCTGCATTTGTGCTCTGGTTGGACTTTGTTAGTTATTATGTGGGTGGTAGCACAACTACATATTTCGTGACTGCTTCTGTTCATATTTCAGAATTAGTCTTGCTTAACTGCATACAGTGATCAATGGTATCTTGGGGAGCATGCAGAAGTATGAACAACATTGCATTTTTTGTATCTAGAAATTTTGTTCACATTGTAACTGAGTACAACATTTCTGGGGGTACATGCTCTGCACAACTAGTCCCAGCTATCACTTTTCTTCTTGTCTCTGCTACATTATACTCAAACTTTGCTGGAAATTTTATTCTTGCATTTGTCTGTCCATAACCCACATATTTTGCAACACACTCTTGTTTCTAGTGACTTGACTGCTTCTTGCTTCTTGCTTCTTGCTTCTTGCAGACCTGATTTTTGTTTCCTATATTTATTATTTGTTGCCAAATCATATTGACTGCCCATATCCAGTTTTTAAACAAACACTCAATGGAGTCATATCTGGTATCCTTAGGCAATTTACTCCATTATTTGATTACCATTATACATGCTCATGCATGAGTATATTGCTGTCTTTAGGATGCAGAAGGTGTTCTTGTTGCAAATATTGGAAGCTACATGGGGGGTGTGGACTTGTGGCATAATGAGGACGAAAACTTTGACAATTTTGATCCTCAATCAATGCATGATAAGGTTTTGGAAGTTGTGAGCATATCAGGAACATGGCATTTGGGAAAGCTCCAGGTAAAGTGGTCGTTATACTCTCCTTTCAGTTTATATTGTAGTCATTCAGTTGGATGCCCCTCTTCCAAATGATTTGTAAAAGAGGAGAATATTAAACAGAATGGAATTGTCTATTAAAATTGCTTTCTTCCTGGATCAATTTTTTTTTTTCTGTGGTTTTGATATTCATTTTTGACGTCATGAGGATTTTGTACCTTATCTTATGTTAACTGTGTGGGTAATGACTCAGAAGGGGTGAATCAGAAGTTCTGCCTCTGATTTCAGATAACTATTCAGACGTATAATTCTTAATTTCCAGCAAGGAAACAAGCCACAGTTAATATGATTACGTGTCATTTATGTTTTTCACTCCAGATTAAAACGGTTTAATGTTTGTTCATTGTACCTTTGATCAAACAAATGATGCTCAATTGCAAGAATTTCTGTTCTGCTGGTTAAATATTGTCTCTCCAAAATACAGTGGCGGTGATTATTTCTTGTTCTTCATCAAATACTAGCATCCACTCGTTTGACTTGAAATGATGCTCTTGATTGCAAGAAGTCCTGGTCCCCTGCTTCTAAGTAGAGAACTTATTGGTTTTGTCTAATTATTTCTGTAGAATCCTTAGTCATGCAGTGTTTGCTTTGTATCTTTAGTGTTTTTATTCGTTAAAGCATTCTATGTAGAACTTGCAATGTTTTGTATCTTACTATGGACTGACCTGTTTAGACTTCCAAATTTTCTTAAAAAAAATTTGTTAAAATTAATTGGGTGCAGGTAGGGCTTTCCCGAGCACAGAGACTTGCACAAGGGCAAAGCATCAAGATCCAGTTATTTGCTGCATTGCCTGTCCAAATAGATGGGGAGCCATGGGAGCAGCAACCTTGTACATTGCACATCTCTCATCATGGCCAGGTACTTACCCTCTCCCCTGTGTTTGAATTTATTTATTTTCGATTCACTGAATTGTGCATTTTTTACTGCATATATAGCATCTCTTTCTCGTAGACACTTGTAATTTTGTTGGCCTCTTGAAAATTCTTTTCCTGGGATTTGGGTTGGGATTAAATGGATGGCCTTGTTGAAGTTTCTTTTGGGTACAGGCTGCTTAAAGTTTGGAAGACTTGTTGAACTGTCGACTCAGAAGGTGATGACTGTGACCTATGGTGTAAATATTTTTTTGATAAGAAAAACTTAATACTGAAGTAAAAAATACAGCTAGAGGACAAAATGTCCTATTGTCCTCTATTATAATGAAAAAGTTTTACAAATTAGTCTTATTCCTTTGTAACTCCCCAAATGAGTAATTTGTGGGGGTTCCATTTGCTCATCTCCACAAGGACACTAACAAAGAAATCCTAACCCATAAAATATCAGGGGTAACAGTGGCCACTGGCTCCCTTAAAAAAGTCTTGCATTTTGTTTCTACAAAATATTCCATAGGACAGCCATCATAACATTTCGCCACAACACCTCCTCCTTTCCTCTTTCAAACCTCAAAAACCTGAATTGCTGCCTCTCCATAACATTAGAAGGGAAAGCACTGTCATCTATTTGCACTGCTATTAGTCTTCTCCAAAGATAACTTGCAAGCCACAATGAAGGAATATGTGTCAGCAAGACTCACTAGCTTGACAAAGCAAGCATGTGTCGATTGTGACCTATATTGAATCGAAGAAGTGAAAGGTGGAGTACTTCATTAAATAGAAGAAGGAAAAGGTATTCAGGACCCAGGGTTTGACTTTTCTGTGGTCCAGCTTAGGACTAGACCCTTTGTTGGGACTAACGACTAAGGATACTCTCTGCTTAAGTATAGTCCGTATAAGATTGAACTGGTGGTGGGCTAACAGAAAAAGGGTTTTCTGTTCCCATATCAAAATGTCAAAGATTTGAAACTTTAAGCAAGAACAATAGAAGTATTACTTGTCACATAGAAGAGTAAAAAAAGGTCCCAGTTGGTATTGATATCTGGTCCTTTGCTATATTTGATTTTTGGTAAAAGGCGGTTTTTCTTATTGGTGCTTTAATGGAGGTATTTCCCTTCTCAACGATGAGGTTATAGATCCCAATCTATGATAGTATGAGAGGCTTTAATCTATTTTGTAGAGCATATGACCTGAGCTGTACATCAAATATCCTGAAGAAGGAAGTAGCTAGTAAAACAATCAGTGTTTCCGATCACGAGACGGAGGTTGGAAAATCCTCTTTTCTAGTCATGTTGTATATGCAATTTGAAAAGTTCATGAGGTGGTGTTAAACATTGAGAGTCCCAAAAATATGCTATACTTAATGAGGAATGAATTCAAAAAGTTATATAGCAAATTGTTTGTGAACAGGCAACTCATTTTTTAAAAACTAGGATGTACTGATTTATAAATATTATAATCCTCATATGATTATACTTCTATATCTCATTCCAAATCAATAAACCTTTATCCCCAAAAAGATGTCGGCTACATGAACTAAGAGTCTAACACACATTATCCACAAAATCCTCCTCCTTCGTTCACTCAAATTTAGAGCCACATCTTCTTACAAACTATTTTCTCCATATCTCTGTTATTTTCTTCCATTCAGGTCAATTTTTATTTGATTCAAATGCGTTTGAGGTCTTCATTACCTCAAACCTCCATCTTCCTCAACGATGCATCTACTACTCGGTGTATTATATGCCCAAATTATGGCAACTAATTCTCCCTTATCTTATCATCAATATTTGCTACTCCAACGTTTTTTTGGATAACTATATTTCTAATTTTATCCCTCAAAGGCATTTTCACACATCTAATTTAACGTACACTTTTTTGCTACTCATGTTTTAATGTTCTCCTTTTTGAAAGAGTAACATTCCGACCTATACAATAATACTGGTCTAATTATTGTCCTATAAAATTTTCTACCTAATCTTAAGGTTATACTGTGATCACACATTAGTCTAGTTTCGGCTCTCTATTGGAGCCCTTGAGATTTTATGTTATGGGTGACATCTTGAGCACTATCTCAATTCCTTTGAAGAGCTAATTCCAGATTTGTAAAACATTATTTTATAGGTACCTCCTTGTCATCCAAAGATTAGCTGTTTCATTTGGTTTCCTCTCAGTGCTAAAATGACAATTAATATACAGTATGGTGTGCTCGTGTAAAAATTATGCATGGAAGGAAACACAAGCTAAACAACTTGACAACGAACGTGTCATTAACTGAGTCCAATGTAGAGAAAATAAGATTTGCCCCTTTCCCCTATGTTTGAAAGAAAAGAGCTGTAGGAAGTTAATAATTCCTGCCAACCCCTGATATTGGATCAAAGATTTGAAGGTGTTCACATTTGATGCAATCTCACAAAAGTATATGTTGCCACTTTGAGAATATGATAGCACACCTTGACCCTCTTTCTTACTTCCTTTGCATTTGTTTACTTAATAGCTTGGGTCATTGCTTCTTTCGCTCTCATTTTTCATCTTGTTTCTCCACTGAAATAACCCACTTTGCCGTGGTTTGTATGAACCATTTTTGTCTGCATCTCACTCTTTGGGTCTTTTGCCTACCAACTTTTGTCAGTAAGATGGCGAAAAGCATGAGTGGATATGATAAGATATGATGGTTCATTATTTGTTGGCATTTCTTTGGCTTCGATGAGGGTCCTTTCCCTGAGATTTGAATCTATGCTAAGACACCTTTTAACTTGCATGCTCTTATGATTTTGCAGGCATTCATGTTGAAGAGAGCTGGTGAGGAACCTCTTGGTCATGCTGCTTCGATACTCACAGATGTACTGGAAAATGCAGAATCTAGTGACGTTATCAATGCTGCTCAAAAGAGAGCTCTTTTGCAAGAAATGGCATTACGTTTGTCCACATAGATGTCTTCCAATATTTCAGTGGTTGGTAGTTTGTATTATGAAATTTTGCATGTGTATAGCTTGGCTTATCTTTCTGTTGTAGGTTGTCATCGTGAGGTTTGCAGTTTTGTACTTCTCTCTAGGTGCCTTTGTAGGGTCCTTTCTCTGCTGTGTTTTTAGGGAAATTTTTGCTATCCCTTCCCAGTGATTGCTGTATGCTCTGTCTGATATGTACAGTTTTAAAGCTTTTCGACTCAAAAGTGGTTCCAGTTTTCATCTTTGAAAGAGATTTTAGACAAAGCAGTGCACATCTGGGTGTACTAACTTTGTTCCAGTTGCATCCGGAGTGGATTATCTTCATGTTCCCTATTTTTTTAGTGGTGGGAGAACATTTGTTGTTCCATCTGGGGCGGAATTTCTTCAACTTTCAAACCATATGGCTTCGTTAAAAACTAAGCCAAATCCATATGGGAAACTATACCGGACAGAGGGAGGAAGCTTCACCCTCTTTTGGATCGTCTTTCATAAAAGATCTGAATCAAGTGGTCGTCCATTCATTATCATGGGCTGTGATGTGTAGATGCTGCATTGTGATTCCATCACCTCTCAACAGGACTGTAACCTTGGATCCCAACTAGAAATATTTAGTCAGTCAACTCGTAAGTTGGATCCCTATTAAGTCGCAATTGTTAGGGGTTTTTGGCACTTGATATTTGCAATACTGTTCTGCCAAATCTACACTAAAATCTCTGTGTTACTAATAAATATTTCCTCTATTCCTATTTTTTTGCCCCATTTTACTTTATACTATATTTAAGATATGACTTAAAACGCTTCTATATTTAGATTTGTAAGAGAAAAAATTATGAAATTTAATATTCTAAAAAGTTACATTGAGATGAATCTAATAAGTTTATTCGCATATATTATTTGTTATAATATAATTAGAATTTATGGTCAAAGTTCTTAAATTTTAACTGAAATGTAGCAAATAATTAGGGATTGAGGGATTATGCAGCTGGTCCTTGGTGTTGTCAGATGGAGTTAAAAGGTCAAAAATTGATATTAATTATTGAATTTGAACATTACTCATATTGGTTAAGAACTTGACTGAAAGTAAAAGTTTGGAGTAGCTCTATTAAATGATTTTGTTAGGCTTTTGTCACATTGCAATTTCACAAAAAAAAAAAAAAGCTTTATCTTCTTTCAACAAAGTGGGAGGAGCTATTTTCTTTCCCACGTTATTGGAAATGAAGATTGAAGTGTGTGGCTTCTTGGGGTTTTATTAATTCTACTATTCTGTGAATATTTATTACTTCCATAATAACGTAACCCATAAAAACAGTTAGCTCATGTACCAACAAATTATAGAGTTCAATTTCTTCGTCATATTAATGTCTTGGTGGTCTCGTTCACTGACATCATTTGTAACTACAAGGCTTGAATTTGATGGCCATATTAATAAGGTGTGTCTTGGTGGTTTTGTTCTCTTGGATAATTTGTGCGGGTCATGCTTGAATTGTAAATTCTACGTCATTATTAGTAGAAACTACAATACTAAGCATTGCCATTTTGTTTGCTTTCTAGGTTCCCAATAAAGATGTATCAAACAAATTGCAATTAATTATCGTTAAACAAGCATAGCCTAATTATGGATGTCAACTGGCTTAGTTTGTTAAAATATTGGAGGGTGGTATCCAACATTTGGGATCAAATCCTGTCTATATAAGTTGTTGTCTTGCTGCTTGCATCTCTCTTTACGTCAAAAAACAAACACAACCTAATTGATGAACTTTTTCTAAAATTTAACTAATGTACATACATTAATTCATGTTTATTTGTGAAATTGTAAATGTCGCCAATGAAAGTATTATTTTTAATTCAAAAATGAACTTTATAAAATTGAAATGGTAGCCGAATTTTTAAGTTATATCCTCACAACTTCAAATGTCACATATAACTGATTTCTAAGGAAGTTACAGGTTTATCAACAAAGTCTAAGCCTATGAAGTATTGTTTCCAACATTTTGAAAACTCTTAGCTAAGCATTGAGACTTTTTATTTCTTATCAATTTCTGAATTTCATTCTGAATTCAAATCATACTCGTACAAAATTTTTGTTGAAGGACTCCTAAGTCTTGTCAAACTTTTCCCCTAAATTCTCCTCCTTTCCTCACTTTTCCATCATCTCAAGAT
The DNA here is from genome assembly GCA_026401315.1 of Dysphania ambrosioides. Taxonomy (NCBI): domain Eukaryota; kingdom Viridiplantae; phylum Streptophyta; class Magnoliopsida; order Caryophyllales; family Amaranthaceae; genus Dysphania; species Dysphania ambrosioides. Next base: position 5,104,016 of record CM048664.1, on the reverse strand, counting down.
TCAACCAAATGGATTTGTACGAAAATATCAACACCTGAACGTCAACATTTGTCATTTGGTGGTGCTGATCTTAGGGCACACTGTAAGGTACTGTCACGTTAGTTTTCCAATTATGTTATCTTATTAAACTAGGTAAGTCCTGCGCGATATGCGGATTGATAATAAATTATTTTGTTAAATATTTCAATTATAAGAAAATTTTCATTTATTGGTGAAAAACTTTTAAGTTTTATAGAATTACCGTAGTAAATTTAATTGAGATAATACTTTTTATCACATTAAATGAAAAAATTATTATAGAAAAAGGTATAGAGAAAACAATGAAGGGAATAAATAAAGGTAGTTTTAAATAATTTAGAAATTTATATAGTCACATAATTTTTTATATATGACATTTTCCAATCTTATATTACTATAAAGTAGAAAAAAAAATTGATATCATCTTTAAAAAAAGGTGGAATTTTTTTTATTATAATAGCTTGATAGCATAGATTTTGCTTTAGTAATAGTTATAGATTCATGATTATTAGTGTTGTGTCTTAATAAAACCGTCACTCTCTTTAAAAAAATTTCTAACTAAATAAATCTATTGGCTTTATTCACACTCTAAATCACCTTTCCCATTCTAACAACCCATAATTATGCTACCTAGTTTCTGTCCTTTTAAGTTTCTTTCTTTTACATTAATATAAAATATTGGTTATTATAATTATTGGTATTATAAATTGAAATCATTTCCTTTACTTGTATATTTGCTATGTAATTGCTTTAATTGTTGTTACATGTTTCTTACTGTTTCTTTTGTTGTTTTATGAATTTATGTGCTTTTTTTAGGTGAAATGAATTTATTACCTTTAATATTGTAGGGATATTACAGTTAGAGCAGTGTCAGCAATGGGAAAAATTTTCCTCATGGATGAAGAAAACCATTGATGAGGGAAAAATTAGACTGCACTTATGAGGGATAATTTCCTTAGGGACCTCATCAAGTGGGAAAATTTTGTTTTCTTCATCTGGTGGGCCCTACATGCAAATTTTCTTTCTTTTTTTTTGCTGATGTAAGAGAGAAAATAAGTGGGTATAGAGAGATTGATGAGGAGATTTTTTTACTCATTGGTGGGTTAAATAGTGGAAAAATTCTCATTCATGAGGAAAACTGATATAGAAGAGGGAGAAAGTGGTTAGAGAGTAAGATGAGAAAATATTTTCCTCATTAATAATAGTGGTCTTACTGAGATACTTTAGAGGAGGAAAATGCGCAGCAAGAAAGAATAGACTCACAGTTTCAATCTAATTAATCCAATGCAAAATGCATTTCACCAAGAATAGGTTTTCTAGAGGAATGTCATATGTAAAATATTAGCAACCATAGGAATAGCGTGAATTGCATTCCTATAACTCTTCAAATTAAACAAGGGGTGTGTCGTGAAATTTAGTGTATGAGATGTGGGACTATTTCATACTTACACCTCTTATGATGGTGCATATATATAATATACATATGTCAAAGGTCAACAATACATTATACTCACAATTAAAACATACTGGAGTATTTACAATGTGGTGAATGTGGGATAAACTAATAAAACCATTTTAAAACTATAGAAACCAAAGAAATATAGGAGTCAAGTAGAATTAGTATTGTGTGTGACAACTGACAATTCACACCATCTCGTGGGTATGACAAACCCATATAAGAGAAGCCTAGCCCTTAGTCATGTCATTATTCTCCCAATTTTTCTTTTCTCATTTTTTACGCCATCCATTTTCCTCTCAAATCTTATTCCCATTTTTTGGTTCTTCTTCACCAATCTCTTATTCTCTCGTTAACTTTTGAAGTTTGACTTTGCATTTTGGAAACTTAATACTGGATTTAGATGCACGATTTTCACTTTAAATCTCAATTTTGAATTTGGAAGCTCAATTTTGAAGCATAATTGATACAATTCTAAGCTAAATTTGATACTTTGGAAATTATAATGAGTGATTTTGAAGCTCTAGTTCAAAAATTTCATAATTAAGAATTTTTTTTAATGAAGGTTTGGAGTATGGAAAAAGAAAGAAAATTGTGATTCAATGTGCAATTTGAAATATTCGAAAATAAAAGATTATGAAATCGGTTTTGAAGGTAATGAAATCTTACTTATTTATGAGATAATCTTTTCAATACTTGAGATCATATAGTACAGAATAGTGTTAGTGTCCGATATAAATTTTCCGATTATGAGTTCATTAGTTTTATGCTAAGATCATTTTGCTAATATTTGAGACTATTACATATTTATCTTAAACAATATCCTATTATCTCATACTATATTGTGTCTATACCTAAGGTCCTAGTATATGTATATATATGAGATCATATAGTGTTTATAACTGAGATTGTAGTTTTTATAATTGAGGTCATGGCCTCAATACTTGGTGTCATCATGTCTATATTTTATATCTTTGTTTCAATAACTGAGGTTGCAATGTATATATTTGAGACCATTTGAGACCATAGTGTTCATATTTGAAGTTATAGTTTTTTTATGTGAGGTTAATGTCTAACTCTTAGATCATTATTTTTATTATTACACTGATATTTAATATTATAATGTCCAAGTTTTAAAGCAGAAGATTACTAAAAATTTAACAATAATATTGGCAATAATGGTGGAGATCTATTGAAGTAATCCATAGCTAATTTATGATAAAGCTTATTTATTGTATAAGTCACTCAAGGTATTTGAATTTTGTGTTAGAAAATCTACATCTAAGAAATTAAGTAATTGAAAACTAGTTGAGTTTTACTTTGCTTCTCAAAAAAAGGAGTTTATAAGTGCAAGAAGATGAAGGATGAAAATATGTAACCTTAAAACGTCATCAAAAATAAAACTTTTGTTGATTTCTTTTTACTTGTCCATCTAGTGGATTATCCTTTGGAAGATCTCCTTCTCCATTTGGACCCATCTCCTCTTCCTCTTCTTCTTTTTTTTTTCTTTTTTTTTTAACCTTCTTCCTTCTCATTAAGATTTTTGGAGATTTAGATATATTTCTAAACTTAAAAGTTTTAAAAGTTGCAAAATATTAAAACTTTTCCTATCATTTTCTCCAAAACCTAAAGCATATCTAATATTTGAAGAGGATCTATGAGTTTGGACGCAGGTGATTTAAGAAAGGAGTCCTTATGATTCCTTGGATTGAGTTCAATTCTATATCCTTGTAAAATAATAGACAATATTAAATATAATCCTAATAATTAAATTATAAGTATGAAAATATTTACCTAATACATTAAAACACACTTGTACACAAGAATCAATCGGGGTAGCAAATTTCTTTATATTTTCTCTAATACCTTGGGCTTCATTGATGCCTGACACAATTTTATCATGATGTTCTAAAATTTGGATTATTGTTCAACTCTTTCTCTCCCAAATAGAACCACTCCATAAATGACTTCCTCTTAACTTTTTAAGATAATTTATCATGTCTATTGTGATGTCACAAGTAAATTTATTTCTAAGATGACAAATAAGATCTACAAAATAATAGTAATACAATCACATATAGATTAAAATTTGACATATAGAAGGCAAAATCTAAAACTTTACTGAGATGACAAAGATATAATTAGTATAAAATAATTTCAAGAGTTGACTTTGTAGCTTATTATTGAGTTGAAAAAGTTAAAACCTAAGGTGAAAAAAATAAGAACATAAGATAAAAAGTTAAAATCCTAAGGTCAATTAGTTTATTATTGAGATAAATTTTTTTTTTTAAATTATGACTGAAATACCTATATTTGAGACATTATTATCTAAGTCACTAACCCACTAAACATTACTAAAATAAAGGCAAACAAACACTATATAAAGAATAACGTACATTTTTTTGCCTTCTAATCTCCTCATTACTAGGCAGTTCCCCTAATTGAGATAGCTTAGTGTCTAACTTTCTTTAATCTACCCCCATTTAACAAGTTTGCATTGTGAAATCTTTGAGCGCATATCTCAATTTCAATTGTTTATCTTTCCTTTTCAAGTTTATCTACCAATTGAGAACTAGATTTAGGAGGAAAATGAACGATGTAAAAATTGGAAAAAAAGAATATTGGGAGGAAAATGATGCATAGATAGATTGAATTTTTGTTAGACGAGTTTGTCATACCAACGTCACACGTAATATCATTTCAACAAAAATAAACAGGAGTCAAAGTACCAAATTAAACCTAACATCTTAAAATTCCTTAACCAATGTACGTGAAACTCTATGTTATTCAAAAAAATATCGGAGTATATTATTTTTAGTACTTAGCTTTTGTGGAGTACGAAATACTTGGAACAAGAACTGGGGATATACAAAAATTGGGACAGTAGGCTCAAAATAATTAACGGTTAAAATTTTGTACAGTACCGACAGGCCCACCACAGGAATTTTTACAGGTTATTGGATGTGTTGCCAAAGTAGTACCTTATCATATTAGCCCACGTACTACTGAAATTCTGGGTAACAGTATTCAGCCAAACCGTTGATCGATTGCATGCCTCAATCAATTTTGCAAATGCTTTTCACAGTAAATAAATACATATATGCTTTTCAAATTTTGGAATTTGGACCCTTGCATTGTTTTTCATAGTATATACGGAGCAACTTTTATAACTTTCTATGCACCTAAAAATAATGTCTCGTAATTACTTGTTACACTAAGAATTTTTTTGGAAAATGTTACAAAGTCTAATACTTTTTTTTAAGATTTGAGGTGCATTTCTTTAATAAAAGTCAAATTTCCGCTAAAGATAAAATACTTTATGAAAATTTGATACGAGTATAAAATCATCCTTGTTAGTAGGAACACTAAGTAACTTAGTTACGAATATAAGTATAATGAGGCTTTTCTAATTCATACTTTATATAAATATTTGATATATATTATATCAGGATACTAACATATTAAATATATGTATTATTATATCATATATATAACTATTGTTATATCCGATATGTGTACTGTTATATTAGATATAGAAATAAAAAAGATATAAAAATACCGAAAAACATATGTCAGATATAGACATTATGATCGCAGGTATAGAAATAAAATTACAAAAATATCTCTTAATATATTTATATCATATATAAATTAGGAATTTCTTGTCTAATACTTAAACAACCGAAATTGTAACTTCGTTACACATATAGATCATGGTCTAGCAATGCACTGAGTATATACTAGTATACTACACCTTGTCATGTGCATACTAAGATTTCCCTGAGAAAGTAAATTTAATTAATTCCAGTTTGGTGCTAAAGTAATGAACATGCACCAATCTAGGGAGTCAAATGAATAAGATATTCAAATAGAAGGTACAACTTAATAACTTATGGAATCCAAGTATAGAACATTCTGTTAAATTATTTAGGCTTTGTACCAGTAAAAGTTGATCACTTGTCAGTTACTGAAAGGTTTTCAACGTGCTGCAGTCCGAAGTCTGAACCTACCAACATATGCCATCTTTCTTCTTATTAAATTCTTCCGTCTCTTTTAAATTTTAGTTGGTGTACTTCTTACAGGTGGGTAGATCTTGTTTTGTGGAAGGTAAAATTGGAGGTGTGTTTTGAGTATTTAAGGTGGATTTTTGGTCAATTGTTTAACCAGTCACTCTATATCTCTCTCTTTTTCGTACAGAAGCAAGGGAAACTCAAACTCTCAGGTACTTGATTTTTTTTTTTTGTCAAAATATTTAATTGATCAAATTTCATCACCTTCAATGTTATCATAGTTACCACATTACAAGTTCAAATTAGGTTCAGTATTAGTGTAACTTTTTGTGTTACAATTTCTGTTGAAGACTAAAAATTTTATGATTTTCATGTGTTAACATAGGAAACAAGGAAAAAATGGTGAAGATATGTTGCATAGGAGCAGGGTACGTAGGGGGGCCAACAATGGCAGTGATAGCCCTAAAATGCCCTTCCGTTCAGGTGGTTGTGGTGGATATCGCAGTTGCAAGGATCGATGCTTGGAACAGTGATCAACTACCCATCTATGAGCCTGGCCTTGATGAAGTGGTCAAGCAATGCAGGGGAAAGAATCTGTTTTTCAGCACTGATGTGGAGAAGCATGTTAGGGAGGCTGATATTGTGTTCGTTTCTGTCAACACCCCTACTAAAAGTCAGGGGCTTGGGGCAGGCAAGGCCGCTGACTTGACCTATTGGGAGAGTGCAGCAAGGATGATCGCTGATGTTGCGGAATCTGAAAAGATTGTGGTGGAGAAATCCACCGTCCCTGTGAAGACTGCTGAGGCTATTGAGAAGATCCTCACCCATAACAGTAAAGGTATGTTTTTCTTTGCGAGAATATTCTTACAAATTGTTGCACATAACTTAGGCTATCCAAGAAAATTTTGCCTTAAAAACTGAGATCTTTTTCAACACCAGCAGGTTTCAAAAGTCAGTTCTAAATTTTTGATGACTTGAAAACATAAAATTTAACATAGGTTAGTTTTGTTTAGTACAGTTTAGATTGATCAGGTAAATTTCAACTATATAATTAGCTGGTTTATGTGTCATTGTTGTCCTTTGTCTTTCTACATATCTAACCTAGCCCATGGTTCCATGGCATGAATCGCATTTAAGAAAGTGGACATTTTATGTTGTATGGAGTAAAGTTTTAACGGGCCGTTATACTGAGTACAATGGAAGAAGATGGTGGATGTGAATTGTAGTTGGTAAAGTTTTAGAAGGTACTTCGTAGTATCCAAAACTTGAGATCGAACCATGTCTACACGAATGCTTTTGTTGATCGACTAAAATCAAATAATGAAATGTTTGCAGTATTCTTCTGAAATATTCTTTTCATAAAGATTGTCATAGGTGCTGTAACATAGAACAATAGTAATGTTTTCTTAGTCCCTTTATATTCATGCAAGATGTTCTTGGGTTAGTCTCATGATCCTGTCATTTGGGTCATTTTTATTTTTGGTGAGTCCATCATGCCCTTTTTTTTTATTCTGGTCATGGAAAATAATCAATGTCTAATATCATACGATCCACTACATACTACCACACTTTGACTATTTTGGTGATTCTACTTTTATACTTCTCAACAACATAATGATTTTATGGCATCAGGAATAAACTTCCAGATTCTTTCAAACCCTGAATTCTTAGCTGAAGGAACTGCAATTCAAGACCTGTTCGACCCAGACAGAGTCCTCATTGGAGGCAGGGAAACTCCTGGAGGCCAAAAGGCCACCCAAGCACTCAAAAATGTATATGCTCAATGGGTGCCTGAGGACAAGATCCTCACCACTAACCTATGGTCAGCTGAGCTTTCTAAGCTTGCGGCTAATGCATTTTTAGCCCAAAGGATCTCATCTGTCAATGCCATGTCCGCACTTTGTGAGGCAACAGGGGCAAATGTTGCCCAAGTCTCCCATGCTGTTGGTAAGGACACTAGAATTGGACTCAAGTTTTTGAATGCTAGTGTTGGTTTTGGAGGGTCATGCTTTCAGAAGGACATACTCAACCTGGTCTACATCTGTGAGTGTAATGGCCTGCATGAGGTTGCAAACTATTGGAAGCAAGTGATTAAGATCAACGATTATCAAAAAAGCCGGTTTGTGAACCGTGTGGTGTCCTCTATGTTCAACACTGTATCTGGAAAAAAGGTTGCAGTCCTTGGTTTTGCATTCAAAAAAGATACAGGGGATACACGAGAAACTCCTGCTATCGATGTTTGCAAAGGTTTGGTGAGTGATAAGGCTCTACTTAGCATCTATGATCCTAAAGTGACTGAGGATCAAGTTAAGAGGGACTTGGCTATGAGGAAATTTGATTGGGATCACCCAGCTCATCTTCAGCCTATGAGCCCTACCGCAACAAAGGAAGTCACGGTGTGTTGGGATGCTTATGAGGCTACTAAAGATGCTCATGCTGTCTGCATTTTGACTGAGTGGGATGAGTTCAAGAATTTGGATTACAAGAAGATTTTTGATGGTATGAGGAAGCCTGCATTTGTGTTTGATGGAAGGAATGTTGTTGATGCTGATAAGTTAAGGGAGATTGGATTTATCGTGTACTCGATTGGCAAGCCTTTGGATCCATGGCTCAAGGATATGCCTGCTATGGCCTAGCTGAGAGCTCCAACCTCCTAGCGAAGGAACACATTGTTGTTATTCTTTTTGTTTGTCAATATTCAAGAAGTTTTTATCAATATTTGTCATTTTGGCTTTTGTATTATCATTGATTTCTAAGTTACAATTTAAATTTGGTACAAAATATTAAGATAATATACTATTACTCCCTCTCTGTCCCTAATTGTTTGCTCCATTTGACTTTCGTGGTATCTAAGGCAAGACTTTAAACATTTTTTATCTCCAAATCCGTACGACAAAAAATTATGAAAACTTGATATTTTAAAAATTTACATTGAAATGCACCCAACAAAATTCCACTTATAGCATGATAATAATTTATGATCAAAATTTTTAAACTTTTAACTCTATAAATAAAAATAGGGCAAAAATTAAAGGATAAATAGAGTAATTAAACAATATTTTTTTGGTACTAATAGTAAGCAGTTGGCTTGATATTATCTTTCTTGGATTGATCAGAAGTGGAGCACGAATGTATACAAGTGATGTGCAAATGCAAGCTAAACATTATGTTCTTTCTTAGTATTGAATTATTATGGCATAAGAGAATGCAAATGTTTCGTATTGGAAGGGAATGAATAATCAAACTCTCTTGCCAGATAGAGAGATCTCTGGAAAGTTCAACTCTAAAAGGTCAGTTGGTTCTACATCTCAAAAATTGCACATGTAGTCCAAGTGGCAAGGCATTGGTTTTTGCATTGGAAAAAGTGCCTTAGAAACGAAGACCAATCAAATCAGTGACAATAGTTCCATGTAGGTCCTATTTCATTATCTAAAATTTACTCAAGTGTATTTGAACTTTTTTTTTTTGGTATGATTTGATATGATTGAAACTTATATTTTCTGATTTGAAATACGTAATAAAGGTCTTGAAATAAGGTGAACCATACAAGCCTTAAAGTAATAAACATAAGAAATTCTTAGCTTATATCTGATATAAATATATCGGTGACTATTTTCATAATTTCATTTTTATGCTTGAAATTATAATGTCTATATCTGATATATATATTTTTTTTGTATTTATATATCTTCTATATTTCTATATCTGACATAACAATAGTTATATCGAATTTAATAATAGTTATATCTGATAAGCATGTTGTCTGTGGAATGGGCCACAAGCTAGGTCGCAGACGGGAAAAAAAGTTAGGCATGAGCACGAGAGTGCCACGCCAATTTGGCACGAGACACGACTCATATTATTATTATTATTATTATTATTATTATATTTTTATAATATAATTTAAATTATCTAAATTGATTTTTTCAATTCTATTAACTTTATTCATTTTTTTTGTTAAAAAAATTAGGCCAACATGAGGTACAACACGACGCGACACGACACGTCAAGCACGTGGGTCGTGCTAGGCCATGAGCTGAGTTTTAGGGAAAGCTAGTATGATACGGCATGAAACGACCACACTTAGGCACGACACGACATGATAAAAGGTCGGACACAGTGGCACGAGCTCACACGGACACGGTGCCCACCTTAGGCACTCGCAAGGCTAGGGCAGAGGTTGGACAGTGCACCCAGGTGCACAATATTCTTTGTGCACGCCATGAATATTCTGTGCAAAGCAATGAACATTGGAAGTTTTAAAGTTTCCTCCATAAACCAATGCAAATTAAAGTTTCTACACATATTTTATTCCCAATGCAAATTAAAGTAGAATCTCAACAGCGTTAATGACGCAAATTTCGAAGCATTGATGATGACTTATGCTAGGAATATTATGCAAACCAATGTTCATTGTCTTTGATTGAACAAAAACCAATGTTTATTGCCTTTGTACAAAATGTTGATTCAAGTTATATATAATGTTTATTTTAGTAATACATAATCTTCATTGTAAAAATCTTTCTAATAGACCTGGAACCAATGCCCATTGTATTTGTACATAATGTTCATTCAAGTAGTATATAATGTTTATTTTCGCAACACTTTCTTCACGAACATTCCATGTTCATTTTGATAATAAGTAATGTTCATTGTTATAATACTTAATGTTCATTCCCATAATATATAATACTCATATCTATATTATAGAATGTTTATTTTAATAAGTATGTGTACAATATGTGTACTATTCTCAATGCAAAAAGTCCAGATTTAAAAAGAATAATACTAAGTTCTATATGTATCTTTTCCCAATGCCCAAATTACGAAGTACTGATGATGACTTTACATGGAAAATAATGAATATTACGTATCCCAATGTTCATTGCCTTGTAAAGAATGTTCATTCTATTCAATTCGTGTGAAATATGTTAATGTTCATTGCCTTTGTACAAAATGTTTATTCAAGTGGTATATAATATTCATTTTCGCAATACATAATGTTCATTTTCGTAATACTTTCTTCACGAATGTTCCATGTTCATTTTGATAATAACTAAGGTTCATTGTTATAGTACTTAATGTTTATTCACATAATATATAATGTTCATTTCAGAAAATACAGAATGTTCATTTTAATAGTATGTGTACAATACGTGTACTATTCCTAATGCAAAAAGTTCAGATTTTTTTTGCTATATTCTGTTCATTGTTATAATACTTAATGTTCATTCCCATAATATAAAATGTTCATTTCAGAAATACAAAATGTTTATTTTAATAGTATGTGTACAATATGTATTCAATCCCAATGCAAAAAATTCAAATTTTTTTTAATATATTATGTTTATTTTTATAATACTTAATGTTCATTCCATAATATAAAATGTTCATTTCAAAAATACCAAATGTTCATTCTAATAGTATGGGTACAATACATGTACTATTCACTTGTAATATATTTTTGACCTTTGCGGTGGTGAAGGGATAGTCTTGGGTTCGATCCTTGATCCTTGCATTTTTAACGATCATGTTTCGAAATTATAAAGTTAATAAACTTGTTCCAATGAGGTACGTAAAGTCAAATAACATTTCCAGATTTTCACCATTAGATACTAAGATACATCTGTGACGTGGGTGGAATTCCATTTCCCAAACAAAGTCAGTCAACCAACGAATCAATTCAAGAAACAATAAACTTCGTACTTGTCTGCTTGGTAATACACACAACACACCAACAAAACGCGGCATTTCACATTATTAAAATCCATCACCCTCGGCTATGAAAAACCTCTTGTTCTCCAAAACCCGCAAATTCAACGGTCCAATTCATCAAACTTTGCCATAAATCAATCATCGTCTCAATCCCCATTTGATTTTCTCATCTGGGTTTCTTTGATTTATGCTATAATTCAACCATCATCTCAACTTTCATTTGATTTTCTCATCTGTGTATCTTTGATTCATGCTATAATTTTAATTTCTTGTTAATGTTCAGTTGATTATCTCATCCGGGTATCTTTGATTTGTGCTAAAAGTTTGATATTTGATTGGTTAATGCCATTGAAAAGGGGAGAGGATTTGAATTTGAATGGGGTGTATTTCGAGTAAAACATCTGATTCTAAAGCCAATAGAGTTGCTAGATGGCGTTCTACTGGCATCGTTGCTCTGCGAGACTCTAAATTGAAGGTCCATTTTATTTTTATTTATAATAATCTGTGATTGATTTATACTAGATTGATTGAACTAATGCAATTCTATATGGGTTTTGGATTTGGGCATTTATATTTGGAATCTGTGCCATATTTGGTTTGATTGTGTTGAATTTGAATTGATTGAGATAAATATGAATGTTTTCTGTTGGTTCATTTGTTGTATGATATACCGACTTTTTTATGTTCTTGGTAACTATGAGTTATGTTGTTTTTGTTTGATTGTTGTTAAGTTTAATTTTATAAGAGTGTTTAGGATGAGAGATTAGAAGCTCCAGCCAATGAAATTTGATGAAGCCATTGATTCGTGGCATCGAATATGTGTTGCTACCTATAATATTGATTGGGCTGCATATGATAAGTGTTTAGAGAATTACATTGTCTAATATTGATTGAGTTATTCCTCTAGGAAAGAAAAATGATGGGTTGGTTCAATTTTGATTGAGATATTATGATCAATGTGGCATAATTGTGAATGAGAAATGGTTATTATGGAGTATGAATTTTGAACAACTAGGTTTATGGCAGTATGATATTGAGCAATTGTGCAATTCCAATGTTTTATCTATGAACTGCCCCTTCATTTAAGGTGAGGTATATGATGAAATCCAACATGAATCATTGCTATTTTAGATAATTTGACAATTTTTGCAGACCTCTTGAAATACTTGCTGCGAGTTTTCCAACAAAAGTAGTATGCTGTGAATAGGACTTATAGGAGTTAGCTTAAGGACTCGAAATGAGGAGCAAGGTGGAGACGAATTGAATTGCTTGTATTGAAGATTTTTTTTTTTTACCCTGATCTCCTTATTATGAAATTCTTGTTCTGGGAAAGAATTTTCTGCCTAATTCCTCTCTATAAACCGCTCTTCTTTCCTTTAAACCTCCATTCTCTCTTCACTGTTCCCTTCATGGATTAGTGATTTAATGACTTTGAAATTTGGTGTTTCATCTTTGACATGTTTGCAGTGGATACAGTTAAGGTTCTTTGCTCTCAACTCGGTATTAATGACTTTGAAAGTTGACGTTTAATTTCATGTTTAACATGTGTGCCATGAATCTCACTTATATGTTCATTTTGCTCTCTGCCTTTGCTAGGAGGGAACTAGAATTTGGAAGGGAATGTTCTCTAGGAAGCCACATAACCAGAAGAGTCTTTTTCAACTTGTATATTAGAGGATCTGAATGACTATAATTTTGTATTGTTCTAGACTTATTCTAGCATCCAAGGGTTAAACATTGTATTTTGGCCTGAAATGGAGGTTGAACATCTAAATAGCTGTAGAATTGCTTACTTTCATCTGGTTGAGTTGAATGCGTGTGTTTGATTTTGTACTGTGGTAGGATATTAACTAGTGTAACGTCTAAATAGCTGTAGAATTGCTTCTTTTCATCTGTTTGAGTTGAATGCACGTCTTTTATTTTGTACTGTGTTAGGATATTAACTGGTGTAGTTACACGTGGAGTATTTATGTCAAGGACCTATTGCTGTTAGCCTTGCATATCTGGCTGCAGCTGAACTATGTAGTGGTGATAACAAGTGTTCTTAATGAAAATATGCTGTTAAAGGGATATCTTGTGTGGAGTTGTGCCCTTTATATATTTGTCTTGACCTGAAGCAAATCTAATTTATTTTTGACATAATTAGAGGTGTAGCTGTGTAATGAACTGTTTAATAACGACTTACGCAATAGGCGATAAGTAACTTAAAAGGCCACTTAGATATTGACAAGGGCTTAAAGGGTTTTGCCAAACACTATTCTCTCTTGCACTACATTGATTGTATGGAAAAGTTTGCCTCTTCTCAGATATGCTTTCTTCCTACAGATGAGTAGCTATGACGCATATTTTTCTAAATTCATTTCTCTTTACTTTGTGCTCCGTACTTGTTAAAATCAATACACATGATTTCATAATGTGTGGGCATGCTAATAAGCTTAAGTGCTTATGTTGCTTTAAACAGGCTTGCTCATGTGTTGTTTTTCATTCACTGCATTTTTTTGTTAGTGTTTTGACGTCTTTTTCAGATTTGCAGAGTGTAGCTCTTTACTTCTCGTAAGGAGCTTGACTTATACAGATATACCTAATATATAGTGAACATTATTTCCTTGAGCAGACATTTCCAGATGAAATTCTTGACCTTGACAGAGTTGTACGCACTGTGGACTTAACACACAACAAAATAGGTACACATCATATTTTTGGAATTATTTATTTATTTGTGTGTTGTCAATAGTTGTGGTTGTAGTAGAGTAATCCAGAGTTTATTCTAGAAAGGTTATTGAGTTGTACATAGAGATAAATAGGCAATAGCCTAATGTTCCTAGATTTATTATTGAGATAATTTTCCATATTTTCTAACCTATTACTTCATCATTCAATTTTCATACTATTGAAATGTAGAATTATTAGAGATAGGTACTTTGGATTGGTTAGAATTAGACAGGATACATAACAGTCTTAAGGTCGTTGTCTGCTTGAAGTGGTCTATTATAAATGGATTTACAGAGTGTCTGGGCAGTGTGCAACATGTTTGTTATTATAGGGCAGATATTATCTTGTGTGGACTGCCTTTACTTTAGGTAGGGTTATCTGTGTTAACTAACTTCATGCCTTGTGTAATTGAACTCTATTTCTAACAGTTGATCCTCTTCGTTTCTTTAATTCCTTTTGCAGTTGATGTTCCAGTAGAAATCAACAAATTGATCAACATGCAGCGACTAGTAAGAAAGTTATTTGCCTTTGTTGACCTGAAGTTTACCTGATGTTTGCATTGCTGCATTTGTAGGAGTTACCATGTTGAAGTATACTGAATAATCTGGTTAATCCTCTTTCAGGGGAAGTTGTAATGCTTAGAACTTAAACCTTGATTGACAGAAGCATAAATGTCTTTTAGGTAGGAAATTGTTTATGAACTGTTTTTGGCATGAAGGTCTACCGAACATCTGGAGTGATTATCACTTATCAATCTGCTCCATGAATGGCCTGGGTCCCTTTTTTTCGTTACTAGTTATCTCCTCATCTTCTATCACTAAACTAGGGTTGGTTTGGGATAGGTTTTATTTCCTTCCTTTAAAAAATAAAATACAGAGTTTTCAAAATTGCATCTTAACCTGAAGTATTATGTTTCTACTGTGCATCTTAACCTGAAGTATTATGTCATATTACATTCTTATGCTTTGATTATGTTTGTTCCCCTGACTAAGCAGAAGTGCTTTTTAGTATGTGTTTTTTTTTTCAATGTAGACATTTATCTTAACATGTGACTCTCTTCTTAGATTTTGGCAGAAAATCTTATTGAATGCCTTCCGATGAACCTTGGAAAACTTCAGTCGCTAAAAGTAATGACACTTGATGGGAATCGGCTTTCTGGCTTGCCTGATGAATGTAATCTACTCCTCTTTATCAGTCTAAGTTGTCAATTTCTCATTTCTTGTGAAATCATGGTGATTGTCTCTGATAACATCTGTCTTCTTAGTGGGTCAACTGGTACGGCTTGAGCAGTTGTCAGTAACTCGGAATGTGTTGACATACTTACCAGAGACATTAGGGAGTCTTAGGAATGTAAGTAACTTAATCTCCTGTGGTTTTGTAAACTCTGTCCGTTCCCACCATTTTCCCACCTTTGTATTTTAAGCTCTCCCAAAACATTGTTCTCTGTATATAATAAATTCATTTGATCAACTTTATTGTTTCCTCTGCAGTATAGTACTTCATGTTTCTTAGATTTTTCTCATTAAATCCACTCCTTTATATTTGTGTAAAGTTAACATTGATGAATATGATGTGATGGATGGAGAATTTGACTTAAATTCAAGTCCTGTACTAAGTACTTGCAAGATATAAATGCCACGTAAAACAGTAAATATTACACAGATACATTGTTTGGTCTGCCACATTAGAAAAAGTGTAAATTGTTTTTTTTTTTTTTTACCATATTCATTCTTTTGGGGTCTGACTTATTATTTTGTGCTGCAGTTAAAACTCTTAAATGCATCAAACAACCAATTAAAATATCTTCCTGAATCAATTGGAAGTTGCTTTTCACTTGAGGAGCTTCAAGCAAATGGTATGTTTAATCTCCTTTTAGTTGTCGACTGTATATGCCAATAGATAGTATTGACCTTTTTCTATAGAATAATATGATGCAGTGAAGTGTGTAATTACATACTTCCATGCTGTTGCTATATGCATTCTAGCCTGTATGTGTAATACTCCTTGTATACAATACTTTTATGCTATTCAATTTCTTAAATATTCGTCATTTTTTCATCATCAGCTAGAATGTAGTGGAGTTTAATTGATTTTTTTTGAAGTAGTCTTCTCTTGTTTATAGAATTAAACTAGTTGTTGTCCTGGATGCCCTGGGTCATATGACATTATAAATTTTCTAGTTTTAAATCAAATAGTACTTAAGATAAGTCAAAAACCATTTTGGCCATTAGACTTTGAAAGGAATCAAAATTTCCTGTAAGAATTTCTACATCTCATATTGTATTGAAAATTATTAATCATGCAACATAACTTTCGGCAATTAGAGAATGCATGTAATTGGCAATGAAAATTACTCACTTGGAGCCGGCAAGGTGTATGCATTTTTCTTTGCTTGTATGTCCACACATCCAATGTAGGGCAAATAAGAAGATAAGAAGTATCAGTAACTTATAACCCATAAAAACAAAAAAGTTGACTAATCACCATTTATGAAAATCATTATATCGTAAAATACAAATTTATAATTACTTTAATTCTGAACTCGGAAACAAACCTGTAAAGAAAAAAAGAAACATCATAGAATTAGAATTGATAAACATATACATAATAAATAAATAAATAAAAACCACATGTTCAACCAAGTAAAGAACAAAGAGGTAAACTATGAACTAATTATACAAAGAAAATACTCAACATTCAAATGAATGAAATTTAATTAAAATAAGGTTATGGCTTTAAAGGTTAAAATTAAGAATAAAGAGAGATTATTTTGGAATGGAGACTATTATTATGAAGGAATTTATAGTGAACTATAAAGTTTAATTAGAATGTAAAAGGGGAATTTAAGCATTTGGAATGGATTATGATCAATGGTTGAGTAGGGGCAATCAATTATTTTTATTAAGGATAAGTATAACTGAGCATTTTTGTAAGGATTTAATTAACTATTGACTTGGTTTTGGAAAATAGTAAGGATAAATATAACTGACTCATTTTAGTTCTTCATGGTAAACTTGCATTTCTCATGAATGCTGTCATTCTTGAAGCTTCTCCTTGGAGGTCACTTTTGACTTTACATTGAGACGAGTAAAGGGAGACTGATGAGTTCTTTTCCAAAGATCTAGTGAAGAGGATAATCTATTCTCTATTAATAATAATGAACCTTAGTGGGAACTTGCAGTCAAATTTATTGTTCTATACTGGCTATGTACATACTTAATGCATTTAGTTTAACCTTATTGCGTATGGTGACAGCATGTTGCCGACAGAGCCCATAAGTTATTCTGTTTCTTGTCTGACTTATATTCCTTTCTCTAGAGCTTAAAGTATGTAAAATAGCTCAAAAACATGTTTCATGTGGTTCTGACATCTTGTTGCAGCCATTGATGGGAATCTCATGTTTATTTATGCCATTGACTCTTAAGATTAATGTAAAAGCCTTTTAACTTTTTTCCCTGGCCTCCATTTGCCTTCTGGTTTTTGTTAAAGTTGCAATTTCAATTTGTTTAATATTTATGCTCATTGCAGATAATTCCATTGAAGATCTTCCTCCTTCAATTTGTAATCTCATTCACCTGAAGTCACTTTCTTTGAATAACAATAATGTAAAACAGGTAAATGTTTCTGTAGCTGGTTGGGTACTTGAGCCATTTCTGTTATATTTTAATTTTTATTAGGATGGGATTTTCTTATTGCTTTTTGTTTGACTACTGTACTCTTAAACTTTGTACTTTTGTGTATTATGTTATTAGCCATATTTTGCTCTCTATGTTGTATAATATGCTGGATTTGATGGTGTACAAGAGTTTATTACTAAAGCCTCAAAAAACTTGAATTCATGTCCCAACCTGTTTCGAGATTTGTCTTAAAATTTCAAGTGGGTACTAAGCCAACTTACCCCAGACCTTTATTACCAGGTCCAAGCTCTGAGCCTCACGAATTGGTTGCTTTTAGTTCGGTTACCTTATCCATATCTTCTAGGATTAGGCTGTCTTACTACTATGAGTTGATATATCCATTCATACCATAGCTAAGGGGTGGGGGCTGATGTTGATCCCTTTGGAATACTAGGAATTTGTATGGATTAGATTATTAGACAATAGTAGAGTATTAGATAATGGACCAAGTTGGAAATAGGTTGGACCCTGAAATTTTGACCTGATTATGGAACCTGGTTCTTCAAACCAGTTCCAGAACCACTTTCCAGTTGCTAATTCTTTCCAGAAAACTTGGTTTTGAAGTTAGATGTTTTATTGTATGAACAGCAAGATTTCAAGTCATGGTTCTAGTTTCAAGTCCACAAGTTTAGGAATCAGATCTGTTGGAAGCCAGTTCTGAGTTACAATGGCTTGGTTTTTGGGAGTTGTCTATATTTAAGAAAATGGTCACCTGGTAATGCCAATTGGTACCTTGTTGTCCCATCAAAAATAGCATTATAAAGCCAGTAATTTGGAGGATGGCTTGTTTTTGAAGTACTTAAAGTAATGAGTGTGATAAAGTCTACTTCAAATGGTATGTGATCAGTGGGTCTTTGACAATTACTTAAATTTGGGAGTGTATTAAATTGTATGACTGATGTAGGTTGGTTTAATTACAAATATAATCTCTTTTATGGTAATATATTTGGGTTGGGGATTCTTCCTCTAAAAAACTGTTATCATATTTTGATATTGAATCTTTTCTTCTCTTATCAATAGATGCCGGCAACTATACTCAATGACTGCAAAGTTCTGCAGAGTATTTCCTTGCACAACAATCCCATTTCCATGGATCAGTTCCAACAGGCATGTAACTTTCTCGTTGTTCTTCAAACTGTAAAACTGTCTTTTCTGTAGCATGCATGAAGTCCACCCAAGTCCAGTGGCCTCTGCACCCAAGCTATGTTGATATAACCTTATTTTTTACTCTAATACAAACTATTTATTTTATGTTGCGTAGATGGATGGTTTCCAAGAATTTGAGGCACGGAGAAGAAAGAAGTTTGACAAACAAATCGATTCAAATGTCATGATGAATTCGAAGGGTTTGGAGCAGGGTGTTGATTCATGATCCTGCATATCCTATACCAAGAATGTTGAAATCTAGGTGAGATTTTTTATTTAGGTATAATATGAATTTGTCCTTTCATATTGTATGTCGGGTTTGAGCTCTCTTTTATCTGTAGCTCTGATTTGACCTTTATTTTTACCTTTTATAGTAGTATAATGCAGTGTTAGTGTATAAGCTTTAAAATTACAAGTTTTCTGCATACATTAACTTGTTCTTGAGAAGGTGGGGATCCTTTTCTTTCAGTGTGAAATACTCCGTAGTATATTTGCCTAACAGTAGTCGGTCAGTTAACAAGGGGCAAAAAGCCTTAAAACACCCTAAATGAGTAAACTTTAGGTAGACTCAAAGTAAAGGCACTACTGACATTTTTCCTCCATGTTGCCCAACAGTTACACTAGTAGCTGGATCCAGTATTGTGGTTTGGATTTATGTTTTCCTTAACCATATATGAATATTCACATGAAAGGTGTGGGTGAACTGCAGTTCTTGGATTCTCCTTGATTTTATTCACATGTATCTTCCCTTTGCCTGACTGCAATTTTCCCGTGTAGGTTGTCAATCATTGTTAAGCTGTAGACTTCGGTGGCAAAGATGACTATTTGAATGCCTCTGATTGTATTTCTCCAGCTAAAAATCTATCATCATGTCGAAACCAGCCACCATGCCAGTTATATTCAACCTGGGGCAAGAGTGGCCCCTGTAAATGTTATCATTTTTCGGGTAATTTTAAGCAGTAATTTTTGTCACCTGGTCTCCCATAGTTGGAAGCTTTAGATTGTGCTGATGTGTGTATAGAGAGGTATCTTGCAGGTTGTTATACAGTATTTGCAACCACAGAAAGTTTGCTACACTGAGTTTGCAGATATCTTATTTGTGAAATGCTTATACAAGTTCTGTTGGCCTTTCTTGCATCTGTGACAGCACATTTTTTATATATTATATGCCTCCACTATTTATTGTGAGCCATCGCTAGAACTTTGAGCCAGCGACCATATTAGAATACGTATTAACTCATCAAATAAAACAAAGATGATAATCAGTTTGCTTTGTTAAGTTTAACGTTGCAGAAAAGTAATGTTAGCTTCTAACTATTAGCCACATACCACTTGATAAAAATGATTAATGAGCTAACAATTTGTTTTTTAACTCAATGTTTTTATCTCCAAATCTGTAGGGTAAAAAATTATAAAAACTTGATATTCCAAAAATTTACATTGAGATCATCCAATAATATTCCATTTGAATATATTATTTCTTATAACATAGTGAGAATTTATGATCAAATCTTTAAAATTTGACTCTATAAATAGAAAGGGAGACGTAATTCGTATGTAGTTGTGTACAAGATTAACAGGAAAAGCTGAGCAAACACTTATTTTCATCATCTCCAAATAATAAAAAAAAAAAATTCAAAAGAAGGATCTTCCAGGAATGTTGTCTATCAATGGAGCCGAACTTGATGTAGCGTACCAAATTCTAGGTATGTTGGTTTTTTTCACAGAAACTTGATGCTATATTAACAAGTACTACTGACTACTGAAGTGCATTTGTCGAACCATCGACGACCAATCTTTTCTACAATTTCGGCATTTTTTTGGAGAAGTACCAAAGTTGTTGGATCGCCAACTTAACTCCTTTATTGACCAAGATCACAACCTCTCTGCTTAAGCTATGATTATGCCTAACCTTTTATATTAATATCGAGTTGCCTAATTATAGTACCATGCTTATGGGGGAACTTTTTTACTTGGATAGTAATAGTAGATATTTCGTATATACGGATTATTTGGGAGAATTAGTTCAAACATACTTCAAATTACATAAACTATCACTATATTCATGGTAGTTTCGAAAAATTTAAAACAATGTAGCATTTGGATGGAGTAGAAAATACTCCCTTCTTTCTCCAAATATTGCCCTATTTTTATTTATTGAGTTAAAGTTTGAAAAATTTAACCATAAATTCTCATCATATTATAAAAAAATAATATATTCAAGCGAGATATTGTTGGTTGTATATCAATGTAATTATTTAGAATATCAAATTTTCATAATTTTTTCCCTTTCGAATTCGGAGACGTAAACATTTAAAGCCATGCTTTTGAGATCGCAAAAAGTTAAATGGGACAGTATTTGAGAGACGAAGGGTTTCAACAATAGTTTTGTTGAATGCTACATTCTTAACAACTAATCAGACTATAAATTCTTTACTTGACCTGAATTACTCTAAGATATTCTTTTTCAAGATTTTTGGCAACTAATTAAAATTATACAATAGTTTATCCATATGGTTATAGCTTAGGTTTCGAATATGGTCTATACTTCGAAGGGTAGTCCTAAATCCTCTTCATCAAGCCTTTAGAAATACAATAAAAAGACAAAAGCTAACATAAACAAGGCCGTTAAGTAAATACTGAAAGTAATACCACCGACCACAAGCAAGTAGAGCAAGTGAAGCAACCACTTTGCCTACACTTGCTATCAAACTTTGGTTAAAAATTTCTACTGTTTGCTTATCTTTGAAAAATCGATATAACTTAACTATACTTTTACACATTTACTCATTGTAATTACATTGACGCAAAGAACGGTTAAGTTTAAACCCAAAGCTTCCCAAACAATGTTGTCAAATGACTTGCAATCTAATACATAGTAATTACTAACACTATCTATTACTTAATTAGGTGAGGAGAGTAATCAATTAAACCACAAATAATACATTGATCGAATATGATGAGTTAAGCTTGATTAGGTGTTAGCTTGTCAACCTCATTAGCAAGTGATTAGTGCTCTTAATTAAAAAGAGTGGTCCTCTCAAAAAAAAAAAAAAAAAAGGAAAAAAAATTGAGATGTTTCCAATGAGCTTGGTGATTACTGATTACTAAGAAAACACCTGGCACAAGTTGCATGCTAAAAGTATATGAGAGCAAACGAGAGAAGTGAGATGGGTTGTCATGTATAAGGTAGGTGATGACTATACAACCACCCCTATGCTCACATGCTATCTTTGTGTACACTACTAAACTATTGCAAAATGCTTTACTTCTTATCTTTCTTTCCCCCCTTTTTCTACTACTACTACTCCTTTTATTATACTAGGGGTATTTTCGTAATTTTATTTTTATATCTAATATTATAATGTCTATGTCTGATATACATTTTTTGTATTTTTATATCTTTTATATTTTTATATCTGATATAACAATAGTTATATCCGATATAATAGTTATATATAATATAACAATACTTATATATGATATATCAATATCTTGATATAATTTATATCAAGTATAAATTCGGAAAAACTCAAATATGTACTTTCTTTTACACCTCTAATGTATCTTCCATGCCAAGGAAGTATTATTACCTCGTGAAACACCTTCATTATGAACTCCAAACCCTTTTATAGCTTGAATCTTGAAGTACATTCCTAAACTATATACTGTATTAAGTTTTAGGTGAGACTGTCTCACACTAGTTCAATGTTTATAAAGTTGATCTATTCACAAAATAATGAGGTTTTGTGAATTCAAGTACTCGTATCACATTCACAAGTCACGTGTAGATAAAATTAACATTAATTGCAATGCATCTTTAGTCTCTTTTCACTTGATGAACAAGTACAAGCTGAGGTCTATATCATAGGTATGAAGAAGAAAGAGTGTACCTCTTGCCATCCTTGAATTTATTTTTTTTTCTTTCTATAGTGCAAACGTGAAAATGAATGAATCAATGGCGAAAGTATATGCCATAAATCTGTACACTCTTGAATAATTGAAATCATTAAACATTGTACTATATGAATTGTTATAATGCATCATCAATTTGAGATTAATCCCAAAAGTGGCTCATGCTTGTGAGAGCTTTCAACACACCAATGTGGCTTGATGAACCCAACTAGTGAAGTACTGCTACTAGTAGTAGTAGCAGCTGTAGTAGTTGTCGTTGTCGTAGTCGTAGTAGTAGTTTCGTCTTGAATTGGTGCAGGAGGAAAGTTCAGATCAAGCAAATCTCTAGTACTTGATAATCTTTCAACTACTTCAGCAATTCTACTAGTCTGATTATTAGTTTTCACTTCAGTAAATCTGCCAGTAACATCAGCATTGGATGATACTAGTAAATGAGATCTTTTGTGCCCTCCTAGTGCTTGGCCTGATGAAAAAACCCGAAAACATATCGGACACTCATGTTTCTGAACAACTTTCTTAGACGGTGATGGAGTTGATGATCCGACTATTCCCACCTCAGGAACTACTTGTTGCTGCTGTTGTGATTGTGGCTGTTGTTGATGATCGGGAGTGAGGGGTACGTCATTGCCAGCAGCGACGTCGGTCTCAGTCTCGGCCTCGAGCTTCAGTAAGAGAGGGGAACATCTAGCTCCACCTAACTTCTTGTGACTAGCTCTGTGCCCTCCTAGAGCTTGATAAGAGTGGAACACCTTGTTACATGTAGTACACTCAAATTTACTCCTTTTACTCATACTATTGTACAACTCTGAATCAAAATCACTGGTCTTTTGATCAAATGAGGAAATCGCATTTTCTGAAACTTCTAGTTCCTCTATTTTCAACCCCTTTCTGACATATCCAACAGCTGCAGATTGACCAATACACTTCCTCTTACTCTGAGGTGTCGGCTTTTTTTGATCATTTGAGACAAACCCATTTTCCAAAACATCAAAATCCTTCATCTTCACTCCACCTTTGACATATTCAGCAACTGCAGTTCCCATTTTCATGATTTTACCGACATGATCACTTCTCTCCCTCTCCCTCTTACTCTCAAAAGTTTTGTTATTGTTGTTATTCTTATCATTCGACCCCAACTCGAATCCATTAACGGTAACTTCAATTCCCTTCATTTTCAACCCCTTTTGCAGATACATAGATGTTTCAGATTCATATTTCTTACCAGCAGATGCAGCAGAAACAGACTGTCTCCTTCTCCTGCTGCTCGTTCCTTGAGGAACTGTCATGTTGTCAGAGGAGTCAGCAGCATTAGCAGCAGCAGCAAAGGAAGAAGAAACATCTCCCCAAGATCCAACATCCCGAGACAGCATGATCAAACACATTGCAACCACAACTTCCTCTTCACCTTGCTGCAGCTGCTGCTGTTCTGCCTCAACCACCTCAGAGACAGAAGATTGAGAATTGTTCCGGGCAAAGCTTGATCTTTTACCATGATTCTTATTCACTTTACTCAACTTTGGGTTTTCGGTCTCGTTCGAAGACGAAGACAATGAAGAATTGATTGTGTTATCCTCATGATCAGATGCTGCCACTGATCTCCATGTCTTCTTTGGATTCTCCCTAAGCTCATACCCAGGCTTTGGCAAATGAGACCTTATATGACCTCCCAATGATCTTCCACAAGCGAAACTCTTCTTGCAAAACCTGCATACATGCTTCAGTTTCTGCTCTTCCATGCTGAAAACCACTCAAATATCACAAAAAATGAGGTAAAAAGTGTGATCTTTAAGCTTTTCTTGGATGAAAACAGAGGAAAATTTGATGATTTTTGAGCTTAAAAAGACCAAGTATTTATGTTTGTTGAAGTTAGGAAGAGGTGAAAGTAGGAGGGGGAAGTTGCAGTATTTGAGCTAAGGTTAAGATCTGAACAACTGATGCACAAAAAGAGGAGCTTTTTTTAGTAAGCAAAAACATTTACACATTTTTTTTGGCCCTTCTTTCTCTCTCTAGGATTTGAACTTTCTCTCACTAAATTAGCTTGAGGGTAGTTGAAAATTGAGGAAATAATCAAACTTTAATTTAATTTTTCTTGTGTGTGTGGTCTTAAGTTAGTTGATGAGCAAGAATTTCTAACTCCTGTAAAACTAAGCTTAGCTTCTTGCTAGTTTATAGTTCTACTGGTAATAATTAAGTAGTACTAAATTTGGTGGGGAGGAGAAATCCATGCATAGAAGCAAAGATAAAAAGAGAAAAGCGGGAAGGAGTGTGATGCAAGCTGCACGTGTTCTCTTGTGAGTATCCTTCGCCATCCTTCTCAAGTTTGATCCGATCCACAGGTTCCCTAATGGATCCTCTCTACTTCTATTTTCAATTCATATACGATATTACGATAATTACTTACTCATTTTTTTATTAGTTTACAGAGTCGGTTCTGGACATGATTAGGTGTTCAACGGAACAAACTCCAATTTTGAATTTGAGGGCCTCAAAATTCAAATATTTTTATATTAATTTTGTATAATTACATAAAAGTATAATTGGAATAGTGATTTGATTACTTATAGTCTACATGAGAAATCTCAAGTTCAAGCCTTCACTCCAACAATTTTCTTATATTTCAGGAAATAAAGTGGACAACATGACATGTATTTTTTTTTATCAAATAAAAATTAGGTATTTAATTTATTGAATAAATAACCCAATTTTAAGAAGTTTGGCCTCATAAATAAATGTACAATTATTGTCCTAACCCTTTTAGTTGGTGTTGTAATATAAATATGAAAATAGTAAAAATAGAAATGTAAGGACAATTTATTTTCCTAGGAAGGTTGAGTAAAAGTTGAGAGACTTGAGGGCATATCCCATTTGGTTGGGGAACCTACTCAAAACTAACGGCAATACTATTTTTTTACACTTTGATTTGCTAATAAGCAAACTTATTGTTTAACTATTTCCATTTGCATTTATGGCCCCAAAATAAGTGGAAAATATAAGTAGGCATTGTCTTCATAATTTGCATTAATTTCTATGTTTAGCGCATCAAGAAGTTGGGATAGTTTGATTTAATAACTTTCCATACTAAAATTTATATGGGAAGAAATTGGTTGAGTGATTTGGTCAAGAGGATAAAGGGTGTGAGCCTACTTTGATACTTTATACGATGACTATCAAATATTTTTAATTTTTTTTTATTTTTATGATGCAAGTAATTCAGGACTTAGGAGCCGACGTTAGTGCAAGTGTCATAGCGTGTTACTACTATTAATGGTGGGATTGGTTTACGTATACATCCCCTTTATTCACAGTCATTTCTCCGCAAATAGTATTATTATTAGTTTGCTACATTTGATTTTTTACGATTTTTAAAAAATAACTTAACACAACATTCTCTACAAAAAAAATATAAAAACTTGATATTTTAAAAATTTACCTTTAGGTGCATTTAACAAGATTCAACTTGGATATATTATTTTATATTATATGATTAGAATTTGTGGTCAAAATTTTTAAATTTTGACTCTAAAAAATGGAAATATAGCAAATAAATAGGGACGGAGGAAGTATTCCGAATTTTTGATGAACTTTCCATCATAAAAATAGATGGGAAAGCTTGTTATTTCTTGAGTATATTTCAATTAAACTAACTGTTTGAAAGTAATGGAAGTTGTTAGTCTTGTTTGATCGACCTTAACTATATAACGTGATGAGCATTAGTCTCAAATTTTCAATCCTAGCATCAAATGTGCACCTTCATGTTTCCCTCAGCTCTGGTCTATAATCAGTGAGTCGAATAGCTTAGTTCTCCTACCTCCAACAACTTTTTTTTGACTTACCTCCAAACAATTGTTAAAGTTTAATACGTTGATTTTAAATCGACATTTTTATTAGGGTTTTTATTCATCCAATTTTGAGAAAATTCATATTGCTTAAATAAATTGGTATAAATTTGTTTCTTATTATAATGTGTAATAACTAATTCGCTCAAGAATATGTTATTGATTGTTAATTGGAGTCTAGATCCAATGAAGTTATAAAAAAACTCCACCCTATAGAGAGATCTATGGCTATAGACCTATAGTAATATAAATACCCAAATCAAGGGTTAATAAAACACACTATATCTTCCTCCAAAATCCCAAATCTTCCTTAGTATTCTACATCTAACCACCGTCATCTCCACCCCTCCTCAACCAACAGGCCACAATAACCACCCCTTCACCTCCTCATAACTATAATACCCCAATTCTTGCACATATATCTTCTTTACGACTAAATTTTTTTAAGCTTTATTTTTAAACTTATTTGAAAAATAGGCTCCGAACCAAAATATTTCCAAAAATAAGTTATCTGCAGGCACTACAAGAATCAAGTAAATTTCCGACGGAAAATACGTCCGTCGGACAAATTCCGTCGGAAAAAGGCATATTTTCCGAGGGAAAAGGGTCCGTCGGAAAATTGGGGGATTTTCGACGGATTTTTGCAATTTCCGACGGAAAAATGGTTGACCTTGGATACCATTTTTCGACGGATTTTCCGACGGAAAATTTCCGTCGGAAGGTTTTCAGATCTAAATTCTGAACTACATCGTCTTCTTCATTTCGATATTGCTTCACGGTTTTTTCATCCATCGCTTCTCCATGCTTCCTCACCACCCTCAATCCACCACTCCACCGGCCGACCGTCATCCCACCCCTGACCGGAAAACCGGAAATCCCACAACCACAAAACCCGACATTAATAATCCGGTTAGTTTTGTTAATGTTAATGTTTATGTTAATTTATTAGTTTAATTTTTAATATGTAATGTTAATGTTAATATAATGTTTATGTTAGTTTATTAGTTTAATTTTAATATAATGTAGGTTGATTATTGATATGTTAATTATGTTTTTATGTTAGTTTAATTAGTTTAATTTTTAACATAATGTATGTTGGTTATTGATATGTTAATTATGTTTTCATATTAGTTTAATTAGTTTAGTTTATTAGTATAATGTATATGTTAGTTTAGTATAATGTATATTAGTTTAGTATAATGTATGTTAGTTTAGTTTAGTTTATATTAGTATAATGTATGTTATTAGTTTAGTATAATGTACGTTAGTTTAGTTTAGTATAATGTACGTTAGTTTAGTTTAGTATAATGTATGTTGGTTTAGTTTGGTATAATGTATATATGTATGTTAGTTTAGTTTAGTTTAGTTTAGTATAATATATGTTAGTTTAGTTTGGTATAATGTATGTATGTTAGTTTAGTTTCATTTAGTTTAGTATAATGTATGTTAGTTTAGTTTAGTTTAGTATAATATATGTTAGTTTAGTTTAGTTTAGTATAATATATGTTAGTTTAGTTTAGTATAATGTATGTATGTTAGTTTAGTTTAGTATAATGTATATATGTTAGTTTAGTATTTCAATCTTCTAAAAATGTTTGAAATGAATAATTTTCATAATCATACGCTTAGGTCTATACCCGTTGAAGTTAGAATCATGAAGCGAAGAGAGCGGAGCTGGATGTATGATAGATTGGATGGGCATTCTATTAAGCCTGAGTTCTTGAAAGGGGTAGAGGAATTCATACAATTTTGCAAAGATCATCGTGAGACTGCAAAGAATGAATATATGTGTCCTTGTGTTAAATGCAATAACAGACGTTTTCAGGATCCGAATACAGTAAGAATTCATTTGTACAGCAAGGGATTCACTCCTCGCTATTGGGAGTGGCTGTGTCAAGGGGAAGGGTTACCTGAATCCTCAGTAGAAGGCCAATCAAATGAATATCGTGATATGGTTATGGATGCTGTTGGTCATAATTATGATCGATCGGGTACTGAAGCTGTAGAGGAGGAGCCTAACGCTGAAGCAAAGCGCTTTCTTGATTTGTTGAAGGCGTCTGAACATCCATTGTATGAAGGGAGTTCGATGTCGGTTTTGGAGGTGGCGGCAAGAATTACTAGCTTAAAGTGTGAGTACAATTTGCCGCACATGTGTGTTGATGGGTTCGTTTCATTGTTGACAGAAGCGATCCCTGGCAACAGCCGTTTGGGTGAGACATTCTACGATGTTTAAGAAGGTTGTTAAGGGGTTGGAGTTGCCGCATGAAAAGATTCATGCATGCCCCAAGGGATGTATGTTGTTTTGGAAAGAGGATGTTGAGCTTCCTACATGTAGAGTGTGTGGCAGTGATCGATACAAAAGAACTTTTAAAGGCAGCTTGGTTCCAAAGAATGCGCTATTTTATTTCCCGATCACACCTATACGGAAAGCCCGACTTCTTTTCCCGTCGTGTAGCTTTTCGTTTCTTTTCACGTATTGTACATAATTTGAGTTACAATTTAGGTTATTTATCCAAACTTAATGTAATAATTATAATTATTAATTTATATTGATTGATTTATTTTCAAATGAAATTTTATTATGTTTTAAACAGATTGTAGTAGCGAAGAACAGGTCAATATACAAGGGGAAGTGGAAGCAAAAAATTTAAAAAAAACATATTTTCCGACAGAAATAATTCGTTGGTAAAGGGGGAATTTTCCGACGGAATTATGGTCCGTCGAAAATTCCGTTGGAAAATTCCCCCTTTACCGACGGATTATTTCCGTCGGAAAATGCCTTATTTCCGACGGTTTATCCAGTCCGTCGGACGTTTCCATCCCCAGTCACCAAGCTCCGACGCATTTTTTCCGTCGGAATCGACATTTCCGTCGCAATTCTGTCGGAAACGACCTTTTTCCGACGAGGGTTTTTCCGACAGACATTTTCCGTTGCAATAAGCTTAATTCTTGTTGTGAGGTTCAGATGAAAATCACTGTCAGAGACATCGATTTTACTTGGATTTCACTCAAGTAAAATTGCTGCATAGCTGCCTAATTTTGGATCAGTTAGAATTGAGTAGGCCCAAAATACTATATATTTGTTTTTCGAAATTCGAACTGAAATCCGAGTATGGATACGAATACAGAAAACAGCAGGTCATACGAGAATCCGTGCAACATAGACAATTTAGGAAATGTAACAAAGACAACCATATTTAAAAAATGTAGCAAACAAATAGAAATAGAGGGAATAGTTAGTATCCACGAAACTCATTTATCCCCTGAAAAATAGATGTCATCCTAAACTCCTTGTAACAAGTTTTTATAAAACCCTACTCTAAGTATAGTTAAAAAGAAAAATACAAACCAAAACAATGTTATTGGTATTTGTTCTGAAGTGAAGCTGATGATTATCACCTTCTAAACACAAAAAAATAAAATCAAGTAGAGTCCGTGTTATGTCTTGAAATAGGCAATAGTTTATGCATTTACAAGCTGTCTCATGTTTAGGGGTTTAGATACTTTAAGAAATAGACATAAACACATGCATGTTAGCTCATTCTCACTGTGAAACTTGTCACCCTTGTCCAACCAACTTAGCCAAAGCTCCTCTCTTTACTCTGGGCCACTATCGCCACACACTTTGTGAATTTTTTTGAGCTGATTCATCTGATTTTGCACGAAAAAACATCATTATAGTAGTCTAGTAGATCATATCATTTAATAGCAATTAATTTTAAATGTTTATTGATATTATTATGAATTATGATGCATCTTTTTTTTTTTTTTTTGGGGTACAGTCTACTAAAAATATTGTGAACTTAGGTCTCCTCCTCTTTAGAAAATTAAATGTATCTTTATTAATTAAGAATGGTTTTAATATTTGATTTACCTATAGTTTTGTTTTATATATTCAAATATCTAGTGATTTTTAAATAGATTTTTTTGTTTGTTGAGAACATTGGTATTTTATTTTTTAAAAAAAATGGATTTAATTTATTAGTAGATAGGCATCCAACATATACATTAAAGATCAAAACTAAATAAATTCATATCATTAATCTAATAAATATCTACTCCAATAAATTCTAGTTAGATTAGATTTGACCCTTGTACATTACCTTCTCTCGTTATATGGACTTAGGTGATAGAATAAAACTAAAAATAACATTAAAATCATACCATAATTTTTAATATGAAAAGACAGCATAATGAAAATATGACATTTGATCAGAAAATTAGTTCAAATTAAATTGTTAGACACTATTGACCCTAATTTAATCTGCATTAAACAAAACTAAAGTGTACTGTGTATGTCAATCATTTAATATGACTATGTGCTTGAGGTCCATTATGAAAATGACATCACTTAAGTTCATCTTTCAGCTGTAGATCTTCAGGGGGCTGGGGTTGTAGGCTTGTAGCAGACGAGCTCTACAAAATGCACTAGTATTCTAAGCAGCAACACTTGCTAGAATTTTGTGCCTACTTGTATGCATTTTAATACACTAGTAATACAAGGGGTGGTAACGAATCCATCCTACTGAGATCGACTTGAACAAGCCCAGAGTAGTCTAGGAAAGGAAAGCTCGTGATCGAGCATTTTCTAAATTTTTTTTTTTTTTTTTTATGTAAAGAGAGTCGTAAGCAGTAAAGAAACGACTAATGTAGCGGGATTTTATATCAGGTCTAAGATATCATCCTCCAAGACTTTAACCATAGTACGTCTAATTTTATGCTAATTTAATCTGGCCCCGGCAGCTTAGTACGACGCTAAGCTGTAATTTATCCAGTTTTGTAAAATTTTGTTACTGCTATGTTATGCATGTGAAGGAGGAAATTGAACAGCAAGCACCATTAGTAATGCAGCAAAACTGATTAAGGTGCTTAGAGAGAACATTAAATTGGTATTAAAGCCAACATGTTCTTTAAACTACATGTGCAAATGTGCTTTCATGTCTAAGCGAGCTCAATGGCCGGTGACTGATCATCCAAGTTTTAAGCTATTAGTTAGTGGATTCTATATATGCTTGATTAAATATACAGTATATAACTAGGTTTTAAAATTATTGTATCATTAGATTCTTACCGTTTTTATTATAAGCAATCTTATCATTGGTCTTTATGAAATGACAATATATAATACTCTTCCCTTTATTTCAAAATCAAAGGGTGCCAATTAGTGATAATGATTGTATTCAACACTACAAAACCTATAAATCATTTGTCTTTATGATATTACACATGTAGTTTTGAGAATTTTGTATTCTTATCTTATATACTTGTATTTAATTTTATGAATTAATTATCTAAATTAACAATTTTTATTGTCAAACTTATACACACGTAATATTTTATTTTATCAAAAGTATTGTATATAGTACACACGGGTCAAGTTATTGTGTCCCTTAGTAAAAGTAACCCATTAATATGATAAAAGTTACCCTTCAATACAACTTATGTCATTCTTTGTCAATATATTAAAGGGTTACTTTTACTGGAGGATACAATAACTTTATTGTATCCGTGTGTATACAATACTTTGTGTTTACTTTATTATTTATTTGAAAGTTTGTGTTGTTGGAAGGTGAAAATACTCATCAAATTAAGAAGGTTTATCAGATCACACGGCAACAATATGGTGGAAGGGCATATATGGAGTATTATAGTCTTAAATAGTGTTCTTAAGAGTGTAACTAGCTAGGAAATAATCATAGAATATCCTAAATAAATAGCCCTATTATGTACGATATAATCATGAAATTATTACAAAATTATAAAAGTAGAGCCTATAGTGAAATCTCTTCTTATATGTTAAAGTTTACTGTAATAGAAAAATGAAATAGTTTTGTCCAATTAAAATTAATGTTACCCAATATGAAGATGTTTCCATTTATAAATAATCTCCAACTGCAAGGCATTGAATAGAGTATAGCAGGCCAAGTCTTTACTAAGAAAGCAGCAGATAGTGGCTGGTATCTGCCACATATATTCCAAATTCATACTATCCTAAGTTCCTAGCTAGTTTGCACATGATACTGAGCTGAAATGTGCTTAGTAACATGGCAAAGTTGGTCCATCCATCCATTGGCTACAGTTTACAGATACTTCACTTATGAGTAAAGGTTGTAAGGTCTTTACGTCGCAAGCAAAAAGATGCTCCAATTAAAGACGACTCACTTGTTAGTACTACTTCCAAGTAAAGATTGGTTTTTTTTAAGCTTTATTTTATAAAATATTTTCAACAATAGATTACGAATCAAAATATTTTTTAAAAAAAGTTTCTTCGGGTTCGAATAAATTCGGCAGCGATTTTGGGTCAGTTTGAATTAGGCTGGCCCAAATACAATTTGTATTTTTTTTTTAATTTAAACCATTTTGAAAAAATAAAAAAATTTACTAAAGGCAGAAAATTGGTGTATGGGATAACGATTTTCTTTATCTTAAAATCTCCCAGCTTTGGCTTTCAATTTATTGTCAGCCCTTGTCCAAATCCCCATTCCAACTAAATTCGTTGCCTACATAGCGATTTTGGTTTAGTTTTTAAAAAAAAAAATAATTACAAAACACTTTGAACGAGCCCAATTTAGCTAACCCACATGATTTTACTCAAGTAAAATCATTGCCCCAGACACCAATCTTCATATGAACATGGATAACCTTCTTTTATAAAATATTTTAAACCTGAAACATATTTTTTAAATTATTTAAAAAAAAAATTCAACTATGAGACTATCCGCCTTAATTTTCCAAAATATTAGTAACTCAAAGACAATATACAAAAAAAAATACATGATATCTTACTCTAGCAGTACTCAAAGCTCATTTCCCACTGTTCCTAGTACAAGTATTGTCACCGTTCATTATTTAAACTTAGAGCCACCATTATGTATGTCAACTATTCTTTAATTAAGTTCAAATTGATATAATTAATAATGATTAATATAATAATATATCATATGTTTGCCATTAAAGTAATTTATTCGATGGTAGAATATGTGTAGAACGTCCTAATTTAGACTTGTGTTAGCTGTAATTAGTTTATGTTGCGTCCATAAGTAAAGTAATTAATAGTATTATGCTTTAAACTAGACAAACGCATTTTTATTCCTCTAAAAATACAAATTTTTATTGAGAAATTGTTCGAGGAATTATGGAAACTACTATAAGCAAAATTAATTGCGAAACTTGGAGGTTTCTCCACAATTTGTTGATCTTTTGCACCCACTTCATAGTGTGTCAATTTTATACTACGTCTGTATATAAACTGAAAAGTATATATGTTTTATCATATTAAGTGATGGGAAGCTGCTGTTAACATCTTCCATACGGATGGAGATAAGAATTGCGCACTAGTTTTAAAGTTCCTTACTAGAGATGGCCACGTGGGTCATGCCTATCTATAATCGTTCAATAAAATCCAAAAAATAATTTCAAACAATTTAAATTATATTATAATAATATAATATTTTAAAACATATAATATTAATTTTAATTTTAATAATAATAATAATGATAATATTAAATAATAGATTATTTAGGGTCGTGTCTTGTATTAAATTGACGGGTTTTCCACGTGCAGTCTCATGTCGTGTCCGTGTCTAAAATATTTTTTGCTGCCTACGATACGGCCTACGACTCACTCTATGATTAGTGTGCCTGGTCATGGTTGTGCTCATATTGTTGTGTCGTGCCAAAAGTGTGACAGCCTGATCATGTCCAACTTTATTCGCCATATGTAAATGGTTATCTCATTTATTCATGTTGTGCTATATTTGTGTGTTATTTGTCTTATTTCTTCATAATTTTAACATGTTAGAAAAAACACACTTTGTAATTGATCTTTCTCTATTTGGGAGTCTTTTTCTTTGTTTTATAGGTAAATTGCTAGAGTCCTTAATATAAGAAAGGATTTCTATAATGATTGTTCGTGTAGTGAGTTACAACGTGGATACTATAGCATTGACTTATCCGTGACTTGGTACATCGACCTTACTTTGGTCTTGGCCACTACTATTTCCCAAGCTTCACACTCACCTAAAAATAGTGAACACCACGACCTGGCCGTGGCCTAGAGCCCTCAGCCTTGGGCAGGTCGTGGCCTGATGGGATATTAGAAAATGATTTTGAGTCAAATTGGGTGTTGAAATATAGTGAAACTTCTTCTAATGTATTATGGTATAAATAGGCTTTTGCTGGGCTCTTTGTAAGGGGGTCCGCTTCTCCTCTTTTGACGTTCTTTTTAATCAATTCCTTCATAACATTAATAATAATCAAGTATTTAAATCCTAGTTATGGTTGATGCATGGTTTTCTTCGAAATCCCTAAGTTAATTATTGTTTATTGAATTTTTCCCTTTTTAGCAATGCTAAGCTAGATTATACGTAATTGCATATTGATCCAACCTTTTTATCTATTTCATCAACTGATATTAGATTTAGATAATTGTGATTAATTTGAAACTCTCCACGAAAATAGGTAGAGCATATTGTTAGGAAATTGACGTGTTTAATGTCTCTAACTCGAATGATTTCATGGAAATAGGCATAATTGCCTTTTAGTGAAGTAATAAACACTGGCAAGAGAATCATAATTCGTACAATTTAGGAAGCATCTTGACTTTTGAGTGTTTCGAATTCTAACCAATTGGGATAGGAATTTATCTTTGCATTAGCCATACTAGTGGTAATGCTTTACTCTAGATATTTTTAGTAATTATATTGTTAGTTACACTTCATATATTAGACACTCACCTACCTATTGTTTGATTGACTCGACTAAAGTACTCGTAACCATTCAATTCACTATGATATCAATACTGACTTAT
Source organism: Dysphania ambrosioides (assembly GCA_026401315.1). Taxonomy (NCBI): domain Eukaryota; kingdom Viridiplantae; phylum Streptophyta; class Magnoliopsida; order Caryophyllales; family Amaranthaceae; genus Dysphania; species Dysphania ambrosioides. The sequence goes on along the minus strand of CM048664.1, from coordinate 5,068,722 downwards.
TCGTTAGATTTTTGTTTTGTTCTTCAATTCTACAGTACAACTACTACTACTACTACTTACTAGTAGTAAATGGATGGAAGGCCAAGTGACTTGAGCCATGTGAAGACAGAAGAAACTTCAGTCTTCACTGGCTTTGAGAAAAAAGTGCATCATTTTGCTGACACTCATAATACATAATACATAGCACACCCTAGAAAAATATACATATCCCAGATAATTTTTAACAGCTTTTTAAAATAATAATTAGTTTTAATTTGGTTTCCAACTTTTTCTTTACTTGATTGGTTGGTTAGGCTTTAGGAAGCAGGTAGTAAGGATTAAAGTCAAATGATTAGTGTGGTTTGCATTAACAATAAAGCATACTCTTCATAAACTTTACTCAACACTTGGACTTGGATGTCTTAGCTGTGGTAGTTGGACTAGATCTTGCTCAACTGCTACTCTGCTTCAACTACATAGTAAAGAAACACCCTAATCATCAACTAAACTAGATCTAGTGGCCTACTCTTTTTGCCTTCTCTATATAATTTAAAGGTTTTACTCTGTATTTTGTGTGTACTCTACCATTGGGATAAAATAATTACATGTTATCCATAATATATTACTCCCGCCTTTTTCTTTTTGTTTTTGTAGTTTAGAATTTATAGATTTTTAGAGGCAAACTTTGACCATGAATTCTTTCTAACTTATAAGAAAAAACATAATCACATGGGGTATTAAAAGATTTATTTCAATGTATATTTTTCAAATGTCAACTTTTTAAAATTTTCGCAAACACACAATTGAAAATATTTTAAAATTTAAGTTTGTTTTGAAATCTACACAAAAACAAAAAGAAACGGAAGGAGTATAAAACTACCTAAAAAGCTGTTACATTTCCTTATGTATCATTTGATTGGTTATAACTAAATTTTCTAATACATTGACCCTTGCTTACTTCGAAGAATTAATGAGTCAATCTATTAAATATGGATAGTGGGTTCCTAAATTAAAGTCATATGACTGAAACCTAAGCTATATGTGACCAATTAATTATTGTGAATGTGTAATTTGAAAGTAAATTCTTGATTACAAGGTGCTTTCTTAGCTGCCGTGCATGTATGGAGGGGTGTGTGGCCTTCACATATTAAGGTGCGACAGACGTGTTTATCACGTGTGAGAAACAAAGAGTCATAAGCTTAGAAAGTTGTAACTTGTAACACTAAAAATGAAACTGAAATTAAATCAAATTAAATCAAGAATATTAGTGGAGTACAAAGCAATGCAGCATTAAATTGAATATTGTGTAAAATAAATTTTTATTCATTTTTCATAAATAAATATATAAATAAACAGAACCATACATATGAAAAAGGTTATATACGTATTAGTTGTCGAATTTTGCTATTGCTAAAATTTGTAATTGTATATACTACTCCGTACTTCGTATTTATTTTTGTAATTACATATAGTATTCCGTATTTGGTATTTATTTTCCTCGGATAGATTTATAATTGGGAATGTGCACCATATCTTAATCGAAAAATGGGGAAAAACAAAAGGCCTCAATTCAGTGACCACATACAGCTTTTGTGGTACTCCCTCCTTTTTTGTTATTTTTATTTTTTTTTCACAAATTTCAATATAAACTAAAAATTCAAATATTTTTAATTGTGTATTTATAAAAATTATAAAAAACACATATGTGAAAAAATATATATTGAGAAAAATCTATCAAGATCTTATATGAATATGTTTTTTCATCTAAATATATTGAGAATAACTCATAGTCAAAGTTTGACTCTAAAAATATATAATATTTCAAATGAAAATAACAAAAAAGAACGAAGGTAGGAACATTTTACATAAATTGCTCTAAGATCAGAACCAAAAACGCATTCTCTCATAAGTTTTTGGTGTTAATCATAAAGGTGCAACAAATATATTTCGGGCAAGAAACTCATCTACAAAGTCAATAAGCATATATACCTTTATACTACTCTCTCTACCTTATTTTAATAAATTACATATATTGTATTTTCATGACATTATAAAATAATAATTCAGTCTTTATATATTTTATGTAATAAGTTTGTAAAAGAATACTACCATTGCTACATACTGCCTACATGCCTACATGCCTACATACATTTTTCATGACATTGAACTCTGGTTATTTTGCACTACGGCTAGCTTCTTATTGCATTAAGCTAGCCATTTTTTTTTTTTACATATTATGGACTTGGCATTTAAATTTTGATTTTTTTAATTACTCTATAAAAGTTTAATTCCTTTTAAGATAAACTATATTTAAAATAATGTGATGCATCCGTAGTTTTATTCACCTACTTTATATGTGTTTCGTGTGTATATGACAATATAAGATGATAAAATTGCATTTATATTTTTTTTTTAAAATAATTATTTTTATTATTTTACATCAAATTTTTTTACTATAATTAATCCCTGTGATAAGTTGACTTTATTTTATTAATTTTGTCTCAACTGTTTTGCTTTATTCTTTGCAAATACATATTATTACATTTGTGATGGTTGACAAGTATAATGAGATTATATACAAATATCTGGCAACTACTCTTTTAGAGAAATTAAAATATACTATCTCGTTTTGCAAAATATTTGGAAGCTTCTTCAGACCTTTTTATATTTCCTATGCACATGCAAAACATTAGTTTTAATTTGGTTCATATAAGGTTGATTAATGTTTTCAAATCATATAGACCATTATGTTCCAAAACTCTAATACAAAGTATCTATTAATCTCTCCGTTCTATTTTGTTCTTCACATTTATTTTTACGCAAATACAAATGGAAACTTGAAATTCAAACATTTTCATATGTGCATTTGTAAAAATTATAAAAAAAAACTCGTATTGGGAAAATATACATTGAGATGGATCTATCAGTATTCCAAATAAATATATGTTTTCTCATCTATATTGGATTAATGTTTGACTCTAAAATCTACAATATTTCATATGAGAAGAATAAAAGAAACGAAGGGAGTACTATATATTAAAAATCCCACCAAAACGTTTCCTTTTTCTTTTTCTTCTTTTTACTAAAAACAATCCCCCTTTTTATTTCGATTTTGGAAAATACACATTATTATAAGATTTTAATTTCCTAGGAAAATATTCTTTTTTTTCTATGTATTTTAATTAATTATTTTTATATAATCATTCCCTTTTTCTTTTTTATCGATATCTTGTCAAGCATAGAATATTTGATTTCAAGCTACTTTCTACCCTTTTATCACCATAAATAACACGCTTTTAGTATTTCAAAATCTTTTATAATGGTTTCTTTTGAACTTTTATTTCAAACACGGGTCCCATAAGTGTTCAAAAATTCTATTTTATGGAATAGTTTCAAGTAGGTTTGAAGGTTTTTTGATTTTGCACAGAACAATACACAAATCTTCAATTTTTTATTTATTTATTTATCATAGTTCCTTATCACATATTACAAACTCTAAAGTCTAAATATAATTTATATTATCATATTTCATTAAAATTTAATTTTTGCGTAAATTTCTGGTTTTTGAACTAATGATCGAATATGTTAAGTAAAACTCTTGTGTTGCACTAGACCTAATCTAATATGATGTACTTATAAGCATTGTGACACAAATTTTATTTTTATTTTAATTTATAGCCTCATCAAAGCTGACATATTCCCGTGCACAAATATAAAAGAGTATGCAATTTTTTTCTTTTCCCCTTATAATTCCAAATACCTTCATTCACAAGTACGTAATCTCAATCTCCCTCAAATTAACTAAATCTTGAAATAAATCCAAAAAATTAAATTATATTTAAATTCAAAAAAATTTATATAAAAAAGTTATTTACTAATAAATAATGTGTACTCCGTATAATTTAAGATTATATTACATTTATTTTAACTCTATATTCCCATTCATAAGACTTGATAATTAATGTGGCACTTAGCTTTTTATTTATTTTGAGAGATATGATATATGTTATCTTATTGGTTAGATTATTTTAATTAAACGACATCATTAGTTAGATTTACTAACGTAAAACTTGAATTTTTTTTACTTCAAAATTTTTTTCACCATTACAATAAAAATAAAAAAGTCATAAGTGGAAAAATTTTCTTGGTCATTATGAGTTAATAAAGGATTACTATGTATACGTAAAATATCATGCATTGGATTTAAGAGATGAAGAGCCAACCCATCTCATTTTACGTATCCTTTCTATTTTATATTTAATGTGTCTTCCCTCATTTATACATATAATGGGAGATTACTACACTGGTTTAGGATAAATGAGGGCATGAGGGACTGAGCGTAGTGATTTGGGTGAGGGATGCATACACAGTGGCAATAACTAGGCATATCCCCATATCATGCACAATTATGGTGTATATGCCAGCTTATGCATACACTTGAAATATATTAAGGAAAAAATGCAATCACTTATTTTATAATTAATCAACTAAAATTACTTGCATTCCTTTCTCTATGTGTAGTATTTTTTTTTTTGACGGGTCTATCGACAATATCATGTGGGCATCAAAGACGAAAAAAGATAATTATAGCTTTCAGTATTGGTCCTTTTGATTGAATTGGCAAGGGTTAATTGTGTCAACTAGAAGCAACGTAAGAGTTTGCCCAATTCAAACCCACCAACAAGTTTGTGTGAATAATTAACTAATCCACCATTGACTTAACTTGAAATAAAAAGTATGCTAGGAATTATAGTATCCTAATCATGATAAGTTGATAATCAAGTTTACTTAGATCTTAATTAATTAGTTCCACTCTTGTTGTAGATGTGCTTTATTTCATAATTTTTTCAAATATTGGGTGACTTGTCATATATTTTTGCCATTTCTAATAGAAAAATACTTACTATGACTAATATATTATGGGCTTGTGGTCTAAGAATAAGATTAGGTCAAATCAAATCATCCATAAATGCATGATGAGTAGTTATTATGATAAAATCAAAGAAAGTTGAACAATTATCAAGTCTATTGTAAAAGTTAGTTTTAGTTTTTCGATCATGTTTTTGTTGTTATTCTTGTATCATAATGTTACTTGTAAATAAATGTTTTAGATACTAATCAAATGCACGTAAATGTTATCTAATATACTCAGTATGAGTTTGTCACTAGGTCATAAGGTAAAAGCCAAATTGAAAATATCTAAGGGCTCGTGATTAATACCTTCATCTAAGGGCTCATGATTAATACCATCATCCAAGGGCTCGTGATTAATACCATCAAGAAACTTATCTAATACAAGAAAAGAATGTGTCATTGGATCCAACAAAATACCTTAAGTCATCCCAATACAACATAAAGGTCATAAAAAGATGAATTCACTCTATACTTCACCTTATCTATGGGTGCAAATACCGTGGCTCATACAAAGGTACATTCACTCTTAGAAGACAAACACTAATCTTGAATGATTCTCTTAGATCTTGAGTGTTGCTCTAATTTAAGCATATGAAAGGGTTTCCTTGGATACTAACTCTAAAGCTAGTATACTTATTTGTGTTTGCAATCATCATCATCAGAGGTTAAAAGAAGTTCTTCACAAGGCACACTCAAACATCCTCACTCAATCATCAATTGACCTCTATTTTTGGATACACACCCTAAGATAGGGACCAACTTGATGAGAGATCTAAAGAGGGGATAACTTAATGGACTACATGACCCATATGAACCCTAAGACTTTTCTAATACTTTAAGGCGTGCTTTGCACCAAGTGATGAGGTCGTTATCGGGTGCTTATAATACCTAATTATTCGTACTACTATATAATCAGTTAAGCAAGGTCGAAATACAAAAAAGAAGTTTGGCAATGTATTGAATTGCTATAAATCTAATAAGTTGGGTTAATCAAATAAATAGTGGGTTGATTAACTATTATCTAATAAACTAAACAATAAACTAAGACTCAAAAAATACGTATACCCGCTAATATAAATTAATGTAATCTTTAATGCATCCCTAATTAATTATATATATTCAACATGCCTAGATGTGTTTTATATCAATACCAATTATCACTTTCGAAAGTTAAGGACTTTACAAACAATGCATTTATGCCTATTGTTGTGTAGTCATCCAATTTAAAGATATTAAACATAACATCCTAATAATCTTAGCAAAATCCATCAATTATTGTCATGATGACTTCTTTTAATTTAAATTAGGGTTCTAAACTCAATTATGGTTGTAAACCTAATTACAATCATTAAACATGCTATGTCAAGTTGAGTAATGAGAATAAAACCAACCATAGGATAAGAAGGATAATAAACAATTAAATTGGAGCTTAAATCATTGGATCAACATTTTAGGGTTCAATATAATTCTAGAATAATATGAATACTCAAGCATAATCAAATGAATGAAAAAAGTATGAGAAATATAAAAGAGAGAATGAAAAGAAAAGACGATATTTAAATTAATAACAATGTTCAGAAAAGTCAAATCTTAAAGAATACAAAATGCTTCTCCATATATGAAATACTAGGATGATAAAAGTATGAATCCTAAATTAAAAAAGTATTTATAATAACCCTAAAAGGCAAAGATAAAAAAAAGAAATAGACAAACGAAAACAAGCCTAACCTAGTGTGGCATGGACACACCAAATATTGGTGAATATGTGCCTCTTGAGTTCTGCAAACAATAGCAAAGGAAATTAGTAAAGAAAATGAAGCATGGATGCACCTCTGCATGGCACGCCCAACTCACTTTAAAACAAATATAACTTGATATACCGACCTTTCTTTAAGATATGTAATATATAGTTGAAAAGATATTGAAGTCTACTTAATTTTTTAACTCAATTAAAATCACGTCAATATCATTTTCTATATTAGTAGATATGGTTAAAATGGTGAAACATTATTTTTGAGCAACTTCTATAACCCCTTTGCAGCATCCTTGATTCCAAAGTGCCTTGAGACTATGATATATCCTTTGAAACCTCATCTTTAAGCCCCAATCATCATGTACTTCCATAGGAGTCTAAAACATATAAAAATTATTTAAAAACAATAAATAACCCATGAAAGTAATATTAAAACTAAGATATGTTGAAATTATGCAATATTAGTTCTAAATGCTCTAAACATATAAAAAGATGCATCCTAATATGAGTCTAAAATATGTTAGAATTTTGAATTTTCACCAAGCTGATTGAGTATTAGACTAGAATTTTTGGAGAAACCAGTGCAAGAGAAAGCGCAAACCAAAGTCTAGCCAAGTTATATACAAGGATATATAGCCTAGAGGGAGCATTAGAATCATCCTAGTCAAAGATGACACACCAATGGCCTTTTGAAGGGTTGATCCTACATGCTGACACGACCATCATCTATACAATACATCTAGTCTTGAAGTTATTTCAATGCTCTTGGAGGAACTTTTCATTGATAAGGTTCCTATTGGCTGTAGCATTGTCCTAGGCTGCCCAGGCCATATTCGAGTTTGTAGGCTATCCAAGTAGAGAGGTAACCTCATGAGGCACCACGTCATCTCTTAGTTAATAGGAATTTCAATCTACTAAAATCTTGACTAAGTTATGCGAAATATGTTGAACCTACCCTGATGTGGATGTCTGAAGGCAATAAAGCTTTGTAAACAACCATTACTCTTAAGTAGTCTTTTGGTTTAGATTCTGAGTAAGAAGAAGTAAGGATAAGTTTATACTTCTAGAAAATAGGAGAATTTGAAGCAACACCTTCAATTATTGGATTTGGAAAGCAGAGATCAGCCCAAGTGCCACCTAGTGCAATAATCGACGACGAGTACTCCCAATCTTACTCAAATTGAATTCGAAAAAGAATAGAGGGAATTATCTTAATGAATGAAGCTGGATTTGAAAGCAGATCTAAACAACTCAATGGAAATTGAAACGTCAAAAAGTGAGATTTAAGTCTCTAGATAGACCCCATTAAGAAGAAGGATGACTGAAAGTTAAAGGAAGTTTTGAGTTGTAAACTAACTCTCAACTTCCACCAAAGTGTTGTATTTATAAAGGATAATTGATGATTGATATTCCAAGTTATCATGGCATTAAACCCCATAACTTAAGTGAAAGATTGCTAAGTCATCTGTTAAGTGAGCAGTTGAAAATCCGAATTAAGTATTATTCTACTTTACGAAATACACAGTTCGTCTTAATGGTATGTAAGACAACGTGGTTGGTTGTAGTACGTGGATAAAACTTTTCTCAACACCCTACGTTCCTGAAGACTTTAACCTTGTTAACGTCTTATGATACTTGAGCAGTCAGAGAAAAATCTTAATGTTAGTTATGCATGCACGCATGCTTCATATTATGCTCAAGACTATGTTGTGACCTAGTTTGTGGAAATCGTGGCTTAACTTGTATGATTGTATCCTTTTGATATTAACTTATATTTATGTATGAAGCTATACTTCAAAGCATTTAATGGTATGAGATTTTTTTTATCTACGCACAGAAAGTTAATTTCTTGAACTTTATTGTTTTTGCCTATTATGCAATAGCCTTATTATTGCACAATTTTGATCCAATTATGAAAGATAGTTCAACCATTGGAGAATTTTCCCTTGTTTGCAAAGCACGTGATTTGCAAATCATGCGAAGAGGACCTTTACTATTGAATCATTTAATTGAATGTGAATGTCAACTACTTTAATAGATTATATCGTTAAAGTATTAGAGAGTGTTGGAAAAAATTATCGTCCACAACATTTTTATGTTGTTACTTTTTCGTAAACTAGAAAGCACATACTTCGTTCTTTGTAATTGGTAACACTTTCTAGCCGACGGCCTATGATTCATGCCCTTTTCGTTAGAGCTCCAACGCCTCTAAGGTCCTGTTGGGCAATAGAGCACCGTTTTGGGCTGGCAAAAAGTATCAAGAGAGACAATCTAGCACAAGTCCAATAGGAAATAGCAACTTCATTGATCCCTTTTTTAGAAAATTAGCTAAATTTGACTATTGTTCTCGAATTTGTTTTCTTTCTCAAATTTAAATTTAACTATATATTCTATAAAAAAACTCAATATCTCATAATACATATAGTATATTATTATTTCAAATGAAATTATTATTTTGAACTACATACCTAATTCAATTCAAAAAGTGTTCTTAAGATTATTTATGAGCTGAACCAATTAAAGCTCGTTTTTTTTTTTTGTATGATCTATTTTAATAAGTTGAGAAGAACAACATAAATCATCAACTTAATTAGACACGCGGATTATATTAAATTGATGAAAGCAAAGAAGAGGAAGCCAACTAAAGACTTGTATCAATATTGATATAAAATTGGTACGAATATGATATAAACCAACTTGTAATATAAAGACTTGCATCAACTTCTTTTAACCACACTAGCAATTAGTAGAAAAGACATCCTAATTTATACCTAATATAAATATATTATGGGTCATTTTTGTAATTGTATTTTTATACCTAATATCATAATTCATAATGTATATAATTGATATAGATTTTTCTATATTTTTATATCTATATCTGATATAACAATACGTATATTCCTTATTCATACCTGATATAAATTATATCATGAGATTGAGATTTCAAATATAATTATTGTTATACCAGATATATGTATTGTTATTTCATATATAGGTATTGTTATACCAAATAAAAGTATTAATTCATACATGATATAAATTATATCAGGATATTAAAATTTCAGATATAGATATTGTTATATAAGATATACTTATTATTATATTAGATATATGTATTGTTATATAGATATAGAAATATAGAAGATATAAAAATATCGAAAAATGTATACCAAATATAAATATTATGATTTCAAGTATAGAAATGAAATTATGAAAATGAATCTGATATCACGTATAAATTATGAATTTCTGAATTTTTTTAAGAGACTTTCTACGCACCTGTGAATGCACTATTTAGCAGAGGGCTTGGTAGTTGCCTGACTGCCTCTGCGTCTTTTGTATTTGATTACAATTTGAAATGTTTTTCTTTTGACATTTATCTCCTTTTTGTCTTGGTACCAGTGAACCACCGCCTTTCGATCCTTGTTTGAGTTGTCTATGACTTCTGTTGCCTCCATTGTTGCCAGATGAAACAAAGCTATCAATGTATTGCGTTTGGATAATCGGCTTTCGTCCATGTATCAGCTCTAATTTGTTGGTTTTGTCTTTTCAGGAACATGCTCTCAGGAATGTGGTAAATTCAACCCCTGGTTCAGTAATTGCCGAGGATACCAATGCACAACATAATTTTACCAAGAAAAGAATAGTTGCTTCAACATGGTGTGATGTTTGTAAGATTGAACGTACAAGTAATGATGATCTCCAGATTCATTTCATTGGAAAGAAACATCACAAGAACTTGCAGAAGCTAGCTTTAGAATTTGAATGTATATATCGCAACTCCTCCCTCAGCTGCCGCTCCATTGCCATCAGTTGCCTCTCGGTTGCCCTCAAGTGCCGCTCCGTGGCCTTCAAGTGCCATTCCTACACTATCAACTGCCGCTCCTACACCATCAACTACCGCTCTAGCTACTGCTGCTGTGACATGTACAATATGCAGAAGGGTTTAATTTGTGGCAATGGCAATGAGAAGGACTTTATGCCTGAATCTGGGGCTACTTCTAATGCTGCGAAAATGTGCACTTTATGCCATGTGGTTTGAAACAGTGATATAACCCTCTATTTGCAAACATGCAAATTAAAACGGGCTACAACTGCAAAGACAAGCACTGATCTCCAAGTTGCCTACCCTGCTAGTAAAGAAACAGTATAGCTACAAAAACAAGCACTAATCGATCTCCAAGTTGCCACCATTTTTATAAAATTGAAAGATGTCGGAAGTGGTTTGTTTAGATTTTGATCGAGTTCTAACATGTGTGACAGATTTTCCCTTTGAAAAGAAATCATCTTATATATTGTTCCTATTAAATTAATGATAATTATCTCCTTAAATTGATCAAATTAAAATCAACGACTCCATTATCCATCAAGAAAAAGGAAAAATCAATGGGAATCCAACCTTTTGATTATTTTTTAATAATCCAATTTTCTCATCACTCCATTTCTATTCGGTAATCCTCGATAGTGATCTACAATTATTGATCAAATGTAAGTAACTTCTCCATTTTTCTTTATTTTTATATTTTTCCGCAATTATTGGCATTTCTTATGTCAAATAATATTTATTTACTTTTGACATTTGGGCATTGCAATAGGTCATTAATTAGTTGGCTTATCAGTGGTACACTCTCAGGCTTGTCTATGCCAGAGGGTTTGTTAAATCAATAGGTGTATCTGTGGAAGAGGCTTTTATAATTCTTTTGATGTTCGTGAATAATGTGGTCTTCCCTACATACTCGCTAGATCCAATTGCAAGGCTAGTAAATGAGATGTCAGAATATAAGGGGTTATTGACTTATTGTTAAATGATGGGGACTTCTTAGAGCCCTGCTTGCATTCTTTCTTTTCGGTAGAAAGCTGAACTATTTTAGTAATAGCAAGAAACATTGGGAAACTTGATAAGCTTATTTTAATAAGATATTGGTTTGGCATATATAGCATGGTTATGTTGAATTCTCTTAGATGTCTCTCTTGGGTGGTTGTAATTCACTTAGCTTTAAGAGTGTAGTGAATGGGAGGGAGTTGATTTTTGCAAAGATTTAGTTGAGTAGGTGTGTTTGTTTAGGAGGGAAAATGAAGTGAAGATGCCATGTCAAAAAAGAAGACACTCCTTTAACAAGTCCCATAGCATATTGTTTCCAATTCTACAAGGAAACCCTTGAATGAGACCAATACTCAAGTCAATCACAATTCACTAACGCATCCCTAAAGCCGTAGAAAATCTCACAACAGGAAAATAAAATTCAGTGTTTTATCACAAACCACCAACCAAGATGTCATTAAGGGAGGTTATAACTAAAGGTAATCACTAATTGGGTTATGTAAGGCTTTAGCCCAAAAAATATGCCCTTTTTGACTTACAAGAGTGACATGATCCTCTAAAAATAGTTTTTTGGATGGTGCTCCTATTAGTTTATAAAGAATATTAGACGAGGATGTAAGGGATGTAACTTTCAATTCCCTCGCCTTGTTACTTCGTAAGATTCAATATTTCTTTTCTTGGAATGCTTTCCCATTAAAAAAAAGTACTAAAATTCTATTTTAATTCATTAAAATCAAATTTAGTCTACCTATGACTATATCTACAACTACAACTATAACTCTACAAGGAAGTTACATTCACCCCAAACCCCATAAAGTAGACAAGCCCATCTCCACTCTCAGTTCTGTTGCTGGGTTGCTCCCAAACCCCATAGTTCTGTCTTCTCTCTTTTCTTCGGCTTGGAGTTGGTCGGCCTGCTTGCTGCTGCATCAAATTGACCACAATAAGGTAATTAGTTGAGTCAGTATTTTGCCAAACTGGTAACGTTGAGTAGTTCAATTCACTGATTTAACACAGAACCATCTCGGCTTGATGTTCGAGAGAATAATAAGGTCCCCTGCCTCTGCCTCTTGATGCCCTCCGTTGAACTTCATATCTGTTATTTTTTTGGGTCGAAGTGTTGAAAAACTGGTCCTTAAGAGGCTTATAGTCTTTGGAAAACTCAATACACGATTTCATTTTGTTTTATGTTGTTTTAAATTACATCATTTTGTTCTTGCTGAGTTGCTATTTGCCAATGTCGTCTTGCTGCTGCTTCTGTAATTGCTTTGTTTGCGTAGCTTTGTAGACCGTATTATAATGATTTTTTCTTGGGCTTGTTATTTTCAATGATTTGCTTTATCTACCTTAATATGTTGTTTTTGGTTGTTTAAGACATTGAATTATGTTATACGTATTTTAATTTAGAATAGTTATATTGAATGATTTTTAATTTTTATAATTTCTATTTTATTTCCGTACCTAGGCCGTACTCGTGTTTTAAAATTTTGATTTTGCTGTTTTTCCCATATTCGGATTCATGTCGGCGCAAGGTTAGCACTCTCTATGAATAAGAGAGGTTTTGACCTTTGAGGGTCAGATATGTGGTGTCTTACTATGAGAAATATTTCCTAATATAGTGTCGGTAGTTATATTTCCTAATAAATCCCAATTCTTTCACAAATAAATTTGGATATTAGATGAAACTAATCAGTATAGAAAAGGGGGTGTGGGTGGTCTATACCACCTTCAAAGATCAAGGCAAAAAGTGTTTGAGAGAATTTGGATTGTTCTTCATTTACGGGGTATTTATAGGTTCATGGGGAACAATGTTCCTTGATGTGGCCTGATTCCCTCAATTGTGTTTGTCTGTAAATTTCTTCTCAGCTTCCTTTATTGAACTTTGTAATGATTGAGCTGCCTTTTCAACCTTGGCCTAATCAGGCTTACTCAGTCTTCACTTTCAGCAAGTCTCCTCTTGAGGTAACTCAAAGCTGATACACATGGCATCACCTGAGTGGTCGGAGCATTTTATGCCCCAACAACTTGCATTAGGGGTGAGATTAGTGGGTTAATAAAGGACCATTGTATAGGCATTTGCTAAGATTAGCAACATAAGGGAGAACCACACTGATACACATTATTAAGGTGATAAGTTGGGTCTGCCTTCATATGGGGTGAGTCTTAGTAGGATATGGATAACCAATGTATAGATCTTTGCTAAGATTGGCACCACCATATAATATTAGTATGCTTTCGGTTTGGGGCGAGTCTTGGTTGATGGAGAACCAATTTCAGATAATTTGGATCTGCAATGTATAGGAGAACCACTTGTTTAGTATGTTATACATGGTCTGCATTTGTGTTAGGTGAGCTCATTAGGTTCATGTGGAACCATCGTATTGTTGATGAAGAAAGTACTCTGTTTGTTTGTGTTCATGTAAATGTGCAGTTTGCTGCTATATTTTGTCGTTTTCCCTTGTAGCAACTTTTTGCGTCTCAGATTTTGCTGCAATTGACTTTCTGGGCTGATGTTTATCAGAAAGTAATTTGGTTCAATTGCATTATATTAGTCGAAGAGTTACCTGAAATTATGGAAGGAACTTTATCTTTCATCTATTATAGTAGGAAAAATATGGGAGCTATAGGAGTATTGTTTTTCTTTCAAGTATACTGATATAAAGTTTGTCTAATCTTTATGGATTCCCTAGTTTACACCTTTTCCTTCAACCATCTTTGTCTTTTGGGCATTTCTCAAGTCTGTCCGAATTGCCAACGAGCTTAACTGGTTAGGTTCTTGTGGAGTGCTACCGAACAAGTCTGATCATATCTCCCCTACATCAGTCCTTTGTGGCTCCCTTTACACCATAAAAGAAATTATCTATATTCTTTGCCTTTTGCCCCTGTCAACGCTCACCGATGTCATCTTGAGTTCTGTCCCTACTTGTAGTTTTTCTTTCTTCTTTGTTGAAGTTATTGTTTTCTTTGGCATAAAATCACTTCAATTGCTTACAATCTCATTAATTATAACATTGCTACATGTTGCCCAAAAGAAATTTACATTTTGATTTGTATCATGGCATAGCAAAGGTTTAGCTTTTTGTGTTAGAATTAAGATCTTGATACACTTTTCCGTATTTTTTTTTTGAATGAATAGGAAATTCTTTTGGATATGAAAATCATCAGATTCTCTCAAAACCTGAATTTCACAAATTTGAGTTTGAAGCCTCCATTTTACATTCTCATCAGGGGATTTTCTCTCTGGTCAATGAAAAAAGACCCAGATCTTGAATCAGCTCTATCCCATAACCGCCGTTGGATTGTGAATAACCAAATCAAGAACATAATCTTGAGATATCCTAATCAAGTAGCTCCTGTAAATTTCATTCAGAAAAAGTTCAAGACCCTTGATCTTCAAGGCAAGGCTCTCAATTGGTTGAACAAGTACCCATGCTGCTTTGAGGTCTTTCGACAAAATGATGAGCTTTATTGTCAACTAACCAAACCGATGATGTGTTTAGTAGAGGAAGAAGAGGCTGTAAAGGAGGAGCAGGTGCCTGTGTTTGCCGAGCGGTTGGCGAAAATCTTGTTAATGAGCTCAAATCAGAGGCTCAATGTGGTAAAGCTGGACGAATTAAAGCGGAATTTTGGTTTTCCTGATGATTATCTGATTAGAATTGTTCCAAAATATTCAGAAATGTTTCGGCTTATTAATTATAGTGGGAGGAAAAGTTCTATGGAGGTTGAGCTTATATCATGGGATCCTAAACCTGTTTCGTACATTGAATTGTCAGCCAATAAGCAGAGTACAGAACCTCGCTTTTTGTGTTCATTGCCTTCGACATGGGTTAAATCATGGGAGAGGTTTCATAAGTTCAATTCGACACCGTATATTTCACCTTATGCAGATTTAAGCAGCTTAGTTGAAGGATCAAAGGAGCATGAGAAAAGGACAGTGGCCTTGGTGCATGAATTGCTATCACTGACTCTTTGGAAGAAGTTGTCAATCATGAAGTTGAGCCATTTCAGGAGAGAGTTTGCATTGCCAGAGAAGTTAAATGTTTTGCTGTTAAAACATCCTGGCATATTCTATGTGACAAATAAGTACAGGATCTATACGGTTGTCCTCCGAGAGGGATATGATGGATCAAAACTGAATGACAAGGATCCACTTGTAATGGTGAAGGATAAGTTTGGGGAACTAATGCAAGGGGGGCTACATGAGTACAATCAGCGAGGGCGGTTGTTGAACCTGGAGAAGAGGAAAAATAAAGGTATGGTTATGCCTAAAGTAGAGAAACAGAAGGACAAGAATGCAGATGTATCTGACGAAGATGACCAAGTAGGGAAGAATGGGCGTCTATTTGATCCTGAGGAAAGGAAAAGGTTTTACAAGATACTGTTTGAAGAGGATTCCTGAGATTCAGTGGCAATGGGCATTGATTGGATGTTCAAGGAATCTAACTGCTGTTATCTTATCGCAGGAACAGGATTTCTGAATGTTGAAGCATATGCATCTAAATATCACCAGGTTTGGACCAACTTCCAGGTTATCTTAGCTGTGATTTGTGTACCTGTCCTTGGACAAGATACAAGTGCAAAATTTTGAAGTTTTTCATGTTGTGTTGAGATTTGGAGTGATGAATTCTGCAAAAAACGGGAGTTCTGTAAATACAAGGGAGCATACAGGGTTTGTTGTTTCCTTTTTTGTCTTTCAATCTTGTTTTGGTCATCCTTTGTGTATTCTGCTGTAGGTTTCTATATGAGCATCATGTTTGAGTATGAGGCTACAAATGGCTTATAATTGTGCTTCTATATAGAAGATTTTCCTTTTCTTATGTATTTTTGTTTACTTTTACAATTAGATCTGCTATTTCTATTTTAAGATTGGATCTCATATAATTGATAGTAAACAAAATGCTATAATCTCAACAACTTTTAATCAGCCACAAGATTGTCTTTGAGATTTCCTTTAATGGATAAAAGAATTGTACCGATGATAATCACTAATAATGGTTTGCAGGCTAGTCTCTGATTCTAATGCCACTAATATTCTGATTATATCTTTTATGAGTACAGCTGTTATCTTATTTATATAACTCATTGTTACTCTCTTGAAATATTAATGTCAGAAACAGGAATTTTGAAGCTCTTTCTTACTTTCTTTGATTATGTATTCAAAAAATTCTTTTGTTGTTTAGTCCTTTCCCTTGTATTTCAAGTTATATTGAGCAGCTATCTTTTATGCATTATAGCACATAAAACTGCAGTGGTTTTTAAACATTATGGACTATGGGCATCAGAAATGCCTGAACATGTAGAAAGAAAGTGGCCGAATATTAACAAAATAACAAGTGTGGGAAACAGTTTAACTCATTATTACTAGTCAATAAAAGAATCGCCATTGCAGCTGTTTATGCTGTAGATCCTTCACAACAAATACAAGAAACTACTCAGTTCAGACTACAACTACATCCTCAATCCCGAAGATGATAAAGAGGCACTGAATTGCTGAAAGAATACTCCTTGGTTAACCTCTGAGAGTGGTCTGAATTGCCATTGTAGAGCCGGCCAAGTGAAATTTTACTTTGAAAAGGGTGGAAGTTCTCTAATAGAAAGCACGAAGCGTTTTTTGGAAATCATGGACTTATAATTTGTTGCCTAGTATTGTGCACATTGGAATGTATTGTTAATGGAGCTCAAAATGAAGCAGAGTGTGCCAAAAATGTCCGAAGAGGAAGGTCAAGTTGGGTCTAGTAGGAGTTCTGATCTATTTGATCCCGAAGAAAATAATAAATTATGTAAGATGCTGTCTGAAGAAGTTTCCTGGGATTCTGCTACTGTGTTTTGTTAATCATTTTTGTAATTCTAGTTACAAGTGATGCTGATATTTATGCTTGTCTTACAAGTTCACATTGGATGACGACTTTGGCCATTATACCAGCATTGGATGTATCAGTAACTCAGACCAAAATTATATAATCTTGGAAGTCAAAACTGTGGCCTATGCAGAAGCTTATGCTACTTTATGACTTGCCACTATGAGTCCTCTACTGGAATTCCTGTTGTTTGAAACATTTGGAACAGGGAAAGTAGTTAAGGAAAATGGCAAGTGCAAGGGGGTGCTACTGAGCTTACAAGAGGTAGATGTGCTTGAGAATTTCTTTTCTCTTCTTTTGGGGAGTTTTGGTTTGATTATGGGCATCCAGTGGTTGGAAAAATTAGGAACTAGACTACGGTTTTGGAGAACACAAACAAGTTTGTGGTGAATGGTGAAACTGTGAGTTTAAAGGGGTCTCTTTCTTGGGTTTATCCGTGCTATACTTTGGGCCGCAGGCAAGACTTAAATCTGTAAGTGAAAAAGGGGTGATGGCTATTGTGCCTAACTGGAGACATTACTTGCTCGATAGGAACGTTATCATCTGAACTGCTCAATAACTACTGCAATATCCAGTGAAGCAGAAGGAATTAGGGTCAGAATATCAAGGTTGCGTGAGTGGATGATGGGTTTCAACTTTGAAATCCAATATAGACCAGGGGTTCTATCATCCTAATGGATGCTCGTTCAAGATGGTATGGTGGGTCTTCCGAGTGCAGCAATATGGTATCCTTGTGCAGTGTACAGTGGAAGTATATACTGAAAGGTCAGATTCAACAATGTGGTATCCCTGTTTCTCTTTTTGGTTGCAGTTAAGAAGAGAGAAGGGTTAGTGAAAGAAATGCAATCCCAAAGCTTTGGCTTGATCAAAGTAATATCGCACTTTCCATTTGGTCTACCTAATTATACTGCTATTATAAGTTATTCTACCATTTTCTTAGCTAGATAATTGATATTCTTCATCTTTCCAACCTTCCCTACCCCAGCAACCCAAAAAAGGAAGTAGAAGTGCTGTGGTGAGAATATAATTGGACTCACTGGTGTACTTGATAAAACATTGGAGTATTTGTTTGAGAACCCAAGATGATAGTTTTGAATGTCCACTTTGTTCCTCAGTGTGTGTATTATTTTCAGTTTCTCTTTTCTTCTGTTGGAAAGAGCTGTTATCAATTCGGCATCTTTATTTATTGGTTTTCATTATTAGGCCTTCTAAGCTGTACTTAATAGTGATACAAAGCCTGTTCATGATTTGACCTGGACAATACCAGCAGTTGATGTATAGTTTTGGAAGTGCAAGATACCATAGGAAAACTCCTTGCTGGGAATCAGGTGAAGCCTTCAATCAAGCAGCTTTATAGTCGAAGGAAAGGGGCTAGAGGCATGGCATTAGCAACCAACCAAGCAGAGTAAGCAACAAGATCAGCAACAATTGGGCAGATGGTGAAGATAACAAATATAGATAATATAATTACATATAAATATATATATAGCCAGTAAATAAATATTGTATAGAGTTGGTTAAAAGTTGGTTAAGGAAGTGTCGGAGTGGAATCTATCTACAACACTATAAAGAAATTAATACAAAAGTAATTGGGAGAGATTCCCTACCTCTCGAAAGTAGGAATCATATTGTAGCTTGAGTGTTATGGTGTTAACCCATTTCCACCGTGAATCCACAGAACTTGGTATCATAACAGGCGAATTTGGGAGTGGTTCTGGAGATGGCTTCGACGCATTCTCAGAGGATGGACACGATGGAAGAGGATGTGGAAGCTTTACGTATCCACATCACTGAAAAGATGGGGGGAAGCTGTAATGCAAATGTCTCGGATTGCGGCTAGTTTGCGGCAAACCCGATCTTCGCAGGAGCATTTGATAAATCAGTTGTGAGAAGAACAACAACTACTCAGGGAGGAGTGGTTGAACCGGCCAGTGCAACCTCGTCCACCACCCATGGAGGATGTTGAAGGTAATAATAGTGTAAATCGGTAGGGATTTGGAAGCACAGGGGGTTGGATTGGAGAATGAAGAAATTGGGCTTGCCTCTTTTCAATGGAATCAATCCGGATGGGTGGATTCTTAGGGCTAAGCGATACTTCTAGTTTTAGCAGTTATCTGAGGATGAACAATTACAGGCAGCTGTGGTATCTTTGGAAGGCGACATGCTTCTTTGGTATTAATGGGAACACCGATGGAGACAGATTCGGAGGTGGGAAGAGATGAAGGGGTTGTTGCTCCGACAATTTAGGGAGGCTGCAATGGGAACACTTCATGAACAGTGGTTGGATCACAGACAAAATTCGACGGTGTATGATTATAGGAGGAAGTTCATTGAACTTATGGCTCCCCTAGATGATGTGCCTAAGGAAGTAGCAAAAGTCCAATTCATTAACAGGTTGAGAGAAGTCATTAAGGCAGAAGTTCAAGTACTTAGGCCTAGGTCATTAGACCATGGCATGGACCTGGCCCAAAGAGTTGAAAAAGAAGCAGTAGGTTATGGGAAGAAGGGGAGTGGACTTTAGGGGATCTGGTCCGAGGAGCAAAATATCACTTGTAATCGAGTTCAGCCCATTCCAACAACACTCGACATCCAATCCAGGCCAAGCTTCATCTCAGGTTAGGGATCTATCTTCATCCTCAAATCTCTCTCGATTCAATAGTACACCATATCCCAATTCCTCTCAATTATATGGGGAATCAGTTAATAATTATCGAAGTGGAGGTACATCTGGAGGAAATGGGTATGGGGAATCAAACGCCTCACCGACAAGCAATTATAGGAGAAAAGGGAGAAGGACTTATGCTTTCGTTGTGATGAAAAATAGTCCGCGAATCATCAGTGTAGACAGGGGGAGTTGCGTCTACCGGAGTTTTTGATTGTGGAGGATTTTCTTAGTCTACCATTAGGAAGCTAGGATGTAATCCTAGGAGTTCAGTAACTTGAAAAGTTGGGGACAATGTCCAACTGGAAAACACAAACACTGAGATTTAATCTTGATGGGAAATCAGTCATGCTACTAGGGGATGCTTCTTTAGGGAGATCTCGGGTATCTCTCAAGGCTATGGTGAGAACTTTAAGAAAGGTCAAAGAGGGATATCTAGTGGAGTGCAATCATCTGGGTGCAATGGAAGAGAAGAGGCCAAAAGAAGGAGAGATACCTGAATACTTGAGTAAAATGCTAAATCAGTTTCAGGAAGTTTTCCAGCCACTAGAAGGGCTCCTTCCCATTAAATAATCTTGGAGCAGGGAACTAGTAAATGTTCGCCCCTAAAGATACTCACACCTTCAAAAGATTGAGATTGAAGCTTTGATAAATGTCATATTGAGAGCAGGAATAATACGAGTGTCAGCAAGTCCTTTGACTCGTACCAAAAGAAACCTAAAAGAGTTGCGTGGGTTCTTGGGCTTAACCGGGTATTATAGGAAGTTTGTAACCAGGTATGTAGAGTTTGCTAGTCCTTTGACTAAGCAACTCAAGTGTGACAGTTTCAAATGGAATGATCAAGCCACAAGGGATTTTGAAACTTTCAAGACAGCTATGGTCAACGTTCCAGTGTTAGCCATGCCCAAATTCCAAAAAAACTTTGTGGTTGAGATTGATGCAAGTGGTTTTGGAGTGGGGCAGTCCTATCCCAGGGTGGACATCCAATTGCATACTATAGCAAGTTGCTGGGGTCAGAGGAAGGTCTAAATCCGTCTATGAAAAGGAACTGATGGCAATAGTCTTGGCAGTGCAAAAATGGAGACATTATCTTTTGGGAAGGAAGTTTACCACCAAGCCTGACCAATAAAGCCTCAGATTTCTGATGCATTAACGAGAAGTTGGGCCAGAGTACCAGAAATGGATGTGCAAATTAATGGGATACACTTTTGATATTGTATACAAAGCAGGCTCTACTTTCAATACTATCTAGGAAACATGCCAACACCTTGGAGTTATCTTCGATGATCAGTCAAAAGGGGTACAATGGGAGGATCTTCAAGCTGCAATAGCAAGGGATACTTTCAATCTCAAATGAAGCAAGATCTGCTAGATGGGAAGGTAACTCCTAAAGGGTATACACTGGATAAGGGAGTGCTCAAGTATAAAGGCCGCATAGTGATTCCAAGATCTAATGCAATAGTACAATCCCTTTTGTTTGAGTACCATGATTCTCCAATTAGTAGACACTTAGGGGATTTTACAACGTATCAAAGACTGGAAGCAGAGTGGTTATGGCCAGGTATGCGTCTAGCTTTCACCAAATATGTCCAAGCCTGTGAAGTGTGCCAACAACAAAAGCATTCTTCTCTCTCACTTGGTGGGTATGGGAGGACATCTCACTTGATTTTTGTGGAAGCATTACCATGCTCCAGTGGTTTGGACATAGTGATGGTAATGGTGGATAGGTTGACATAATATGCTCATTATATAGGGTTAAGACACCCTTTTTCTACGCCTAAGGTTGTTGAGGTTTTTGTGAAAGAAATAGTGAGACTTTCGTGGATTTCCCAAGTCCATTGTATCAGACAGGGATAAAGTACTTATGAGCAAATTCTGGGAGGAATTGTTCAAACTTCAGGGAACTGCCCTCAATAGAAGCACAGTCTACCATCCTCGGTCTGATTAAGGTATCGAAACATATTTGAGGTGTTTCATCAATGGTAAGCCCAAGGAGTGGTCTAAGTGGTTACCTTGGGCAGAATATTGTTACAATACTTCATTTCATTCAGCCATTAAGTGCTCCCCTTTTAAGGCAATTTATGGAAATGACCCCCACTTTACTGAGGTTTGAGAAAGGCTCTAATGTGTTACAGACACTGGAGGATCAACTGATTGAAAGGGATGCAATTTTGGATGAATTGAAGGCATAATTGATTCGTGCACATCAAAGGATGATGGCCCAGGAAAACAGTCATCGAAGGGATATTGAGTATCAGGTGGGAGACCTTGTTTACTTGAAACTCTAGCCCTACAGACAGATAGTGGCCTCTAAGCCATTTGAGAAGTTAGCTCCACGATTTTTTGGTCCCTTTGAGGTGTGTCCGAGGATAAGAGCAGTTGCTTACAAACTTAAGCTGTCTCCCCAAGCAAAAATTCACCCTGTATTCCATGTGCCCCAGCTTAAGAAAGCGATGGGGTCCCTGTCAACTAGCCCTACCATCCCTGCAGTTGTAGCCCTAGACCTTTAAATGGAAACAGAGCCTAAGGAGATCTTAGGAGTCGGATCACATACTTCAGACACAGATGCTGACACTGAGGTCCTCATCAAATGGAAGGGTTTAACAGCAGCAAAGGCAACATGGGAGAATTACCAGTCTATCATCAACTCTTTTCCCTTATTCCACCTTGAGGACAAGGTGGCTCTTTGGGCCCGGGGTAATGTTGGGAATCAGGTGAAGCCTTCAATCAAGCAGGTTTACAGTCGAAGGAAAGGGGCAAGAGGCATGGCATTAGCGACCAACCGGGCAGAGTAAGCAACAAGATCACCAACAATTGGGCAGATGGTGAAGATAGCAAATATAGATAATATAATTACATATAAATATATATATAGTCAGTGAATAAATATTGTATAGAGTTGGTTACAAGTTGGTTAAGGAAGTGTCGGAGTTGTTAGGGAAGGGGATTACAAATAGGAGTGGAATCTATGTACAGCACTATAAAAGAAATTAATACAAAAGTAATTGTGAGAGATTCCCAGCCTCTCGAAAGCAGGAACCTTATTGTAGCTTGAGTGTTATGCTGTTAACCCATTTCCACAGCGCTCCTCTGCAGTTTCTTACTAGGTTGTTTCATGCAATGTAGAGACTGGAGCTTCATGTAAGGAAATTGAATGAGGCCTGTTTGGAAGATAAGAGGCGGATTCAAGAGTCAGAAAAAGGAGTTGAATTACTGCCAGCAGGAAATAGGTAATATTTTATGTATATTTGATTCAATATGCATACTAAGCTTAACAGCTTCTGTGTTTGTTTTGGGGGAATTGGGGTTTGACTTTTTAGGCTGTGTAAGTGTGTAATGAGTGATATGGGGTTGAATGTATGCACCCTTACTCCAATAACTGAAAGGCTGTTTCTGATTGCATCTTTTTATTTTCTGCAAACAAGTGGCTTGTCCGGTCGTCCTTTACCCCCTCAATTGGCCCTTTTGTTAGAACTAAAAAATCTGCTAAAATAAGAAAATTTTTTTTGAGTTCTAAACTTCTTTTGGCTATGGCAGGAAAATATGGCTTCAGTCAATTTACCTGTAGTAACTTTGGCTAGCCAAATCTTTAGTTACCTTGCTCAACATGCATATCTTGTTCTTCATGTTTGCTTTCAAGTCTAGCAAAGCATTTTGCGTGAGGATTTATTTTCTTTGCTTTTATCTTTTAGTATGGGAACGTAATATTTTGTAGACTTCACTGGACTTGGCACCCCCTACTACTTTTCTTTGCTCAACTTTGAATACTTTACAATAAGAGGGCAATCAACTTCGAATCCTTGTTTGCTAAACCTATTTTCATTTACTTTACAAACATGTGCTGCTAGTGGCTGTATTAAGGACCTCTTCTAGTGTGCTGACTATAGTACTTACAGGAGTTACTGCTAAATGCTGTGCGATCGTGGAGATGTGGACATAGTTTTCTTTCTTTGATTCCAAGTCCCTTAGTGGTTTCTTATATTTTGGAAACATTGTCATGCTGATTCTTTGGTTATCTCAAGAATATTTGCAGGCATATTTAATTGCAAGGAATGCGGATTGTTAGTTATCTGAAAGAGCATGTTGAGAGCTTTGAGGAGAAACTGGTGGACTTCGATCTTCTATAGGAGGAAGTTGATAGTCTAAGAGAAGAGATGGAGAAATCAATGTTGGAGTCTGATTATTTGATAAAGTAACCAGGCACCAAAGAAACACAATTATGAGGAATCAAGATGGAAAATAGAAAAACTGGAGGAGTCTATTGCCTCTGCTGCACTGGAGTACCAATGTGAAATAGAGATCTTGAGATTGGAAATGATGGCCTTAGAGCAGAGCTGCTTTGAATCTGAGAAATCTGAGGAGCAATCTCAAGAAAAGACCGTCAATAAGTCACTTAGTGGATTTTATATATAGATTGAGGATGCACTAAAAGATATTCAAAATTTGGTAAAAGAAAACTAGCGAGTGAGGTACATGCTTGATGTGCACAAAATGGAAGCCAGCCTATATTTCCATAGAGTTGAAGAGCACTTCAAAGAATGGATGTATTGCAGTAAACCAGAGGGTATGAATTAGAGGTATATTAGGAAAATGACTCATGCACAAGCACTCCCACAAATTGGCTGTGGCCCAAAGGAGATAGCCACAGGCTATCTGTGGCTCACTGCACTCTTTTCATGTGGAACAACAAAGAGGGCATCCCAGTCCACATCCCAACCATGGCTTGCCTTACTTTGCCACACGTAGGTTGTGGCTTATGCCTCAAACCCTTGTGTTTCTAACATAATTTCATATATATCATCTCCACATCATATACCCCAACATTTTTGAGCTTCCATGGTCCATGGGATCAGCTTTATTGAGTATGAATACCACTTGAACCTTTATCTTCACTATGTCTATGATTTAAAGGATTATCCTGATGATGGCATCAACTTAACCCAAGATTTTATGCACGGAATCAGCCTCATTTGAGTATGACTATGACTACCATTTTGTTTTCCTTATTGTGACTGTCTGTGATTCAAAGTATTATCTTTGTAATGGGACAAAATACACATGCTTATCCACTTCATTAATGTTCTTAGTTATGTCTCAGATTTATGTTACTGCCTAGTACTGTTTGTTCTGGCCATCTCAGCTATCTTTACTTTCTAGATCCAGAGAATTTCTTACTGCTATTAGTTTTCCTTGAAGTTTTAAACACTAAGTCAATTAAGCATCTGAGATTTCTGATGTAGTTTTGTGTAAAAAATGTCTTGGAGTTTCTAAATATCCTTTCTGCCAATATTGCACTTTAGGTGATGCATGGAAGGCACTACAAGATGGAGCTGGATCAGTAATAATCTCAAACTAAAGCCAAGTTACTTTCTTCTGTTTCTCAGTCTGTTGATTAGAGTATCAGAATTGAGGCCAACACCTACAGAAAACCGTGAACGTTACAAGGGCTCATACAGCATCCCAAACACTACATTACTGATAGGTTAGGGTTCCCTCGTCCTTTGTTATTTACATTCCATATGAGTTTCTATTTCAGGTGAAGTTCAGTTGTGATACAACTGACGAGACAGATCTCCTTGAAGAAATACTGAAGCCCCATACGTGTTCAGTCCATAAGCAGAACACTCGAGAAGCTCCAACTAAGTGTCAATCACCTTACACCATGCATTCAGGTAAATGTCGTTAACAATTCCAGTTTTGTCAGAGGTGCACTGCTTTTGAAGGACATCAAGTAAGGATGAAGAGGAGGGTAAACAAAAATAGGCTTTCTATTAAAAATTCTCACTCCACTGTTCCTTTTGTGTTGTCACATTTGTTTTTTGCACAATTTCCAATGCACATATTAGTTATAATATTTATAAATACGTATTATAAAAAAAATATAAAATTTGCATTTTAAAAAAATCTACTTTGAGACTACTCTAATAAAATCTTATATAAATATATTTTAACTTATATATATCAATAAAAAATCATATTCTAAATAGAACAAAAAATTCGAGGGAGTAATAAAAAGATAAAAAGATGGTCACACACTCACACTCCATATTGACGTTGTATATGGATAAAATGTTTGATTTTTAAGCAAAACCAAATCAAAGGCACTTCAGAGAACCACAACAACAAACAACTGAACAAGCAATGTTCAGTGTTCTCAAAACTTGCAATTTCTTCCCAACTTCCATTATCCTTCAATTCCTTCTCTATTAAGCCTCTTCCGAAAACCTCTTCTCCTTCACTTCTCAATCCATTCAATCATCTCCCAATTACCCCTTCAATTCCTCGCAATTTACAGGTACTGCCCTTTTCTAATCTCCTTCATTAGTTTATCTTTTCTTGATTAATGCAGTAATTCAACTGTTCTAATTCAACTTTTAATTCTTATTTTCATCTGGGTTTGTCCAATTTTCTGTTTTTTGACCTGGGTTTTGTTTTTAATTAAGATACGGAATATTAACTTCTGTAGCGTAATTGATACTATAAGTTACGCACATTTTCTTCTTTGATGATTTACTACTAGTTGATTGGTTTATTCAAATTCAAAATTAATATTGTTAATGTATATTATTCCCTGTTGCTAATGTTAAAATTTTAAATTTTGATCGTTTGTTTTTGTGGGTTTTTGTTATTTGATTAATTTGTTCTTTATTCAACTTCAATGAAGTTGTTTAATTCTGAGGGTAAATAAAATTATTTTTCTACTAGTGGTAATACCTACGTCAAGCCCATAATTTGGAATTAATGCTTGTTTATATGTGGGTACGGGTACGGAGTAATTGCTAGTGAACTAACGGCAAGGTTATCACGAATCCGTGCAACATAGGATGTAACGTGCACTCTGTGTATAATGAATTTCGTTGTGATCGACGGTGTCATGAACTACTAGTTTCAGTTCATTGGATTATATATTTATATATTTTATGTTTTTTTTTTCTTTTTTCCAATAGTCAATGGAATCTAGAGAATTTTCAAATTGAAGTTAAAGGGAGTACTTTTATGTCCACATTTTTCCGAACAATTTTTTTAATCTTGACCAAGTTAAGGGGTTTACTGATTCTTATGTTTGAAGTTACAATAGGAATGTGATGTTTATGTATGTATTTACCTGATTCTGTTATTGGATGTATTTTTTTTAAGTTTCTGGGATAATTTATGTATGTATTGGCTGCTGCTGTTTCATTTTGGTGTTGGGATAATTTGCAGAGATATTGTACAGTACTTTCAGCATTGCAAAACTAGATTTTCATCATTTGGTAGTTTTTATAAGTAGTGTATGATTTCAATAATGAATGGTATAAAGAACTCACCATTACATAAATTTTCTAAGCCTACCTCTGGTGATCAGAAAGTTCCTAGTAATTCTAGCTATAACCCTTTTGATTCTGATGATGAGGCTCATGAGAAGCCACCTAAGCAAGGGTTCTCTACGTAACAATCTTCTGGACCGTTGAAAAATTTACCTAATTCTTCCATGCCTAGTTCTTCCTTGACCAATCCCTTTGATCATAGTGTTGATAAACGAGAGCGAGAAGTGACTTCGTCTAACTCTAAGTTTACGTTCACCTATGCACAAAGAAACAAATACAAGAATGATTTCTATGACTCAGGAGGTGTGGACAATCAAAATGTGGAGGAACTAGGATATTATGCTGTGTACAAATCTGAGGAGACCATAAAGACTGTTAACAACTGTTTGAAGACAGTGGAGGGCATTAAGAGAAGATGCTACTAAGACATTAATAACTCTCCATCAGCAAGGTGAACAACTAAGAAAAACCCATGACGATGCTGTTCAAATTGATTATGATTTAAGTCGGGTATGGTTTTCTTACTTTTTCTCTTTATCATTAGTAGTAAACTTTGTGTAGGAAGGTATTCTCATTCTAAAGAAGTATTACTGCCAAAATTGTAGCTCCTGCATCTATTTTACCATGCCTACTCTGTCATATTATCTCTGATTCATAAACTACTGATCTAATAGTGTCCATCTGTTTCTAGTTATAAGTTAAGAGTATTGTGATAGACTTATAGATGAATCAGGAGATTATTTCTTCTCTTTCTCTTTCTCTCTCTGATAGACAACCTTTTGCGAATGAATCTTTGATAAGCTTGCGACTGTTTTGTTTAATCTTAGGAATTACTCACATATGTCAATATATATGCTCTCCACCACCTTCCCTCCACCTATACACTTGGTACACACATAAAGTGCGTTCGTGCAAGGGAAAGAGTTGTATCATGAAATTCTCTTTCCTTTGAGCTACTTGATAAATCATTAATATTTGTCAAATGCACTTGATTTTTGTGTAAAGTAAATAGATGAGTCATGAGTGACACTAGCTCCTGTTTTTATGTGAAGCATTAAAATGTATATACTGTGTCGTCTATGGCATATGAATTGTGAATTTTACACATTACAGCATAGTGCTTATTAGTTATTGTATATATTTGATCATCTCCCTTTTCTTTCAAAAATGCATCATACTACCTCCGTCCCTAATATTTTGCCCCATTTGACTTTTCACGGTCTCCAAAATACAACTTATAACGTTTTTATCCCCAAATCCTTGAGACAAAAAATTATGAAAACTTTATATTCTAAAAATTTACATTGAGATGCATACAACAAGATCTCACTTGAATATATTATTTTTTATAACATAATGAAAATTTATGGTCAAACTTTTTAAACTTTCACTCCATAAATAGAAATGGAGCAAATATTAAGAAACGAAGGGACGATAACATTTTGCGCATAAAATTCATTTGTGTAGTGTTTTTTTTCTTTTTCGCAAGGTATGTTTTTAACTGTGGATTGGTGATCATCTTTTGAATATTCTGCATATTCTATTAATATATTCATGTGTTAGGATTCTGGTTGCTTTACTTCTTTCTGATTTCCTGGATTTTGTCAATTCCTTTTGTTTAAGGAGCAAAGAGTAATTTTTGTCCAATTGTTGTAGGTGGAGAAGCTTTTAGGAAGTCTCGGGGGGTTGTTTTCAAGGACTTGGAAGCCAAAGAAGACTGCTCCTATTCGAGGCCCTGTTATGCTTAGAGGTTTGTGTCTTTCATTTTGTTTTAAAAATCAAAGCTGTAGATGTAGTTTTATCTCTTATATATCTCATTCTCAACAGATGATCCTGTTCGGAGTAAGGGTAACCACTTGGAACAGAGGGAGAGGCTCGGATTGACAACTAACCAGAATGGGCATTTAAAATCGCAGTCTCCACCCCCTGAACCCACAAATGCTTTGCAGAAGGTTGAGGTATGGAATTCCTACTCTGTGCGAACTTTACTAGCTTCTTGTAAAGTTTGTGGGAGCTTTATCAAATGATTTCAGTCTCACCAAGGCACATTGTTTTTATTACTGTCGACATTTATATGTTGCTATAATGTATATGCTTGTTTAGATTTAAAAGCCACATACATCACATAATGTATTACGATTCCTGATCAAAGTTGTCAACTTTTTTAATGTGGTAATGGTTTGTGATAAGATTTCACACTATATGACTCACTCTAGTGATGAGGAGATGATAGAAATCATAGAGTTTGTCTTCCGTGATAATGATTCCATTAATTCTGGACTGAAGAAGATTTTTAATTAGATGTTCAATTGCCATTAAAATGATTTTAACTTTTGAAACTCCAGCTTTAAATGTCCTTTTCCTGTTGACAGTTTCATACTCCACATTTGACATTTCTGTACTTAAGTTCTTTTGAGCTACAGGTAAAATTGTTAATCAGCGAGTCCTCTTTTGTGGTCTTTACTGTAATAGGTGGAAAAGGTAGAACAAGATGATGCCCTGTCAGACTTGAGTGGTCTTTTAGGGGAACTGAAGGTTATGGCACAGGATATGGAGGCTGAGATTGAGTGTTTAGTCATGCTTTCTTTAAATCCTTGTCTATTCCTAGACTTGAGACCCTTGCTAATGCTACCTTTTTGAAAGATCAAGGATTTGTACCCTTAGTTGTTTTATTGCTGCCTATTGTTTTATCAAAGTCTTGTTAACCCGAAATTTGTTTTAACCATTTTAGGCAACTCCCCTCAATTCGTGGCATTGATGGTGATGTGGAAATCTTGAATGAGAGAATGAAAGGTGCTACTCAGCGTGGCCGCCGGTTGCTAGGGAAATGATGAACTAGTGGCTAACTGCAGTGTTGTAAGCCCGCCCTAGAGCGGCTCTTTTACTTCGACTGTTGTTTGGGACTTTGGGCAACTGTCAGTCAAGATTATGGGGGAAATAGGGAATCGAATCGGGAGGTTGATTAATGATTCAACAAGATGAGCTACTAAATGTTCTACAATAATCCTGATTGACATACAATAATTAAAGGTTTAGGATGTAAATTCTCCAACATTATTCAATCTTATTTTCTTTATTGTATGATTTGGGAATTGAGCTCTCAATCTAATTATCTGAGCAAATAGTTTTGTAAATGCAACATTTTTTCTTGACAAAAGGATTATCGTGTTGATGCATCAATAATATTGTTAAGTATTGAAATAGTCCACATGGTGGATTAATTGGCTAACAAATATCTCCTTAAATTTTTTTCAAAAATGTTGGAGTTTCTGTATCAATTTTTTTTTATTGTTAATGATCTTGTTATCAATTTGCCAAGTGAGTAAGCTAAACATGGTGCCAAGATGATCCAAATGGTCATGCCTCAAAATAATAAATTGCTTATGATCTAGCTTTGGGTTAGATATTATTTATATCAATTGGACGTATAACCTCGAAGAATATGTTGTGATTTCTCATAAAAATGTTTCTTGCTACATCTTTCTATGTAAAGCATATGACTTACTTTTGATCCACAATCATGGTTTCCAAATAATAACCACTTTGATGCACGTGTTTAAAAATTGTGAGATTTACTCGAGTATAATACGTCATTAATTATTAACTTTGTTTCAATGAGGAATACAATGCAAGCTTTTCTAGTTCCTTCTATTAGCTTTATTGTCCTAAATATGATATTTACAATTACTTAAAATATTTTTAGTTCTGAAAAATACTTTTTATCTTTCAAGATAGTGTGCGTTGTTCTAATGTCCAAAAGACATTGGTAAATGGAACTAACTTCTGACAGATTCATATTTTTATAAATGAATATGAAACTAGTTTAGATAAATTGAAACATATACTTTATTAAAATAGAAATTAAAATTACATAACTAAAAAGAAAAAAAAAACAACAATAGAATGCATCAAAGGAAAACCAATAGGAAAATAAAGAAATATATCATACTAGTTAAACATGCTAATTATTTTCTCCATAGTGGAAATTATTTCTAGTTTTAGTGTATTTTATAAAGAAATAAAACACATCAAAGCTTGGCACAGGGGTAGATTCTTCATTGACGAAATTAATTTCTGGACTTTTTTCTTTGCCTAAACTTGGTTTAATTCTACCAAATGTTTGTATGACATGTACGTCCCTAATGGCATGTTATGCTATATCTAATGTTTCTTTCCCTTTTAAAGGGCTTTGCTTTTGTATTACTTATTGATGCTCTTTATTTTTGTCTAGAATTATTATATCTGGATACAAAGTGGCCATGACCACGTCTCTGATAATTTTCACGTCCCCTACTATGACCCTAGAATTTTCCATATCCAACTCTGTGAACCACATTTGATTATGATGAACCTGAACTTCCTATTGCATTTGTTTCATTAAATGTCAAAGATCCAACTGGCCTAAGGTTATGACTTCTCACTAGAAGATCATTATTCTACTCATCTACAAGTAATATTGATTATCAAACTACAAAATACAATGGCTCAACCCACCAATTCCTATATTTTTTTTTGGGAAAGTTACAAAAATTCGCAAATCAAATTAGGCACCTAATCTGGTTGTAGTAGCCAGATTATGTTCTCTGCTGACTAAAATTTTAGGTACCTTAAAACACGAGAAAAATAAAATAATTAATAGCCTACTTGTTGCTTATGCATGTATTTCAAATTTTATTTTATTTTCATTTATCTCCATTTTTCTGTCAGCTCAATTCAAAAAAGTTTGATACAATCATAAGAAATTCAGCACACAGAGTTAGAATGTTACAATAACACAAAGACCACTGCAAGGTAATGACATACCAAATAATTACTAGCCTCGTTACCGTTGGGTGGGTATTAGAAGATGATGATTATCATAAATAAAATTGAAAATATTTTGACTTTTTATGTGAAAATTAATAGTCAACCATTCTCATAAAAAAATATTTTTCAAAAAGGTAATCCCAATTTTCAAAAAAGTTTCCAACTCTATTTTTAAAATTATTATTACTTTCTCCGTCTAAAAAAAATTTAATTTCTTTTCGAACAAGTTAATTGATAAGTACATTTATTTGTACTTTTCGGCATTGATTTAAACTCCTTTTGGATGAATTTTAGGTGATTTTGGGTTTATTTAACCGAATTTATGCTAAAAGTCTCTAATTATATTTCGGCTTTAATCATATCGATTATTGCTAATTTTTAAGGCTTTTTAGTATAAATGTATTTCAATAATAAAAATATGGTGAAATATTGATTTGTAGGTGAAATTTGAGTGAAGAAAAGTTAAAGAAGATTAGCTCAAAAGAAAAAAAAAAAAGTAAAAGCAAAAAAAAAAAAAAAAAAAAAAGAGAGAAAAGTGTGAAAGACTCACGGCAAAACAAAAGAAAAAAAAGGGTGATAAGTTCAACCTAAATTTGGTTGGGTTTTTTTTATTTTTTTTTATTCTTTTAACAATTAGGTTTAGGGTTTTTTAAGGGGGGACTCTTCTCCATTCATTATTCTATTATTCTAGTATTTTTTAGGGTTTTTGCCTCTTCTTCTTCCTCCTCTCTTCTTCCTCTTATTCTCTTTTTCTAGGTTTTAGTTTTAGGGTTTAATTTATGTAATTCTCCCTCAAAAACTTTGTTTCTCTTGAATAATCAAATTTTATTCTTAGTTCATCATCAATTTAATTCTCAAGTAAGTTTCTTCTATTCTTTTCTTTAGTTCATTATATTTTGTTGCTTATTTATTCTTGTCTCTTGTTATTTAATTTAATCTACTTATAGTTTTATGATTTTTATATCTATGCTTGATTTCATTATTGTTCATATGTCTTTAATTATGATTAGTGAGTAATTTCTTTTCTAGGATGTTAATATATGAACCCTAGCATGTGTTAAGTTGATTCTTATATCAATTCAATGTCAAATTAAGGTTGGTTTATTAGGTTGTTAAAATCAATCATTAGGTTAAATTCATTGGTTTAATTAGTCAAGAAGCGACGGCTGAGATTAATTATTTCCTTTGTCTTAATGATATTTGCTAATTAATCAAGAAGCGAGAGCTGAGATTAAGAGGGCTACACCTAATACAATTAGACTAATCAAGAAGCGAAAGTTGAGGTTAGGATAATTAAAGGGTTGTTTGATTTGATCATTGATGTTGGTGTATTTGATGAAGGTTAATGCATGTTAGTGGGGATGTATTAATATCCTAAACTTTTCTCTTATCGATTTCACATTTAAATATTTGCAATCTTAGTTATTAGTTTCACTAAACGATTCATTTCTAGCGTAATCTAATAAAATTGAGCTAAATTGACCCTATATTAGCTTCCTAGAGGACGACCCGTAATTGTACTGCAACACCCGTGCACTTGCGGTTATAATTAGTGACTAAGAAAAATAAGTCATCATTAATCACTTACTAACCAACTTTTGCTTTCACAATAATGAACAATTCTGTATGATTCCACCAAATTTCTCATTTATCAAATTTTCCAACTAAAAATTAATAAAGTAACTTTATGCAATAATTTCGGATTGATAAAGTATCAATTAATATATATTTCAGCAAAATGAATGCCACATTTAAGGTATAAATGATTCACTAATTCAGCACAGCATCTCTTGGGTCTATTACAAATTGTCTATCCTTTAATTCTGCCCAGCGTATGAGTGAACCGGTCAAGATAGTCTTTCCCTCACTCTCACTTCTCCCTTATCCACTTCAAGTTTGGGCTTCATCTCTCGTCTTCCCTTCAGAATACCCTTCAAACTTGGTATATTTCCCTCTCATTTTCATGCTTTTCTTTCAAAATTGAAATGATTCTTGATATAATTTCGTTGATTATATATACATGACCTTATGCTCCTAATAATGGTTATGTGTTGAAAAATTCATGCTCATTTACATATTACACTGTAGTCTTGCCCTAAAGGTTTATTCCTTTTGTGCTTTTTATGTGTTTGATGATATGCCCAAGTGAAATTTTGTGGTATTTTTGTTGTTCAAATGTGGGTTTGTTGCTAGATTTTTAGTAGCAAATTCGAATGAAATGGATATATTTCTGTTTTTCAATAGGTAAATTGTATGTCCATCATTGCACTTTTGTTAAATTATGAACTGAGTGTGTCAAGAATTTCTGATTCATGGTGAAGTTGTAGTATGTACCTAAAATGGGTAAATTTCTGTTTATTGGTTATTCTTTTTTGGCAAGAGTTAATTGGTTATTGTATGCCCCCATTTTAGCATTATGGACTTTTGTTGAACTATGAACTGGGTGTGTGAGAGTTTCTTGATACATGGCAAAGTTGTGATGCTTGTGTTGGTGCGTGTGGTTAGTTTTGATCAGTGACGGTAATGGTAATGAATTTGTGTATAATTCATGGGCAGTTTCGTATTGAATGTGTGAGACTCAGCTGTTGCTCATCTGCCTTTGTTTATAATGTGGTGGATGGGGTGTTTGGGATTGGAATTGTAATTGATTTGTGGGTTTGTTTGTTGTAATAGTGGTATAATTTTCATTTGCTATTGCTTCCTTTTCTGTGATTTTAGGCCCATTTTGAAAATTCTGGTCGATGGCTTGTTCATCTTCGACAGCATGGAACATAGCAACTCTAAAGTCATCCTTGCCTTCGATTCCTTCAGCTCCTGTGTTCAACAAGTTGCCCATTTCGGCTGCCTGTAGTACTTCACCCTCAAAGCCGCGTAAAATGGGACTGTCATTATGCAGTTCAAAGCCTTTTCTACCACAATACAGTGGCCTCAGTGCACTCTGCCCTCTTCTGACATCATTTCCCTCTGGATCAGGTATCATCTCTATTCCTTTGAAAAAATTCAAATTGGTTTGGTGGCAATTTCGCAGTGTCCTTTTTCATGATAATGATATGATATGAGAACATGGCTTCCTTGCAAAAGTTTAATTTATCCTGCACCACCTTTTGTAAAATGACACATGATATGAGCTCACTGAGTAGCATTAGATAGTGAACTTGAAAGCTGCCAGGGTTTTCTTGATGTTGAGTTCATGCATTTTTTATGCTGTAGTCATATCTCTCATGTCATATCTTATTTATTCATGTAGTTTCAGGATTACGTATGTGATCAATGTTCCGGTGTCCCCATTTTATTTTCAAGCCTATGTACAAGGATAATTATCACCTGAATACTGCTCAATCATACTTTTGATTCTAAACCTGAAGAATTATGCTGCTTGTGACAGAAACTTTTTAGAAGTATCGAATCAAGATCGAAGATGGTAATAACAAATTTTCTTCTTTATCCATTAGGAATCTATTGCCTGGGCAGCTCTCCATAAGGTAGCCAGCTTTTAGGTACCAATTTTCCAAAAAACAAAACTTGAGTACTATCCAAACGGGCTTTCCAAACCCAAAGTCTGGATATAGTTGTTCAAAGTGCACTCCTATTGCTGTAAAACCTTGACTGAAACTTTTCTGGATGAGGTCAGAGTGACAGTTAACGCGAATATTATCTCAATACAAAATGGTGTATGACTCTGGTGCTTTAGTTTTGTATTTAACTGGAATATGGATTATGAATGGCTTATCACATCTGTTTTAGAAGTTAACTATCTCATGCTGATGTATTGTGAACTTTTAATTGAGAGCCTTATATTGTGATATCGTGGTATAAATGGGCAAAGGGTTTGTCTGATGGTTCTGACATAACAGTATTGAGTTGTTTTTAATTTCAAATTGGTCATTACTTGAATGAAATGTCATTTTTGTTGCTCTGTTCTTCTGTAAATGATTTTCGCCTTGAGTAGGGCTCTTACTATATATCTCCCCTTTGGCAGAAAACACAGGCTTTGATAGCCATTTCAGAATCATTGATAATGGAGGTCGATTCTTCGCCATGAGGCATGGAAGGAAAGTGCCTAAACTTAACAGGCCCCCAGATCAGCGTCGAGCTCTTCTTCGAGGCCTTACAACCCAGCTTCTCAAGCATGGACGTATTAAGACTACAAGAGCTAGAGCAAGTGCGGTGAGAAAGTATGTTGATAAAATGATTACCTTGGCTAAAGAGGGCTCGCTTCACAAACGAAGGCAAGCGCTTGGGTTTATATATGAAAAGCAAATTGTTCATGCACTATTTGCTGAGGTGCCAGATAGGTATGGAGAGAGAAATGGAGGATACACTAGGATCATCAGGACCCTGCCTAGGAGAGGGGACAATGCTCCAATGGCCTACATTGAGCTTGTTTAGGTACTGACCTAGTTACCTTATTCTCTCTTTATTATAATTTTGACAATGGAGTGTGGCCTTTTCCATAATCCTCGGAAGGTTTGGATAGGTATTTATATTTGTAACAAATCGATAACTGAGCTTATATTTGAGAATTTTATGTCCTGATAACATGCCAACCTAGAGAACTTATGTATGGACATGTGGTTGATTATCTCACCTTCAATGTTCTATCATAATTTCTTTAGCCTTAATTTTCGCTAAACTGGGAAGAATTGTGTCACTCAATTGATGTGAGATTCATAGTGGTGTATTTTTGTTTGCTATCCACACCTTTGTCTTTGACAAAAGTTGGCTGCAGCGCTCCATGTCTAAGATCTCGAAAGTCATTGGTTCATTTTATCAAAAAAAAAAAATGTATTAACTTTGCTAATATTGGTCCTTACCTCTTGAAACGTTATCCAAGATATTCCCCTGAACTAATTTTCACTCCAGCCAACCCATTATCTTGTATCTGGCCACATACTGAATTTCTAATTACCTAAATACATGGGATGTTATTTTACTTATGTCGTGTAACTTGTTTATTGATTGTTAATGCTTTACAAAAAAAAAAAATTTTTTGAAAGTTTTATTGATTTCAATTTCCCCTTTACATGACTGAATGTCAAGTTGGTTTCTTTTAAAACTGTTTGTTTGGCAGAGTTGTTGTAGTCGTCAGTTTGTTGTTGGATTCAACTTTATGTTGATTACATTGATAATTGATCTGATTATTGATCTGCCCTTTAGCATGATGACTATGATCGTTCCAGGGAAGATGGCGGTTTTTGTAGCTTATTCCTGACCTGACAAATTTATAGTTTTTCAAGCGTTATATTTTCATAGTACTATCTTCAGAAAAGAATGAGTGCAACTTTGTTCAGCTTAACAAATGTAGTTGTTTTTTAATGATGGGGTTTATAATGCTTGTATGATTGCTAGTTGCTTGTCAGTTTCTTTAACAATTCTTATGTTCTTTATTGCTCAAATCACTAAATCAGGCAGTGTCTGTTTCAGTTAAAGCTCATCATATATCGCCCTTAATACTACAATGCTACACCAAAATGGTTTGAAGAACCCTCAGAATCTGTTGTTATAACTTAGAAGGATGCATTTCGTCTGCTATTGGCATAAAAAAAATTGCTAATGTTTCGCCCAGTGAACAGTTATTATGAGACTTGGTGGAATCATCTAGTATTTGATTTTCTTTCTTTGTGTCAGCTTATAGTACTTGGCGAACTTTTTACCTTTCTGTTGCTCAAGTGGATACAGAAAATGTCTCAATATGCCTGCTTTTTTTAGACCGAAGTTACAAGTTTGAGCAAACAAAAAGAGTCCGATCTTAGACCCGACCCAATGCCTAGGCCCAAAATAGGCAAATTTTTGGGTGAATAGCTTGACCTGACCTTTGATATCCTCTAAGGAGAATTTGTGTTAACTGACAATGGAAACAACAAAATTGGGGTTGTTTTATGCCTTTGAATTGCTCCTCTTGTGAATGACCGGTTCATGCCTTCATGGTATGTATTGTCTCAAGGCTTGGACTCATAGTAGATATTGCTTGACCTGAAACGAGCGAATTACCTAAACTAGATATTGCTTGACCCAACTTGACTATGAATTGCCCAATTGTCCTAAATAAAGTAAGAGATAAAGGATCAAAATTATTTTGACTTAAATTATACTATGGAATACACTTGAACACTTTTGACCCCTAGGATATACGGAGTACATCATATCCACAATTAGACTTTTCAATTCTTAACCCCTAGCCGATGTTGGACTATGTTAAGCGAATGCGACTTGCTTTGCAACTCGAAGGTGAAATCGTAATCCAACCCCGCCTAACTCGAAAACAAGCTTAACCCCAAAATTTGGGAATCCAAACACATCCTCCTCTCAACTTGAAGATGACCTGATCCAAAATTAATCTGACTCATAAATAACCTTACAATTTAACCTGAAAACTCATCAATAAGGTTTAATTGAAGACGATCCCTAGCCCCATTTCAACCGATATATTTAAGACTAATCTGTTAGCAACCAAGAGTTGATTACACACACATCATTTATGATTTCTATGATACTAATGTCTTAAGCTTTAAGAGGGTTCTTACAAAGTTATCATATTA
The DNA here is from genome assembly GCA_026401315.1 of Dysphania ambrosioides. Lineage (NCBI taxonomy): Eukaryota > Viridiplantae > Streptophyta > Magnoliopsida > Caryophyllales > Amaranthaceae > Dysphania > Dysphania ambrosioides. Next base: position 5,030,079 of record CM048664.1, on the reverse strand, counting down.
ATTTCAAGTTATGAAATATAAAATATTGTATGGATAATAAAAGGCTTTAACACTTCATTGATCATATACAATTCTAGTGATTGGGCGATAAGACAAGGATTGCAATTTTAATAACATTTGATATAATGAAGTAAATGAGTAAAATTGTCATGTAATATAATAAACATATAGTTGGTACTAAAAGATAGTATCACATAAATAATATACATCACCTACATTTTTTTACATAATATTACTCATTAGTCATCATCGTTTATCAATTTTGTGTTTGCAATTACATATTGACAAGATAACGTCAATACAATAATACATCGTCATTGTCAAAGAATTGAAATCATATAATACCAATTAGATAAATAACAAGTCATGACTTATTATGAGATTTACACAACATAATAAAAGTCAAAATAGAATCATGAATTAAATAATAACTTAATTTTATGTAACTCACAATTACAACATAAATTGAACCCAATATCCGACCAAAGGTTCAATTAAACAAAGATGACTTGTCCTAATTAAGAGTCGAAATCTGTACAATCCAATATAAGTTGTCTTAACTCGTACAAACCCGAGCATAATTAACCTAAAATAACCCGACCCTGCAATATTCTAAAGTAAAACATTGCTAAAATAGGCAACATTTTTCACTGACCGAAAACGTTGCCTCACTAACCTAATTCCCTGCCAAGATTCCATGCAATATTCTAAAGTAAAACGTTGCTTGGGGCAACATTTTTACTTAACGAAAAACGTTGCCTCAGGTCTGCCCAGATTTCACCCATCCCATCACAGCTCCATGCAAAACGTTGCCTGGGGCAATAATTTTTCTTAAACTAAAACGTTGTCCGAGACAACTTTTTTTGTCTGAATCAAAATTAGCTTATTTGAAATTAGTTTCAAACGTGGCTTATTTCTCAAAATATTTTAAAAAATAAGCTTATAAATAAAAAAATTCCAATCATGGTTGAAAGGATTCAGGAGATGTTGAAGGGAAAGAGGTATTTACTTATTCTTGATGATGTGTGGAATACACTTGATTGGGAACCCTTAAAAGCAACTATACTCGAAATAGGGGGATCCAAGGGTACTACCCTTTTAGCGATTTCGTGTGACAAAAATGTGGTTGCAAAGATGGAAACTTATATTTGTGATGGTGGTGGTAAAATAACCATCAAGAGGCCCATTATTCATCCACTGCAATGGTTAAGTAAAGATGATAGTTGGTCCTTGTTAATGGCGAGAATGTGTGTTGACAATCTACTTAACAGTGAAAAAGAATTGATGACAAGGAGGATGATAGAGAAGTGTGGAGGTGTTCCTTTAGCAATAAGAGCACTAGGAGATTTGTTAAGGAATAAAAGTATAGGAATGTGGAAAGAAATTGAAGAATGTGAAGTATGGATGAAAGAAGATGAGTATGGAATTCTGCCTTCTTTGAACTTAAGTTTCAATTACTTGCCAAACATGGCTTTGAAAAAATGCTTTTCCTATTGTGCCATTTTTAAAGAAGATGAGGCCATAAACAAGAATCAATTGATTTACATGTGGATGGCGCAAGGTTTCCTGCATCCATACGATGAAATGGAGCTTGTAGGTGAAGAATATTTCAAGTATCTGTTGAATTGTTCGTTTTTTCAAGACGCAAAAATGGACAAGTTTGGGAATGTGGTAAACGTTCAGATGCATGATCTTGTGTTGTTTCTAGCATATGTTGTTTCAAGCGAGGACAGTACAATCTGTAAAGAACTCAATCCCATTTCTAGCAAGTTGCGAACATACTTGCATGGTAGGTTTGATGGTAACTTGGATTTAGAGTTGAGTTATAGGCACTTAAGGGTGTTAAGTGTAGACGAAAAACTGTTGTTGACGTTGGGATCGCCTGGTAGCTTTTTGAAGCATTTGAGATATCTTCATGTAACTATAGATTTTACCAAGATTTCAGCAGATATCTCCGAACTTTACCATTTGGAAACATTGCACATAGAATCAAAACGTTACTTTGCTGCTGATCAGTCGGCCAAACCTTTTCTTCTGCCGTATATTGGTCATTTGGTAAATTTAAGGCACTTAATTTACACTCGTCGTCCTTCCATTTCTGTTCCCTTGTGTATTATACCAGATGGTTTGAGGCATTTGACTTCTCTGCAAACTTTGCCGGCTATCAACTTAAATAATGATTGGGGTGGAAGATTAGGTGGATTTGCTCCTTTGGTGAACCTTCGTGGAAAATTGGTAATCCTACACTTGGATTGTATAAAAGGTGAAGAAGAAGCACGATCCTTTGTATTGGGGAACACGCCCAATATTCACGAATTAGTCTTACGATGGGGTGTTCTTAAACACAACGTCAGGGAATCACAAAATGAAATTTTAGAAGCTCTACAGCCCCATGTTAACTTGGCTATGCTTCAAGTTCAGTACTTCAATGGCACAAGATTACCACGGTGGTTGATTGAGAGAGGTACGACACTTATCAACCTTGGCTCCCTCACTCTCTAACTGGCTGTGAAGATGCTGAGAAAATTCTGAACTTGGGTGACTTCAAATCCCTTGGTTTCTTGGATGTATCGAGGTGCCCTCAGTTGACTATTTCATTTCCGGTGGATGGGTTTAATTGCTGCAACGTTCTTGAAGTTCTGAAGGTAAACAATTGTTGTAGATGCAAGAAATTGTTTTTTGAAATTCCGCTTTATGTATCTACAATCCAACAGATAGTCCCCTTTGCAAATCCCTTAAATCACTGTATATAAGGCCTTTAATTGCTGCAACGTTCTTGAAGTTCTGAAGGTAGACAATTGTTGTAGATGCAAGAAATTGTTTCTTGAAATTCCGCTTTATGTATCTACAATCCAACAGATAGTCCCCTTTGCAAATCCCTTAAATCACTGTATATAAGGCCTACATGTAAAGAAGATGAAGATGCGGAATCCCTTCCAGACCAGCTTCAACATTTGGTGGCACTTCAACTTCTGACTGTCAATGGTTTTAAACGTCTGGAAATATTACCTGACTGGCTTAGGAATTTGACATCTCTTAGACGCATAAATCTTAATGACATGCCGAAGTTGAAGTGGCTGCCTTCTCAAGATGCAATGCAAAGTCTCTCCAGCTTACAAACTTTTTCTAGTTATGGATGTCCCCTTTTAAATGAAGATATAAAGAGCAGGACAGGAGAGTGGTCTAAATTTGCCCATATCTCCAATATCAGAACTGATTTGCAGCGATTGGAGTAATCTAAAAGTGGGAAGTCATCATCTACAAATGATGATTAAGGGTGAAAATCCACCAGCCTCCCCACCCCGTCCCCTTTCTTTCCATGTAATGTCCTGCGTAGAAACTTCAAATAAAATTACGATTTTATTGAAAGTCGAATATTCATTTGTTATCACCATAATTTATCTACTATTTTATCATCTTCTCTGAACTTATAAAACTGTACCTGCAGGCTGCAGGTGTGATGGAACGGCGTCATCTAATTTTCCCATCAAGATCATCATTAGAAAAACAAAAAAATAAAACTTCACTTTAATGGCGAAGACCATATAAAATAGAATTAATGTAACTAAAATTGCAGGTATATTGGTGGCTTACAATATTGGCATGACTAAAATTTACTACTCAGGACTTATGCCATATAATCTATTGATTAAAAGACTACCTTGTTGATATAAGAAGTGGGGCAAGTTGCTTATTTAAACTCTAGAAGAATGATGTTGCTACCATGCATGTTTACTATTTGAGCTCATTATCAACTAATCGAATAGGCATCCATCTTAAGTCCAAGTTTTTTTTTCTCCATCTTAAAAGGTAGCTTATGAGAATATGTTCTGCCGCCAACAATGGGTGGATGACGACTGACGAGGGACTTGTTGGACGAGACAACGATGTAACTGAGGTTTTCAAGTTGCTGTGTAATTCTAGTAACAGCTAATGAGATCTGAGCGTCATCGGCATTGTGGGTATGTCAGGTAAGTAAGGACCTTGCACTATTTCATACGCTACCATCCTTTTAAATAATTACATTATATTCACGAGTAGGACATAGTATGGAGTTGTGCAAATTACAAAGCTAGGGAATCCAAAAATGAAATACTAACCTTATTCGAACTTGGCTATGCTTCGAGTCAAATTCTACTATAGCACAAGATTTCCGCGCTGGTTGATTGAGAGAGATACGCCACTTATCAACCTTGTCTCCCTCACTTTAAAGGACTGTAAATAGGCTGAAGGAATTCTGAACCTGGGTTACTTCATATCTCTTCGTTTCTTTCAAGTATGTAAGTGCCGCACTTGACTATTTCATTTTGGATGGATGGGTTCAATTGCTGCAAAGTTCTTGATGTTCTGCAGGTAAACGGCTGTTGTAAAGTTGAAAACAGTCCAGATTTGTCGTCGTGGAGACAGCTTCGGATTCTGTTGATGAAGGAAAATAAGATTAAGAACAGAAGTGAACTAGTAGGGTTGGTAAGTCTCCCTCATTTTCGTGAATTTTATACTGATGAGTTTTCGACTACCTGCAGACTTGGTCACAGATGGTCCCCTTTGCAAATCCCTTAACACAATGCATTTAGAGTATGAAGATGCGGATTCCCTTCCGGGCCAGCTTCAACATTTGGTGGCACTTCAACAACTAACTGTCCATGGTTTTGCAGGTCTGGAAATATTACCTGATTGGCTTGGGAATTTGACATCTCTTAGACCCCTGCATCTTAAGTTCTTGCCGAAGTTGCTCCATCTCTAGAAATTTTACATGACTAACTAATACTAGATCAATACTATGTAAAAGCTTGCAGTTGATATAGGAATAATTTTTTATTAATTGGGTACTAATTAAATTATATGTTGTGGATTGTTCGCTGCATCGCAGATTGCAATTGGTGAGGTGGATGGCAACAGCAACTCAGCAAGCATATATCTTTTGATATTGAAACTTTCTTTGTAGTATGCTAGTATGTTTTAATTCATGTTGGGTAAGACTGGATTTGCACATTGTAAGTCATTGCGTACTCCTAGTATGATTTTCATACAATGAAATTCAACTAGCTGATTAAGTATTTAGTCTAGAACGTTACTTCATCAGTTAACCTCACTAATCCTTGGAAAGGCCGGAGTTCAAGATATGTACCCCTGTATTTGTTAGTTTGGAAAGTATTTTAAGACCAGATTACAATGGATTGTCGGAATGAATAGACACAACCCAAAAGTACAGCAGCTTAGATTATGACAAAATTCGATAACTGATAACTATCAACCTATATTATTCCCTGACAAATTTTCTTATCAATTATGAGTACAGCACCTCAGAGTAGAGAGATTCTAATCTGGATCATTTACCGAAAACGCAGGTCACTTTTAAGTAACCAAATCGGAAAAAGAATCAGAACTTGCATGCTGGAGCATCAAAGTTGGGAAAGACTACAAAGGAAATAGACAAGGGAGAGATATACAGAGGAGAATTTGCAGCAACAAGCACAGGATCAAGTCTAGGAATGTCTCCATGTTCTGATAACTGCAAAGGTTTTCCATTCAGTACCATAGTTTGGCTCTGTAGGTGCCCGTCTTTGGGTGTCAAATGGTATTCCTCTCGATGCAATTGTCCGTCTGATGAGGCTTTGCTTCCAACCCAAGAAACAGTCTTCTTAAGGCCACGTGTAAAAGATCCTTCTTTGAAGATTACATCATTGGATATGTGCAGGTCTTCGTTCATTGTGTTTTGCAGTTTCACAATAAAACTGGTGGCCTTGCTTAGATTGATCAAGAGTAGAGTTATACCTGCCTGTTAACAGAGGAAAAACTGAGAGTTTGGCTAGAATCTGGCTTTGACTTCCTGAGCAAAATTATACTAGATACACAATGCTTTTTGCATGATCATTAAGACGAGAGGGACCAAAAGAATAGAAATAGTTCAGCAAAGTGAAAAGAGAGACAGAGACAGATAACTGTCACCAAGAAAGGAATATCAAACACTTATCCAAAACACCCCAAAATAGTGGAAATTGTGAAGGTTATAGTGAAAATGTGACAGTAACTCGACAAGAGAAGCATAAGGATCCACATATCAGAAATAGCCAGCATGGCTCCTATTTATTGCAGAAAGGTAGACAAGAAACGAATAGTAGCTTTATCAGATGAATCAGAAAAGGATACAAAATAATCACTTTTAAGTTTATGCAAAGAATGTTATAAGTTGATGAATTGTTTGGTCATCAAACCAACCTTCCATTAACAAATAAGAACTCAAGCAATAATGCAGCATAAAATGCAGACACATAATAACAGAGAAATGAAAAAGAAAAACTTACCCTTCCTTTAGTACAATGGGAGTATGAGCGCAAGTCAGGTGATCCAACATTATCAACAACAGATAGGACCTTCCTTCCCATTAACCGATTCCACAAAAGTGCACTATATATAGATGCAACATTCAACAAGAATAAGCCATGGGCCGTAATTATATAAAACAATGAAGGAGAATGAAAAATCTCTTGCCTATAGTAGTCGGGGTTAGGGACAAAGGTGGTTTTATCGAGAAGGCCATAATTTCCACCGATCAATGTCTGCCGGCAATACACTTTGGTATTGTAAGTGGCAGCTAGTCCAAGCTGATCTAAGTACCTAGACATCATAAGTGAAACAGAACAAACAGATTATTCCTTTGTGTGTCTTCAGATGCATAAGACATATTGAGGGAAGCAGAATTACCAAAAGCTGTCAATAAAGGCATCAGAAACAAGATGACCTCCACTGTTAAATGCACCACCAGCTTCACCAACCCAAGCGTGAGCCCAAGGACCGCGCTCATGTATTGTTTTATTGAGAGCACTGAATGTTTCTGATATCTTACTCAAGAAACGAGGGTCCATAATCTTATTCATAAGATTGGGATCATTACCTGCCAAAGCAGAAAAAATCACCAAGAAATTGCTTCATGTTGCAGGTATCAAAGTTATACCAACAGGTGCATGAGCAAATTTAGGTTAAATAGATGAATTCAGGTGTACTTGTACAGTCAGATTATATTCCAGTAGGAGAAACCTTTGATTGTATCATTCAGAAACAATATCTTTAGGTGGAGCCGTGGAGGATATTCTTACTAAGTTGTTTGACTCAACAAAGTCTTATATAATCAAATCTTAATGCAGCATTGAAAATAACTGCCAATGGATTGAACTCACTCAGTCACCACCCACCTGGACCCAGATTGTAAATATGAAGAGTCAAAGCATTAAGTACTCCTGGCCCTGTAACCTTGAGGAGCTGAGAAAACCATTGCTCGTTAAAAAATCCTCCGGGAGCTAAAAGTGAAGGTTTTGAGGGAGACTTTTTGTACAGTTCATCAATGATTCCATTAAGTCTGATCACGTCTTGCCCATACCGAGTGGCATCAACCCTTGCACCTACTCCAGTTCCACTCAGTTCATTACCTGGAAGGCCAAGGGTCAGCTCACTTACATGAACTAATACAACAGAATCACGGAGAATGTTGTTTAAAGAAGTATACCGAATTCCCATGAGTCAATTCTGTAACCCTTTGAGATAGTGTACTTTATAAAATCATATGCATTGCTAGAGTCCCAAGGTCCAATCCAAAGACCATTTTTGGACCTTTTTCTTCCGTTGAGTGCATTTATGCTGAAGGTAATAACTGCACTGTAATATATGTTTCAGCCTAACAGATAACACCAGATAATCCACACTGATGTACAAGATTTTTCACAAGTAACTTACCCTGTCTTACTAAAGAAGTGGTTTAAGGCATCCCAACGTCCTAAGTGCAAGCATCCCCTCGAAAAGCCAAACAATCCATCACGTTGTTTCCAAAATGGATGACAAGGAAGTTTCAAACTCGGAACATCATAGAGTACTTGATCTTCTAAGGAACCTCCAAGTCTTAATCTCAAATGAGTGAAAGCTATCAAGTCATCAACAATTAGAATCATCATATTAACTTCAGGCCTAATCACATAAATGAATTAAGATAACAAACCTTGCACAGCTTTTGCCAGAAGCGGATGGGATAAATTCTGCAAAACCAAAACTCACATAATATTAAATTTTTAACATAAGAATGATGTTGAAAGACAGTAACCACAAAAATTTGATACCAGATTCATGATTGAAGAGTATCCCCATGGGCATTGATCATAGTTGCACTTGTTGTGAGGCCACCAATCAATAGTAGCACAAACATAATTTTCATCTGTCTCAGCAATAACATGACCTCCATCAACACCCAAAATGGCGCCAGTGATTTCTTGAGCCAAAATTGATGGCAAACAAGCCAACATGAAACACAAACCCAGATTCCAGCTTTTCATGATTGAACTATAGATCACTTCAGATCACCACTTACATAAACTAGCTAGAAATTCTGCATTGTATGTACAAACACCAAACATTAATAAAGAGTACAATCTTTAAATGTAGCATAAGTATTCCAATTCCATAATATATTGCATCAAAATAATAACTCATTGCTCTTTATGTCCTAGACTTTGACAACACTTCCACCAAAAAACTGAAAATCTTATTACAATTATTGATAAATCTCGTATGAGTTAGTAAATCATTACTATTCCCGCCATTTATTACCGCCTATCATACGAGCTGTTTGCGGGTTAACAGACTTTTTTCTCAATAAATATTTCAACATTTTGTCTCCAATGATCAATCTAAAAACTAAGAAACTTCAAAAAAGAATTCACAATTGAAACATAACCAATCTCAAAAATATGCAAAAGTAAAATCATTTCTTTGAAAAAAAAATAACACAAATCTTTACACTACAGTAGCAAACAAAAACAGGACTAATAGCCGACAACTTGAGCATTACGCAGTGCATAATTCTGATGATCAAAACCAAAAATGGAGTAATACCTAATTGAATAAAACACAATTAAAACACACCCAGATGAAGAAATCAATCCAAAAACCATAAAGTTCACCACTTTTCCAAATACTCTGTATCTTACTCCTGCAGCATCAGTGTATGTTTTTGGACAAAAATATGAAAAAATGCAGCTTTATGGTGGGATTTTCGAGGTGGGTTCGATGAGAATGGAGTAAGTTAATGGAGGTAGAGTTGATAGATCTGGAAGTAGTGTGACTGTCAAGTGTTCTGGGTAGAAGTGGTTGGTGTTGTTTGCTAGCTGGTACGTTGAGTTGGGGGGAAGATGATTTGTAAGTTTATGTGTTTGCTTTTTGCTTAGTTTTGATTTGTTCTTTGCTTTTTTATGGGTTATACTTTTGGGGGGATTTTAAATTATTATTCAATGATCAGAATTTATTCTTGGATTTTGGGCTTATCTTTTCTATATTCTTTTCATTTTGGAGTAGAAATTTACTAATTAAATAATTGATTTGGGATTGACCAAGAAAAATGTTTCATTCGTTTTTTGTTTGCAATTTAAAGATTTTAAAGTCAAAATATAATTATAAATTCTTTCTAATTTATAAGAAAAATAATCTTATGGAGTTTTAAAGCTTTGTCTCAAAATATCAACTTTTTATAACTTTTTAAACACATAATTAAAAATATTCAAAATTTAAGTTTGTTTTAACTTAATGTAAAAATGAGAAGAGTGTAAAGGAATAGAGGGGTGATAGTTAAACTAATTTTTGCCTTATTATCTTCATTTTTTTACATTGGGCCTATTCTCTTCAATTGATTTTTACTAAACTAGTATAGTATTTACCAATTAAGAGTAAATTTTATTAATTATAATTAATTTTACTTATCAAAATAATTTTTGCTTACAAAAACTAATTTTTATTGAATATTATTTTAAGGAGAAGAAAACAAGATATTTGTTAATAGAATTTTACAAATTTAAATGATGCAAAATTCAGTTATGTTTTACTAATAAAAAATTAGTTTAATTTGTAAAAAGTATAATTTTATTAGTAAAAATTAGTAATTTTATACTCCTTTTATTTTTTCCTCACCATTTGAAATATTAAATATTTTAAAGTCAAACTTTGACGATGAATTCTACCTAATTCGAATAAAAACATATTATTTGGAATCTTGATAAATTCATCTTAATGTACATATTCTAAATATTATTTTTTTTTTAATTTTTACAAATATAAAATTGAAAATATTTAAATTTTAAATATATATTAAAATTTAGGTAGAAAGTAAATGAGAAGATAAAAAGAACGTAGGGAGTATATAAAAATACTATAAACTAATAAAAATAAATTTCATTTAGTAAAATAAGTTTTAATTAATAAAATATATCTTAAATCATAAAAATAATTTTAATTCAATAAGAAATTGGTTAAAATGAGCATTTTTTTTATTTAGCGAAAGCACCGTCTAACTTTGATATAAAAAGACATAAATTAAAGATAGGTTTAGGAATGACAATAGATCGGAGTCAAAGTAAATCAAACAAAATTCAAATCCGATCCGACAATTTTGCGAACCTTAATTTTGGATCCGAATCCGACTCTTAATCCTCAAAATCCAACTCCAAATCCGCAAAATAGACTCCGACTCCTATCCATCGGACCTCCGAATCTAATCAGTCGAACCTTCGAATTCGATCAAAAATTTAATATTTTCTTACCTATTTTTTTGTTTATTTCATTACTAATACTATAATTTATTTATAATATATGAAGTAAATAAAAAAAATTATACAATACAATCAAATACCATGTTTTATTTATTTATTTAATTAATTTTTTTATTTTAGGTTATTATATTTAGGCTTTTTTAATACTAGCCTTGAAACTGCTCATTTATATCAGACTTTTGAACTTGGATCACAATCGGGTCCGATGTAATACAATATCAAAATCCAACCCATCTCCTATCCGGAGTCGGAGATTTTTTATCGGATTCAGAATCACAATTTTTTTAAATGGGTATAAATCGGACTTTTTCCTTCGCATCAGGTCGAACTGGACTCGAATTCAGATTGAATTGCCCAAATAAATCAAATAAGTGGAACAATATTTTTTTGTGACATATATGGGCACTATCATTTTTTATTTTTAATACTAAGCTACTTCTTCACTTCCGCACTACGCAAATATTTCATTTCTGATTTTCTCCCTCCAAAGTTCAACCCTTTCATCCCTCAAAACCAAACCTCCCCCTTACCAGAAAAACCCTATTAACCATCCTTTTCTCTGACATAGTTGTCTCAAATCTTTCCATTTCTAGCACTTTTTTTTTCTCACTCACGTTCTCTTGAATCCTCAATCAAACCCTTTAATAATCATCATTTTTGGATAAAAATTCCACCTTTTTTATTTTATTTATTAAAAGGGCATCATATATTTCACCATTAACCCAATTACCTTCGATTTGTATTGACTTAATTTGATTTTTAATCGGGTTAAATTAAGGGTTTAATGGGTCATTAGTATAATTGTAAGAATTCAATTTTTGGGGTTTAATTTGTATGCATTTCTGGGTAATTGTATATGCATTTCCAGGAAATTAAATTTTGGGTTTTGATTGATTTGGGATGGATGATCCTGTAGCAGCAGCTGCGGATGATCAGGATTCTGGATGGTTTGAAGTGAAAAAGGTTGAATTTTTTTTTATTTTTTATTTTGGTTTAAATTGGTTGGTTTTGATCAGTTTAATACCATGTATGGAATTAAATTTGTAGTATGATATGAAGGTTGCACTTGATTAAGTTGTTTTGGTTTCAAAATATTCTAGTGTTAGGGTTTTAGCAATTTCTGTGTATATTTGTGTCTTAATTTTCTGTGTGCGATAAGGAGGCTGATAATTTAATATTTTGAAAATTTTGGTTGAAGTTTGGAAGAGTATATTGGTGGTTAATCATGATAAGATTTTAGGAATCGTGGTAGGGTTGTTTCGTGGGTTTGGTGATTTGTTGTTTGGGAGGGCATATTTAAATGTTGCCTGTGGTGTTGCTGAATTTGTTGAACTTTGTTGGAAATCCGAATTCGGTGAAATACCTGATTATTGTTTAAAAGATGGATATTGTGATGATGGACTGCACTTCTTTTTATTTCATGAAGGTTACATTTGATTTACTTATTTGGATTTGAAAATTCATAGTGTTGGGATTTAATTTAGCAATGTTGCTTGTAGTTGTCTAAAATATTCTGGGTGGGATGATGGGGTTGTACTTGTCAAAATTAATTAATAAATTTAGTTTGAAGCTTTAATGGGTAGCAGATGTATAATCAGTAGTCAATTTTAGGATTCAGAGTTGGGAGTTTGTGGTGGTTTCATGTGTTTGGGGATTTGTCGTTATGGAGGGCTTAATTAAAATGTGGTCTATACTGTTGTCGACTTTAGTTGAGTTTTTATGTGTTTGAATTCTGAATTTGGTGGAGCAGTGTCTGATTAGTTTGAAAGATGGATATTGTGATGATAGATTGGTCTTCTTTTGTAGATGACCGATTTCCTTGGTTTTTAGCTTGGACTAGGACTTGAGCTGTTTGGAATCAAGGTAAAAAAAGTATGAGAGAACGATGGAGACATTTTCTTGAAATTTAGTATCTAAATATGGTGCCTTAGCTGAGTGATTTGATGCATGATAGATATCCCATTGAACGATTCCCTTAAATCCTTCATGGCTTTCTTGTTCAATCATCACTGTTTTTGTTGGATGTTCCAGTTGAATTGATAATGATACTTGTCATTTTGGATTGTACTGGATTTTCTCGAGTTTGTTTGTATTTTACTTGTTACTTATTGACAGAGTTACTTAATTCAACAGTGCATCACTGACAAGGTTTTCATCTTCTGTTTCAGAAACATAGAAGTAGCTCAAAGTTCTCTATTCAAAATTGGGTTGGGGGTTTTTCTAGGCAGCAACTAAATGGAAAAGGTCAAAGTTCTAGTGTTAAGCATCACTCCAATATATCAATACCAGGGAAAGATTCTGTTCAAAGGGGTGTAACCAGTCATTCTTCTTTTTCCAAGGAGCAGGAAAAGGATGAGTGCTGCCTTGATAAGTGTGTCCTTGGTGATATTAATGACCATCCAAAGACATCACCTTTGAAGATCATAACGACTACAAGTCCTCAATGTTCCTCCCCTGCAAATGAAAATGTCCCTGAGAAAAAGTCTGACGTAGTTCATAGAATTAAGTGGGGTGACCTAGAGGCTGATGCACTTGCTTCAGATTGCGGAACTTCTGCTGTTTCTGAAATTAGATTTGGTGAAATTGGAGATGAAGATCTAGCAATGTGTGGTACATCCAGGAATATGTGTGATTTGAGTGCTTGCAATTTATCAAACCCCATGGAAAAAACTGGCCCTGATGAAGTACTGGAGGAACCTAGCAATGTGTATCATAGTGTGCTATCATTTCCTGTTGATGATACCCCAGAGGAAGTTTGTAAAAAGGTGAATGAAGTAGCTTCAATTGATACGGAAATGTTATCAACTAGTAAAGTACTTGATGCAAAATGTAGTGGTTTGAACCATATGGAACTAGCAAGTGATGATGTAGAGAACCTAAATGAAGACATTTTATATGCATGTGGATCTTCCAATGATGTGTTTCAGTGCACATCTACAGAGGAGGAGCCTGCAAAGTTTTTTGAATTGTTGGCACCCATTCTCCCCCCTGATAAACATGACTTGGGATTACCTGCTGTAAAAGATGATGATGGCAATGCAGATGGTATGCAGATTGCTCAAGATATGGAGGCTGCTTCATCTGTTCAGAGTCTACTCAAAGCTCCTAGGAACGGCACAGTAGTTGCCATTCCTGCTGATTGCCGAAGTGATTTTCCTAACTGTACATCCGTAGATAATTTATCAAATACACCTACATCGAGTGTCAGTAGAGAACCAGAAGGCGGAGAGAGCAAAGAAAGGTTCAGGGAGCGGCTTTGGTGTTTCCTGTTTGAGAATCTTAACAGGGCTGTAGATGAGTTGTATCTTCTATGTGAGCTAGAATGTGATTTAGGGCAGGTCAAAGAGGCAATTCTTGTTCTCCAAGAAGCTGAGTCTGATTTTAGAGAGCTAAACACTAGGGTGGAGGAGTTTGAAACAATGAAGAACTCAAGCCTATCAGCAGGTGATTCTTTGATGAGTATCAACGGTGACCACCGAAGACCTCATGCACTTTCATGGGAGGTAAGTTATGAATCTCTTTGACCACATATTCACTTAGTTTGTTAAATGATTGTAATTATTCCCTTTGGCATTCTGTGATTCATTTTACCGAAAAAAACTGCATAATTGGTGTGTTGCAGCTGTCATCTTTGATCTTTTGTTAAACATATTAAATTTGACACTATTCATGTCATCATTTTTGACCATATTTGGTTATTTACATGAAAGCGAAAACATAGGCACGTGGTATCTTGTTAGCTTCGTCTCAATATATATTTTCAAAGTATCAACTATTTGTAATTTTACTTTTTATTACTCTGTTTGAATTTATTATGTCACATTAAGAGGAAGAGGTTTTGATGCAGATCTTTGTAGATTATAATCAACAATTTATGACCTCAAGGGGGAAAATAGTTGGTTATTCCTGAGACTGTCATTTAAACAGGAGTTTTATTTTATTTCAATGTATGGAGCCAGTGATTCCTTTAATATCTTGGTAAAAACTAAAAATAGGATTTTATTGAAGGACATGACTGTAGTACAACTGAGAATGGACTTCAAGTTTTCTAGAAACTTGATCAAAAGCAATCGAGTGAATATTGTTATGTCCCCATGGATGTTATAAATGAAATCCATTTCCAAAATTTCTATTTCTGATCCCTATCTCCTGTTATGATTTTAGATTGTATTGGCCTAAGTTCTTTTTATTATTCAAGGTTTTTTTTATTTATTCAATAGTGATAGGATTAATATAAAAAAGAGTAATGAAAGTTACCAAGGAGCTGAGGGGTTGGCACCTATATACTGTATAAAAGAAGGTTGCTCACCCTCGAATTATTGTGAATCATTTTATGTTCAAAATCAAGAGAGTAAAGTAACACTCAGTAGCTAATACTCGACACCAGTGATACCAAAGCCTCAAAATTGGAACTCTAGTATGACACTAATACCATGCACCTCCAAATTGACAATACCCAACCAGACCAACCTTTTTTCTCCTCCTTTTCCTGGTAACATGAACATCTTTCACTGAACAAGAGTAGAGTACTGTAAGACACTGCTCATCCCAAATAAGGCTAATGATGAGTTCCAAGAGAATAATTTCTAGAGCAGAAGATTAAAACATGATTATTCTCATTTAGGGAAAAAACTGCTATGGATTGCAATGAAAAGATCATGTAAGAACATGTCCATTCTTTAACCTCTGTCCCTATGGCGGATCCATTATGTGGCCAACCTGACTGAAGGCATTAAGCCCGGTGACATTCTGGAAAGTCTGTAAACTATCATATGATATTATAAAAGATGAAGTTCAAATTTAAAAACAACTCCGTGCAACATTTGTACATGCAAAACATGGCAGCTCAGTTATAAACTTTTTTTTTTCTGCCCACATGTTGCACTTCTCAATGGTTGAAATTTGATTTGACCCCGACCTTTTCTTCTATCATACCCCTTTACCTTGATCTTATTTTTGGACAAAAAAACTAAGAGGAAACAGTAACTGGTATAATACAATTTTAAATTTCAGAATTTATTGTAATTGCACATTTTGCCCTAAATTATTGGTTGTCGTTTGGAGTTCAGGTTATGGTTTCCATTTGAAGTCTCTGAACCAACAAGCTATAAATATTGGATCTATGAGCAGCTCAAGCAGAGAAAAACCTTTTGGAGGAGCTTTTTCCAAATTACTTTCAAGGAAGTTATATAAGCTCTTAACTGAAAAGTAGTCACGTTTGCCATATTACTGAATCTTCTTATCCTTTCAAAAAGATCTATTCACTAAAAAGATGTTCAAAAATCCTTGTGAGTTGAGACTATATCTTTTTCCAACCATTAGATAATCTTGATTTTCGACAACATAAAATTCCATAATTCCTATCAAGGATCCGAAAAAATAATGCCAACAAAATGTCCTATTAAGACAGAGCCCTTCAAGGACTTTGAAACATGCAGCCGACTTACCCACCTAAATTGAGATTCCAAATGCCTATGCCATATTACCATGGGGAGAAGAGGTATTTGTCCCACCATCCAAAGTCCTTCAATGATGTTCTTCCAAAATGTATCTTCCTTGTAAACAAACCTTCAAAGCCATTTTGCTGTACTATCTTCATTCATTAAACAGATAGAGCTTGTGCCAAGACCTCCTGCTTGGATCTGATGAACATGTGATATACCTGGAAAGGCTGGAACTTGAAGTTTCTGTAACTATAATTTGTTAGTTTGTTTTTATTATTGCTTTCCATCTGTAAAAAGGAAGGTGGCTTGATATTTGATAATGGATTATTTATTCAGCAGATTTCAAAGAAACTTATGAAATTTGTAGTTTTCTACTTCTGATTCTCCCTTCCCTCTCCGTTAAGTTTTGATATTTTAAATGACATCACCCTTTCATGGCTAAATCTCAATCTGATGCTTGGTACAGGTTCGTAGAATGACTACTTCGCCTCAGAGAGCAGAAATATTATCCTCATCCCTTGAGGCTTTCAAGAAAATCCAAGAGGAGAGGGCCAAAGAGCGTGCATCTGGTGAAGTTACTGAATGTGGTAGTCATCTTCCAACTATGGATGAGCATAAAAGGGAAAATGTCCCTGATTTTTCTGAATCAGATACCAAGTTGAGGAGGAAGAGCATAATTTCTGATGCTACTCGATCAAATATTAACAGAGAAAGGAGGAGTACAGAAGAAGGCAGGTCTTGCAAAACCTCAGTTCAAAATAGTCGTATTGCTCTAGTGAATTCTTCTGATCCTGCTGCTGCTAAGCTACCGTCTAGAGGTAATTCTGCTGCCTTTCTTGGTGGAAAAAGCAAGAAAGAGAAAATAGGATCTTTAGCTGAAATGGAGAAGCTTTCTGAAGGTGAAGCTCACAAACGACATATTGCTGCTGGTGATAAGGAGAAGGACAAGAGGAATTCACAAATGTGGAAGCCAGTTGATGCTTGGAAGGAGAAAAGAAATTGGGAGGAAATATTGGCTCCTCCTCGTCGCCTTTCTTCCCGCATTTCAAATTCTCCTTGCATGAGTAGGAGAAGTGCTGAGCGTGCACGAGTTTTGCATGATAAATTAATGTCCCCTGAAAAGAAAAAGAAGAGTGGTGTTGACTTGAAAAAAGAGGCAGAAGAGAAGCATGCACGTGCTATGAGAATTCGAAGCGAGTTGGAGAACGAGAGAGTCCTGAAACTTCAACGTACATCTGAAAAGCTGAATCGTGTGAGTGAGTGGCATGCTGTTCGCAGCATGAAATTACGGGAGGGTATGTATGCTCGTCATCAGCGTAGTGAATCTAGGCATGAAGCTCATATAGCCCAAGTAGTGAAAAGAGCCGGTGATGAGAGTAACAAAGTAAATGAGGTCCGGTTTATAACTTCCTTGAATGAAGAAAACAAAAAGTTTCTCTTACGCCAGAAACTTCAGGATTCGGAGATGAGGAGGGCTGAAAAGATTCAAGTAATGAAAATTAAGCAGAAAGAAGATATGGCCAGGGAAGAGGCCGTCATTGAACGTAGAAAACTCATTGAAGCAGAAAAGTTACAGCGCCTTGCTGATACACAACGAAGAAAAGAAGAGGCTCAACTGAGAAGAGAAGAAGAAAGGAAGGCATCAAGTGCAGCTAGGGAGGCAAGAACCATGGAACAACTTCGACGCAAGGAAGAGAGGGCCAAAGCACAACAAGAAGAAGCTGAACTACTTGCACAAAGGTTGGCTGAAAGACTCAGCGAAAGCGACCAGCGTCGCAAGGTTTACCTTGAGCAGATACGAGAGAGAGCTTCTATGGATTTTCGAGATCAATCGTCACCTCTGATGCGCCGTTCATTAAATAAGGACGGTCAAGGAAGGTCACCAACATCCGGTAACAGCGATGATAACCAAACGAATAACCCTTCAGCTGATGGGGAGTCTGGTTCTGTGAATAATGGCATTGGGAAGCAGCAGTCTCTGAAGCGAAGGATAAAGAAAATTAGGCAGAAGCTTATGGCTTTGAAACATGATCTTCCTGAAACTCCGGCTGGTGAAAATGTTGGCATTGGATATAAAACTTCTGTGGCAACTGCCAGGGCCAAAATCGGGAGATGGCTTCAAGATTTGCAAAGGTTACGGCAAGAAAGGAAGGAAGGAGCAGCCAGTATAGGTCTTATAGCTGCTGAAATGATTAAGGTACTTTATGTTTTAAAGTTGTTGTTTTCTGATTTGATTGTCAGAAAGACCTTTTTTCCCAATAAAGGAGAGCTTGAATCTTTGTCTGGATATATGTGATCTTATATTCTTTTGTTTGCTATTCTGTTATTTGACTAGTTGAAAATTTATGCAAGTTACATTTGCTGTGTCTCTCATTTGCTTTTTTCTTACCAAAATTATCAAAGCAATCAATGGATCTATCAATTAAGAAACAATCTTATAATGAGGGTTCTTTCCTTCTAGCACTGTCTTGTACTTGTTTTCTCAGTTTCTCTGGAGTACTATAGGAAAAATCATCATTTGACTGTTGCCGAAGGGAATGAAGTTTCTCGTTCCATTATCCAAATATGGTAGAATGAAATGTTTAAGATCCTAATCAGTCAATTTTTCTTGTCATCAGTTTTTGGATGGAAAGGAACTTGAACTACAAGCTGCTCGCCAGGCTGGTTTGCTTGATTTCATTTCGTCTGCCTTGCCTGCATCTCACATATCAAAGCCTGAAGCTTGCCAAGTTACCATATACCTTCTGAGACTCCTGAAAGTAGTACTTTTTGTGCCTCCTAATATAAGTTATTTTCTTTCTCAGAATCTTTTACCCCCTCTTATTCCAATGTTGTCTGCAGCTCTTGAGAGTTACATAAAAATCACTGCATCATTAAATAGTCCTGGTAACTCTAATTTACCCCCGAGTAAAACTGCATATGAAAATTTTGATTCAATCTCTGAAGTACTTGATGGTTTCTTGTGGACTGCAACAATGATTATTGGCCTTTCTACCTTCAATGAACGCCAACGTCAAATGCAGGATGGTCTCCTAGAGCTAATTGTTTCCTACCAAATTATCCATCGATTGCGAGATCTTTTTGCACTGTATGACAGACCGCCTGTTGAAGGGTCTCCATTTCCAGAATCCATACTGCTGAGTATAAAACTCTTGGTGGTCTTGACATCTAGACCATGTGCTGTTTCTTCCATTGATTGGGAATGTTATCCAGTGGTGATGATGCCTGAAAATGATGAAATGTTGAACATTAAGAAGATTTGTAATTCAGAATGTCTATTTGCACTTGATTTTCAGAATGGACTCCAGCTTCCCTCATTTGGTGCAGATTGTGATGTTTCTAAGCTCTCTAGTGTACAAGAAAACGAGCAGTGTGATGAGGCACACAAAGGAAATCTCTTGAATAACTCCTTGTCCGCTGCAATGGTGGGGAAAAAAGACGATTATCCTAGTGAGTTAAATAGCAGCGTTACGGGAAAATCATTTGAACCTCTTGACTCCCAGAAAGATACAGAAACACAGGTTCCTAAGTCTAATATTTCTCAGAAGGATGAAAAATTCTCTGCATGTACTAGCCTAGGGAAAAACGCTGGCGAACAATTGAGTGTTAAACAGCCACACGCATTTCTTCTTTCTTCTATATCTGAAACTGGCTTAGTCTGTCTTCCTTCATTGTTGACAGCTGTGCTATTGCAGGCAAACAATAGGCTATCTTCTGAACAGGTAATTTTTTCAAGATTAAATTCTCCGAAATTTGTTGCACCTAGTTTGTTTATCTTCATGACACTATCTTTATGATTGACCTTTATATTGGTAGTTGAGGCTTATTCTTAATAAATAACTACGAAGTATATGCTATACAAACTCTTCAGTAATATTTTCTGGACCTTTGAATCAATGTTTAACCTTGATGGAAATTCATTAATGATTTGGATTTTTGTGCCATATTATTGTTCTTTTTCTTTGGATTCGTTCTACGCATTATGCTTTCAACATGTCCAATCAGTGTAGTTTCTGGCTAATTCTACAATAGACCTTGGATGGACTTTCAAATGCAGTTGTTCCTGTCATCCCATCCCTTGTGTTTTAACTGCTTCCACAATCTATCTTTTCTGTATGCAGATGAGCTAACCATCTTGGCTTAAAATGAATGATTCCAAAATTTTGCCTCTTTCTGATTCTCAGATTTCCTTGGCTGCCAATGAGTATTTGACTTTTTAAAAAGGGGCAAAGTATGTTAACGAAACAGTCACGCTAGACTGCTGGAGTACTAGGCCATTTGGGTTTTCTTTACTCAACCTATTCAATTGTGCCAATTTTCTGGTTGGTTTGACTATTCTAACAGGCTGACTTGGCATATATGAATCAGAAGTAAGATAAGATAGATGCGTCTGAGTTCAAGTAGTAGAGGATCTTCAATTGAATCCTGCAAAAATCCCTTTTTTATGATTCCTCTTACTTCTTTGATTCTCTATTAATCAGAATGTATTCCTTTATGGGAAGTTCCCAATTGATTGCAACATGTCTTTCTTTGGCTAGTACTTCTCTCAATCTCTCTCCTCATCATATGGGTCCCTTTTATGATATCTCTACGTCTCTCTCCTGAAAAAACTGTGCATCCCCCATATTGCGATTGATTGAGAACAGAGGAAGTATGTTAACTACCTTATATGATTGGTACATAAAATCATGAAAATAAAATGTGTTGTTTTGTTACGAAGTTTTCTCAGCATTACCTATTTTGGAATATAGATCGAGTCTCCTCAAGCCTATATATAGTGGAGGTTGGTTGAATACTTTACCTTTGCATTGAATATTCTATTCAATGGTGATAAAAGAGTGATAAATTTGGAAAGATCTAGCATTGCCTCTTTTTTTTTTAATGAATATAAAGCTGTATGCCTTGTATTTGATATACCATACTCAAAGGTTTATTCTTCAATTCTAGGGCTCATATGTGCTCCCCTCAAATTTTGAGGAAGTAGCCACTGGTGTCTTGAAGGTATTGAACAATTTGTCTCTGACAGACATCAGTTTTATGCAGCAAATGCTAGTACGTCATCATCATCTCTTACTACTTTTCTGTGGATGTTGCAACATTGGACACCCTGTTATATTTGGCTTTTAAACATTCAAACATCTGAATTAAGCTTGTTATGTATTGGAACCATTAATATTAATGTCTTTCAAATTTTGTAGGCCATGCCAGATCTGAAAATGGAATTTTTCCATATTATGAGTTTCCTGCTTACTCATTGTACCAACAATTGGAAAGTTGCAAGTGATCAGGTAAACTGTGAATGCTTTATTATAATTTCTTTCTTATTACCTTTGTTTATCTTCCTCATTTAGACAAACCTTCCTCTTTAGTATCTGCATTTATTTGTGTACAGCAATATGCGAATTGCAAATATCAATTTCAGATATGTTTTTATGATATCTTGAAATAATTAGGACATTATAGATATTTACAGTCCTATTTCAAATGGTTTCTACCTGTGATGCTGGCATGTGACATTTAATGTTCTTGGTTGTTCTTTGGAAAACGTCATTACGAAACAAACCATAAGATCTGCAAGGGTGAAGCTTGTTGATAAGATGCTCTCTTTGTTCCCTTGAGTTCTTATCAGAATCATAGGAGAAAATGGAAAGTGTCTCTCTTTTTTGGGTAGATTAGAGAAAGTTGTTTGGATACATGATTATAATGTATTAGGTTAAGTGGACCCATATTGTAGGTTTCAGTGGATAGAAGAGAAGTTCTTTTCCACCAAGAGAATATTGGATAGAAGAGAGGTTCTTTTCCACAAAAAAGAATACAGTGAAAAAGGATGATTAGGAAATTTTCCAAGGAACCGAGGGGCTTTCCCCCTACTTGGTCCTTTAATACATGGGCCATCTTTTTGTTTGCTAATATTTTTTATGAGTCTTTGAGGCTTGTATGTTGAATGGATTGTTTGATTTTTTCCCACTATATGCAAATGTTTCATTTTCAACGTGACCATAGTAAGCATCTAATACCTTTATTTCCATTTCGAAAGTATATCAAAAACATGGTATAATTATCTTTAAAATTTGGTTATATTGGATGACTATAGACCCGGTGAGAAAATACCTTAATATGCTTATCGTGGATCTTATAGGATCATATTAGGCCCTTTGAGTATCTGACTTCACTTACTTTGACTCTAAGCATTCATTTAAACTGATCCAAAACTCCCACAGTTGGGTGCTAAACTTATATTCAAGGTCTTTGGAGATTATTATTGAATGGTTCAAAACCTTTTATATGAACCTTAGAAGCATTCATTACCTTTTAATTTAGTGTTAGAAAAAAAAATATCTTAAAAAAAAGTGTATAATCCTAGGAACCCTTAGAAGCATTAATTACATTCATAATTCAGCCATTTATTCTGGACCACATTGATATGTTTACCATGGTTTTATGGGGTCATACTAGGCCTAAAGTGTTCCCATCTATTTTACTCTAAATATTTAGTTTAACCAATATCCCAAAGGATCCTTAACTTGTTTCTAGGGCCTTGGGAAATCAGTATAAGGTACCAAATTGTTCCATTCTCATATGACCTTAGAAAGCAACTAGTACCTTTAAAATTCTCAATTTTGAACAATTTTGACTTTATTAGAAAACACCTTGCTATGCCTACAATGCATCTAATAGGGTAATAAGGAGTAATTAAAACCATCTACTTTAACTTTAAATGCCCATTTTAACCAATTCCCAATTGAATATAAGATATTGAATAGATTTGGAACTCCCCATATGACCCTAAGACGCTTCTTTTAAATTTGATCATTTCGGACAATATCTATGCTTACTACAAACCTTGTAGGGTCATATTAGGCCTAGAAATGATTGGAATCATCTATTTTAACTTTAAACACTCTTTTTAACCAATATCCAAAACTCTTATGATTTTGTTTTATAATCATTTTTAAGGCTTTTGGAGACGTGATATTAGGTGTCATATGGTTCCAAAATTTCTCATATGACCCCAAGAAACATCCAGGAGCTTTGATTTAATTTAAATTTTTTTAAAAAAAAAATTATCTCAAAACAAGTGTTAACCTTCATAATTTAGTTAAATTGGACATTTCTACGCTCGGTAAGTGAACTTTAGCATGTTAACCATGAGTTTTATATGGGTCGTATTATGCTCTATAAATAATTGGAATCATCTATTTTTACTTTAAAAACCTATTTTAACCGATTTCAAAAACTTCTTTAATTGGATTTTAAATTAGTTTTATTGCCTTTGGAAATCAAATTTAAGATATTGAATTGTTCCAAACCTCATTATTTGATCCTATAATGAATCATGTTCCTTTGTTTCATCTTCAAATAACCTTCAATATATGGTCATTTTGAACAATTTTTTATTCGATGAGAAAATAATTTCAAATGCCCTTTAAAAGGGTCGTATAGTAGACTTTAGGAGTGATGGGAACTATTCGCTACCTTTATTTTAGCTTTGATTTTTTTTTTTTTTGGAAATACCTCAAAAACAGTGCTTAAATACAATTGAAATTTGCTTATTTGACAATTTCAAACCTGGTAAGAGAATATTTTTATATGCTTACCATGGGTTTTATAGGTTTATATTAAGCCCTAGGAATGATTTGAATCATCTACTTTGACTTCAAACTTCATTTTAATCGATTATAAAACTCTTAGAATTGAGTCTTAGATTCGTTTAGAGGGCCTTAAAAGGAGAAATTTAAGGTATTAAATGATTTCAAAGCTCAATATATAAACCTAGGAAGTAAACAATGCTTTTATTTCAATTTCAAAAAAACTTCGAAATTTTTTTAAAACCAATGTATAATCTTCAAAATTGGTCGTTTTGGACTATTATTCTAGTGATAACTTTTATATGCTTACCATGAATCTTATAGGTTCATATTAAGCATTATGAGATTAAGAGTGATCCATTTACTTTAACTATAAATATTCGTTTCACATTTGTTTTTAAAACTCCTACAATTTGGTCAAAACTCGTTTTAGGGTCTTAGGCTACCAAATATTAGGTATTAAATGGTTTTAAACCTTTTCGTATGACCCTAGCAAGTAGCTAATACCTTATTTCAATTTTGGAAATTTTTCTAAAATATATATTAGACAATCTATAAATGTATTATAACTTGCAAAAAAATTATGTCATTTTGGACAATTTCGGATATGGTAAGAGAACACGATTTGCTTACCATGAGTCTTATAGGGTCATATTAGGCCCTAAAATTTATTAGAATCATCTAGTTTGATTCTTAACACTCATTTCAATTAATTTCCAAAACTCCTGACCTTATGTCTTAAGCTAGTTTTTATGACCTTTGAAGAGTGATAATAAGGTCTTGAATGGTTTTAAACCTCCTTTTATGACCATATGAAACAATCATTTATATTTTAGAAATGTTTTGACATTTATTATAAATTAATATTTTTTCTATGTACTTTTCAATACAATTATTACTTTGTGAAACGTAAATTTATAATACTAGTGATATATATATATATATATATATATATATATATATATATATATATATATATATATATATATATATATATATATATATATATATATATATACTTGAATGGCATGTTAATTTTCTTTAGGTAAATATGGGATAGATATAACATGTTGCTTTAGTTTCCTCTTTTTACAATTACTATAAATAAAAATGATAATTAATTTCTTTTCCTATGTGATGCTCCCTATACTGACAAAATGTTCATTTAGATTTTATAGTTTGAAGGTAGTAGTATCTTTATAAGGTCAATCAAAGATATTTTCTGGAGTTTTCAAAAATAAATATTTGTATGCTTTATCTATTAAATTTTGTGTTGAAGGCAATTCTGGACAAAATTCAGAGAGTAAATGTATGGAGTACATTGCGCATTTCATTTTGTCAAAGTATATCTCTGTAATTTACTTCTGTTTTCTAAAAATTTGGTGTGCATGTCAGGTGGGCTTGCTTTTACTTGAGTCTTTAATGCTTCTAGGATATTTTTCTTTGTTTCACCCTGGAAATCAAGCTGTCCTGCGATGGGGAAACACTCCAACAATCCTTCACAAGGTCAGTGGATCTTTCTGTTAATGTTCCAATTCTATCGTATACAAATGCTGACACTGGATCTCTTAACATCAGGTGTGTGATTTACCATTTGCATTCTTTAGCGACCCAAAATTGATGCCGACCCTTGCTGGAACTTTGGTAGCAGTTTGTTTTGGTTGTGAACAGAACAAAGGCGTGGTTCAACAGGAACTCAGTACAGAAATGATTCTTTCCCTGGTGAAGTCTTGGAAAAGTAGTTTGCCTTCAGTTCTATCCAAGTCCTCCACTGGAAGTCCTCCTGTGGTAGAGACAAATGAAAGTTCTTTGTTAACTTTTGAGCGCCGGAAACTTCTTAATGATGTGTCTGCTAAATCTACCCGTTTAACTGCAAGAGGCTCCCGTCTTTCTCTATCAAAGGGAAGTGTTTCTGGGAGTAGCAATGGAAGTAGCAATGGCAGAGTAGGTAAGATCCGAAATCTTAGGGACAGTAGAACAAGTAAATTTTCTGAGGAAGCTACTTCAAAGATAAAGGCTTCATCTTCAGAAGCTCCATCTGCGCTGCCTTTGTATCGTAGGTTTCCTCCTAGCTTCATTGATAGAGCAGAGCAATTCTTTTCCGAGGAACCCAACGATGCAGATGAATAAGCACATGCTTGAATTAATCTTCAGGTTAACCTGCTTTATAAATGCATGGACCTGAAGACTTGATTAATCTCCGGGTTAACCTGCTCTATAAATGCATGGACCTGAAGGCTCTTTTTGAGCGTTCAAAATTTTGATATATAGCATCGTCCAGTATCTTCCTACAGTGAGGACAGTATCCTCCCAAATGGCTGAACATGGCTGAAGCTAGGGGTTGTTTTATACCTAAGTTTTTTAGAGCAAAACCAATGTGAAAGATCTTGTACAATGAATAACTTGGTGGATTGTAGCTTTTGTATAATCAGCTTCTCTACCGCGATTAATTTTTGGATCTTTCCAAATTGTAATATGTAAATATCATTGATAAACCATACTGAGTTGGGTGCCATAAATGTAGAAAAAACAGTACATAAAGAAATACAAAGCTTTGGAATCGTGAAGGATACGTATACCAGGTGCTCAGTTTAGAATCTTGCATGAATTTCTGTATCAATGGAACCTCTGTTTATAGTTAGATTACAAATTTCACTTTTCTACTCAAAGCGGATCGAGTAATTTTATGGCTGTAAATAACAAGCCCCTTTTAGTTATAAGTTTACGTATTTCTCATCATCATCCCTGTGCCTCTCTTTTCAATGATCAACTCATTTGTTTTTTTTTTTTATAATCAAAACTGACAATTTTATTAGAGAAATGGAACAGTTGTTTTTCATTTAAAACAAAAAGTTAAGGTGTATGTATTTGGACACAGAAGAACTTTAAAGATGATATGTATTTTATGAACATCCACGGGGTATTAAACAATAACGTTAACTACTCTGTAGTGCTTTAGACCTGTGTATTACATACACTGTTGTTCACTTGTTTGACTAAAAGCTGTATGTGAAAGTCTAGAATCTCTTGAAATGGTCAACGTGTTAGTCATTAACCCCGACATAAATACGTATAAATCATATACTATTTTTCTCATGATGTTTATTTTATACATTAAATTATTTTATGTCTGGAATGTTGTATGACCATTTTTTCTAACTATATGAATCTTTCAAATTAATATAATATAGGATTAATTGACCGCATTAATCTAACATTTTCCCTATTTGCGGCTATTAATCCAACCTTTTGTTTATTTCTAATTGAACCTACCTCTAACTGATTTTTTCTTCCACTAAACCTTGTTCAGTTGTTACCTGTTGTAGCCGGTCACGAACAGGTAACTCTCTTTTAAAAATATATTCAACTCCTAAACCGTTGCAGGCATCAGTTCACTTCGCTCTTCATCCTCTGGCTTCACTCTTCGCTCCTCACCCTTCTCTTCTCCATCCTTCTTGCTTCGAGCTGGGTTTCTTTTCCTCACTGTCCATCTTTCCTATTGAGGATTAAATTCTCGGATGAAGCTATTGAGGAAGGAATTGATCCTTCCAGCATATTCCCACCAAGATGAAGTTCTTGGAGCATTTGTAGTTCTGACAAAAATGGCGGAACT
Organism: Dysphania ambrosioides; assembly: GCA_026401315.1. Taxonomy (NCBI): domain Eukaryota; kingdom Viridiplantae; phylum Streptophyta; class Magnoliopsida; order Caryophyllales; family Amaranthaceae; genus Dysphania; species Dysphania ambrosioides. The sequence continues at coordinate 5,002,847 of CM048664.1, read as the reverse complement.
TCACCAGTGAGACGATTCACGCTCAAATCTAAATATGACAAGGCTGTCAAGCTTCGGATATTTGCTGGAATTGATTCATTCAAGGAATTGAAAGACATGTCTAACTTAAGTAGCTTATGCCAGTTGCCTAGTTCAGGTGGCAGAGAACCCTCCAGATTGTTGCGAGATATAAAAACAGCATGAATTTCAGTTAAGTTTCCAAGCTCTAGGCGTAGAAAGCCAAAAAGGTTGTTCATGGTGAAATTGATCCAGGTGAGACTGTGACAGTTACCGAGGCTTGGTGGCACATTTTCGTGGATCTGATTTCTGCTCAGGTCAATGAAAGAGAGGCTATGATTTTCTTTAAACTCTGGAACCACCCCTGTGAGGTTATTTTGTTCTAACCTCAACCTTATCAAACTAGAGAAACTTCCAACATCAGAAGGTATGCTTCCACTGAGCATATTGTAGCCCATATCTAGCACTTGTAGTTGTTTTTTGAAGCAAAGGTAGGGTGGAATTTCCCCAGTAAACTTATTGTTGGTGACATCAATTATCACTAATTAAGCTGCTATTCATCCCCAATCCATGAGGTAGAATCCCAGAGAACTGGTTGTCAGGTATAGAAAGATGGTTGAGCTCAGTAATTTCATCAGGCAGCTCTCTTGATAAGCTGTTATTATAAACAAGAATCCAAAGCTTTGTAGATTTCAATGAGGTTGTGGTAAGGAGAAAGAATAAGGAAGAAAAAGAGTTGGGTGAAATAAATTGTTCTAGTGAAGGAGTTTCTCTAATTATAGCGAGAAAATAGGACTCTGATATCGCAGGAAATTTGAGATGAATTTGAGATGAATTGGCCACGTCAGATAATTCTTACTTGTTCTTCCGGTCACCCGTAACAAGGTTTAGTTGAAGCAAAAATAAGTTAAAGTAGGTTCAATAAGAAATAAACAAAAAGTTTGATTAATTTCTGCAAATCAGGCAATTAAAGGTGAGATTATTGCAGTCAATTAATCCTAGAATATATATGAAGAAAGAAAAAAAATTCTTGATCACACATTAAAGTTTATAAGACAGTTTTTTTTTCACTTCACACAATTTTTGGATTCTGAAGATTTATTTTTGTTATCTCAAAGTGTAATACTTTATCATATTTACGTTTTTTTTCTATTGGCTTTACTTAATTAATTGTTTAGACTTAAGTCATTATTACATATCTTTGGTTTTAACACTACATGGAAAAAAAAATAAGTAAAATGGACTGTAAATTTGAGTGATGTCATCCCGACATTTCTCAATATTTTTATAGTAGTGATGAATATCTCAGATTTAGTCTTAATAAGCTAAGTATATATACTTAGTTAAATACTTCCATGTAGTAATTAAGTCATCGTGAGTCGACAAATTTCATGGAATTTTTGAAGCATTACAATTTGGTGATTATGGACAATTCTGTATTCGATGAGAGAATACCATAATATGCTTACCATAAATAATCTTAGGATTATAATAAGCACAACGAGCTGAGTGATTGAAACTTTAAGTTTGATCCTAAACATCCATTTCAACTTATTTTCTTAAGCTCTACAATTAAAGGTTGGGTGGTCTGCAATTTCCATCTCTATCTTGGATACCAAGTTAGAAAGGTATTTCTTCGTTATAATAAATTTCTGGCATAACAATGATGTCCCCTTATGCCCTTCTGATGTAGTATCTAAGAATCCAATAGTTCTAAACCCTAGAAGATTCTATTGCTTGTGCTTATTTACCAGTTCCTGATTCCTATTGCTTGTTTTTCATTCCGATTTCTATGTTCAATGGCAGGCCATAACAGCTTATCTGCAAAACGTCAGGAGCCAAAAAAAGAATAGTATCCACCCCAGAACTTGGCTAAGTGTTGATAATTAATATCCTATATATATATTGATCGATTACAGGGCATAATGGAATTGCTAAACAAGGAGCGTTCATCTAACTTTTGACAATTGGATAATGAAAATTTCTCCAAAGGGATAAGGAAATACACCAGCATTTGTGTGTCGCGTTTTTCTGAGCAACAAAATAGAAACATTTTCAAAACGTAAAAAGCCAAAAATTTAATTTGCTACTATCTCCGTACCTTTGTATTTTCCCTATATCTATTTATAGAGTTAAAACTTAAAAAAATTGACCATTAATTCTCATCATATTATAATAAATAACATATTTAAGTAGGATCGGTCATGTTGAATACATCTCACTATAAATTTTTTGAATATCAAGTTTTATAAAAAAATTTCTTACGTATTTAAAGATAAAAACATTATAAGTCATATCTTATAGACCATGAATACTCAAATCGATAAAAAATAAGGGACAAAGGAAGGATTTAGTCAAGGGGTCAAGTTGTTAAAAACATCACAATTCACAACAATGATGCTCCCTTATTTATGAAATTCTTGTTTGTTATTAGACAATATTTGTAAATAAATATTTATGTTTATAGTTAGTGTTTGTATTGGTGTAAACTAGGGTTTTGTACACTAGGGTTTGGACCCTATATATATACTGTGAATAATATGCGTGGCTCCTACGGGAGTATTTCTATCTTCCAATATACTAGGGTTTTGTATACTAGGGTTTGGTGGAGGATGTAGGGAATATATAACTGGCTAAAACAGAGGCATAAAATATTGCAAGGAAATACTCATTATTAAGATGGATGCTACCAAATCAGTCTTATTATAATTTTTTTGGTTGCAAATAATAGCATATGACAGCTAATAGATCTACTCACAAGACATTAGACCCCAACACCCCACCCTACACGCAAATGTAACCCAAACTAATTGATAGCATATATATATATATATAGCAAAAGCAAAAAAAAAAAAAAGCAGCTTAATTAGTTAGAAGATACTAATCAATTCTTCAACTTTACGTCGTTTAAGAAGATGATTAATTAGGGTGAGTTGAAGAAGATAATATTTAATTTGTTGTTGGGAAAGAATGGAGGATGCCTTGCTTGTGTCGTAGTTATGCTTATCCATCTCTTGGAGGATTAAGCAGAAGATTGCCAAAACCATTCTCCGTGTGCAGAGTATATTACTAACACGTTACATATTACTTGCTCAACGGTCTGTTCTTTCTTCTCTGATAAATAGTTATTGTACAGTAGTTCAACACAATGAAGAAACCAAGCTGCTGCATGATCATCAGTTTTTAAATTTTCAATGATACTTGGATGTATATCAAGCTAAATACGCGATAAATACGCGATACGTGCACTAACGAATGATGGACCAACGCAAGAAGCACCGAAGAAGGTACGTGCGTACTATTTTATCAAATTATTAAGGTTTTTCTAATTCATACCTGATATAAGGTGTATCAGAAAAAATTGAAATTTTATATATAGGTATTGTTATATCAGATATAGATATTATGATATCAGAATGAAATTACGAAAATATCCATTTATATCATATGTAAATTAGGAATTTCTGCTTTAATCTCTCTTTTAATTGCAGCGGTTCCTTGCTTAAACGAAGCTTTTGATTCCCACTTGCTTTGTTGTAAAAAAACCGAAGCAATTGTAGTGACGCAAATAAAGTTTTCTACTAGTGACTTTAATGGTTAATAGTTGATTATAAGCAAACTTTGACGTGTCATATAATTTGTATGTCAGAGTGAGTTTTTCAGATGTAACACATGCGAATCCTGAAGAGTATGTAAACAGCAGAGAAAAAATGAAATCAGAATCCTTTAGACGAGGTACTAAACTTGCTTTTCCAGTTATATATCTTGGCAGTAGACAATAAAGATATGCATATTCATTAATAAAAAATTTGATGAAATTTATGATTGATGAAGGGAGTTCAATACTGAAGGACTACAAGTACAAGGAAAGCGAATTCGCAGCTAGCATTGCAGCAGCAGCTTATGCAATATATTCCCTAGAAGAGACAAGAGCCGAGTTCGAGCAAAGGATGAGGGAGAGCTTTAGAGAGGATCCTGCAGCCAAAAGCAAGAGCAAGAAAGATAGTCAAGATGAGATTGCCTTTGAGCTACCGAATATAGATTATATAATGAGGCGAACATCGCAAATAGAAAGGAGAGATGATGGTAAGGTTTATAAACTTTGGACGTGATATTTAAGTGAATGTTTATTCGTATATGTGGAATATAATAACATAATCTAGATTTGGTATATGTTACCATACAATTATTTTAATTGAATTATTCTATAAAACCCTCATAGTATATGAAGCTAGATAACCTAATTTATACCAGACAACTAACTAAAATGTGATTGAAAGCATTTAATAAACGAACCAATTATTATTCAAACGACCTGTTCGACACCTCTAATTATTATATTTGTCCATTTTTAACAATAACTTGTGCTAGTACCTAAAAAATTTCACTCATTAAGTTAGTGGTCTGGTTTTCTAGATGGATCCCAGGTAAGGTTGGATGTACATTCAGAAAATCAAAGTCTTTGACCTCCAATAAACTCCATCTTTGTTGGAAATGTGATATTCATACCAAATAGTATCCAGTGCTGTAAATACTACGTATAAAGTAGTTATGAACTTGTAATAAAGCATATATGTCAATATGTCTTACCAAAGCACTAGTTTTAAGTACTAAAGGACGGTAAAAATAACATGTGACAGGCGATCAAGATTCTATGCTAAGGACTTCTATTGAGATATCAGGGGTTGAGCAAAGAGGAAATAGAGGAGTGACAACTAAAGCAGAAGCATGGGAGCAAGCGCGATTAGCCAAGATAAATAATCGGTAATTAATTAAGTTTCCATAATCAATATACTTTAGCGAAACAAAATCCTCCGTCCCACTTATAATACACTCTTTTTTATATAATCAACCACTATTGTATAAACACGGGACACAATAAAACAGTAAAAATGAACCCTTTTATTATAACAAAAGTCATCCCTCAACACAATATATGTCAATCTTTATCAATTTTGTGAGAGTAACTTTTTTTTTTTATATTAATGGGTCACTTTTACTAGGTACACAACAACTCTTGTGTATAGAATAGTTTATGTTATATAATTCATTTGTTTTAGTTTCTCATATAGAGATACATGCATGTTTATACATATGGTTTATATTTTTCAAACATACTTATTATTGATCACATTTTCATTTATTATAGGTATGAGAAAATAAAGGAGAAGATCATAAAGTGGGAAAATGAGAAGAAAATGAAAGCTGGTATTGACATGGAAAGAAGAAAGGTGATCTAGCTTGTTAATTCCTAAACTTATCTGAGTTTAATTTTTCCGAAAATATATTGAAGTTATATCAAACTTTCTTATATATATGTATAGTATGTGCTGATTTTCGAATTTATGAAAAATTGTAGGCTGAAATAGAGAGGTTAAAGAGAATAAACTTGCACCATTACCAAAATAAAATAGATAAAATAGAAGATGTAGCTGGAGGAGCAATGAAGCAACTAGAGGATAAGAAGAGAAATGAAGAAGCTTATGCAAAACAACAGGCTAGGAAGATCAGATCAACAGGCAGAGTTCCTGTCCAATGTTTATGTTTTGAATGTTAAGATTGGTAACATGTACGGATGGGAGTACTAATAGCTTATGACAACGAGATGGTGACATATATAGCTGTTTTAACAAATGGGAGAAAGTAAGAACAAGAACAATCCACAAGTTTTATATAGACAGTTTTATTTGGTTCAATACTGTCTTTATTAGCTATGTCCATGAAATATGACCGGAGAGAGTTTTATTATTGATCTAGAGGAGAGTACATAATGTTAATTAGGTTACAAATAAAGGTTTCTGATGATTATATTTGCCTCATAAATGGCAAAGAATTGAGGACCTTGAGTCATTGGTGGTGGTTCTTTGAATATGATTATTAATAGAGAAATTCTTAATTATATCTGATATAAATATATTATGAGATATTTTTATCATTTTATTTTTATATCTGAAATTATAATGTCTATACCTAAATATATATTTTTTTGTATTTTTATATCTGATACAACAATATCTATATATGATATAACAATAGCTATATTTAATATAAAATACTATTTTCTGAAATCTCAATATTCTACTATAACTTATATTATATATGAATTAGGAAAACTTTATTAATATTATAGTCATTCCATATAATATAATGCTCCGATCCCACTATGAGTTAGATGGTTACATTGCCCAAGAGTGAATGGCTCACATACACCCGAATCTTGCTTCTCCGCGTTATCTCCCATTTGAGAGCTTTCACGGAATAATTCTTTGATTTGAGTCTAGATTAGGTGGTTTTATATCTTGGATATATTTGCTCAGTTCTCTTGATTCATGTTCCTGTTGCTGTTGTAAATCATCCTTAAGACGACTGATTAGGTTTTCTTTAGGGTTTTAGCCGATAAAAAAGAAACTTGCACAGTATATATATGTAACCTACTGATTGGAGATGGCACAAAATAAAATGTGGCCTAATTTGAGAGTCGGAGAGAGGCAAATTGACAAAGAGTGCGTATATTTTCAATTACATTATTGTACTTTTGCTCTTTTTAAACATGGTAAAAGTAAAAAATTTAAGGTTAAAAATAGATCGTAGTAAGGTTTCTGGCATACAATAGGCAAATTGTTTCTATTCATAGCAATAGAGGAGTGCAGACAAGAGACGTAAGTGATAGTTCTCTAACCATTAAATTTGGGGTTTATCCCTTCATATCTCATTGTCATTACTTATCATAGTATCATCATAATGATATAAAACAAAAATATTTAGATAATAGCCAATTTTGTAAATTATTACATTTGTCATCATTTTATACATTACTAAAAATTCAAATCACTTTCAAATTAGAGGTAGGTGGACATAGGGTTGGGCTTAGCCTAGTCTGAGGGATGGGCGTGTCGGACCAGACTGGGCCAGACTAGAGTCGGGCTAGGATGTGACTTTTAATAATTAGCCTATATTATTTTAAGTGGGTTGGGTTGGGTTGGGTTGGTTTGGAACCGCACTGGGTCAAAAAGAAGGTCGGGCTATCCCGATCTACTGGTTGGCCGAGCTATCCCGATCTAGTGGCTATCTCTGCTTCCAATAATGCAATATCAGCGTAATCATTCATTTATGATTTTTTTTTTCCAAAGGGCCCAAAAAATGGCAGGTACATATAGTACCACTTTGGTAGTATTCTGTACTCGTTACTTAGTCTTGTACACAGTATCTTTTACAAAACAAATAGATCTCCGCATGCTTACTGAACATATCTTTTTAATATCTTCGTAATCAAGCTATCTTAATTAACAACTACAATTCAAACATAGTTCAAACTCGTTTCATTTATACCAAGTATTTTTCACGAGCAAAAATAGATTTAAGCCAAGTCATGAACAAAACAAGACACAAATAGAAAGAACGAACAGTTAAAGAAGAAACCAGAACTCCAGAAGCTACCTGTCTTACAGTTTCAGATAAGCTGAGAAAATAAGAACAAAAACAAACGATAAGCTGATGAGATAAGTACTTTGCCTTCATTGTTGAGACATACAATCTATTCCTGATTTGACTTCTTAATTTTTTATCCACCATCAGATATGCTAACAGCTGAGTAGTACTACTGTACTAGTGTTTGACTAAACAAACTAATTTTAAGCTAATTAATTAAGTAGGTATACAATCAACACTTTCACTGGGATATATACATTTATATATATATATATATATATATATATATATATATATATATATATATATATATATATATATATATATATATATACTACGCGTAAGACTTTTATAGTTGCTTACACAAAAAATAATGACCAAATGATATAAGTGCATGTGCGAAAATTTTTGTCTACTTAATGTCGCATGCATCATATATAGAATGGGTTGGATAATTGGTGTGGAGACTTTGTCAGTTGACAGTTAACAGCATGTTATTTGCAACAAGATCTGAGTACATGGAACCGATGGAAGGGCACAAAGGTACGAAAAAAAGGGGGCAGCTAGGACCCCATTTGCTAGGTTTTTCTACAAAGACAAATATGCCCCAGAGTGGGTCGTTGGAAATTTTCAGCCAAGTATTACGCTTGATGGTTGATGATTGATGCTTGATGCTTATTCATGATGCTCGATGATGCATGATGCATGATGCATAAGATGTATGGCCTAAAAGAAAACCCCATTTACCTTTCATATGCCTTCTCTAAAACACGGTTTTATATGTTTTTATTTTCAAATCCAATGTAAGACAAAAAATTATAAAAATTTAGATATTTTAAAAATTTACATTGAGATGCATTCAATAAAACCCATTTGAATATATTATTTCTTATAAAATGATGGGAATTTATGGTTAAAATTTTCAAATTTTGTCTCTAAATAATAAATTAGGACTTTTTCTATTGAGACAAAAGAGAGTATCAGTCATCAAGAAAGCAAAATATGGAAGTCATTCTCAAATCTTGTCAAAGCCTGATCCATTCATTTAATAACTAACCCACCACGTCTGATATTTATCATATCATTAAAGTTTACTCTATTATTTTTGAATAGTGCTTAACGCGGAATGTCACTATTCCTTGAAGGCTTGAAGCCGACATTATTGTTGATGCACGTCAACTATTATATCATTATTCTCTGATCTATTATCATTATTCCCCAACATTTGATGAGAGACTTACAAGTGTATGGTGTAACCATAACTCCTAAGTACATGATTATATCATGATTAATTAGAATCATTTCTAATTATTGGATAGTGTTATTATAATACAAGACATCAATATTTTACGTGGAAAATTTATTATTAAACCATTAAACATCGAGATCTGTTATTCAATAATTAATCGATCAGTTATTTACGTGAGTTAGTACCATATAATGTTAGACTAGGATGGAAATCTGTAGAAAAGATAAAAATAATAAAGGATAGAATTGTACAAAGATAAGATTGAGTAGTATAGTACGTATAGAGTTTTACACTTGGTGAAACCTCTATTAGAACTTGTATAAAAGCAAGTTTTGTACATCAAAATAAAACAACAAAAATACAATATACAAAAAGCTTGTAAACCCTAAGACTACAAAATACAACTTATTATTTTATCTTGGTATCAGATCTGCCGTTTTTGGGAGTACTCCGGTGGAGTTTTTCCGGCATAAATTTCATCATTTACTAAGGAACCTACCTGAAACATGAGTGAACCACCGAAAATACCAGATGATGGACCTGTAACTATGGCACAATTGTTTCAAATCTTAGAGAAATTGAATAGCAACATGGACCTGTAACTATGGCACAATTGTTTCAAATCTTAGAGAAATTGAATAGCAACAAAAGCCAAGATAGTAATGGTTCATCCCTAACAATCTCAAAAAAATTGAACCACCAGAACTACGCAAAATGGTCCAGGATGATGCTCATGGCGATCAAAGGGAGGGGGAGGCTCATACATATCACAACCCCCTCACCCTCCATCGACACCTATGAGTACAACCAGTGGACTCAGCGAGATGCGATGGTCCGAACCTGGATTGTCGAAAATATCAATCCAGATTTGGTAAATCAGTTCCTGGATTTCTCAACAGCGAAGGAATTGTGGGAGGGGATCGAAGCCGTCTACAGCAGTGGTAGAGACGAACTTCAGATCTTTGATCTAACCACCAAAGCAAATATAATTAATCAAGGTCAAGAGCCCATAGAAATATACTACAGTAAATTAATCACAATATGGAAGGAGATAGATCGGCTCATGCCGAACCCAATGAGTTTCCCCAAAGACATCACCATATACAACAAGCTACAACAACAAACTCGCCTATATCAATTCCTTGCTGGTCTAGACGACTCCTTTGACAAAGATCGAAAAGATCTCGTCAATCAGGAGCCACTACCAACAGTGGATATGGCTTACAACACAATCTGGCGAGAATCGACGAGAAGGGGGATAATTAAGCAGAACTTACCTTACTTACCTCATTTACCCATGGAAGATGGAGTCGGTAGTGGGCAATCCACGAAAACTCGGTCAGAATGAACATCACTCTGGCATGGCAAGGATGATAAGTCCAAACTCCAGTGCTCTCACTGTGGAGGAACACGACACACTAAGGAGGAGTGCTACAAAATAATTGGGTACCCCGATTGGTGGTCAGAAAATAAGAAGAAGGGGGTGAGTAAGGGAGGAGACGCGAAGAAGAAAGCACCCTTAACATCCATGGTGGCGGATGGAAAGCAAGAAGAAGATGGAGTGAAGACTGAATCTAAAGAGGAAGGTAAGAGAGAAGTTGTGGGAGAAATTGTGCCAAACCCCAACCCTATATCTAGAGAGGTGGCTGCTGGAGCAAAGAAGGGAGAGAGAAGTAGTGCACCTAACCCTAACACCGAAAGAGGAGATGAAGCAGTAGCCACAAGTCCGCCTAACCCTAACCCTAGATCTAGAGAGGTGGCTACAGGAGCAAAGAAGGGAGAGAGAAGTAGTAACTCTAACCCTAACACCGAAAGAGGCAATGGAGCAGCAGCCACAACTCCTCCTTTTATTGATCCAACAAACCTAGAAAACCCTAATCTCAACTTCTCCCTTTGACCGGGCCTAGCATCCCAAATCCCAAACGCCCAAAAACGTCTAACACTCCTTTGCTCCTCAAAAAACCGAAACCCAAACCAAGCCCAAACTACTAGCATACACAAAAATAAACCGGTTAATGCATGTCAGGTAGAATCCAAACATCAGTGGATTTTTTACTGTGGAGCCACTGGCACGATGACCAATGATAAAAAGGACTTTGTGAATTTTACGTACCCCGAAAAAACCCTCATTCAAACCACTAATGGTGATATTGTGAATGTTGCAGGGGTTGGATTGATTAGACTCGGAAGAAATTTTAGTTTAAAAAATTGCCTTTATGTCCGAGACTTATCTTATAAACTATTGTCAGTTAGTCATATCACAAAAGAGTTGGATTATACTATTTTACTTACATCTGGCAATTGTATTGTGCATGACACTCTAACAGGGAAGATCATTGGGCAAGGTATTGAGAAGAGTGGATTGTACTATATGGACGAAGGACTAAGGCATGATGAAGCAAGAGTTTCATCAATATTAGTTGGAGAACAACTAAAATTATGGCATCGTCGGTTAGGTCATCTATTTATAGGGTACTTGGAACGACTTTTTCCTTCTTTTACCAGTTCAAAAATATCCCTTGATTGTGATGCCTATTATCGTGCTAAAAGTCATAAGAAATCATACTTTGATAGTCAGAGTCATAACAATAAACCCTTTTATTTAGTATATTCTGATGTATGGAGCACCGCCCCAAAATTAGGTAAACATTGATTGGCATATTATGTTCTGTTTATTGATGATTGCACTAGGATGAGTTGGATATATTTTATGAAACATAAATCTGAGGTTTTTAGCATATTTGTTAATTTTTATCAGATAATTTTGAATCAATTTTAAACCAAAATTAGTATTCTCAGATCTGATAATGGTAGGGAATATCTAAACTAGGATATGAAAATGTTTTTTTTCCACTAATGGCCTTCTGCACCAAACTACCTGTCCAGATACCCCCCAATAAAATGGAATAGCAGAAAGAAAAAATCGAACTCTTCTTGAGATGGCCCGTACTATGATGTTAAAATCGTGTGTTCCTACATCTTACTGGCCTAAAGCTATTTCTACTGCTAAATATCTTAGTAATTTCCTACTAACAAAGAAGCTTAAATATCATACCCCCTAGATACTCTAAAGGGATTTGGTATTATTCCATCAGTATATTCCTTACCCCCTCGAGTATTTGGGTGTATTGTGTATGTCCACTTACTGAAATGAATTCGCCATAAATTGGAGCTCTGAGCAGTAAAATATGTATTTGTGGGTTTTAGGGTCTCACAAAAGGGTTATAGGTGTCTTGACCTAGTCTCAAACCATTTATACACAACGATGTATTGCGACTTTGATTAGCACACCTATTACTTTATGCCTCGATGTCAAGGGGAGACTTTAGGAGACGATCTCAGTTGGATAAGTAGGTGGGGTAGTCCCCCCCCCCCCCCCCCCCCTATGATAGACAAAAGGGATGATACTGATATAGTACCAACGGCGCTATCTCCAGTACCAGGCCCAAGCTCTGACCCTACAGAGTGTCCTCAATAAGAACACTTACTTGAGGTACGTAATAATCCTCCTCTTGAAAATATGCTAAATTCTAATGATGAGAATGTTGAAGAAGAACAGGAGGATGAGGTGACTGAAGAACATACAGGAGGATATCAGTTACCCGCTAGAAGAACAAGGGGTGTGCCCCCAAAGCAGTATGATCCTTCTTATGAACCTCAGAGAGGGAGATACCCAGCCCAAGAGATGCCTGTAGAAAATTTGTCATGTACAGCTGTGGCATTCAATACCTCAGTCTACTCAGAGATGATTCTTGAAACGGTTGAGGAAGAACTTAAACATAAGCATTGGAGGGATGCAATGAAAGTTGAGATCGATGCTCTGTCCCAGAGTATAACATGGGAAAGATGTATTATTCTAAAGAATAAAAAGGTCGTAGGGCGCAGATGGGTATTTACCATCAAGTACAAATCAGATGGGAGTATTGAAAGATATAAGGCAAGGTTGGTGGTTAAGGGCTATACACAGGTGTATGGAATTGGCTACTCAGAAACATTCTCCCCAGTGGCAAAGATCGACACTATCAGGGTTCTTTTCTCTATAGCAGCAAATCGGGATTGGCCTTTGCATCAATTTGACGTAAAAAATGCCTTTCTGCATGGGGAAATCTTTGAAGAAGTGTATATGGAAGCACTCCCGGGTTTTTCACATAATTTTTCACTAGGGGAAGGATGTAGGTTAAAAAAGGCATTATATGGGTTAAAGCAGTCCCCCGAGAGCTTGGTTCGGGAGATTTACACAAGCTATGAAGAAATTCGGGTACTATTAAAGCAATTTAGGTCATACGTTGTTCCTGAAGAGGAAAGTGATCTAATAACTTGCTTGATTATTTATGTGGATTATATGATCATCATTGGGAATGATAGGGAAGAAATCAAGAAACTAAAAGAAAAATTATTTCAAGAATTTGAAATGAAAGACCTAGGGAGACTAAAATACTTTCTATGAATTGAGGTACTTAGATAAAAAAAAAGGGGTATATTCATTTCTCAAAGGAAGTATGTGCTTGATATGCTGGTAGAAATTGGAATGCTGGGATGTAAGCCTGCAGATACACCAATGATAGTGAACCATGGGCTACATATTGAAGAGAATGGAGGACAAACAGTATCAGAAATTGGTTGGGAAATTGATCTATTTGTCGCATACTCGCCCTGATATAGCGTATGCAGTTGGAGTCGTGAGTAGGTTCATGCACAAGCCTCAAGCAGCACATTTGGAAGCAGTATTCAAAATTTTAAGAAATCTCAAAGGAACTTCAGGGAAAGGAGTACTATTTTCGAAGAATAATCATTTAAAATATTCAAGCATACACAGATACAGATTAGGCAGGAGATCGAGACAGTAGGAAATCAACATCTGGGTATTTTACTTTGGTAGGAGGAAATTTAGTTACTTGGAAAAGTAAAAAAACAGAAAGTTGTTGCAAATTCAAGTGTTGAGGCAGAGTTCAGAGGAGTTGCAAAAGGAGTTGTTGAAGTCATGTGGCTTAGAAAACTTCTATCTGAGCTAGGTGTTGCTTCAAAAAAGGGGTGTGAAGTATTTTGTGATAATGAAGCTGCAATCAGTATTTTAGAAAATCCAGTTCAACACGATCGGACGAAGCATGTGGAGGTCAATCGACACTTTATAAAAGATAACTTGGAATTAGGGGTTATCAAACTTCAGTTCTGTAGATCAAATGAGCAATTGGCAAATATTATGACCAAGGCAGTCGGAGCGAGTGTCTTTGAACATATATTGTGCAAGTTGAGTGTTACAGATTTGACGACTCAACTTGAGGGGGAGTGTAGAAAAGATAAAAATAACAAAGGATAGAATTGTACAAAGATAAAGATTGAGTAGTATAGTACGTATAGAGTTTTACACTTGGTGAAACATCTATTAGAACTTGTATAAAAGCAAGTTTTGTACATCAAAGTATAACAACAGAAATACAATATACAAAAAGCTTTTAAACAGTAAGACTACAAAATACAACTTATTACTTTATCTAAATATGTATGTGTTCGACAATGCCGCATCAACGTACTATGGAATCTAGTATATATGTGCTACCACATAGCAAAAATTCAATTAGATAGCGATTTAAATAGGATCGAAAACTTAAATTTTAAATATTTCTAAGCAAGGCCATGATCAAACATGATGTTTGCACGGTGAAAAAAGAAAGTGAAAATAATATATGCATTCAATTGTAATTGATTGCCATCAATTTAATTATAAGCTGGCTTTAAGTATATATTAAAGAGTTTTAAATTAGAAAAGAATAAGTTTTCATTTACATAATGTTAATCATGTAATATATACCTTACTAATTCATATTATTCAATCTAAACATATACTTAAATTTGATTAAATCCCGAGCCTATCGATGCAAGCACACGAGACATGAACTCAAACAGCACAACCAATTGCCACCTTTAATTAATTAGTGTTAAATTGTTATTAATCTATGTTAGTTAGCCGTCGGTCTTACACTTGAGTAATAAACTTTGGTATCAAGGATCATATTATATATAAATCCAATTATCCTTACAAAACTGTAGTTATCAAGGAACAGAGAGGGGACTGAATTACAGCCATAGATTAGGTTAGTTGAGAATCTCTATCTCGCATCCTACTGCTGGAAAATGATTGGTAGGTGACACGTGGAGGACAGATAAGAGGACCACTGAAGATGTGGAAATACAAGGTCAAAACATAACATGTGGGTAGTAAAGGACACCTTGCCTTTGCTGACTATAGCAAGCATAAATATTAAAGGAAATATTCAGTGATAGGATTGTCTGGTTGTGCAAACAAGAGAACAAAAGCCTGAGTTTTTAACTTGCATATAGCAACAATTTTTTTGTTGGGAAGTTGCATTTACATTGCTAACTACAGGTTCGGGTTGTACTTGATTGAAGAAGAAAAAGTCCATTTTACAATATAGTTTTACCTTAAAATTATATGATTATATTAAGAGCGGCCCTTAGTATTATATAGGTTCAGAGATTTAGCAAACATTTTTATGTTGTGTTACGTACGTTTATGGTCTTCCTACTTATAGTTTAAAGCTACCCATTGTTACCTTTTTATTCTTTTTCTAGAAAGGATAATATATATAACAAAGCTTTTTTCTGTTATAAATATTTGAGATACATTACTTCATTGATGGTCTTGAATTAAATTAAATTAAATTAAGTTGGGTTTTAGGATGCATGAGATATGAACTAGGCCTTCGGCTATAATCCATCTTTAAGCGACTCTACTTTGATACAATCATATATCACATTATCACATAATCCTTAACTTGCAAAACAACAAACAAGATTAAAATTCCTAATTATATACTTAACTATAATCTATTAAACGTGGGTTAAAATTTAATGCACACAAGAGACTAATATTTTGTGATTGCTTCAATTATATCATATTAAAAGGTATCTAGCAGGTTGTTAATAATTATCTGATTGATTGTGATTTTAACTACTTGTCTTGATTACTGTAACATACAAAAGGTGGAAAACATGTATGTATAATTAAATAGATAAATATAATAAAAGACATAGAAACATAGATCAAAGCATAAATAAACATAAACTATGCATAAACAATTATCGTAATCAAATAATAAAGATTCATGCAAGAAATAAAAATGATAAATCATACTAAAATAATATCAATCATGCCAATAAACATAATTGAAAAATAAAAAGAAATTATGTACAAAACATACCCAAAGCACTAATAATTAAATTACTATAATATCAATAAAAGGTTAATAACAACAGGGAAAAAATAGAATGAGATTGATTTCTATCCCTCAAAAAGTATACCTTGATTCATTAGCAAACGAGAAACTTCTAGACAACTTGCAACACAAAATTTTCCATATAATCCATATATCATGGAAAAGATCGAGATGAATAGAAATAAGGCAATATTTTAAAGGGTGATAGAGTAGAAAAATTTGATATCAATATAAATGTTTTGATGAGGAATACATATTAACTAGAAACTATATAGCTAAGGCAAACTTCTGTTAAAATTCAGCAACCAATACTTCGTGATCAATGAAGTTGTTCTCAAGAACTTAAATACGCATGCCATCACTAGAAACTCATCTCCCGTTTCACATCTGTATTTGGAAAGATATGAAAGCCAAAAGACCCATACGGCTTAACCGACTATCATAAAATTAAATATTAGTTATAGAACTCAAGCAATTAATCTACATTTAAACTAGTAGGGCATCAACTCCATTATCATAGGTTAGTTTATTATTCCATAAACTATTTAGTATAATTTTAGGCAATTGAAATAATGAATTGGATGCTGATATTTTTAATTGGTTAAAGTTTTAGAGGTAGTATCTAAGACTAAGCTATCGCCTTTTAATAGTTAGAGAATAAAGGCAATAGTTCAAAACTCGTACAAAACGTCTAATCTTAGGAATTAGGTCAACAAGCTAGCATTCAAACATGCAAAGCTTATTTCTTAATGGAATACTAATAAATAAAAATGTGGACTTTTAACAATCATTTTCACATGCAAAGATGCAATTATGCAAATACTTAAACCCCTAACTGTGCTACAAAAAGAACCTCACAAGATTTAGCACTTTGATCAATTTTATATTGAATAAATAATATTTTAAGAAGATGTAACTCTAAGAGATTTTCCTAGAAATTATAATCAAATATGATAGTGGCGGCAATCATTTTCGAACTTGGGCCAGTCGGGTCCCTTCCACCAAACCTCATGAATGCACGACGAATCGACGGTACCTCCCAACCAACCAAATCTTTAGGAAGACATCAATATTATTAGTGGACTTTAACTATAATAGAAACAAAACAGACGGCAAATCTTTCAGGTTTTAATTTCTATATTTCCACTGTTCCTAAAACAAGGTAATAATTTCTATCATTAACCGTTTTACGTACTAAGTGAGTCAGGTGATGTGGTGTGGCCGTGTGGTGCATGCAGGCACGCTGCAGATTTAGAGCTTAATTACCCAAATTAGAGGTGACCAAAGATTGTCCTGTGCGGGTTTGGGTTTAAATTTTGGGTCTTATTTATTTTATTTGGGATATTGGACGATTCAAAACTAACGTTCAAATACGAGTTTTGGCTCAAAAAATTTGTTCGACCTTAGGCCCAACCTCGGCCTAATATGGACAATTTTTGGGAAAAGTTTAATCTAACCCACCAACTTAAGATCACCCCTAATCTAGAATACTTTTTTTAAATTTGTGCTTGCTCGATGTCTAGGTTATTCCGTAAATGAAAAGTCTATAAATTAATGAAAAGTCTATATTTCATTTTATTATTTGATGGGAATTGTATAATTACATCATTATTGGATAAGTATTAGAGTTCATGCATGTCACTAGGTGTACCTTGGATATTTTTAAGTATACCTCTTCACATTTTCCTGCTCACATACTATATCAATGTGAATGTGATACTTCTTATGTGTTAGCGTGCACCATATTCTAGATATCAAGTATTTTAGTGAATTGACGCTTCTTTATAATTTCCAAATGTATAAGATATTAGTAACATGCACAATTATAATCTTAACTACCAATAAAATATAATTGATATTATGGGATTTCAAAAACATCATATCAGGATTTAATTTTTTTTAATTATATATGAGTATATGATCTAGAAGCCATAGTAGAATTTGAAAATAAAACTATGATAGAATGGAAATCCAACTAATTTAAATGAATTTTCATCATAGTATGATGTGAAAATCACAATATCATTAGGAATTAATTGACTTATTTTCAAGTCCAAGTTGAATGACATATTTAGATCAAAGAATCATAGTAATCCACATAAATATTGTGATACAAGTATGTATCCAATTTAATTAGATCTAGATATGAAATATAAATATTTGGATAATCACAACCCAAATTTCTTATACTAATTCGCTATGTACTACATAACTTATCAAGCTACTAACACCTAATTGCTCTAATCTTAATTATTTTCATAATACATAATAATTTCTTAATGATTAATAATTTTTCTTTAATAGAACATCTTATAAGTGGATTTTCTTTTAAAATATTTTTTAAAAACGAACTTGGTGACAAATTTTAATTTATATGTCATTAGTTGCAAAATTTAAGGTTGGTTTAGTATGAAAAATATTTATATATTATTAATACTGAATTATTTTATAATTTGAGTTTTATTTATTTATTTTCTAACCTATGTATATTATGCTTCCTTGTAAAAGAAAGTGTTTTCTAATCCAAATTAAAATATTACAAATTTTGCTTATACGTACAACATTTGCTTATATGAAAAACACGTGTCAAATAACGGAGATACCAAGTGACACACTCTTAGATTATAAAATAATTTTTCTTCAAATGAGGTGAATAGAATACACAAAACAAAGGAAACATTGTAAACTCTTTTTTCTATACCAAAAAAAGACGTTATAAGCGGTTTGACCCTAATCAAGGTTTAATTTTTTTTAATCTACTTCTAAACGAGGAGATTAAGTATATATTAAATGTGGCAAACTCATGGCATAGCTCGTATAGATATAATTCTGATTTCTGACTAATCTAATTTGACGGGGTTGATGTGAGTGCTTCAAATTTATGCATGGATAAATTTAATAGTCAAAATATAAAGTTATGAACAACATTACCCTAATTTGCCTCAATTCCAAACTTGTATGAACCTTCTTTAATTTGGGGGTGAGCAGTAGTAATGTAGAAGCTAGTGACAAATAAGTCATCACAGTTTGATTTGTGAGATTCTTTCACATTTTGGTGATACAACATTTGATTAAAAGTGGTAATTAGAGACAATCATATATGATCACATCAAAGCCGATTCTATCCATAAGTATGTCATGTAAGTTTTAATTAACGTAATCGTATGTAGCTTGGAGTTCTAGTTAATTATGCATTAGTAAATCATTTAGGTAACTAATCAAGTATAACTATGGTCAATTTTGTCGCCTATATGTAGCATCTACAACTATTACACAAGAAAGTTCTTGATTACTACTTCCCAACTAACTAAGCTCTAATATTGATGAAATAAGTCAATAAGAATGGAGAGGTCAAAACACAAAAAATCCACTTTGCAACATCATTATATTGAAGGGGAGCGTATGCAAAGACCATTCGAAATTGGACTCAACTCGATCAGCCGCCCTATTGTAATTAAGATAAAAGAGGCTCTAGGGTGGAGGAAGGAAGGGGAGGGGGGACAACACTGGTCCATACAACCATAAAATTTGATGGTGATAAGAAGCAATACTACCAAGGGACCTTAGCCAATCAATAATTAATATAGGCCACCCTGACCCCCCCAGTAATGGAAGTTTGATTTACACCTATCCATAAACACCAACAGAAAAAAAAAAGGATATTTACACAATATAGTTGCAGATAAGTGATGTATAATAATTTGTTTTACCATAAACATTTGGTTCATATTATTGCTCTAAATATAGAGCTCGTAAAAATAACACCGATTAACGTGTGATTTTATAGAAAGTGTTGTCTAGTCGAAATTTGTGAGAAAGGCATATACAAATATACAATAGAGATTTACATCAATATTGTGGAAAACACAAGTGCACCTATGATAATTATTCCCTTGACCCCTCAAAGTTCTCTCTTTAGAGATAGTCTTAGTCTATGAAAATAGTGGTAATATTCTCTCCAATGCTTACCACATGTTGAGAGTAAACTCCTTATCAACAAGACCAAAAATGGTCAATATCAAAGAGACAAAGACATACATGTGAGCTGCCGCATAAAAATTTCCAGCACTCGTTCACTCAGAAAACACTCCCCCTTTTTGAGAAGGATATAAAGATAATAAGAAACAGAAAAAGGAAAGAAAAGAAAGCTAAGGAGGAGAGAAAATCATGAGTCAGTGTATGGTACCCAATTGGAATCTAAGTCATCAAAGACAAGACCTTAGCCAAGGAGAAGAAGGAAACAGATCCTCTCACGTGGACTTAGTTTCCCATCACAGCCATTTCCAGCAACAGCAACACCAACATCAGCACCAGAGCTTTTCCCAACTCGTTCCCATGTATGCTCCGATCCATCTCTTTTGCATTTCTTGTCTAATCTGTTAAGGGTAAAGTTGCGTACGTCTGACTCCCGAAAAGCTTGCCTTGTGCAGGGGAGCACCATGGAATTTTTACTTTTAGTGTTTGTTTCATGCACTCGCACAGTGTCACACTCTTACTAGTTTAAAGTTGAAACATGGAAATAATCACTTTCTGCTGTTTTTACGAGCTCGTGTTTTCCTGAGACTTGTTCATTCATTGATTCATGCAAGAAGATTTGGTCAGCCTGAACTAGTTTTCTTAAGGAAATTAGTGATTCCATTGATTGCTTGTAGAGTCAGTTTTACAGTTAATACTTTCTTTTGCCTTCTTCTCATGTTTATGTATCCGTCACCTGATTTTCCTGCTATAACAGTATGTTTCTTCTGTCTGACAATTTAGTCTCTTATCTCTTAGCTTGCAAAAATAATAGATTTCTATGATTCCCTCGATTTCACCTCCAAGACTCAGCATCTTAGCATCAGGACAGAAGGGATAGATTTTTGAGTTTAGATGAAATTACACAGAAAGGAGACCTTTGTATGTTCTGGACTGAAGGTTAGCATTGTGTTCATCTGAAATTTGTTGTGCAATAAATTTACAGGTCAAAGTTTGAGGTAGCAGAGCTAACATGGGAAAATGGACAACTAGCCATGCATGAACTAGGAGGCATTTTCCCAGCTCCTACTACCACCCCACCAAAGCCCACATGGGGCGGTGGCGTAGGCAGGGTCTCAGACACACTAGAGTCCATAGTCCAGCAAGCCACCTACTGCAACAACAAACAAAGCTCAAATTTAATGCCTCCTGCTGCACCTCATCAGCAGTCAGGTCATCAAAACATGGAAAATGTAGGGTCATCAATTGTGGCGTCTTCTGGAGGGAAATGGGCCGAGAATTCAGGACACATAAAGACACCGGTGGGCCCACCACCACCTCCTCCGCCCCCGGGACTGTTGAAGAAACGGACACGTTCAGAGTCTGAACATTGTGCAGCAAGGAAAGCCAACGATCATGAGATGAGCGCATGTGCTAGTGCAAATGCAGCATTTTGTAAGGAAAACAGTAATAATAACACTAACAACAACAATGACACTACTATGATGACATGGGCGTCGTTTGAGTCTCCTAGGAGTTGTACAAGGACTAAGACTACCACCGATGAGGATTCTGCTTGCCAT
Source organism: Dysphania ambrosioides (assembly GCA_026401315.1). Lineage (NCBI taxonomy): Eukaryota > Viridiplantae > Streptophyta > Magnoliopsida > Caryophyllales > Amaranthaceae > Dysphania > Dysphania ambrosioides. Next base: position 4,981,401 of record CM048664.1, on the reverse strand, counting down.
GATGGCTCGGTAATCTAATCTTTTGCCCCTTGTCTGATTTTTTGCTTTATGAAACAATGAAGATGGAAAGAAATCAGATAAAACTGACTGGGATTGGGGAAGCTATTTTCTATGTTAAGTATTTCTTCAATCACTACATGCTGCATTAAATTTCTTATTATTCCAGTTCTCTTTGGAGATAGAGTACTCTCAAATACTGAAATACACCACCCTAAAAAATTTTCTTTTACCCTGTTCAATTTTCAGGCAAGGAATTCCTTTGTATATCTTTTATATGTGAAGTACTACGTTCATTTTACCCTTGAAGTCTTCAACCTTTGTCCAGTATCTGCCTAATTTTGTTTTAGTGGAATTTCTGTTTCCATTTATTGAACTGGTCATTCCAATTCGAAGTAATAAAGCATTGAATGGTCAAAGATATGAATGATTTTATTCCAAGCCCTTATTCCAATTCAAAGCCATAGCATGTATAAATTTGAACCTTGCAAAACTTTTTGACATAGTGAAACCCCAAAGTCTAAAATTGTATAGAATTGCCTAAAACTACCAAATCTTCTCTCTTTTTTGGCACTAAATCAAAACAATAACTCAAATCTCCTGCAGCTTATTATGCAACAATTCTCTCTTCTTCATATTTGTTTATCCCAGAAGAGTAATCTAAAACATTCCACTTACATTTCAGCACTTGAACTGAAATTTCCATCAAAACTAACTGTAGGAAAACCAGGAGGATGAGCGAGACACTAAAGGAGAAACAGGTCGATCCTACACAACAAGAAAAGGAAGGGCAGCTGCTGTTCATAATCAGTCAGAAAGGGTAAGCCCTGATTACTAAAATCTTCACCACATACTAGCAATTCTATATTCAACAACTGTTTATACTGGTATAACAAAAAACAATTATGTGTTATGTGCAGAAGAAACTTTTTTTTTTGGTATAATGCAAAAGTGGCATACCTGATATGACTGTAATTATGTATATAACAGCGAAGAAGAGACCGCATCAACCAAAAGATGAAAGCTCTGCAGAAGCTAGTTCCCAATGCAAGCAAGGTAAGAATATTTTATTAACGAAATTGATCCATAAGATACTCTGTAATTAGTACTCTTCTTAACTTTGTACTAATTTTATTCTAAAATGAAATAGACAGATAAAGCATCAATGTTGGATGAGGTGATAGAATACCTTAAACAACTTCAGGCACAGGTTCAGGTGATGGCTAATGCAAGATTTATGCCCCAGCTTATGATGCCTTTAGGGATGCAGCAGCACTTTCATCAGATGTCCCTCCTCGCAAGAGTGGGAATGGGAGCTGGCATAGGAATGGGTATGGGTATGCTCGACACAACTAGCATGGGTGCCACTCACCCAGCACCTCCGGCAATGCCCTCAGTAATCCATCCTACTCAAGTTGCCACTGCTACATCCCCATTTGTGCCTCCTGCTTTCGCAGTCCCTCAGATGATTCCTGGAACTTCCCAGCAGCTTAATCCTGCAGATCCTGGAACCAATTCTGCTCCTTCACAGGATCCCTACAGCACACTTTTAGCACAGGCAAGTACAACTTTGCACAGCACCTTTTTTTTCACTTTTCTTGGATAATTATTTACCTTAATAAAACAGCCTAATGCAACCTGATGCACTGAAAGAAACACATACTCACCCCAACATGATCCCGAACAACCATATTTGACCCAATGGCCATATTGCAATATTATGTTTTACACTTCACATTATTTCAATATATATTAAGCATGATCCAATTTCAGACCTGAAATCGACCCAGCAAGATTCACCAGCTCTTTATTTTTGAGGGGGACTAAAATACTATGGTGTAACTTCCATGTCTCCACAATTTCTAGTGTCTTAAGAGTGAAATGACCATTAGATGACAGAAAAATCTTTTCCTTCTGTCACCAACATAATAAGAATAGATGTCAACTTACAATAATGAAAAGAATCTATCGTGTTTGAGACTTAAGGTGTGATTTTGTCAGGAAAGTACACTCAGTAAAATGGCTCCTAATTTTCTCCATACACAGATCATCAATAATAGTATCTTGACCAATTGAGAAAGAAGCACATGTCCTTCGATCATTACCTTCTGTTTGGCAACTAATCCCACCATGATTTTCATGCAGTCTATGAACATAGATCTCTACAACAGGATGGCAGCTTTACAAAGGCAGCAACAGAGCTCATCACAACAGACAAGCAATCAATTACAGTCAAACCATCATATTCAACGAAGTTGAGTCCGTTGTTTATGTTCTAGAGTTTATTTTAGCTCCATTTAGTGCAGTTTTGGCAAAATGTATATGCTTTAGATTATTAGTTGATGACTATTAGCCATTTTCTTTTTCTCTTTTCTACCCTAAGTTTTCAAAACGTGAATTTGTAACACCAATGCAATATAAACATCAAAATAATACAAAATAAAAGGGAAGAGAGTAGACAAGAAATGTTGTTTAGGAATACCTATTCCAACTTCTCTCTACCTGTAAAATGAGAATTTTAAAAGCAAGTTTGGACTACACTAAATCAATCCATGATAGTCTAATAGGGCTACTCTTTTCTGTTTTGTTATTTGCTAACACTTTCCTCTTATGTTAGTTTCAAAGAATATTCACATATTTTTGTCTCTTAAATCTACCACATGAACAAAAATTCCGTCTATTTTTCTCACTAGATTAGCTTTCTTAATAAGCATGTCACTTCTCAATGTTAACATAAAAGAACAATGGAGGGAGCACGAAGTCACAACTAGCATAAGAAGATTAAAACCAAAGTAAACCACTGAGTTTTGTGATCACCTCCAATGTTACCCTTGCTTCATATAAGCTGTTGCAAGTCAACAGTTGATAGGAAAAAGAAAATCAACTGGCCAACAAATCATAAGCAGTGGCGGATCCAAGATATTCCGCCTGGTGAGTCACAATTAGGGGTGGCAAAAACTGACCCCATTCGAACCGAAAACCCGACTTGAATTTGACCTGAAAATAGCGGGTTAAGATTGAGATTTCAACACGAAAACTTAAATGGGTTGACACGAATCTGACTCGAAATTAAATGGGTTAAGTTAAGGTTGAAAATTTCAACCCTAAAATGACCCACGTAACTCGAAATTATTTTCGGGTCAAAATCAGGTCGGTCAACCCGAACCCGACCTTATAACCAAACTATATTAAGTAGATTAAAAAAATTACTTGGTCAGTCACCCACTCAGCTCAAACCTCAAACCCAAATTAAAACCCTAAAAGACAATTAAAGTACTACTGTTAAGTTGTCAATCTTTTCATCTCAACCCTAAAAGTCTTCTTTTTCTTCAGTCTTTCTATTGAACAACCACATCCTAGTGGTGGAAAAAAATGAACCAACTTGAAAACCCGACCTAAACTCGACCCGAAAATAGCGAGTTAGAGTTGAGATTTTCTACACAAAAACTTAAACGGGTTGATACAACCTAACCTGAAATTAAATGGGTTAGGTTCAGGTTGGGGTATTCAACTCTAAAACATAAATGGATCAGGTTCGGGTTGGGGGATAGCTGATCCAAAAGTAGGTGAGCCGAACAAAAAACTCGACCCGACCTGATCCGTTTGCCACCCCTAGTCATAATCGATAGTCAAACATATATTAATATTTTTTTACCAAACAACCAAATAATAATACTAAAAAATACATCCAAAATTTTTTTTAGACCGACTGGTTAGTCATTTGACTCACCAGTATATAAGGTAGGTCTGCCAATGATCATAAGAAAGTAGAATAATACAAAAGAAAGAACTAGGAGAAGATAACTCAGTTATATGACTGATTTATTTTATTCCTTTATATCAAAGCAGAATATGGCCTGTTATATAACTCATTCTATGCTTTTCAAAAGGATAGACCTAGAGTAAGGTATTAATTCTTCCCTCTCAATATTGATAAAAACAATTCTACCTTTTCTTTTGTTTTATTTGTTTTTTTTTTTTTTTTGTGGGATGGGTGGAGGGAATGGTGCCCTAAGTAGAGTGGGTAGTTTACTCAAGTCACAAGCATAATCTTTCTAATTGTGCACTAGGTTTTTGGAGATTAGGACCACATAACAAGTTGCCAAAATCTATCCTCATTAATCTTCAAACCAAAGAAAATCTAAGATACAATGGAAACTTAATAAACTTGTGCCCACATAGTAATCTAATTTGCAGACTGCCTCAAGAAAAGCATAACTACTTTCTTTCTTTTGCCTTTTAGCAATTTTTTGTGTGGCTTGAAAAATATGGCAAGGCATAGGCAGTACTTTGTTTTCTGCTCAGTATGGAATATATAAGAGAGGTGGTTTGAGCATCACATATATGGCAAGTGGATGGACTACTTAACCACAAGCTTTACTCTTGAGGAAATAGAGGGAAAAAAAAAGGAAAGGAAAACTGCAGAATCCGATCTCAGAATATTGCATAAACAGGACCAGTTAAATTTAGGCTCAGCAATACACACCACAATATTGATATGCTCATAACATAAGTGGGGCCATTATGAAAAACCACATTGGCAGGCTACTTCACATAAAGATATAATAGATCGTACTATCCAACTTTGTAGGCCACTGAAAGCTCCAGTTAAGGAGATGAAGTCATGTTATAAGTATCCAAAATTTCCATACAGCTACTTGATTAGGATGAGCACAACCAAGCCAATTGACTATTGAAAAAACCAACCAAAAGGGCTAGACTAATAAAAAATATTGGCCTTTCATTCAGAGTAACCATCTTTACTAAGATGACAACTACTTCATGAAGCTTCATTCTGAATGTTCATATTCAAATTCCAAGCCAATAACATTCTTGGTATATGAAAGATAGCAAGGTAAAGGAACCTTAACGTACTTAATCACTCAGCTTAAAGGCAAAAGAAAGAAAGTAGTTATAAGTATGGTTTTCTATCAAATATTTGAAACATCCCCAAATCAAAGGAAACACACCTTGGTTACTGAGGTACGCTGACTTACTTCTTTCCAATGCATCTTTCAAACCAAAGGATGTGAGATTTTTCGGCTATGATCACCAGATGAACACTTAGGTAAAGGTAGAAAATTGGACATTCAATGCGGGTCTATTGTCAACTAGCTTATTATAAAAAATAAAAAAAAATCAACCAATCGGTTCAAATTTGTTTTTCGAAAGCCATCGGTTAGAATAAGGATCTCATAAATTCAGTTTTGCCAAGGTCTGTATTTAGGTACCTTATCATTGTTTCTAAACTTCTTTTTCTGTGTTGGGTCCATATTACAAAGACAAAGAAGGCTCTCCGACATAAATCTAGTCAGTAGGTAGATGGATTCACATAAGGTAGATGGATTCACATATTATGTGCTACAAAAGTTGTCTAAAATATTTATTATCATCAAAGCCGGCAACCTACTTCTCTTGATTCAGTTTTTCTTTTCTTACCTATTTCATCTTTTCCCGTTCTTCAAAATTATAGAAGTTTGAATTACTTTCATTTTATAGGACAATTTTGACAGTATATTGAAAATTCATTTTCTGATTCTTTTTTAAGAAAGAATGATTCCAAATTCCCTGCACTTGTATTTACAGGCTGAAACAGTAGTTCAGTCCCAATTCAAGCATCTGTAGACAAGTTGGCAACAGTTGGCCATATTTCGCATAAAGATACAAAATAACTAAAAAATTTCGTAGATTTCGAGAAAATCTTAAGCTCTGGTATTGATTGTGTAGAGAACCAAAAGAAGTCTTGCCATTTTCTGACAGCTGACAGGCTGGAACATTTATATAGCATATTTAGTATTTTCTATGGTTGGTGAAGTTGCAGTATCAGTAATCATAGTGACAGCCACATCTTCACATAATGTTTCGTGGGCTTCCAGTTCCAGACTTCCAGTGTTTATGAGTGTTTGAATACAGAACATGTCTAAATTTATAATCACTTACCTACAGAACATTCCTTACCCTTTCATTGTTTTACTGCTTATCTCTGTTACAGTGACCATATGTTCACAGATGCAATATCCAATTAAATTGTTGAGAAAAACGCATTCTATCAAGGATATTAAATTTACAAAATTTTAGTCTCAGTTTTACCGACTTGGTAATTGTGTTCACTAACATTAAGGTGGAAATTGTATATGTTGCATCTCAACATATAGATATTAAATAAGTAATGAGAACATTTACCCCTTAATTAGGGAAATCATCTTTTGTAGTGACGAATATTAGTATATTCTCACAAAAAAAAAAAAAAAAAAAAAAATCATCATTTGATCAAGGTTTGGGATAAATTCTAATCCATAATATTTTTAGGCCCTTAACAATAAAAAATTTAGGCATTCCTATAGATCTCTTCAACTCTTCAAGCCAAGTGCTATTTTCTTGTCGACGAAGGATGAACCCCTGTGATTGGGCATAAGCCAAGGATCTCAGGTACAAGAGCCTAATTCATGTACAGCCACCATAATCCCCCAGTCCCAGCACTCGGATTCTCGAACCCAAAACTTAAAGTGCAACAGGGGGGATTTCTACCATTCCATTCCACTTTGGAGCCCAAACTACTGTGATACATGTTCAAATCTTGGCTTTCAATACTTGGGATTTTTAATTTCAAGTAGTTTAAACAAGAAAATCAGACATAGGGAAAAAGATCAAAAGAAATCCAGGAAAAGTGACCAAAAATAGTCACATATCGACAATCCCCAAAAATAGCCTTCAGAAGCACACAACAGCCTCTGAAATAACAAATAAGGCCCTGGTAAAAATCAACACCAAATTTCCTGCCAATTACAGAAATATTATGTGTCTACCATCTACACAAATACATACATCTCCATAAATATGGGGGAAAAAGGGGAGAAAACACATTTATGGCTATCTTCACACCATGACACCAGATTTTAAAGCTATTACTATACAGAAGAAAGCTATGTAACACATACCATTCTTTCGGAAGTCAGGAGGCACTAGGTTCAACCACATGTTTGCGATCACGAAGAGACATCACAGTTTCAAAAGCACCTACCAAAGCTTTGACCTTACTTTTCCTAGTCTTGACAAGCTTGCTTGCAGTCTCTTCAATCACATTATTCAAATCTACATCATCTTTTTTCTCTGATGCTTCTTGGTGTCTCAAACGAACTTTCTCTGGTCCAAGGTTCGGCTCATGTAGTTCATTGCCCATATCACACTCATTCTTCATATTCCTACGAACCAAGGCCTTGACATTTTGTTCCTCGCCCAAAGTTTTTACTCTCTTGAATCGGAGTTTCTTTGGAGCATTGTTTGCAGCCTGAAGGGCAACCACAGTGCCTCTTCTGAATTTTAGCTTCCAAGCTGAAGCATCTTTGTCTTCAATATGACTTTTCTCTTTCCTAATTAGCCTCAATTTGGGGTCCCCAGTTGATTTAGCTCTAGAAGTGTTGGTTTTAAGTGAGCCATTTTCACGTATTGTTTCAATATGTTTGGTATTTTTTGATTCTGAATTATTTATCCTGCGACCCACAGTTGACGTTGCTCTTGGTGTTCTGGTTTTTGACCCACCATCTTCTGATTTAACGTCAAGCTGTTTGTTTTTTGTAGCATCTGAACCTTGTTGATCCTCTCCCTGAGGCCGAGAAGACTTTCGTGATGAAGAGGACAGCACACTGAACCCATTACCTTTTCGGGTACCTTTTAGTTCATGGGGTTTTCCAGCACGAGTTGCCCGAAGAGAACATTGCAAATTTCCACCCGCTGCATTTGGACCTATTATACACAATGTTACCTCAGGAATATCATCATGTCCATCTATTTCGGCTACTTCAGAGTTAACCTGAATTTTGGAACGAGAAGAACTCTTGTGATCCTTGAACAATCTTGCTCTGAGGCCTGGAGTTTTCTTTAGGGTTGTCTTCAGTGAATTAATCATGGGCTCCTTCTCTTTAATATTTTTTTTAAACTTGCTATGCCCAGCTCCCTTTTTCAGCATTGTCTCTGGAGAGCCACTTATTAGCTCTTTTGCTTTGAACTCCTTTTCACCCTTGCTAAAGTTGTCTACTTCCTTCCAAGTCTTGATTTCTTTGACTTTTTGGGTTGAGCTTCTCTGCAAATTTGAGCTTTGAGTCACTGTTTTTCTAACAGCTCCAGTGTCAGTCTTACTTATGCTTGCAGTTCCAGAACTAGGTATTTCACTCTGCACGCGCTTCATCTTTGACCGATATACATCTTTCTTAGGAAGATTATTTTCCTCAATACGCATTAGTGGAGCTTTCCCTGGTATGGGACTTGGAAGAGAAAGGCGCCGGTTTAATTCTTCCTTCAATGCCACATTCTCACCTAGACCTTTTTCCTGGTCACCACTAGTTGTCTTCATTAAGGGCTGACCTTCTCTAATTGTTCTTACTGGCAATCGTTTAATCTTTTTCTCTGGCTCATGTTTATGGCCATATTTGCACAAATCATGGCAGGAACCAAGTGATGTACTACGATAGCGGGAGCGAACAATAAACTTATGATTTGGACCAACAATAACCAAATCAGGTTTTTTTCTCAGCTGACGAACAGAGAGTTCAGTATCTTCGGTTGAGGAATTCTTTACAAGTACACCCTCTGTAATGTTACTACTGTCTCTATAATAATCATCTTCTTCCTTGATTAAAGCATTAGTAGCTCCACTACTCAATTTATCTATTTCTTCCTCATCAACATGGCCAGATTCCATTTTTCTCTGGTCAATGCTGTTATCACTGGCTTCCTTGGCTGATGGTTTGACATTCGTCATTAGATCATCACTTTCCAGCTCCATATCATCATGTGCTGCAGCCTTGTCATCATTTTCCACGGCCATTCTTTATTGGAATGAGAAGAGGATGATTGATATTCACAAGTCTGAAGTATTAAAAAATTTATTAGGATTAGGCAGACAATTTTATCATCCTAATTCCTACATGTACATTAGAAATATCCAGAAACATGTACATTACTACAAGAACCTATTGCATAATACTAATGCTTGATCCCATTTCTTCAAAATTCTAACCAAGAAACACTTTGCTTTGAAGGCTTAACAGAGCTACTCAAAGATAAAAAAAAAAATCTCAAGTGTGCTCCAATATCATGTTCACACTGAAAAAGATAATGATAGCAACAAAATTATTGGCAACAATTGGAAAAATCTTATGAAACCAATATAGTTCCATGTTCAAAAACCTCTCACCATATTCCGAAACAATGATTGGAGAAGCAAAATAAGACTAGCGACAAAACTACAGATAAATGAAGTATGTTATCAGCAGCTCTTAGGAACTTTTTCTAAAGAGTCACTATTATAGTTTAATCTTAATGGAAAGCTTACCATCTTAATAGAAAGAGAGTTAGGAGAAGGAAATAACCTCAATAGTCTTCACTTCATCTACTCCTAAAACTTGGTAAGTCCATATAATTAGCCTTCACATTATATCATTTTACTAGTCCCTGTTTGGTTACAACAGGCATGTCAGTTGAAACTAAAAATCAGATTTTTCAAGCATTTCAGTACAGATCCCCATCTTATTTTCTCTCCCAGTATTGTGGTGAAAGTCTGAAACAAACTCTACTATGTTTCATAAAGGATCCTTTCTTTCTTCATCTATTAATGGGGCAAAGAGAAGAAAAGCACAGCGCAATTACTCACCTGTGACTCAATTGATGAAATACTGTCTCTCTCCAAGAAGGATACATTTTTTTTACAACACATAATTGTACAAAATATTAAATAGTTGTGTGGATGGTTTTTTTTCTTTCTAATGCTTCTTCTAATCCTAGCTCTAAGGGGATGGAGATGGAATTCCTAAGCCTAAGGCCGATAATGCAAGAAGCTAAGATGTTGAGACCAGATAAACAAAACAACTACTGCCTCTGTTCTCAAAAGATAGCCTTATATTTCATTTTGGGTTGTCATTAAAAATTGTTCAATTTCTTTTTTGTGTAAGATTAGACCACTTACTAACTTTACTCTCGCAGCAACAGTATTTAGTCCTACCAAATTGCTCTCTCATCAATTTTCCCATCTAAAAATTAATAAAAGTAACTTTATGTAAATGGGGCAAACAATTAGGGATTGAGGGAATATTGGGCATCAATAACAACTCTCTTCTCTTTTTTGCCAAAACTAGGCATTTGAAGACAAAGAGAAGCCTAAAAAACATAAACTTGACAAAGTTGGTTAATTAAGGTATATTTGTACTCCGTATCCCAAACAGTGCAATCTCCTATAACAAAACTCTCACTATGTCTAAGATCAATTGATCCAACTCAATTCAATGGGCATCAAACTACCACCTACAACCTTAATACCACATTTTATTCACAATCACATCCTGAAAAAGCTTAATCCAATAAAGTAATAATTCAGCAAAGCTAATGTGACCTAGTACTTCCTTTCCACCCAATTAGTCAATTACTAGAAAAGCTCAAGGATGCTCAATAAAAACACAAGTCAGTCCTCATAACTGAAAGAATGATAAAGAACCTTGTAAGATTACTATCCAAGGTTCAGTAGAGAAATGTACCCAATTTCAAGCAGGACCGTATTTTCTAAGAGAGCCCCATATGGAATTTCCTACGACACTACACCGAAAAAACCCTCAAGACTAATCAGAAAATTATTGAAAAATACGATTAATTTCCTACTCAAGAAAAGTCTAATGTGATAAGTAACATGCTGTAGAACAACTAATTGGTCTAACACAATCTACTACCCTACATTTTCAAGCACATATGTCATCTAAACAAGAAAGCTACTCCATCAATCAACAATCATTCATCATTCAAGCACTATTTTACAATAAACACATTAACAAAGAAGAATGCAAAGTTAAATTACCAAGTGTTGTACGTGTTATTTGATAGTTTGTTACTGCAATGCAACTTGTAAAAAACATATTCATATATATAATCATTGGCAAGAAAATGCCATTATATACCAACAAAACAAAACAAATCAAACGTTGTTACCCTCAATCAGTCAATCAGCTAATAAATGAACATTCCAAATTCTAAACCGTATTATAAAATCAAAACTATTACCCATCAAATTATGCAGATAAGCATATCATCAAACGTAGCAACAAGATCAACCAAAACATGGTAATTCAGGATCCGAACTCGAAACCCCGATTGCCCATTCCGATAAACAATCATAAACCCAGAAAAATCACAATTTAACAGATACCTAATCATCCAATCGACCCAGATTCAATAAAAACAAAGTTCAAAGATTAAAAAAGATGAAATTTTTGACATTTACCGTCAAACACTGAAATGGGTACAAAATAAAGGGTAAAAATTAGGTACCTTGATGAAAATTTGGCAAATTTCCAAACCCAAAAAGTGTGTGATCTATTTTTTCTGATTATTTGGGGTTTATTTTATTTATATATTTTGTGGAATTGGAAGGGGTTTTTGCTAAATTAAGAAGGAATAAGTTGCGTTGTAAACTTGTTATGGAGGAAAGAAAACAAGCAGGTATGACTTGGAAGCGCGTTTGTTTGTTGGGGCATCCAACTTCATCATCATCATCATCATCAACTCCTGAGGAAAACAATGTAGCACGGGGTCCCGCCAAAAAAACGGTCGTGTAGTATAATAGGTGAGGCATTCTTTGAAATATGTTAAATATAATATTTACTATAGTTAATCACACAACAGAATAACACATCGATATATAATATTTTTATTATTTCTTTATTTTTTTTGGCTATGTACCCATCTTCCATTCATACAATTTCAATCAATAGAACTTCAGCTTGACAAATTTAGTTCAATATATAACACATAACATTTGTAATTTCACATTATATTATCTGTACCTATAATTTGAAAGTAATTAAACCATGACATTCAATAATTCTAGAAGTAGGAACAAAAGTACAACCTCCCAATCTCCCATCTACATAATGGAATATAAAAAGTGTAGTTAGCCATTTATTTAGCTTAGCCATTTAGGTCACCTTCAAATGGTATTATTAGGTTTTGTTTTACATCAATGGTTGAAATAACATATATGAAAAGTTATAAATGCAATTTTTATTACAACCCTACTTAAATTATATAAGTATATTTCTTTATTCATCTAAATACGGTATAATTATCTTTTGTATATATTAACATTTATCTTTTTTATATTTCTATTTAAATCTAATTGATTTTATACATACAAAAATAAATATGATGACTAAAATATCCTATGTAAAGACTATATGTATTTATATATATTGGTAGAAGTTAAAATAAGAAGAGTATTCAAAATAAAAAGGATGATTTCATCTCTTAGATCATTAAGACATCAACAATCATGAGGTATTTTTTAGGTGGATGGGGAGGTTGGAATCATGGAATATTCTCATTTAAATCATTAAAGGTGTATTTTCTAACTAGGCAATAGTAACACTATTGAGTTAACCTTAACTGTCATACAAAGTATAGAATTTTTAATTTAGAACCAATCCTAATTTATCAGTAGGCTTAATGGAAATTATCCTAAACTTTAATTAGCCCTGCTCAAACACAAAATCGAGCTAAATTATTCACAGTTTAACATTCACTTGAGCCAAATCTGTTCCACATAACCTGATTCTTATCTTTATTCCGGTATAGGTAACACAATTCTAGCGTAGATTCTTTGAAAAAAAATTGACATCCTAACTTAAATGATCATATATGAACTATGTTACACTAGCTACCAATATGAAAAATAAAATGCATGGAAACCAGCTAGCCAACTGATCGAACAGTTGAAATAGCTAGCTAGGTAGATCAAACCAAAAATTCAAATTAGATAATAGGGGTGTTCATAAATGGTTTAATGGTATGGTTAACCGTTATAATGATTATTGGAAAAGACTGGTTGTAACCGTACCGTTAAGTAATGGTAACTGATAAACGACTAACCGGTATTTAACGGTACGGTTAATGATTAACCGCTAACCGTTTCATTCCATTTTCATGCACTTATACATCTAATATTGTGAAACTACTTGTATGATTTATTAACTCATTTGGGTCTTCTACAATAGTAATAACAAATATTTACACAAGGTTTGATCATGCATAAAAAAAAACTTGTGATATTCATTCATGTGTTTCACTTTACAAGTTTAGTTTTTTTTTTTTTTAAATAATAATATCGGTTAACGGTTATAAAATTTCATTACCGTAATCATAACCGTTAATTCTCAACGGTTCAGTAAAATAACCGTTAATATAAACCAGTTATACACAGTTAACGGTTACGGTTATTTTGCACACCCCTAATAGATACTACAAAATGTTTTTTTTTTGCCTTGAAAGATTTTTTTGTTATACTTTTTTTTGGGGACTTTATGTGAACTTTTAGTACACATATGAATAAGAGAAACATAATTCTTTGAGCATCTTTTCCACCTAGCTTTCAATAAGTGTTGCAAGGATTAGAAGAGCAACCAAGCCATTTTTTTAAAATCAAGTTCATTTTTCAAAAGTTTAGGTAATGCGACAAAATTTGTCATCAATTCACATCCCAATCAATTCATCCAATTCATCAATTCTCTCTAGAAATTCTCAGTTGGCAGGAAAAAAAAAAGTTGAAGTTGAAAAAAACTTGATGAAAAGTCTTGCTGGTGGAACTCAACAAACAGTGCTTACTGACATGGTTGCTCCTACAAGGCTACAACCCAGCTAAATGTGGATTTATCACGTCCAACTGTCAGACAGCCTAGCTTAGTGAAAAGAAAAGCCAACCGCTGCAACAGAAAATAAAGGAGCCCCCAGCCAAAAAATAAAAAGGTGAAAACTTTATGTCCTGATGTGATCACCCTTCACCACGTTATTCCTTCCGTTGTCCCTCCTTTGTTTTGGGTAGATTACGCATATTTTTGCAGCATAAAAGCATCAGAATATATTCATGAGATAGACAGCCAACGATGTATTCAAGTAGAAGTCGTCTGAGCCATGACATCAGTTGACCATAAAGAATGTAATTAGTATATTCTTCAAGTAGTAGAAATCGTCTGAGCCATGACATCGGTTGATCATACGGCATGTTTTTAGCATATTCTTAGAGTACATGCTTCGCAATGTGATTAATATGGTGATCAACTTCTGAAACTCTCAAGCATTACCTATCCTCAAGCACCAAATTTTCTGCCCATGAATACTACTGAAACTTCAAGAGTGACGAGTAGTTCCAGAGATATGTCGCTTCCCAGAATGAAGAGTATGGTTTAGTAGAACTGTAAACCCTAGAAACCAAAAGCTACAAGTGTTGTGCCATCCTCGCTACATGTTTCATTAATAAGTCTTATTCAAATCCGCCAGATTTCGCACACCCAATCCTCCCAAGCCTTTTGGTTGGTGGACAATGAGTTTCCCTATCCAATGGATGCCAATTCCTTAGTGCTTAGCCCAAAGGTATCGAATAATAATGGTATTTAGTTTGGAAGAGACAGAAAGAGGGAGGTCCAAAGAAGAGAAAATCGAACTGGATATCGAAACCAAAAATGAATTGACCAAGATTAGACGTTGCAGCCTTGAGAGGAGCACATAATTCAACTCTATGATCTTGCCAAGACCTTATCAATCAAATACTAAAATGCATGCTGCCAACCATATCGATTGGAGTAGATGGCTTTCAACATCAAGTGCATGCATCTCAAAACCCTTCATATTTAAATACTATATTAGGGTAAAATACTCAATAACATAGGTGAGCAATGATAAAACATTCCCTGGGATGATTTATAAACCCTGGCAAAATTTTTTGATATTTCTGGATTGAGGGTAAATTCCTTAAACAGAAGCATGTAGCAATATTAAGATAGGTTATGGCAATTCTACACGAACATACCACTGTTTCAGTATAAAAGTCCTAAGTAGTTGTCAATTATCACTCTTCTTTGCAGCAAGGATCTCTGTAACTGATCATAAATTATAATAAGTAATTACTTGACTGTCTTAGACGGATGACCACATGACTAAAAACAAAAAATCCAAAATAATTTACATTAGGCCAAAAAACATACAGTTGGGGAGATCGAGGTAAGCGCAGACTATGTTGACAGATAAGGAAGCAACAATGAACTACTCCCATACACAATAGTGCAGCATTGAAGTTTCTGATAGTATCTTTGCACCAGTTTGCAGAATTGCAGGCACCAAATCTCAAACCTCAAACCACAGGAAACGTTCAAAAAGGCATAGGTTTTCAGCATAGATCATTTTATTAGATTTTGCAGCAGAAACGCAGGTAGTCATTGACTTTTGAAAAAGGGGTAGTCGGCAAATTTATGACTAGCAAAGAGGGCAAGCGCTTTTGTTCACCAATATAGAAGGCAGATAGAGAGCACTAAAACTCTCAGGTCAGAATTTCCCTAATTAACCAATCCAAACTGGGGTATGCAAAGTAGAGCACCAGAAAAGAAGGGAAGGCAAATAGAATAGTGATGAGAACATACAAAGCCAATATGGCAGCACTTGCAGGTATTGCATAAAGTGTGACAAGAAGGAATAGCACCACAAGGGGAAATTTAGCGGTTAAGTGGACTAGAAATGCCAAGGACTTTCGAAGTGATGTGTTGAGTCTCTCTCTATTGAAGTACTGGCGTAAAAAGCTCAGGTTGTAGTGATTAAGCTCTCTTCCCTCTGGCAATTGTGGAATTTCCCAATGATTTCTAACATGTGAATGAGTAGACATACAAGTTCCATTCATAGCACCTGGTTGACGGAATTCCCCATGGCCAGAGGTACAAGACCTTGTCCTATCTCCATTCATACTCTCAACCATCCAGAGGATGAAGTAATTTTTCCGAGGGAATCTAAGAGCTCCTTTATAAATCATCCGAAGAGAGAGTAAATTGCACCACGGACAGGTGATGAAGAATGGAAGCTGGATGGGAAGAGTGGGGAATTTCAGAGCAGCCGATGGGAGTCCCAGGACACAATGCTTGCACAAAGTGTGACCACACCATAACACATAGGGTACATTCTCAACAAGATTGAAAGACTCCCAGCATATTGGGCACTCCAAGCTTTCCTCTCTGTTGGTTTCGAAAGATGCATCATCATCTGAGCACTCTGCATTTGAATTTGAAAAACCATTCTTCAACTTGGCTGAGCCTCCAATGGTGTTTGAAGTACAAGACCACATTGTTACCAAGTCAACGGAGTTAAAGTTGACTTCCTCTTTCTTTATGATTGGCCATAAGTTTTCATGAACCTCCTCTTTCAAAAGAGATCACAAAGTCATCAGCATCAGTAATTGATAGCTTGATCTGAAAGAAAGGAAATCATTAACAAAAGCTTCTAAGTAGACTCTTGTTCAACTAAAATACATAAATTGCATCATGCACGTATACATCGTGGAAAAAAACAATGACATCTGCAACTTTACTATTCAAATTCAAAGTGAACTAACAAAATGCTACAAAGAAAAAGAGAAAAAACTCGGAATATAGCTGATGGCAAGTTGGCAACGGTTTGCTAACAGACCAGGAGAATAAATCAACATCAGTTTGAATAACCAAATCAGTCATAAGAGTATTACATATGCCAGATGTAAAGGAAAAATAACTATCAATAGTATATTAGTATACAGTACAAAAAAATAAGTGTTATAGTAAAGCCTTTCAAGAATAGCAGGTTAATTACTAGTAAACAGAAGCTCACCTCTTTCACTCATGTCAGTAGAAATTTAGCACTGATATAGGCTCAAGTTAGTCAAAATGAAGAGGCTTAGAAAGCAAGTTGAGTGGAAGCCATATGCAGCAATGAGAAAAACAAAAACATGCAATACAATAGGACAAATGTCAAGAGAAGAAGGGGAATTAATATTAAAGAGAAAAAAACAGAAAAGAAAAAGAGGGATCAACAGTGACATTACTTGTCAGGTCTCATTTTTCAAACTACTCAAGTGTTAGTAATTCATGACTCATACTTATCAAAGACCAAGACATCTGTTTAAATGAAATCCCCAAGTCATATCATACTCTTGCACCTGACCCTCATAAGTAACATCTCATCATTTCTTCTCTCCTCTCCCTCCCTCTATCTAGTGAGAGCCGAGAGGCCAATTCTTATGGAAAGCAGTAAAAAATGGAACACGAGTATTATCCTCACCCAGCACTGGATACACAAAAGGATTGCTCCAAATCTAGTGGGCGGTTAAGTCCCTTATCAGAACCTTTGTATCGCAACTTTAGCAACAAAACTGATTGCTTTTAAGGGTGCAGCGCATAACAAGACAGAACATGGAAACTGATCACTCTTGGAAGAGGGTCTGTAAAAAAGGAATTGAAGGAAGATGTGATGCAGGAGTAGGTTGGGTATATCTCCTCCAAGATGGTTCAGCCAAGCAGAATAGTGAAAGGATTTTAAGCTCCTCACCTCTACACTCAAAACTCCTCGCGATCTAGAAAAGTCTTTGGCATGCGAAAGAATTTGTAGAGGAATGGATCATTCAAACGGACTGCTTTTAAGCAATATTGGCACTTATCTGACTGGCGCGAGCAAAGAAGTTCATTCTTTGATCCTGGATATCCTTTTCTTAGTTAGATCTTTTACTTTTTTTAGTTGAATTAAATTGGATAGTTCTCAGGTTAATACAGCCCATAATATTGCTTGCCAGGAAAGAAAGGGATAACCATGCTCAAAGATGTATCCTGAATCCTATAACTGTATCAGATGATTTTGACATTCAACAACCCCTTGCCATACGAATTGGAGTATCATTGACAGCTATCTTGATGAATGATAATCCCATGTCTAAATGATGCATCTAGGTGCCTAATCGAGCTCTTGGAAATTTTTCTCAATTTATCCAAGTATAGTATACAAAATCTTTCAGGATCCAAAAACACACATTGATGAAAGAAAACAAAAAATCAAGATTACCTAATGAAAATAGAGGAAGAAACACTAAAACCTAGGTGGAATAGGTCTCACCCAAAGTTAACAAACTTTGAAAAAAGATCCTTCAAGGGTTCTTCACTTGTTTGAACAAAAGGTTCAGTATGGGAGATGTTTATTAGAAAGGCTTGCAATCCCAATACAGTTTCTAGGTTTAACCTAATGTCCATGGAGACCAAGCTCACACAATACACACAATTGTGGTTAAGCAAAACTAAGGTAGAAACAATAACAAAGATGGAGATGCAAAATAGATGATTCTATAGACGCATATACTGCAAGCGGACTGTAATAAGATGGAGCCACATCAAGCAAAATACTTCATCAATGCCAGAAAACACAAGGCCCAGGAGCCTATGGACTGAAAATAAATGAAAGAAAGTCAGCATACTTCTTTTCCTCCAACAGTCCGACTTTGCAAAGTGGTAAAAAAAAGTTCCTAAAACCTAATCTACTAAATTTAAACAAAATCTCAAGATTCCAGAGATCCACAGATAGATTTGGTGACCCACATCAGATGAGGTATTTCAGCTAGTCGTCATCTTTTAGTAGTAGCATATGATACCTAACATAAAGTAACATACAGCTAACTTAGAAACCGTAGGAGATTCACTAATTGAGAAAGAAATAGAACTCAATGATCCCAAGCAGGGGCTTCTCCTATCATATTAGTTTAGGCTATTATGTGGTATAAAAGGCATGTTTAACATTCAATCCGTGAACCTCGGTATCAGCTCCGAAGGAAGTTCAAGTCCTTGCAGAAGATATCCTTTTACTCTCTCAAAGCTTTTGTTAAATTTTTGTGTCAAAGTAGATAGGTCAGCAGTTGAGAATGCACATAAGCTAGCAACTGTGGCTAGAAAAGGGAGATAATTTATTCTTGCACCTTACTAATGTCAAAAAAAAACATTCAATCCGTGAAGATATACACAACCTTAAAAGGTGTAAATTAACCAGATTTACCACTTTCAAAGTACACTAGGGATTGAAAATGTAGACAATATTCAAAATATTCCACACAAGAAGTTGGGTATAACATAGTACTATATTACTAATATAGCTATGCTGAACGGAGCCTCCATTTAGAGTACAAATTTACATCCCCAAGAACTTTAGGACGTTGGGGAATTGCAAAGTAACATAAGAAACTTCACACATAATTCAATAGGGTGAGAAAAATCACAAACCGTGGAAGAAACCATCATGTAATATATATGCCACAAGACTAACATCAACAATACACAAAGTATGGTGCCATAAAACATAAAGCAACCTCCAAATTACAATTAATTTTCCAGTCATTAATCATTACTTCATAAGC
Source organism: Dysphania ambrosioides (assembly GCA_026401315.1). Classification (NCBI taxonomy): domain Eukaryota; kingdom Viridiplantae; phylum Streptophyta; class Magnoliopsida; order Caryophyllales; family Amaranthaceae; genus Dysphania; species Dysphania ambrosioides. The sequence continues at coordinate 4,962,188 of CM048664.1, read as the reverse complement.
AATACCAACCAACTTGGACATAGTACAGAGCTTCGAATTCGACTATTTAAGCAACAGTCTCGACATCCGAAAATCCAACACATAACCAAAGATTTAAATAACAGTAATCCAATACCCATTTGAGTACTAATTCAATCAAATAAAAACAAACAATAACGACAAATTAAGGGATACCCTAAAACCAAAAAAATCGAAATATAAACGTCAATGAATTCAACAAGAACATAATTACCAACATGGGGTTGATCAGAAAATTCAAAAAAAAATTGAAACCCAGAAAAAGAAATGAAAAGGGGATCTGAAAGATTGCAAATTTATGGAGAATATGATGATAAAATAGGATTTGAGAAAGATGATTACCTGAAGAAACCCTAGTACAATCGTTCTTGGAGTTGTAAGAATGGAAGAAGGGTAATACTGAGAGGTTAAAGAGAAGATCTTTTGTAGAGGTTACAAGGAGTCCAAGTGTTAGGACGAGCTGATCTCACATTCTCATGCCCCGTCTTAGTTATCTCCCATAATATTTCCAACTAGTTTTCAAAACTGGTGTAATCTTGTCAAAAATTAACCTGATCGGAAATCATAAAGTTACTTCTAGGGATTTATCTAACTTTGGTAGGGTGTGGTTTGAATAAGAGTTGTGGAATATGAAGCATTTTAAAGCTCAAAAAATGGGTCAAAGTTATCCGTGATTTAGTGAGTTGATTTATAATCGATTGAACATTTTAAAAAAAAAAACAATAAAACTTTGAAAATACTTCAAAGTCCTAGTCAATTCACTTAATTTTTAATTAACTTAAATTTTTTTTTTGTGATTTTTACTGATTAAAACTAATTTTATTAATAAAAATATTTTTTTACTAATTAATATTGAATTTTATTGATTCAGTATTATTTTTTTATCTATGAAACTACTTATTTTACTAATTAAAACTGATTTTTTACATACATGAACTAATTTTACTGGTTATAATTAATTAAAAATAATTTTTACAAATTAATTTTTTGATAGGGCCTAAGGAGGAAGAGATAGAATGGAAAATGTGGTATGCTAAGTGTTGACTTATGTGATTACTTCCTAAGGACTGTAAGGAGTAGACCATAGTACAAGTAGGAAAAATATTTAAGTCCACTTACTCATAAAAGAAGATTACAAATGTCTTAGCATATGTAGATTTTCCATTTAAAACTTGCAAGTAATATGATATTATAGGAATGGAAAGTGCCACAACTAAATAAAACAGAAAAGTTTTCAATTAATTTTGTGCAAATGAAAATGCAAAATATGGGAATTTTTTTTTAAAAAAAAAAAAAGGAGTAAGGAACTCAACCACATATTAGTTTGAATATCCTTTTTCTCATCTTTCATTTGCTCACAATTGTAATGGTACGGTCTAACATATATATATATGGGCAGCTGTGATTAATCATACCTTAGAATATGAAGACGAGATCGTAAAGAACTTGAAAATTTAACATTAGTTTGTGACATATAAAATCCAACATTTAATGACTATATACCAAGCGCAATATGATACGGAGTATAAAGCAATAAATTCTCTACAAATCATTTGATCCTCTTAGTTTACATTCATATCATAGTATTATAATTATAATCTTAGTATAATTGATTGAAACATTCTAGATATCCTTTTTAAACATGTAACATGTTCACTAAGCTTATTCATGACTTGATCATGAATAGAGCTTGAACAATAAACAATTATATATATATATATATATATATATATATATATATATATATATATATATATATATATATATATATATATATATATATATATATGGTAAAAGTTAAGAAAGATACTTAAAATGAGAAGGATGAGAAGACATTATGACTTTTATCTCTTAAATCCAACGAATGATATTTTATGTACTCATAGTGACCTTTTTTAAGACCAAATAATTTTTTTAACTTATAATGATTTTTTTTATTATTATAGTGACAACTTTTTATTGTTATAGTTATCATTTTTTACGTGAAATCTCTAGCGTTGAATCTTACCATTTGAATGACCAAGATATCTTCTTATTTTAAGCACCATTTTTATTGGATCCCTCTCCATATATATATATATATATATATATATATATATATATATATAAAAGTAGGATTTAAATCAAATTTTTTATACCCCTACACGTTTAGCTATCTGTCAATCATGCAACCTATTGATGATTAATTCCTAAGAAATAAATTTATAATATTATTTAAATTGTTTGGGCGGCTAGGTCCTCACTCTTTTTTATATTTTTTTTCAAGTCTTTTTTTACTACCAACAAAATAAAAACAAAGGTGAAATAGTATAATTATTAGTCATGGCCGCATGTGTTCCCCGTGAAGTAAAGACATCTCAAGCTCTCAACTATCAAGTAATGAATTACAGTCAATCTTACCTAGCTTTATTTACACAACACCACCAACAATGATGAATTAAGATAGATGTAACTGTTGCTAACTTGCTATATATTTACACTCATTTCTCCAACCACGACATTCACCAACTTAGCCTTCTTTATCACTTTTTTGGATCAGAAATTCTAACAACCTTCATTCTTTTGTTCCACCAACAACCAATATACGGCAATGGTTTCGGAAAGTTGCCAATCTAAGAGTGTATGTGTCATTGGAGCAGGCCCGTCCGGGCTCGTGGCGGCCCGGGAGCTAAGGAAAGAAGGTCACAAAGTGGTAGTCATAGAGCAAAACCACGACATAGGAGGTCAATGGCTCTATGACCCTAAAGTCGAGGGAGAGGATCCCTTAGGGAAGGCTAGCAAGTTCCTTAAGGTCCATAGTAGTATGTATGATTCCTTAAGGTTGGCCTCTCCTAGGGAGATCATGGGGTTTACCGACTTCCCTTTCATCGAGAAGAAAGGCAGGGACATGAGGCGGTTCCCTAGCCATAGGGAAGTCTTGTTGTACCTACATGATTTTTGTGAGTATTTTGAGTTAAGGGGTATGATAAGGTTTAACACTAGAGTTGAGTATGTTGCTATGGCGGCCGGGTTCGGCGAGGTTGCCAAGGAGCTGAGATGGGTGGTGAAAAGTAAGGAGAATAGTGAGAAAGTGGTGGAAGAGGTGTTTGATGCGGTGGTTGTAGCTAGTGGTCACTATTCCCACCCTAGGTTGCCCATTATTAAAGGTATACTTTGATCATACATCTTCAATTAATTCTTTCCAATGATAACACATGGCCGTACAATTTCGAAGTGCACGTTAAGCATGCAGATGCTGTTACTAAATACTAATTTCTCCTCTTCCTTTATTATATACTTTGTATTAATCTTTATTCTTGAAAACAGGGGCTTTTGTAGGAGACCTAGCTTGCTTCCTTCTGTTCTACTACAAGTTTTAATGACTCATTTTCACTATGCTTTGGTGGGTGTGTGTTTTTTTTTTTGCATGCATGTGTAAAGGTATGAATTCTTGGAAAAGAAGACAAATGCATAGTCATATCTATCGGGTACCAGATCCATTTCGTGATGAGGTAACCAACTCCTTACCATTTGCACTGATTTTCATGCATAAGAAAACATTGTGATGCATTTTTTAGCTTGATTTTCTCATAATTTTCAAGTATACTCACGCTATAATTTAAAAATGTAAAATAGTGAATTGGACAATTTGTAAGTCAAGTAGGTCAAAATCTACAAATTAATTTGACATATATATGAGAGTTCATTTGATAAGATAAGTTGCTTCCAAATAAAGTAAGTCAGTATTTTGTTGCAGGTAGTTGTGATAGTGGGAAGTTCGATGAGTGGACAAGATTTATCAATGGAATTGTTGGGAGTAGCAAAGGAAGTCTATCTCAGTGCCAAATCCCCTCTCACTGAAGGTTTTTCCAAAGTATTTTCCATGCATAAAAATCTTCATCTTTGTCCAAAGGTAAGAAAAATGTCTCCCGACCAATAATTGACCTGCTTTCTGCCATCTAGAATTTGCATATTTATCGGCTTATAGACTTTTCTAATTCAAACCTAATATAAATTAAATCTAAATATTAAGATCTCATATATAGATATTATTATGTCATATATATAATTATTATTATATCAAATATAGGTATTATTATATCAGATATTGAAATACAGAAGATATAAAATACAGAAAAATAATATTAGGTATAAACATTAAGATACCAAATTTGGAAAATAAAGCTACAAAAATATCCCTAATATATTTATATCAGGTATAAATTAAGAATTTCTCATACACACTCGACCTACATAGCGTTCTTATGTCCTCAATTCAGTAGTTTAGAAATTAATGGTATCGAAGATGCATATATATACATGTTGCCAAAATTAAAAGGATGAGTTTTGACACCCTATACTACTGCAGATAGACTCTCTTGAAGAAGATGGAAGAGTGTTGTTTGTGAATGGTTCCTGCATCAATGCCGATACTATCATATATTGCACGGGGTAATCTGTGGGCTATATTTTCTCTCTGTCATATATTTTTTTCCAAAAATTCAATCGAGTATAAAGTTCGTATTCTTATACTTCTTATCCAAAATTATAGTATTTGGGTATGAGGTTAGTGTATACATTTATCATAACCTTTACAATACAATAACTAATTAATTCACCACATCTCTGCAATAATTCCTATTGGATGTCCTTACAATTTTACAATAAATCATGGACCATAGAACAGTATGGGGGTAGGCATTACTAATTACAAGCCTTTTCATAAAACAATAGCTCTTCTGGCAGTATGGCACAGCCGCGCAGCAGTGTAATACAATAATTCTCAAACACGATCTCTAGATCACAGCAGTGCAAGCTATACAATAAAAAATTTACGAGTAAGTTGCCCATACAGTTGCCAATATTTGAACAGCGTTGGTATAACTTACAGTAATGGTAGACATATTCAGCTATAAACTAAATTCGAGTAAATTATGCATCTGATTATACCAGATTGCTCGAGTGTATGTAAGAAATTATAATAAAAGCTACACCAACTTAAGATTGTTGGGATTCTAGGCTCCTTACAGTGTTGTCCTAGTTCCAAAAGTGAGCAATGACTTGATGATTACCGAATTGGTACGGGAAGTGAAAGATTGGGCACTCTATGTAAGCATGCATCTTGTGTGACAAGTTACTCCAACCATAGTATAATAGATCATTATAAAAACAAATCCCTCTACATGGGTCCATACCTTTAATAGTGTATTAGATCATGGCAAGTTTCTTAAGAAGGAAGTCTTTAAGGGAAATGATAACTAGATTATGCACATTTGTAAACAAAAGAGAAACCTATTACCTATACACCCATAATTTTATGTAACCACCACTTTCCTTTTACCAAAAATACATGATTAACCATGAAGAAACTTACTGTTAACTGTAGGTATTCATATACATTTCCATTCCTTGACACCAAAGGAATCATTGAAGTCGATGATGATCGAGTTGGACCTTTGTACGAGCACACATTTCCTCCTTCACTCGCTCCTTCTCTTTCATTTGTTGGGATACCTAGGAAGGTATCATCTAATATCCTCAGATCTCCTTCGGTAATGACATAGTTGAATCTATCATTAGGCATTCTGCATTTCTGCATACATAATAAAAATATAAAAGTATACAAGCAATTCTGTTTGCATGACAAATTATTTAAATTAAATGATGGCTTTGATTAATGAAATTAACAGATCATAGGGTTCCCTTTCTTCGAGTCTCAAGCAAAATGGATTGCTCAGCTCCTCTCAGGGAAACGAACATTGCCGTCTTGGGAAGAAATGATGAAGTCAATCAAAGAATTTTATCAGTCCAGGGATGCTGCGGGCATCCCAAAGCATAACACTCATGACATTGCTGATTTTGAGGTAAATGGAAAGTCACCTAAAATATTATTCATGCTTCATGGTAACTTAATGCATAAATAGCAGAACTTGTACAGATAGTCTTTCAATTCCCATAGGAAGTTATCCACATTCTGAAGTTAAATTTTCAATTACCTGATATGCAAATATGGGTTTTTATTTCTTCTTTTTTCTGCAGTACTGTGACAAGTACGCAGATAAAGTGGGATTTCCACGCCTGGAAGAATGGAGGAAGGAACTATGTTTGTCAGCTCTGATAAATGCAGAGGCTAATTTGGAAACATATCGTGATGTTTATGATGACTTTGAACTGCTTCAGGTAGCTCGTCAAAGCCCTCATTTCACTCAACTAGGAGCACAAGCATTTTAAGTATAAAACAGTATCTCAGCTCACCAAATCAATGTCAAAGTTACAAGCATTAATTCACACGGAACAACTTTCCGAGATTAGAGGTGACAATTTTATTACTTTTTGTGTACTGATAGTGGGAGCCAAAGTACTGTCCTGAATGCAGTTTTTGATTGATTGTCAGTAAGAAAACTGGCAAAAGTTATGCTATGTTCGGAAAGCCTTCAAAAAGTTGTACCTACAAGACCAGTGTCGAGTGTTTCCATTTTGAATAAGAAAAAGTCTAAATGCCTAACTAATCATGGAAATAATAGGGGGTAAAATAGCCTACAACTAACTCCTTGGAAAGAAAATCGAGTCAGATTTGGGTTTAAGGACTAAACGCATAATAGTTATTCAGACTCTTCGATGAATGATTGTTCAGATTCAGCATATGTTCCCCAAAGCGCAGCCTCATGATGAACTTTCAAATGGTCAGAACACCAAGGAGAAAAAGGGGGTCCTCTCAGTCTCAGCCAAGTTCTCCCACATGATTATTTACAGATTTGCCACAGATCATATGAAAAAATGGGAAAAAATGCACATCATAGTCTTAAAGATAACTTCAAAAACAGCAACTGATCAGAAGAAGGAAGGAATCACATATCCCACTAACCTTACTGCAAAGATTAGAACTTTGGGAGAGGATGAACTCCAATATGAGTTACAGAACTGGTTGAATCGAATTCCAGATTCTTGCATCATAAATTCCAACAACGCTAATTTTCATTGACCATCTTAGTAACATGCTTGTTCAATCTGCTACAAAAACTTCCGGCAGCGGGTTAACTGCAATAAATATTTAGATTAGCCTCTTAAACCAGTACAAAAAGTAAATTGTTTGTGAAATGTAGTAACCTGGTCAAAGGAAAACATGGACCAACTGTCCCAAATATAAACAAGATTAGCTATGCTGGAAATTTGGAATGTTTACCTTAAGAGATTCAGGCATTACAGGAGCACTCTGACCTCAAACTTCTAGTAAGTATTTCATGAGACACAGACTGAGCCACGTTCTTCTTGGGTTCAGCTTTTAGGAGAGACACCAGGCTCCAGTCTATTACAAAAATCAGAATATGTTAACTTAGGCCAAATCTTTTAGAGTAACATCCAGGTCACAAAAGGCATTTTGGCCACCAGAATTTTCTTTTTCTTTAATAAGATGATACTAAAAAAATTCATATTCAGGTCATAACCTGATAAAATTGATTCCTTGGAAATTAATGCCAAGAGTTCGGATACATTCTGAAGTCCAGGTTTGATATCATAGGATGCCATGAATATATAAATATCATTGTTGATAACAATTGAACTATAGGCAGGAATTTTCTGAATACCTTTATCCTTCATCATTTCCCTCACTACAACTTCTGTCAACCTTTGCGGTTGGACATATAGATTTGACAGTAAGTAAAAGTTATCTCCATTTTTTGGTAATAGTTCAACAAATTTATGAATCACATGCTCAGCCAAGTGAACATTTCCACGAACGTGAAAGACTCGAAGGAATGCCTTCCAAATGGCGGGGCTGGTACCATGGACATGGTGCTGATAAGTTCAATAGCTTCATCAATAAAGCCAGCCAGGCTGAGCAGATCAATAATACCACCATAATGCTCCATCTTTGGCTCCACTCCAAACTCCTTTCATACTTTTGAAATGTGACTTGCCCTCGCCAACAAGAGTTAAAAGAAGCCGATAAAACAGCGAAAAAGGCCACCTCATCGGGCTTATAGTCATCGAAAATCATGCTATAAAACGCCATCAAAGCATCCTCTGCTCGTCCATTCTTCCATGTATGCTAAAATCAGAACATTCCAAATTTCCAATAAACATTTTTCACCTTCATTGCCCTGAAAAGTGAAAACCTTAACACCCTCAATATTCCCACATTTTGTATACATATCCATCAAAGCAGTGCCAACATAAACATTCAACGCCAACCCTTTTTCGTCAAATATAGTCATGAACCCACCTCCCCTGTTCCAAACCTCCCAAGTAAGCACACAAAAATAAAAGCCCCACCATAGTCACCTCAACTAACTCTACCCCGCCCCTCAACATGTCCCTAAACACATCAAACCCCTCAGAAAATCGCCTCCTACCTCATAACCAGTAACCAACCCGTTCCATGACACAGAATTTCTCTCAGGCATTTCATCAAACACCTTACGACCACCATCAACCGACAAAAACGTACTATACATAAGAACAAGTGCAGTATTTGGAAACAAATCAGACCCAAAACCCATCTGAACAACAATGCAATGAATTCCCTAATCTACGACGACCCAAATGAGCAGTTGACTTAATTACAGCAGGTAAAGTCAAAGAATCAGAGGATATACCATGTTTTGCGTTTGTCTACACACAAAAAATTGAATCCCAATGTTTCTTAATTGGCGCAAGTTCTAAGCACTAAATTACAAGTTTTGGAGTAATATAAAATTCATGAAAATGTGGAAAGATTAGAGCAGAGGAAGTAGGCCCAGTTGATGTTACACAAATATCGATGCATTTCATGGGATAGAAGTGGTCCAAATATGGGTTTTGAAGATTCAATTGGACGAGGATGTGCTTAAATTGGGAAGGGTCCGAGAGATTTCCGAGGATTCGCATTGAAGAAGATGAATTTGAAGGACTCATTTTAGGGATGAATCTAGGTGGGCCGTGCCATGCAGTACTTGCGGTGGGCGTGTCGACTCGTAGGCCTCTTGATGGGTAGGGCCATATCATAGATTGAGTGACTCGATCCACGTATTTAGACCACCCTTTTCTCTTGGTCATTTTATCTCTTGTTTATATTAGATTTTTTTATGGACCAGATTTTTTATTCATAACTTTTTCTATTAATGGACTAAAAAATTTTCCATCACACTCTCTCTTATTTTCACTATAACCCACCACATTTAACACATCTCAAATATTGATTGAACCATGTTATCAATTCAACAAAAGAAAAAAAAGGACCACGAGGGCCCCACTTCATGTTATCCAATCATTGAGCTAATTTCCTTCCACCCGTGAGCAAGAAACTTCCTTCTTGCTGATGTGAAGAAGTGGGGAAAAATCACCCATGAGCAAGGAGATTTTTCCTTGATGTGGGTGTTGTTAACGCATCGTACTTCAACATATCGTGTCTCATGCTGTCTTAATTTTTTTTTTTAAATATCAAGTACATAATAAAATCATAAAAGCAATTTTAGATAATTTAAATTATATTATAAAAATATAATCAAATTAAAAATAATATTAATAGTAATAATATTAGTAATACTAATATTAATAGTAGTTATTCTATTTATAATAATATCAAAATATTACTAAATAATGGTATGCTACGGGTAGTGTCTCGTGCCAAATTTGGCGGGCCACTTGCGAATTTGAGTCTTGTTTGTGTCTAAAAAACTTTTTGCTTTCGGGTCAGGCTACGATTGTGATTGTGTCATGCTTGTTCAATCCGCACGCTAGCCATCCCAAGCCAACTTTAGGGGTGATGCTGGTTTTGGCAGTTGCCAACTATATGAGAGGGTTGCCAATCAGTCGTGAAAAGGGTGTCATGGTCCTATGAATTTTCACTTTGCGTGCACATTGATAAATGATAATGACAGTTGATGGTATGGTAAATAATCCCGCAAATAGGATAGTGCACCCGGGTGCACGATGCGCATCGTGCACCCTGTGCAAAACGCAAGAAAAATGTTCATAAAACACATTTGGCTTTGCTGGAGTTCAATGATAGTGGAAAACAGGTCAGCATGTGTGGCAGGGGTGGGAGACATGTCAGCAGAAATGTGAAAAGGTGGTAACGTAAAGTTGGTAAACATGAAAAGGTGTACTTGGTAAACATGAAAAGTAAAGATTTTTTTGCAGGAGTCACTGTAGCAGACACTGTAGCGCATGGACAGACTACTTTTTTGCATTGGGAATCATGAAACGAGGCCAAAATTAATGACACAATTTTACGAATGAACATACTATTATAAACGAATGAACATACTAGTGTTAGCGAATGAACATATTAGTATAAACCAATGAACATACTAGTGTTACGTTTGAATGAAAATTAATGATACAATTTTACGAATGAACATATTATTATAAACGAATGAACATACTAGTGTTAGCGAATGAACATAATAGTATAAACCAATGAACATACTAGTATTACATTTGAATGAACATTTCATACCAGTCCAAAAATATAAGAGATTGCATTGTAAACCAATGAACATACTCTTGTAAACCAATGAACATACTAGTGTAACCAATGAACATGCTAGTGTAAACAAATGAACACAGAAATGTGAAAAGGTGGTAACATAAAGTTGGTAAACGTGAAAATGTGTACTTGGTAAACGTGAAAAGGTGTACTTGGTAAACGTGAAAAGTAAAGATTTTTTTGCAGGAGTCACTGTAGCAGATACTGTAGCGCATGGACCGACAACTTTTTTGCATTGGGAATCATGAAACGAGGCCAAAATTAATGACACAATTTTTACGAATGAACATACTATTATAAACGAATGAACATATTAGTGTTAGCGAATGAATATACTAGTATAAATCAATGAACATACTAGTGTTATGTTTAAATGAACATTTCATACCAGTCCAAAAATATAAGAGATTGCATTGTAAACCAATGAACATACTAGTGTAAACCAATGAACATGCTAGTGTAAACCAATGAACATGCTAGTGTAAACGAATGAACATTTACGTTTTTTGTTTGAATGAACATTAAATATCAGCACAAAAATCTAAGAGATTGCATTGGGAAGGCGCATTTTTTTGTAATGATGATGCGTGCGTTTTCCTGGCAGATATCTTTGAATATTTACTTCAATATTTGAGATTTTGCAATGTTAAAAATTTAAACTGCAAATGTTCAGCGAAATTAGATGAATGGTCATTGGACTTGCTGACGTGTAAAAGTAGCTCCCTCCACTTCCGTCCCAGTTGTGTTTTGTAGTGTTTTGGCTTGCGTTTTACACAGGGTGCACGATGTTTTACACAGGGTGCACGATGCGCATCGTGCACCCGGGTGTAACGTCCACCTTCTGAAATAATCCTGAGAATTCTTCATCAAGAGATTAGGTCTACTAATGTTATTACGGTAAAATAACATTAGTTGGAGGTGCAACGGAAAGGTCTAGATTTGGAGCAAAATGTTGACAAGGGTGGAAACTTGGAATAATGAGACAATTCGCACCTACTGAATGTATAATTTGAACTTGGTTGTGATCAAGCTAACCTAGTTTATAAAGATCCACCGTTCACATACTATAGATACTCGAACTTTAATTCTATTAGTTAAGAAATCAATTTTAGTGGGATCATTATCGACTTCAGTTGATCATTGACTAAACCAATCCGTACATATGGTTTTAGAATTATTATTAACCTTTATTTTCAAAAATAAATCGAAAAATAATTCTAAAAGCAAATTATTTTGAAAAATAACCCTGAAATCTATGTTCGTTATAAAGCCGTTCCTTGAATATAGATTAGGCTCATGAAAGTCGTTGTCTCTATTTTTTAGTCCATATTCACACGACTTTATACCGAACCTAAATCTAAAGTCATTTTTCGAAATAGTTTAATCCAAATGTTATTTTTCGAATTGTTTCAAATAAAAAGCTAAAACAAAATATTATTCAAGGTTTTTATTTGTTGATTTGAATAAACCCATCCACAGTTATAACATGCCTAAGCCTAATTTGTTTACAAAAGGAAAAAAAAAAAAATCACCGTGCCATATTTAGGCCAGAATTGAAAGGAGCTTAGTATTAAGAGAATGCTTTTTACTAGCAAATGCTGAGATTTCTATAAAAAAAAAAAAAAAAAGAAAACAGACGACAATATATCATAAAATAATTGGATCGTAGAAGTTAGAAATGCAGAAGCAGTAGAGAAAAGCTATCCCCTTCCAAGTTTAGTGCATCCATGTTCTTGCTTATTCATCCCTTTGGCAGCATTGCCGCAATCAGAAACTCTCGTCAAGAGAAAACATTAGCTATGTACTACTGTACTAGTAATCTTGTCCAGAATTGTGAAGAACTGAAATAAATTTTGATCTGTTTTTCCAATTCGGAAATATACAGAATAGCCTCTCTCGCCAGCTCTCAGTTTTACGTCACAAAAAGGCGTAATCAGACAGACAGCATTAGAAAGTGACAATAGACAAAAGGACCATATCTATCTCAGATATGGAAACAATATCAAAGCTCTACATTCCCCTCTAAATAATACTCCTAAGTTATCAATGAAGAGAGGTCCATTCTATCAATGCGTATATAAAATACATGACTTTGAAGCGGATATTTCATGTTTCTGCTGTAAAATATTCTGTCAAATAGTATAGTAGAGCCATTTAGATAGAACAGTAGGATTAGCAGGACTTCTTCGTCCTCTAGGCCTCCTGTTGACCTTACCCCAGCTGATGAGGGTCCTCAACTCTGGCAATTCATCAACAAAAGTCTGCTGCTTGGCCACCCGAGGTTTTCTTCCTATTCTACAGGCTCTCTTTGTCCTACAAAGATGCCAAGGAGTACCTGCAGCTTCCATTAGCCCTTCTATCATCTGTATATCCTCAGTAACCTCGTACCTTGAGAGAGAAGCAAGAGAAGGCAGAACTTCCTTTTGGAAGTCCTTCCTCTTTGATCTTCTTGTTCGACCCTTTCTTGTTTGGCAAGGCAACGATAAAGAACAAGTCTCACTCGACATCAGAACATTGTTTTTGCATAAAAATTCTTCCACTTTCATTTCAGAGAGCTCCAACGTCAAAGCCTCAAAATCATCAACACTGCAAGGATCCTTGCAGTTTGTTGTCTCAAAATCATTTTCTAGATCAATGGAAAGGGAGTCGATTAACCCAGTAAACCATTCTAGATATCCACTCTCAGAAGCTTCACATTTTTGAAATCCGATGCTCTCTTGATAAATCGGAGCTTTAGATGAGGAAATGGAAACTATGGACTCAGCTGCAATTTTTGCAAGTCCCACTAAGTAATCACCAGCCTCTTCAGGCTGATTCTCTTCAGAGTCTCCTCTAGGAGGTGGGCACTCCTCCATTTCAGGGCTAACTGGTGCCTCTAAATCAATTTTTGATGGAATTATGTCCAAAGAGGATGACTTCAGTGACCCACTGTCATCCATAAAGATATTCAAGTTTAGCCGACCTGGTATTTCAAGATCATGTTCAACCTTATCATCTTGAATAACTGGCTCTTCATCTGTCATGGAATCACATGGCAAGTTGATATCAATTATTCTGCATCTTTTGCTCCTTGTTTCAGTTTCATTAAGAACTTCAGTACTTGATTTATCACAAGGTGTAAATTCTGAATTTGCCACTACAGCAGAGTTTAAATCAAAGCAGTTCAAATCAGGATGTTTGGCTGACGTGCAAATTACTGATTCTCTTGACTTGGGCTCAGAACAGATGCTTCTTAAGGACTTCATTGCCCAAAAACTTGGAATACACCGTGAACTAGCATCTACCTTGTTATTATTAGGCCCTTTTTGTCTGCCACAGAATCTAGCACCTTTACTGTAGAACAGATGGTTGTCAATAGAGGGAAGTGCTTGAACCACGAGAGGATTCTGCCCCAAATTGTAGGAAGGCTTTCTCCCAGAAGAAGCAGAACCTACCTCAGATTTAGCCTTGTCAGATTGAGCAAGAGATTTTATTGTCAGTTCATCAGCAGCAGCATCTGTGATCGTGTCATTGCTATTGGACAGATCTTGAATTCTTTCTGAGATTTCCAGACAAGGATTTGCTCTCTTATCCCTACTACTCTCTTCCAAATATGACATCTCCAGAGGTTCGTTCAAGTCGACCAAAGTAATTTTGGTCACTGAGAATGAACAAGAACTAAAATGCTCTCCTTGAAAAACAGGACCCAATGATCTTTTGGCAGTTGAAGCCATTGCACAAGTCTCAAGCACAACTTTACAGCGTTTATTTGAAGGTAGAGTGGCAGGTGTAGGGGCCTTAAAAAATTCAGTATCTTCTAAAGATCCCTCTTCATCACTGTCAAGGTATGCCTCAGCAGGAAGTTCAAGATCTAATAGTTTTCCTTTGATTCTCTTGCACTTTGATTCTTCAAAGTGCAGGCTATTCAGAGTGGCACCATTTCGTGAAGAAACAGGACTGGTAGGTGGTCTCGGTTCATTCCCAGAAACAAGAGACATCTGATTGGTGTCTGTACCTGCAGGAGATTGTGTATTGTGAGAATTGATGAATGGAAGACTATGAAGAGTATTCTGACACCATCTGGCTGAGGTTGTTGCTGATGACGAACTTGAGCTTTGGACCTCTAATTGTAAATGATTCATATGCAGTTCTTTACTTTTGATCTCACTCATCAATTCCTTCTGTTTTCTATAGAGACAATGCAACTCTTGAACCTAAAAGCAAGACAAATTCAAGGAGTGAATCAAATGCTCATATTAGCTCAATGATATAGTCAGCTACATCAAAAACAATAAGGTTTACTGATAATTGGACTAAAGACAGTGTAGTTCAGATAATTGGACAGCATGCTTTCTAGAAGCATTGCTTCTAAGTCCATGAATTACAGAATAGAGTAAAATAACTGCAACGAATCACAATGTTTTTTTTATTAAGTCCATTAATTACAGTATAGAGTCAAACAACTGCAACGAATTGCAATGTCTTTTACTCCATTTGGTGGGCTCCCAACAAATCTTACTACAGGAGTCAGGAACAACAGTGTACGATGCTAATGTGCTCCACAAGAGAGCGTATTAGAGGAATGCGTAAACAATGAAGTCATCAAGACTCTTAAATTGGTGTTCCAAAATGCAAACAAACAAACATAACTCAGAAATAACTTATTGCTCAGGCACGACAAATTCTTAACAAATGATGAGATCATGAAAAATTTATCAATTTCATAGTTTACACAACATAATTTCACGATTTCAGCATAGGATCAAAAAGCTCAGAATGCAGTATCAAACAAGCCGAAGTTAGATGTTGTTGCATTACCTGATCCTTAAATGCAACCTCATGCCTTAGCATGGTCTGACGCAACAATTCCTTGTAAGCAAATTGCCCAGGTGGAACTGGTAAAGATGGCACATAATCATTGTAGTGCCCACTTCTAAAGGAACCATTGCCATTACACAAGGGCGTGACAACACCATTAGCGTCGGCATTGAGATCATATTGCGAATGATACATCGGAAAGTAGCTTTGGCACTGCATAATATTGCCCCTGCTGATAACAATGCGCAGCTGTGTTAAAGGTCAACTAAGAAAACTCGTCCAGAAACAAAGCACATATACAAACAAAGGAAGACTCGGTCAAGCCTACATACAAAACTCAAACGTCACACAAAATATCATTTCTTCAACATTCAACACCACCTACAAATTTTAGATGAACAGGTACATGAAAAATGTGACACAATTCAATTTATGCTTCCTCGTTGATACTAGAGTATTTTGAACTACATTACCAAATTTCTTTCACAAATATATGTTACAAGCAGATTAGTCAACAAATTAAATCCAATAATTTGACACTTAGCTAATACTAATCATGCTTAATTAGCCATCTTATGACATAAGAAGCAATATACAATGTCATTTTTTTCATATTCAAAAAATGTTGTCTTTGGTTGAATTTCTACTAGCTTAGAAAACCACCAAGGTCAAAACTGTAATTTGGCTGAAAATGAAGAATGTAAGAGAAAACAAAACTGCAAATTTTCACATTTTCACTGATTGAATACATCAATGGCGAAAATTACAACAGAGAAAATGAAGGATTCATTACAACATTACCAAATATTTCTCTTAAAGCAAAACAATCTTAAAATAACAGATCCTGATATTAATTTTCAACCCAAAAATTCAATCTTTGAAGATGAAGTTACATAAATGCATGAAAATCGAGAAGAAGAAGGTAAAAATAGAAACTTAAATCTTTGTTTACAAAAGTTAAATAAAAAAAAAGGACAAAAGTAGAAAGTGAAGATGAGTGTCTTTGTACTCTCTTCATTCTATCGTACTAGATTCTTTACTCTTCATCATCAAATCTCAATCCCCAAATCATTGTTTCAACAATAGAGAGAGATAGTTAGAGATAGAAAGTGAAATTCACCCCCAAAAAACTACAAATTACAACAAAAGTTAAGATTTTGAAAGACACACATAGTTCATAAATCCGTCAAAAAAAATTCAATCAAACAGCAAAAACACAGTAATCTAGACTCAAGCATACCTTAAAAAAGGTTATATAAAAAAAAATTGAAGACTTTACCTGAAACCCAGCCCAAAAAACGTCTTCAACAAGCTAAACGCTCACAAAAATGAAGTGGGTACTCCTCAAATCAAAGAAAAAGAAGAGGGTAGTAATCAAAATCAAAGAAAAAAGAGGAATCCCAATGAAAATGGGAGGAGAATTGAAGCATTGGATCTGATGGGTCCACCCACTTTCTCTCTCTAAAAGAAACCAACAAACTTGGAAGGGAGGGAGGAAGGAAGTAAGATACGAAAAATGGCTCCTACAACTTTTTTTTTTTTTTTGGATTTGCAAGGATTTCGTGTTGAAGAAAAGGAGGAGAAAATGAAGACAAAGGAAGAATGGGGAAAAACCAAAGGGGGGGGAGAGAAAGTGTAGATTCTCTTGGGTTAGTAGTTAGTGTAAGGAAAGAGTGTATTATTTTATTGAATGTTGTTGATTGTTGACGTTGCTTTCTGTTGCAGACATCTCAATTCCCTTTCTCTTTACTTCTGTCTCATAAAATTCAAGAAGCTTTGGAAATTTATTTCTTTATTTTTATTTTAGAAAATATGTGATTGGGACAACTCAGATCCAATGGGAGGAGTACATATTTGGGGAAATCAGAAATCTTCATCCAACACTATCTGCATGCCTTGAATTTCACTATTTAAGATTTGCTTGACACCCTGATATTTTTGCGAGGCTTCTGTGCTATTTAGACATGGTGCGTTGAATACGGTTAAAGTTCGGTGGGTCACGTATCTTACGGGTCAGGTTGGGTCAAGTAAATAAAATATAAAATGAATTGTGGCGGACCAAGTCAAAGAATATATAAAATAGGTTGAGTCGGACCGTACTAGATAGGACTAAAGAGAGTTTAGTACTTTAATTTTATCTATAGATGGTGTTAGCGTAATAGTTTGTATGTATCACCTCTAATATTTAGTTGAGTATCATTGACAAGCAAGTGGAAAACATTCATTACATGATAGTGCTCAAAAGTTTTTGAAACTGTTAGTCCAATTTGACCATTTAAAAACCCAATAAAATATAATCCTTTAAAACACAAACTCAATCAAGTTCATGATTTATAAACGGACCGATTAAAAACCATCCCATTTTAACACATCAACCACTATTTACAGCTAATAAATTTTATTGCTCTAACCTTTTTTTTCTTTCTAATCTATCCTTTTTCAATCACTTTTAGTGGGTTGTGTACTTGTGTATTGTGTTGCTTTTTTTTTTTTTTTTGGCAGAAGTGCATTATGTTGCTGTTGTTGTGGATTGTTGATGCAACATTCTATTGTTGTTGGGTTCTACCGTTGTTGTTAGTGTTGACCTTGTTGTTGGTTCAGTTGTATAATGAAGCAAAATGTTGTGTGTTTAGTTCTGAGCGTTGTATATTATCTCACAAATCATGTAAGACGGCGGCATTTCTTCTGAGGCTCGTTTATGGTTAAATTTGTTGATTAAGTAGTAAGTAATACTAATGGCTTTATATTAGTTTAGGCAAGATGGATACACACTTAGCTTGTTCACCTATCTTGATTAGAAAAGTGTTATTGTGTTTTGAAATGATTCTTAAGCGTCTATGAATGATTTAGTTTAAGTATGATTAATGATTGAAGGTCATATTAAATATATTTACTAAGAAAATTAGTTAAAAATTATCATTAGTGTCATGAATGATAATATTAAAATGTTAAGGATTACTATTGACGATTACAAAAAATACAGGGTTATTATTGGGAAATTTCAATAAAAGAACAAGATTATAAAAAACAATGATTGTAATTAACCAAAAAGTAAACGTATGCAAAAATTAGCCCAATGACCAATTCCATGAGAGATTTTTTGTAAATATTTTTGTTTTGAATTATGGTTAGTGTTAATTTTTTAAGAAGAAAGATGTAGACTTTACCAGGCACCAGCTTCAAAGAATGATATGATTTGTTATATTTATGATTAAGGGCGTATTAAAGAAGGCACAGAATGGTCCCACTGTCAAATGTCCAGGTACCCTAATTTTATAGAATAGTCATGCATGGATAATGCACTTTATTAATGCTTTCTACTCTAATCACAAATCTGGCCCTTCCAACTTTTGAAAGAAGAATAAATTTGAAGTTAATCCCCTCTCTCAAACACTTTAAATCTTTTTGGGTAATTATAGATTGTTTTTATTCGAAAATGGGAGCCAATTGAATTATTGATGAAGTTTATGGATTGGGATTTAGGTCCAATGTGAGCTCATTTTTATCTCTTGAAATGAGAACACCTATACAAATAAAAAAAAAAAGGTTACTAGCCTCGAGAGTGATGTTCGAATAAATCTCTTATAATGCTTATGTCGACTCTTAACTTAAGACCTAGATAGTCCTTCAGGTATAGCGTTGGTGTATTTATCAAAGAACATACCTTATGCAAGTCATAAATCCGTTATTAATGGGATCATCCTTATTTACTAGCCACCTTGTTAGACTCAGACGACTTAGAGTTATCAAGTTCTACCAATAGTTTCTTCTCTTAATGTGGTGGATAAACTTCTGAATAGGGAACTAATCATGGGCTTCCTAGCAGGCTTGTAATGTCTCCCAACCCATGAGAGGTAAATGACCCATGCAAATTTCAATTTATTGCAATAGAGTATTTCATGCACTCTAAGCCTATCTACAAGATCTAGGGTTGGTAATGGATCCACGATCAAACTCATTTTTAAAAATATGGGTTTATTTTTTGAGGTCCATTGAAACTAAATCAAATATGGGTCAAAATTCTAGAGGGTCAGGTTTGGACCCTAAAATTTTAGATCTAGACACAATCCAAGTTGGACTCATAGACCCTTACATATTTTTTTTTTTTAAAAAAAACAAATAAATAAAGAGGACTAACAAATTAAAGCTTTATTATATTTTATCATCATTTTATATGTGACTTTTTGAATTTTTAAATTCTAATATTTTGAAATTAAAAACTATAATATGATGAATTATTTTTAAGTTATATTTTTTGATATTTTTTTTCTTCAAATTATTAGTTTTCTGCGAAAAAACATCTAATAACAAAATAAGAGAAGAGTAGACAAATTGAATAAATATTAAAGATTTATTTTAGACCTAAGATCCCGTCAGACCCAATTGATTTGAATAAACGTCTAAATTTTAAGGAACCAATGGTATGGGGAGGGCACCTCCTCTTAAAAAAATTGGTTTGGGCCTAGGCCTAATAAGATCTGATTCATATCCGAACCATTATCACTCCTATCAAGACCTTTAGAGGAGTCCTTGCCACAGACCGGCTCTAAGAAGCATCATGCTAAAGAGTCTTCTTATCAGCCTCATAAGAAGAAAACTAGCTTAGGTTTTTGGGGCAAAGGGTAGTTGGCCTTTTAAAGAAAAGATTGTCATAATCCTTGACTCCCCTAAAAAGGAGTAAGAAGTACATTTTTGTATCATCCTCTTTCCTATCATCTTCATACTCAGATTACTGTACCCAATCTTTACTTGAAAAGAGACCAACTGAATGCTTCTCATACGATAACTACCCTCTTTGAAATAGGCTTCCGTCGTTATGACCACGTATTTGTATCGTGAATTGGAGCATTCCCTCACTTTTCGTATCTTTGAAATTCGTATACATTTTTTCCAGGGACTTCCAGACTATCTTTGAACAAGTTTGCAGGTAGTCCAACTTCATCAGTCTCAAGTTCAGTTAAATGAGGGTGACTTGCCAACCCTAAAACTTCCCTTATTATATGCAAAATACCAAGTTGGCTCAATGACAAAAAATCTGGAAGGTTTTCAACTTTACAACAGTGTATTATTACCTTCATAACTTCAAGCAATTTGCAGCCACTAAACCCATCCATTGGAAATGAAATAGTCAACTGATACCACAAGTATACTTCCAAGATACGAAGAGTTTTGAAGTCACCCAGGTTGAGAATTCCTTTAGCATATGTATAGACCTGTAAAGAGAGGGAGACAAGGTTGATAAGTGGCGAATCTCTTTCAATTAACCACCGTGGAAATCTTGTGCCATCATAGTATTGAACTCAAAGCTTAGCCAAGTTAGCATGGGGTTGCAGAGCTTCAAGAATTTCATTTTGTGACTTTGTGATGTCATCGTCATGACGAAGAGTACGTCCATTTTAAGTCTAACTCGTGAATATTAGACTTGTTCTAGAGATCCAACATCTTCTAGAGGATATATGAATAATTTGCGTATAATATTATATAGCCAATATCATAAAAATTATGGTTTGCATATGTACGTACCAGCCATGCATCCCCACATGACCGATGACAGTAAGATCCGCGCCACTGCTACTAGCCGCACGAAACGACTCAAGAAGCCGAGCGGTAAAGCATTGCAGATCCACGTTGTGTGGCTGCTCATTAAGTCTCCTTTCTTGTGTCTCCAGAACTGATCCATGACAACCATTGTAATTAAGCATCTCCAGCAGCATCTTTGATGGGCTTAATGCCAAGATCTTTAGGAGGAAAAAGGGGTAAGAGGCACCATGTTTGAGCTTGTCCCTCTTTCGGGTCTGGACTCTGGACCCTCCACTTTAGAACTTCATAGGACCACTCGATCATCAAGCAAATAGTCAGCGTCGTTGGATGCATCTTTGATCGTTTTCAGCCAATCAACCATCAACTGATGATTGCTAATGGGCTGCTGAGAAGCGCCCTGTAACAGCGTACTTAGTCGAGTAAAGTGTCTTGGAAGCTCTTCTAACTAATAGTCGAAACCCCATGCCGCCAATCTGATCTCTGGATGGATACGTGACAACACAAATGAAATGATTCCCTGTGCTTCATTATGCATTCTGGAAGGCGGAGAAAGAATCCAGTGTGTTTGACTTATTTATCAACAATTTGATCGTAATAAACAAGGGAAAGTGGAGCACTAAAGCACGGCTTATACGTTTACATGGAGTAGTCAGTAGAGTATATATTTTAAAATTTAAATAGTGGGCTCCCAAAACTGCACTTATTGAGCTACATATTTTTAAGACAAAGTGGGCAAACTGATGGATAATTCAAGTCATAGAGATGGTTGATAACCATACAATTTCTAAGTGGTGAGCTGGAAATTGGCACTTGTTTGGAGGTAACTTTAATTGTTACGCGCAGGAGAATTGAACCTTTTTTAAATAAAATAATATTTTTTTTTTGTCGCTGTTCTTGGAATGACTTTCAAAAAAATTTTAAATTATTTTTTTGTTTTTTTACCTTTTTTTTTAAAACAATCTAAAAGTCGTTATTCAGAAAAAACGACTTTTAATTTTAAGTATAATTTTTATTGTTTAAAAATATTATACTTGAATTTTTTTTTAAAAAAAAGAAAAAAACTTTAAAATTGTTGTAAGGATAGTGATTTTTTTTTTAAAAGTTATTTTACCTAAAACAACAACTTTATACCAAACTTAGTTTTAGAGTCCTTTTTTGAAATTGTTTGGTTCGAATTTTTTTTTAAAAAAAGGTTAAAAAAAGTAGGAAAATTGAGGGATAAGTCATTAGGGGTGGCAAAAATTGACCCGACCCGAAAAAACGGTTGGCACAAACCCGATATGATTTTAAATAGGTTAGGTTAAGGTTGAAAATTTTAATCCGAAAAGTGACCCACGGGTCAAAATCAAACTTGACCTTATAACCAAACTATATTATGTAGAGTAAAAAAAAATTTACTTGGCTAGTTACCCAATCTGTCCAAACCCCGAGCCCAAATTAAAACCTAAAAGACAATCAAACTATTACAATCAACTTGTCAACCGTTTAATCTCAACTCTAAAAGTTTTTTTTTTCAGCCACTCTATTAAATAACTATATCATATCACCAGAGGTGGAAAAAACTGACCCAACTCGACCCGAAAATAGCGTCGACACAAAAACTTATATGGATTGACACAAACTCGATTCGAAATTAAATGGGTTAGGTTCAGGTGGAGGTTTTCAACCCGAAAACTTAAATGGATTAGGTTCAGATTATGGGTGCTTCTATTGATATATGGTCATAAGCTATGAGCTATCGACTCCTGCATGAGTGTTTAATTTTGATGGAAAACTCAAGGGTACAAGTTCTTTTTCAATACTCAAGGGTTAATGAACAAATTCGTAAATTGATTGTAGTTTAATCACAAATCAGGGCGATAAGGTAAGCATTTCAAAGTGGTGCAACTATTGATATATATTCATAAGTTAAGGGTGCATCGGTTGATATATGGTCATAAGTTATGAGCTGAAGTTGTCATGCATGTTACATTTTGCTATGGAGTGAGATGTTGCTCACTGTTCGTTTCAGATAAGTTCAATGATTCGAGATCAAAATGACTTGCGGCACGAAATTGTCTTGATGAATCAGCGTTTTCAGATCTTTGATTACAGGCGTAAAACTTTATTGGTTTTCTGGGGAAGACCATGGCACGGTTTAAACGCAGTATAATTTAATTTAACTTGCAAAATGGAGCCTAAAGTAGAGCACTAAACCACTGTTTATCACAATAAATTCCTCCCAAAAATCTCAAGAGCACCCCAAAGATGAGCAAAATAAAGTTAATTGGTTAGGTACTTAGTCATAATAACTTTTCTTAATTTATAAAAGTTGGTTAGAATCTTTTATATATAGAGAGAGAGAGAGATGAAGGTAGCAATGATGTAAGATAAATATACAAAATCAGAAATAAAGAATTCTGAATTGATCCAACAACCCTCGTTCTCTCATTCTTGGCTGTTGCATGCTCTTCTTATTGCATCGCTATCGTCATTACCACCTACTTAATTTACATATATATATATATATATATATACATCAAGCTTACTAATATAAGTAATGAAAATTAAATATTAAAACTTAAAGCAAGACCTACCTATCCTTGAAATATTCAATGTCTGAAAAAGGATCGGATCATCAAAATGATCAAGAACTAAAATATTTGGTGTAACGTTTATATATTTAGGAAGAAACCCATCTAAGGTTGGAGAAAATAATCACATGGTATTTTCCAACTGTACGAATTACATCAAAATTATCAATTACAGAAGCACACAACAGTAGTAATACATGTATATTTATGTAATAAAGCAAGAATTAAACAAACATATATCATCATTGAGCAATTCATGAATGGAATACAGTTGTTTTAGGGAGCTGAGCAACCCTTGAGAATTGAAAGAAGAGGAGGAAGCAACTGAGTCATGAACTTTGGGATGCACTACGTACTAAGAGTTGCTGCTCTCGCCGGAAATTTGGAGAATTTTTGTCTCATATATGTACGTGTTCCATCTTCTTGTACTAGAATCAGATATCTTTGTCTTGCAAATAAAGTAGATGATTGATTAATGGATCAGATGGTTCCATCTTATTACATACAGTACAAATGTTGGTTGTTCTTCCATTATCCTTTCCTATATTATATTGGTTTTGACTCCCATTCATCCCATTTTCTTTCCTTGTTCATCTCCTTCTCCTTCTCCTTCCATCAATTTTTATTCTCTTCTTTCTTGACCATTTATTAGATTTGATCATCACCCCGAAACTTTACTATTCTTAAATATCAGTATTTCAATTCAACTTCGATCAGTTCCAATTTGGATTTTTGCCATGCATGGATCTTACAGCACACCAAAGTTGTTATTGGTAAACAATGCACTCTCTTTCTCGTTATCTATCTTAGTTTTCTTGATTGATGATTAATAATTAATATAATTTTAATATGATTAGGAGGGAAGAGCTAGGAACTTACTGTTTGTAATGCAATTCTCAAACACCGTACCACTGTAGCTTCATTCTCTCATCGCACTTTGATGTCATTCTTTTTGGACGAGTAATGAACCTAACTTCAAGTGACAAAACATGTATTTCGTAGCATAAAAAAGACCAACTAATTAAAGTGGTGATCAATAATGAGTGGACGTACAGGAAGTTGTTGGCCGTGTTTTGGAATGATACTGCATGCTACTTCTAATTAAGACAGGTGAGTTGTGCATCTTTTCCATGGCTGATTTACATGTTTTTCTATGAGAAACAGTGGGAGACTGAGACTTCTAGCTTTTGTAAGTAGCTTCTCCCTCCAATCTTAAATAATAGTTGAATATTTAAGATCCTCTATTGTTTTCGATTTTGGTAGTGCCAAGCCAATGGTAAAGATTTCGTCTAGCGAAGGTTGATTATTTGCTCCTATTGAGCCTGCTAGGACCTATCATTTCCGAAATCACAGGAATGGTCAGAGAAGCCTATATATATGGTCATCCAGATGGGAGACAGGTTTGTTATGTTATTCTTTTTAAAAGTATATTATCTGTTATCATCAAAATTTTGAGACTATGTCTTGCTCTGCCAGTTATTCAGGGATATATTGAACATCTCACTGCCTACTATTGTCTTGGATGTCTGTAGGAATTCCAAATCTATATAGCTTTCCTCCAATTCCAACTAAATATTGAAGGTGCGCGCGACATCTGAAGGGATTTTGTTAATTTAGATTGTTGGACCTGTGTCTTGTTGTTATCTATCTCAAAGGGTTGTCTAAGTACTCAGGAAACTATGTCATACATCAAACATTTTTGGCTCTGAGGTACATAAGAAATACAAAATTAGTACTATATAATTAACCAATAACAAAATATATAGGCTTCACTCTCACAATTGGATTCACTGTGGAAAGCAAAGCAACCCTAGCACTTCTAAAGCTAGGGAATGAAGCAATCAAACAAGATCATACTGCTCAAATCTCATTAGCTCAGGGACGCATCATCTTCACCGAAAGATGGAAACCAAGAATCTTAGATGAACTCTTAAAATATATTTTAATATGCCATTTTACCCCTTATTTTGGACAAGTAGAAGCTAAGAAGTTAACAAATAAAGCAAGTTTTAAAATAATCAATGATAAACACAAGAAAAAACTCATGTACCTTTTGTAGAATCAACTGCATATTACACACATCAATATAAAGAATCAAGCTATTGGTTTTTAATCAATATAATTAATGAAGTAGATTACATGGTCAGTAGGTTGCCTATTAGTTTGTGAATATGTTCATCTACTTTTAAGCCTGAACTACACAAGGAGTGCACGCGCTTCCCATTACTAGTTTACTGAAATATACAAATACAAGTATACAATAATACATGTTATACAACTGACCGAGACATCAGGGTGGTCGAGTCAAGCTAGTCATGACGAGTCCTACCAATACAGTAATCCTTATTAATTAACACAGCAACACATGATCTATTCCCCCAACAAGTTAAATATTAACACATTGTTCACAAAGGATTCAGTGGTAAGCATGGCAACCCTAAACAATGTAAACCATCAGACTCCATTGTCAATAAAACGTAATGGAAGCAACGTAAAGTTTTATAAATTGCAGCCTTGCAGGCATGCAGCACTGTGTCCATTTATTGCTCCAATGTCAGGCCTCTGGAGTTGAAGCTAATGCAGCTGCGAAATCACCATGATCAGTACAAGGTCAACATATAATCATAACACATATAATGAGGTACGATCACAAACAGGAATTTTGGCTGAGCAGGACGAAAATACTCCAAAGTTTGATTGGGGAACCATAAGGACAAGAGACATTCAAAGATTTTCAGAAACATAGTCTGTCTGAAACACAAGTTGCCTAAACATGCAAGCTGTTGAAAAAGTCAATGGGAAACAACAAATGGTTTACTTCAGACAACAAATCTGGCTCTACGCGCTTAGTGTGAAGACATCACCATGCAATGAGAGGAACATCAAATGCAAATAGTTAGTTTTTTCACTCTTCATCAAGAAACTAAGAATACAACTCCTTCAAAGTTCCACAGAAGCCCGCGTGTTTATGTCAAAAAGAAAAAGGCCTACATCTGATTTCTCTCATATCAATGGAAGTTCCTTAGAAGGTCAAGTGTTTTGCTTCAAAATTCCCGTGTGGTAGAGTAAAATGGCCGCACAAATATGTGGAAGTTCAGGAGTCAATCTGTCCGGAATTCAACTTGGTCCACATCTCTACACCACGGGATAAACAAGCAACAGTACCTAGGAGATGCTATATTCAGAATGATAACTTCAGAGATCTCAGTCATTCAACAAAACATAACTGATAAGAGTCAAGGTGCAGAAATCAGACAGGGTAACACTATTTTGGGAAGGACTTCATCACTGAGAAATATTTCAAAAGGCACAAGAATCATAAAATTGCAAGAATAGATCAAAGAAAAGGTAATTTCATTTGAAAGAAATCACAAAAAATTTAAAATGAACCATAAGGCCATTGTTTTTGTAGATACAATAATACGTTTATTCAAGGCGCCAAAATTCTTTAGTAAGTTTTAAAAAGTGAAAGTCCTCACTTATTGTCCAATAGGTTTTATTAAAAAAAGAGCAGCAAAACTGCTTGGAAATCAACAGATAAGACAACAAGTTTCCTTGCAAACTGCCATGCCTAATTGCAGAATCATACAACATAAGTATATGTGAACTGCATTCTTAGGAAGAAAAGAACCAGATTTAACAAATGCTAGAATTGCAACAGATACATAACAATGACAATATAATGGCACAAAACAAGCGGCGCTTATTGTCTACAGAGGACAAACACATAAACCAGATATGACACTTTACATACCTATGCCCTTTGTTAGGCTATCTAATACAAAATCACCAGAGATAAATCATAAGTTTCACAATAATATTCTGTTGGGTAAGAGAGATCAATTTCAGAGGAAACTGACAGCTAAAACTAGAGCAGCGAGGTGCCCATTCAAGCCCATGGCTACATAAAGTGATAGCAGAATCACCAAAAAAACTGTAGAAAATTCACGTACAAGGTAGAATTAAAAGGCATATAGCACGTTATGAAAATGCAATACACTAGGTAGGAGTTTATGTTAGTATTAGTCTTAAGCATTCACCATACAAATATATTCATTGGCTTTCAGCAGTGAATTACTGATGTCAAGGAAAGAGAGAATAAAGTGAACCGTGAGAGAAAGGTTCTCTGAACTAAATAGTCAATAATATTCTCAACTCATACCAGGTGTGTATATTAT
Organism: Dysphania ambrosioides; assembly: GCA_026401315.1. Taxonomy (NCBI): domain Eukaryota; kingdom Viridiplantae; phylum Streptophyta; class Magnoliopsida; order Caryophyllales; family Amaranthaceae; genus Dysphania; species Dysphania ambrosioides. Next base: position 4,934,631 of record CM048664.1, on the reverse strand, counting down.
TATCAATGTAAAACAGCATCTAATCTGTTCATGGACAACTGACAATTGCTTATTGATGGGTACAACAATAGCAATCAAATTTTCACATGATTAAAACTGTTTAAAGCATAACCTTCAACATGTCTGTAATAGCAGGAAGAAGAATTTACATCAGAGACTAAATGTTCAAGAGACATAAGAGAGCTTGCACCTAAACCATGTGACCACATACTGCACAAGAGGCTAATCAACTAAAATAAGACAAAGAGAAAGAGTAATGCTTGATAAGCAGTAATGCTCCTGAGTTGTCATGGCTACTTCAAAACCTGAAGAAAAGGAAGAAAAATGATAATTTGTAAGAACAGGGAAAAATACTCTGGAAAGTAAAGAAAGGGAAAGGAGATAAAGTAAACACCTAAAAAGAATCAGTAAGTACACTATCAGCATCGTCATCATCGTACTCATCATCTTCACTGGAACCACTAGGATCCTCAGCAATAACAGTTTGGTCATCTGCATCAGATTGAAAGGAGAGTTAAGTTCAAAGCTGGAGTTCATAACTAGTATAAATCTCATAGAGATAATTACCAGAGTTATCTTCTGCGCCAAGCCAATCTTGAAGACATAATAATGCTTGTAGTGTCTCGGGCATAACAGAACTTTGAACAGAAGACAAGGTTTTCTTCCCAAAGCTAAACGCCTCTTTGGAGTTAACAGTTAAAATAGGTATAGATAGAATGTCACGTGCCATCAATGAGAGATTAGGATACCTCATTGAGCTTCTACACCAGAACTCTAGCACATCCAAGTCAGAATTTAAATCATAACTCGGTTCTTCCAAGTAAAGATCCAGTTCAGACTTATTTCCATATGATTTAGAAGTTGAGCTCAGAAATTGATCATAGTCTCCAAACATGTCTCCCTCCTCATCTCCACCAACAAAGTTTGTATTAACACTAGAAGACCCCATAGCTGGAGAGGACAAATGTATGGATTGTTGCTTATACTCAGCATACAAGCAGTATAGAGTGCTTACAACTTTATTAACACGATCCTCAAAATTTTCTGAGCCAAAAAGTTTCATATAACAATATTCCACAAATTTTACCTTGTAGCGTGGATCAAAGATTGCAGCGCAAGATAAAATCAAACTATTCTCACACCAGAATTCATCAAATTTATCTCGCATATCTTTAACAGCATGAGCCAAGAAAGGGTTTGGGCCTTTTACTATATCCAACATACGACAATGAACCATCAACATCCCCTTCAAAAATAAATTTGCTGTTGGCCCATTGGTGCCTGAAAACAAGCGAGTTACTTCATAAAGAACCTTAAGGAACTTGTGAATAATGCTCAGTTTCTGCCACTCTTCTTTCGAAAGAGCCAAGTTTCTTAGTTCTTGCTTTGACTCCAGAAGATGTTTGAACACACTCTTATAATAAAGAGTGCGATCAATTAACTTATAAGTGGAATTCCATCTAAGCACCACATCAAGGCTCAGCCTTTTCCTTGCTTGCAATTCAAATGTCCTCTCAGCCAGATCAAAGAACTTTTTCCTTTGAAGGAGTGACTTGTTAACATACTTAACCAACTCACGGACCCTTTCAACAATATCATTAACTAACTTCAAGGAAGATTCAGCAAGAAAGTTCAATATATGAGCATAGCAATTAACTTGAAAAAAAGAACCATTGTCAACAGGAGAATTCTTCATGAGAAGACCTCTTTTAATAGAAGACACTGTTGACTCGTTATAAGAAGCTTCATCTACTGTGATGGTGAAAGTCTTACATTCAATGTTGTACTGAGACGACAAGTATGCAAATTCATCTATGATGTAGGTTCCGTCATAAGGAGGTGCCAAAGTTTTGAAGCACAAAACCCTCTTCAGCAACTTCCAGCGCTCATCAATGAAATGTGTTGTAACACATATATACTCATCCATTGTGTCTCTAGCTTTCCAATTCCCGACCGTCAAACATATGCGGCCTGGAGCCTTTGCTAACATTTCTTTTATGTTGTCCCTTTCCTTCACATACATTGAAAAAAGCTCTCTTCTAACAATCGCACGACTAAAAGGCTTGAACTGTGGACATGCCTTGGACATCATTGACCTGAATCCTCTCTCTTCCACAAAGCTAAATGGATGGGCTCCTTTGATGATGCAAACTGATATATATCTCTGAAGCTCATCCTGATCAACTGGAGCATCATCTTTTAATTTGTTTCCTTCAGCTAAATTATCACCAATTGCTGAAAGGCGTTTGAAATTACCTGTTGCAGTTACATCTTTTGGGATCATATCTAAATTGCTCCCTTCACCTATCTTCTCACCTGGAAGATAATACTGTTCTATGTTACCAGTCAAAGTCACACGCCTTGAACACTTGTCTAAATGACGCTTTAGGTGAGATGTCCCATTTTTGGAAGCTGCAGAGAGAACCATCTTACAGTGCTTGCACTTGGCTTTTGCATCATTCATATTAGGAGCGGGAAACAGCTCATATTCATTCCAAACCTTTGAGACCCTTTTCCCAACCTTCACACTGGATCCATTACCTTCAAACTCACTAATTCCATAGTCCATTGAGATAGGTAGAACATCGATTGCTGCACGCTTAGCACACCTTTCCACATGACGCTTCAAATGAGATGTTCCACTCCTAGGGGTAGCACTAAAAAGGCCATCACAGTGTATGCATTTCGCTTTCCCTTCGTTCTTGTTTTCAGTGGGTATCTTTTCAAAATGATCCCACGCTATTGACCTCTTCTTCCTATTACTTTCACACTCAACAAGTCCATTCTTCCCATCTATGATCGCAATCATATTTCCATCCATTTACACCTATTTCATTGAAATACAAAACTAAATAAAAACTTAACGACCACACAACACTACACAATACCCTATAACAGAGACACTAAAATCGAAGGTACTCGATTTCCAAACAAAAGATGCATAGACAAAACAGAACAAAAATTGCCATAAAATCAGAAAGCAATGCCGATTTCCTCTAACCTTGATACAACCAATCCACAGTAATACAGTTACAAACTTTTCAAAGGAATTCTTTATAAAAAATCAGGAAATGGGAAACACCCAAAACCTCGAATCGAGTCTCGTCTACGTCACTACCTTTTGTGACTCCCAATACACCCAAAAAAATCACAGAAACATATCCATTACAGCTGAATTGCTCAGCTACCAATAAAATCAACCAACATTGCAAATTCAACAGAAATTAAGAGATGGGTATTGCTCAAATCTAACAAAAGTGTACCAAGGATTGAGATCAAATCATATGCCAAGAATTTCAGGATGTAAATTAGGGTTTTAGGGCACTTTACCTTCAGTAGCATAGGAGAGAGAAGAGAGTGGTGTGAGATGTCAAATGCTTGAAATTGAAAGGGAAATTCAAGGGATTTGGATGAAGGACAAGCGAAGTTCGAAATTTTTGGTGGGAAGGAGTGAAGTTTTCGATTTGGAGGGAAAAAAAGGGGGATATATTTTGGAGACTGCAGTGCTGATTGCTGAACATTTGGAGTCGCAATTTTTTTCTGTATAATATATAGTCTTTTCTGGTAGTGGTATAATAGTATAATACTGTTTGAGATCCACTTTTGTTTAGACGATATTCTATTGTTCGATCGTCTACATCACATTTTTTTTATTGACGCTCATTTTAATGAAAATGAGTTCCATTATTACTCCGGTAGTCTTGAGTATTTTTATTTTTACTTTAATATTATTATATAATTAAAATTTAAAAAATTTAATTATAATTTTTTATTATATTATAAAAATATAATATATTCAAATGAAATTTTATTGAATCTATTTCAATGTAAATTTTTAAAATGTCAATTATTTATAATTTTTTTGTCTTATAAAGTTAAAGAAAAACACATTTAAAATCGTATCATAAATATCACGAAAAGTTAAATAGAACAAAAAATAAGAATAAAGAGACTATTAAATAAGTCAAAAGTTGACTTGAATCAAGAGGTCGGGTTATTCTTCGTTTTATAAAGCCTCGTGAGGGCTTCCTATTATGCCAATATGGAAATATTTTTTGTAGAAACTCTCATATGAAAGCCTGCCTATTAAATTTGTTTTGGAGAATAAATTTGCACCGTCTTTTTTAAACGAAGAGATTGTAAACTTCTAGCATTTGTTTCGGTTTAGTCCTCTTGGGCACTTGCTCGGCAACTTTGGAGGGGTAGGTAGTCTATAACAACGAGAAATGATTGTGTTTTTCAGTTCACACCTTTTTCTGTACGATAAGAGCACTATTATTAATGAACAAAAAAAAAATTGTATTGCATTTTATCTTAATAACAAACCATTTACCAATTTCACTCTTAACAATGAACCAAATAAAAAAGGTTCATCATCAATACCTATACCCCACCTTATTTTATCTTAACAATGATGTTTTTTGAAGATAGATAAAATATATCAAAGTGGATCTCTATTTATACAGAAAAAAAAATTAAGATTGTTGTTATAAATTTTTTTTTTTGAATTGTATTTTTAAGTTATAGCCGTTACAAAATTATAACGTTAAACTCCCAACGATCAGTACACGTGTCACTCCACGGCTGGGCCAAGTGTCGCGCTCCCAGCCGTCGAAATCTGAATTTTTTTTTTATTGAAAATAGATCAAGACGCAACATTTTTATCTGTTTTTTATCAAAACACTGTGTTTGGATCTGTTTTCAGCCAAAAAATTCATGGAGCCCACATCCACCTCATCACACATTTTGTTGGTTCATCAACTCGTCTATACGAGTGAAATCACAAACACTCACCCATAAACCATTTGTTTTTCATTGTTAAGAAAGGAAAAAATGGTTTGTCCTTCACAAACTATTTTTTTCATGGTTAAGGATGTCTAACAGGTCTACTAAGTCTACTCGAGAAGGGAAAAGTAGTCTACACTTTCTCCATCCTCCTGAGGTTAACATCAGTGCACTTAAGCAGAGTGCACCTGCATATGCCTCGTCACATTATGCTAGTTGATGCTGCGCAGAGAAAATTGTTCTGAACTTCTGATAGAGCTGTGTTAGGATGGTAAATTTCTTGTGCTCATACTCTAAGTTTGCAGGGGAAAGGAGGTTGTGCTTTTACTCAAGCATCGAATGCCTTTCATGCGGAAGCTCTCGTCTGCTTAAATTTTAGTTTTTCTGGAGTGTTGTAATTTTATCTCAAAGGCTTTCCCAAATCCTATATAATATAAATTGAAACACATCTATGAAAGGGTTTAATTGTATATTCATGGGTTTTGCCGATGGGATCAAGAGGTATTATGATAATTTTATAGACGAAATGTTAGTTTCTAATTTTTTTACGATATAAGTTAACTTTAGTTATATCCGGTAGATTATAGGAATTTCCCTCGAAATCAGTGACTTGTTACATAAGTATAATTCCAAAACCACAAGTGGACTAAAATTCATGAAGAAAGTACAATTACAAAATTTATAAGTATAAAAAAAAAAAAACCCACTAAAAAGATAGCTATAACCTTCAAAAGGTTTGTTTATACATGAAACTGCTCCAACTGTATGTTCTTAGAATTTAAGGGAATATATTCTCCAAGATAAGCATCAAGATGATCAGCCAAGGAGGACTTGTCAATATTCTCATGGTGGTAGGACTTGCACACAAAGTATATGACAGTTTGAGCTACAAGCCCAAACAGAAACAGCAATGTCAGCAACAGCAAACACAATATCCCATAACCAATTTTACCACCAATTCCAACTGTCCTGTCAACCACCTCTGAGTGCTCAAACATGATTTTGATCCCCACCAAGCAAAAGTTTAACACAATAAACACAACAGTTGCAATTCCCATTTTGCCCTTGATCAAAACTTTGCTCTTCACCATTGCTTGAATCCCATATCTGTCTTCCAACACAGAAACAACACTTGCCAATTGCCATATGACACTAATATAAGTAAGCCCAATGAGGTATATTAACAAGAGTATGACCCCACCTATTTTTCCAAGTAGGACACCATTTGGATAAAATAACAACAACCATATTATAAAGGCTAACGTCAAAATTATAATCCAAATAAAATTATATGCAAACATTATGGCAAAATTCCAAAGAAAGGTGACAATAAGTCTCTTCCAAACCTTTGGAACCACACTCATGACCTTTCTGAAAGTGATTTCCTTACCAGAATAGACACAAGCAATTGTGTAAACAATTGCAGAAGTCGATAGAAGAGAAAATATGAGGAGGAATACGAAGTAAACGAGCTTAATGACCCAAAATGTAGTCCATTCCGATGTGACCAGGTTAGAAATCCTATTATAAGTAGGGGTGTCTTTTGGGATATAATCTAAGGTGTTTGTGTTGGTGATGATCTTTTCTGAAAGGAAGGTGGAAATACCATCATTGGCCAGGAATATGCAAGACAGAGGGATAATCAAGGTGAGGGTGAGCTTGGTAAAAATTTTGAACCATTGAAATATGATATTGATGGATTCCTTGCATATGCCAAAGAAGCCTAAGAATTGGAGTTCTTCTTGTTCCCAATTCATTTCGGGAGTATGAAAATCTGTGTGTAACTAAGAATATGGGAATATAATGTTTCATACATTATTGTAAGAGGAGCTATATTGAAGTGAAAGGTTCCTTGAATCAACGTCAATCTACTATACAAAATGAAGAAAAGGTCAAGCATTGACTTTATTTTATAGGTGTAAGTGTATGACTATTCTTAGTCCTTTACCAATCAATACATAGGACTAAGCTAAAGATGCGAAATGTCTAGATCTAGATCGACTATATGTACATATAATATATTTCAATAATAAATCAACAAATAATCACAGTAGAAAACGATTCATTAATTTATTTCCCCTGAATTGCTTCGATTAAAGTAGCTCATTTTATTATGGTTTAAGTCTATTAAAGCTCGTGACGAGGATAATTTGTTAATTTAGACATATAAGAATCACCCGATAAAATATCCACTAGCATTTCACGATAACCAATAAAGTTTTTAGATTAAGCAAGACGGCACCCATCAATGGAGGACAAAATGGTTGCTACAGCTAGCTAAGTAATGTAAATCGTCTCCATCATTAGACTTGAAATGCATGGCATCCTCTACCGTCTCCTTTATTCACATTTTCTTACTTGTGGAATGGGTTCGTCTACGAAAGAAACACGCACATTTACATTACTCGTCTTCATCAAATTTATCTTTGACTTTTAAATACTAATAAATTCGTTTAGTCTTCTATTTCTTAGTTTTAGACTTCTAGCTTATTGTAATATATATAAAGATATATAATTGATGTGTAAATATAGGCCATTATGGTTGTATATATGCAAAAAAAAATAAAAATCTTAATTTAATACCCTATTATATACCAATTTTAACCCATAAATTAAATACGTATAAATCATATCTATACACCAAAAATTTTAAAAATAAACTCAATGATCACATTTACCTTATGTAACGACATAAGCTATATAAATATATAAACAAAGAGGAACGCATATAAATTATTCTAGATATATGGATTTGATTATCAACTATTGAAACTACCACAAATTGTTGGGGATTTGAGCATTTGACCATCACATAACACAATTCTTTTGAAACTCATTATTGTATAATCTACTAGATTATAAATGATGGGTGGTTCTTGCATTTTTTTTTTTTTTTTTTTTGACATACGAGAGGATTCTTATATTATTTGGTCAAAGTTTAATGTGTTGATGTGTCAAAAAAATATTAATAAGGAAAAGTCTCATAAACTAATTAATATTTTATAATAAAATACTTTATAGAAATTACTGTAAAAAATATATTATAAAATCTTTTTTTTTTTTTGTAGTAAAATGATGTATTTGCTAGTTTTTCAAGAATTTTAACGTTTTTGGCATTGACCTTTTGTTTTTAGTCATTTTCCCTTCATTTTCTATAAGTAGTAATGAAAAATTAATCCCATGATTACAAGTTAATCTTTTATCGTTCTATTATATTGTATATTTTGTTAATTTCTCTTTCATTGAAATTTCGATAATGTTAAATTGTGATAAATTATGGATCTCTAATCACATGTTTTACTGAATTTAAATTAATGTTGTTAATTCAATTGATGAATTACCTTTTGTTTTAAAAGAATTTATGGATGAGAAAAACAACTTAAATGAGAGAAAAGAAAGAAGAGAAAGGGAAAGTGAAGTGTTTGGGTGAAAATGTAAAGTCAAACCTAATAGAAACAGGCAAAAGGTAACAATTATTTCGCAACATAGTCAGATATACAAGATAGTTTTCAATAACATTTATTATAAGACAGTTTCTCTCAAAATTTCTTATAAATGGCTAAAAATATTCCTTAAAATAACAATTTTTGTAGTCTGTACTACTTACAAACAAATTACAATGCAATATAAAAATTGATTACATACTCCGTATCATAGAATTGAATAAGAGCTTAGATGTCAAAAAAATACTCTCACAAAAAATGGTGAAACGAAGCAATATATCTTTAGGGACGTAAAGAGCAACAACTAACATATATCTTTAGGGGACGTAAGAAATAACAACTAAGACGTGGTACACTGCTACTCAATTATCTTGCACACATACAACTAGAGTAGGTTCAGTTTTAACCAATGAGGCCTTCAATGGAGCATATTCCCCAAGATGATCACTGAATGAGAATATGTCAATGTCCTCATGATGATAGGACTTGCACACAAAATAGAACACTGATTGGATAACAAGCAGAAGAAGGCTAACCACAGTCCACCACACCACACCTAAAACTTTAAAACAAAGTTCCTCTGCTACTCCGCCAATACCATCTCCACCTGTTAGCTCATAAAATTTTAACGCTATAATTGGCGATATACATAGGAATGCCACTAAAAAGATAGCCAAGGCAGTTCCTGTCTTGCCCTTGATCAACCCCCTGCTCTTTTTCAAGGCCTTTATCCCACAGTTTTCCTCCATTACAGAAATCACTTCAGATAATTGCCAGATGATGCTAGTGTAGAACACTCCCACTATAACGAGAAAGAGAAATCCGGTAAACAAGACTGGTTTCCTACGGAAAATGAATAAAACAAGCCCTGAAATAGACGAGCACCCAGATATCACATAATATTTAAATATCTGAGTGATCATGTATGGTTTCCACACCTTGGGAACCACACTCATGACCTTTTTGAAGGTGATTTCCTGGTTGGTGTAAATGCAAGCAATTGTATAGACGACGGTAGAGATGGAAATCATGGTGAAGATTGTGGAAAATATGAAGAAAACCAAGTTGGTGAGGCTATGGAGATTACCAACTAGGAACAACATGCAAGATTGAGGGACAATGGAGACTAGGGTGATGAGCATAAAGATCTTTGGCCATGTCAAGATGAGCTTGATCGATTCCTTCAAGATGCCAAAAATCCCTAGGAATGGAAACTTATCTTGCTCCTTGTTCATGGTGTTAGTTGGGAGTACGTATGATTATTATATGCCTTAAGATGGGAAGGCTTGCACTAGCTATAGGATTGAGGCTACTAATTAATAATCATATATTATATATAATGGATTTAGCTAGTTGAATAGTCAACCAAAGACTTGCAATATCTCTATTTTTTATTTATTTGGAGGAGATGAAATACCTATATTTATGAAATTATGATTTTTTTTTTTGTAATAATGTCCATTTACATAGTAATTAAGTTTTGATTATGATCATCTCACCAGACCCTATAGCGAGAAATGTTAACCCTTAAATCAAAACAAAGAGTAAAAAGAAAGTATGTCTTTTTATTATTTATTTTAAAAAGAGATTTTTCTAATTCATATATGATATAAATTATAGTATGATATTGAGATTTCAGATATAGCTATTATTATATTATATATGGTTATTATATTAAATATATATATTGTTATATCAGATATAGAATTATAGAAGATATAAAAATACAGAAAAATTTATATAAGATATATACATTATGATTTGAGATATACAAATAAAATTACGAAAAATATCACCTAATATATGATATATTTATATCAGACATAAATTACAAATTTCTCATTTTAAAAATAATTATCCATTTTATTAAGAAATGAAGGTTAGAGAAGGAAATACTCAGAATTGATAGTTGCTTGATTAGGATAATTGCCTAATAAATACGACAGCTTTAAAGTCAATTACAAGGTATAATTTTAAATTAGTAGACAGACTTAAGTTAGAAAAGAATATGATTTGACCACAAAATAGCTTAGTCCGCCTAAATATTATCTCATAGTTAAATGTCAATAAGTAGAATCTGCGAACTTTCGAATGTTAGTTGTGGAAACGAATTCACTCTTGAAGAAAAATCGTATGAAAGAACTATTGACATTTCAAAGGAGTTAAGGCCTCACCATAGTTATATGAACATTGAATTTGCTTTTTTTTTTTTTTTGGCACATTCATGTAATAAGTGAAAGGAAATTCAGATTCCGTGGACAAATACTGAAAAATTTATAATTTATACCTAATATAAATATATCGGGTATAAATTAGAAATTTGTCCTTACTAAGGTTGTTAGCTTCTTTATACTACATGAATGTCCATATTGACTGGCTTTTATGAAGCTTTAAAGGTGCTTTACAATCACCTTGTTGTATGCTAGCTGTAGATTTAATCCAAATTGTATGAGTTATTTTTTCCCTACCTAATTATTTATTCTATTTGATTTTTCGCGGTTTTTGAGACACAATTTTAAACGTTTTTATCTCCAAATTCATAAAGCAAAAAGTTATGAAAACTTGATATTCTAAATATTTAAAATTGAGACGTATCTATCCAACAAGATTCCCTTGATGAATATATTATTTTTTATAACATAATGAAAATTTATAGTCAAACTTTTTAAACTTGAATGTATAAATAAAACGGGATAAAAATTAAGGGAGGGAGTATTTATAGTCGCGGATTTGGTGCGACGAATAGTCTCTAGCTCTTCATGCGTGGCCACGAAATAATGGACATTGAAAAATCTTATCAAATAAAAGGGCTGTAATTGTCTGACCTATTCTACTAACTTTCTTAGCAAAACAAAATCCACAAATAATATATAATCCATTGTTACATTTATTAGGCTATGTAGAAAGTCAGATATTTGGATTTTGAAGTATATATTAACAAAACAACCATCAAAATTCAGAAGAGTACGACGACTGTGACACTTATCATTTAGAATTCCGTATAGTATTTTCGTACTTTGTTTTGTATAAGCCGTTGCAAGATACGGAGTAAGTATTCATCAGAACCCTTAGACTAAAAGAATAGAATTGGTGAATGAGTTTTCAAGATCAACTAAAACATGCATGTTATGCTTTAGAGGTAAGGACATATTATGTGCTCCCTATCTCCCAAAGGGGAATGGCCTTGGGACAAATTGGATTTAGTTCTATCAAAAGGTAACTATTCCATTATATGTGTAGAAGAAATTTACTTGATTAAACCATTAACTAATTTAAGTAGTAAGTATTTTCATCGAGAGGCTTTCTCATTATTTTAACTAGTGTTGTGTGTAAACTTAATTTGTACTATTTAAAAGTGAAGTTATAAACTTGTAATGAAATAACTAGTATTATTAGAACACAAAGTTGTAGTATTAATCACATGAAATTGCACTTTTTAACCCACAAATATATTTCTTATTTACCAAACAAAACCTGAAGTTGTGTTATTTAAAACTAAGAGTTATTTGAAAATAAAGTCGATCTATTAAAATATAAAATGTATTATTTCTACCTAAAGTTGTACTTTAAACCTAAATATAGCAAATTCACGTCAGCTAAAGCTCGTTAACGCCAGTGGTTGGACAGTATACCCGGGTGCACAATGTTCATTGTGCATGCAATGAATATTTTATACAAAGCAATGAATATTAGAAGTTTTAAAGTTTTTCCCCATAAACGAATGCAAATTAAAGTTTTGTACGTATTTTATTCTCAATGCAAATTAAAGTAGAATCTCAATCACATTAATAATGCAAATAACGAAGTATTGATGATGACTTTTGTTGGGAATATTACGCAAACCAATGTTCATTGCCTTTGTACATAATGTTCATTCAAGTGATATATAATATTCATTTTATGAATACATAATGTTCATTCTAAAAATCTTTCTAATAGAATTGGTAACCATGTTTATTGCCTTTGTACATAATGTTCATTCAATTGCCTTTGTACATAATGTTCATTTCTATAATATAAAATATTTATTTTAATAAGTATGTGTACAATACATGTACTATTCCCAATATAAAAAGTTCAAATTTAATAAGAATAGTGCTATGTTATGTACGTATCTTTTCCCAATACGCAAATTACGAAGCACTGATGATGACTTCACTTGGAAAATAGAGAGTATTACGCATCCCAATGTTCAGTGCATTGTAAAGAATATGCATTTTGTTCAATTCGTGTGAAATATGTTAATGTTCATTACCTTTGTGCATAATGTTCATTCAAGTTGTATATAATGTTCATTTTCGCAATATATAATGTCCATTTTCGCAATACTTTCTTCACGAATGTTCCATGTTCATTTTGATAATAACTAATGTTCATTCGCATAATATATAATGTTCATTACAAAAGTACATAATGTTCATTTTAATAGTATGTACAGTACGTGTACTATTCCCAATACAATTATGTTTATTGTTATAATACTTAATGTTCATTCCCATAATATATAATGTTCATTTCAAAAATACAAAATGTTTATTTTAATAGTATATATACAGTACATGTAATATTCTCAATGCAAAAAGTTCAATTTTTTTAAAAAAATAGTGCTAAGTTTTGTACATATCTATTCCCAATGCGCAAATTTCAAAGCACTGATGATAACTTCACATGGGAAATAATGAATATTACACATCTCAATGTTCATTGCCTTGTAAAGAATGTTCCTTATGTTCAATTCGTGTGAAATGTGTTGCGTTTTGTTTAAAATTTGCTGCGTTTTTTATCCGGGTGCACAATGAGCACTGTACATCTGAATCCATAGTCTAATTTGTGCGTTAACACATGCATTTTCCTATTGAATGTTTTTTTCCTTTTAATTTGCCAACGATTTGAAGATATATTATACATTTTCCCTTAATTATGCGGATACTAATTTGTATTGACTTTATACTAAACCTTTTGTTTCTAATAATAGGCTAAACATGAAAAGTATCAAATTTTTATTAAAGCAAATCAAGTAGGCAGGCCTTTATCATCTTCTTTGTGCATATTTTATTTTCTTTACTTGAACTTCTCTGTTCTCTCCCATACTACAATGGTCAGGGTCATTATTATGGATGACATAAACAATTAAAGTCTCAACTTTTCTAGCTTCAGAAAGTCTAGAATTCTGGAAATTACACAGTAAAATTACAAAAGTATATACTCCTTACTATAATACTATTTAGAATGAGAAGGAATACAAGCATGTAGTCCATCTTTCTTTGATACAAAGTATATGATTTAAATGCCACCATCTTCACTCACATCAACATTTTTATTACATGTACTCTTTGATACAGACTGATCTGACTTCACACACATCAACATTTTTATTACATGTACTCTTTGATACAGACTGATCTGACTTCACACACACACACACAACACCTTGCATTCCGTTTATATTCCAAGACATAATTATATCGTTGTGCCCTGGCCTTAAAGCTAGCTATACACTGAGATCGCCAAGGGGCACAGCTTCAGTATTCAAAGGTACATATTCTCCAACGTACTCATCAAGATGATCAGCCAATGAAGATTTGTCAACACTTTGATGGTGATAGGATTTGCACACAATATAGAAGACTGTTTGAACAATAAGGCTATAGAGGGTAACCAAAGTTCCCAACCTTACTACTCCTACAAATCCTAGACAAACTCTTTCTATTATACCATATCCAGCTATTTTCTGAACCATTAGTACCATAGGCATGGCACAAATGTTTATCACCAAAATTATAGCAAAGGAAGTTCCCATTTTACCCCTGATCAATTCCTTGCTCTTTTTCAAGGCTTTGAACCCACAATTCTTCTCCAAAACTGAGACAACATAAGCCAACAGCCAGATCATAGTAATATAGAAGAAAATCACAATGCATATTACAGCCAAGATGAACACTATTATTGGCACTGCAATCCCTAATTCTTCACCTGGTTTGTAGAACACGATGATCAATATGATTGCTACTATGGAAACGATGAAAAAAAATGCAAACATTATGCAAGATTTGCATAGAAAAGTGAGCATGAGTCGCTTGCACACTCCTGGGACTACACTCACAACTCTTTTGAACGTGAAATCTTTGCCTGTATAAATAAACGACAGCAGAGATGGTAAATAGGGATAGAATAACGGAAAGTATAGCGTAGACGACGATTACAAGCCAATATATGACCCATTCTGAAAAGATTGAGCTCAAAATATGGTTATATGTTGGAGAATCGACTTGGTAGAAAACCGAGGAGGATGTGTTGTCGACGATCTTGCTCATGATGAGCTTAGAACTCCAATCATAGGCTAAGAAGAGGCAGTATTGAGGAAAAATAAAGGCAAGGATGATTTGGATGAATATCTTGGGGCATGTCAAGAGAATCTTGAGTGATTCCTTGAAGATTCCGAAAAACCCTAAGGATTGAATATCCTCTTGCTCATTATCTATGGCTTTGATTTGGAGGGCCATTATTGCATGCTTTGGATAAAAAAATATGGAAGTGATGGATATGTGACTACACATACATATCGTAAAGTTTTTGATTGAAGAAGTAAACGTCAATCGTAGACTAGCTTGGAAACAAAGACTTTGTCAACTTTCGCTTCTTACTGAAACTTATGACCTAGTCTACTTCAATTTCTAACAAATGAAAATTTAAATTGGCAGGAAATAAACTATTGTCCAACTTTAAAATACAAATGTTAAACCTTAATTCTCAACTAAAACATAATTAACTTATATTATACAACGGATAAAGATTTTTAAACATATATGGCAATCAAACAACTATAAATTCCTCTCAAATTTCCTTACAAGTCACCACACTTTAACTTTGAAAAGAAAGTTACAAAATAAAATAAAGAACAACCTACCAACAACCCATAAATTTGTAAAAAGAAAACTACGATTCAACGGGTTTTTTTAGTGCTACCAGCAACTAAAGATAATCTTTCCTACAAAATAACTTAAAAATATGCCTCTAATAGGGTAAGTTGTAAGAACAAAATCAACAAAAGTCGAGTGTTCAACTTAAAACACTTTTAATGATACTTTCGAAAATATATATAACTCCAAGAGATAACTTAGTTTAAAATTAAGTATATAAAAACTATAAAATAACAAAATACCACTTCAATTCCTTGAAGTTAATTATTAAAATATTCAAACAAGTACAACGAACAATGAAGCTAGCTAACTTTCACCACTAATTAACCTTCAATGCGTTAACCTTTGTATGACTTTTACTTAATTAATTAACGTATCTTAAGAGCTCCGTAAATAGATGGGGTCGTCACGTCTCTAACATTATCAGTAAGCCATGATTCATGGTTTCTGAAAGAGAATATAAATAAATATATGAATGCAAATATACAAGTCCACCAAAAATGTTATCTCATAATCAATTATTGATAAGCAGTAGAGTTAGCGACTTTTATTGTAATGTTGATTGTGGAAAGAGGAAACCAATTCACACTTGAAGAACTATTGACATTTCAAAGGAGTTAAGGCCTCACCATCGTTACGTGAACATTCATGTAATTAAGAGAAAAGAAATTCATAACCCATTGACCAAAACAAATGTATTAGTCAATAGTCATAGATGACAAAATTTTAACTTCATTACCAATGAGTTTTCCATGACTTCCATTCTCAAATTTTCGAATGCGAGTGTTTGGTTATGTTTGTCGACATGCTTAAGTTTCTTAGCTTTAGGTAACTTAACGCGGTATGCTCTTTACTAAGTAAATTAATTTGCCTTTGGCACAACTCCTTTCACTTGTAACCATTATTGTTTTCAAATTTCAATTCTTCTAAAATAAATAAAAAAATTATATCCAACTATGTGAATCTTAACTGGAGCACCTTAAATAGTTATATGAGCACTAAGCTTTAAAAAAATAGCAACTAGCAAGTGATTGTTGGAAAACAAAGGATAAGATACAACAAGTATTGAGATAAGAATTGAAAAGAGTTTAGCAAAAGGTAAAATGCATATTAGGATAGGATTAAATTACAAGATAAGATTAGATTACAAACAGTAGTTTATCAGGAGTCTATTACTTGATGTACCTGTATAAATACCGAACATTGTAAGTTATTTTGATGTATGAAAAACACAGAAATCTCTAAGTTTAACTGTGATCACATTACATATAGTAGTGCTTAGAGGTTACAGAACTCAAGACTTGAGTCAAGAGCAACTATTCTCATATAAGGCCATAAGCTCATTACACATTAACAAAACAAAAACTCAATATAACAGCGACACTACAAACATTGTCAAGCATACGTAAACATGGCTAAGCTTTCCATTCTATCTTTGTGCTGCAAGAAGTTTGAGGTGGCTCTTGCCATTGCCACTAACATGCTGCTGCAAAGAGAACTTATTCATGCACCATATCTCACACAAATCACACTACTTTTGAGTATCATTTTCCGCGTCGCTGACTGCTTTTCCCTTCTTCACCTGAGCTTTGTGCTTTTTCCCCATCAAGTGCATCTGAAGATTAGAATAAGAAGTGCACTGCACCTCACACACTTCACAATATAGCTTCCTCGTCTTACCATTATGATTAACCTCAGTCGCCTGAAGTTGTTGAGTTGGTGTGGGTGCCTCTTTTCTTTTGTGGCTAAGGTCGAAGCTGGGCTCGAACCTCCAGTTTGTAGGAAGGGTCTATAGTAAACTGGGCCTTGGACCCGTATTTGGGCCAACACTCTTTTGCCAAAGAAGTGATGGACGAGGGCTTTGACGCATGTATGAATGTGGGCCTAGTATCACTCCTGGGTTTAGCCTTGGGCTTGGCTGGGATGAGAAAAAGGCTGACATAACATACTTACCCCTTTTTTCTGTCCATTTTTTGGGGTGGCATAAAGATTAAAGACTGTCAAAAACAGAAAACAAAGAAAATGTGGAAGAAGAGACAGATGATGACTTAATTTTAGTCTCTATTGAAACTTTGGGGATAACAAAGATGGCCAATGTTTGTATTCTGATGGAGAAATGGGGAATCTGATTTTGTTATTTCCTAAGTACTATATGCAGATACTTTAATCTCTTTTTCCTTCTTGCAAAGTCATGAACTTATTTCCATGATAAGTGTGTGTGTTCAAAGCCTGTCCTTATACTAGAATCAGATATTTTTGTTGTGCAAAATACATGATTGATTAATAGACCAGATGGTTCCATCTTATAACATATAGTACAAATGTTGGCTGTCCTAGTGCCTTAGTGTAGTAAATGAGAGTTATTACTAGTCAATCTCATTGATTTGTAAATATTCCAAATAATGCAGATAACAATCCTAGCACCCCTAAATTTCCCAAGTAGTTCCCCCCTTTTCCCAATACCCTGCCTTATTTCTGCTACCAAATCAAGTTAAGTACATGGAAAGCCCCTGAAATGAGGAGCTACTCACAAATCATCGAGTTCAATCTGCCACTCACAAATGGCTAGGATGCTCAGGGAAATTCTTCGGTTGGATAGGCGAAGGAAAGTGTATAATGATCAGGACATGTGCTTACTCGTTACTAAAGTAATACTCTCATTCTTGGGAGGATATGAGGACATCCAACATAAGATTTTGACAGAAGCATGGAGAAAAACATAAGAAAAGGATCCTAACAGGGGCTTTGATTCAGTTTAGAACAATTGATTCACATCCTAACAGGTAACGTCGATTCAAGTAATAGTAACAAAAAGCTCTTATATGCACTGGGTACAGTTCCTGGAAAGCCATATACAGATAACAGGCCTGGTGATGTGCTCTCATTACTTTATTTCAGGTCATCAAACTAACAAGAGTACCAAGTATTTTATGTCCAAATAACCATATAAAAACCAAGAATTACTGTAGAATCCAATCACAAT